>OX465288.1:7027932-7717932 GCA_949987695.1 Merzomyia westermanni
CTATTGAACACTTCTGCTCAACTAACTGATATTTTCTTCATACATACATGCTTAAGTATTACTTATAAATACTAAAAAAGGTATAGCACAATTGACGTTATGCTTACCTGCAGCATCTGTGACGAACGTCATTTGATTTGGATACAAATTGACGAGACGTCGTATTAAGTCGATTTGTTCTAACGTCAATTGCACGGCATCCAAATGTTGTGACGAGCAGGGCACATATGCCGACCAAAACTGTTGCGCGTGTACAAGTGTGTAGGTGGAAGAAAGAAAGAAGAAGAGAAAGAAAAATATATATAAAAAAATATTACTCACTGGAAGCAGCTTAAGTTTTTATATGTATGTAATACTATGTATATCTATAACGGTTCTAGTTACAAGGTGACTCAGGTTATTGTGAATCAAAAATACAGGGTGGCATAGGTTATTGTGTATACCGAAAACTGAAGTTGGGCATGCAAAATATGAGGACAACGTTCAGAATGTGAAAAAACTGGCGGCTACTGATTCTGTGTGCTGCCTGCTGGTTCCAGGTTCATTGTTTGTACACAACTCACCTTCCCTTGTCTCATACAAAAAGAACGCAAATGGCCCTCTTTTAAAATTAAAGCTAGTTTTCACATACTCTAGACTTAAAGATTGCAGAGAAAAAACTCATATTGGACTTCTAACCAAGGTTCAGGTTCGTTCACTTCAAACAACTGAGCACGGGTGTTGTACACGCGAATCTAGGAAATAAGACTTTCGTAACTTTTTGAATCCCTCAAATCAATGATGTTTGGTATCGTTCTGTATTGGATGATATAAAGGTTTTGGTATCTATTGTCGGTACAGAGAGGTCTGGCACCTATTACGATTGGTATTCAAAAGGACATTGCTCAATGGAAATGCTTGCAGTGAGCCTTAACACTTTTGAAAATCTTTTCCGTATGTAGGACAAGGAGGATAAGTTATATCGACATGCTCTGCTAAACTTTTCAAGCCGATATCCTTCCACATATTGGTGGTCTATCCCCACTTTTCTTTGGTTTCAATTGAAAGTTCTTTTCTCACCTTACTGAGATAAGAAGATGGGTGTAACATGAGGGAAATGTTGATGAACCTCGAATCTGCACGTTGTTGATTGTTGTTGCTTTTTGTAAATTCAAAACTATTCTGGTAGCTTTAGGATAGTGTTACAGTCTTTTCCAGCTATGGGGTCGGGACGAACCGGTACTAACCGCTTCAGGAACAAAGGAAGGATTCGCTTGACCCAGTCGAACTTTTTAATCAAAGACTTTAGTTCTTACGACAGTCACTCTTACATCCTAGCTCCTCGAGTACGGTGGGTTTTGAGCTACACCGATCCACCATCTAGGTTAATAAAGATGCATCTCCTTAAGCATATCGATGAGGATCTACAATACATAAATCCGCTGATGCACCACTGGGCCAAGAAAAATTTCCACAAAGCTTCTGTGAATTCATTAATCAACTGCCGCTTTTCGAACACCGTAATCTACTGAGAACACATATGTGCGCTTTTAGAAATCGAGAAATTGCACGTACTGCGAGCCCACCTGTTGAGCGCTTCAAACTATGCATACAAAAACCGTGAGAGATCTACCATATGTTGCTGTTGTAATGAATGTGAGTGTGCAAATGTTTTCACTATTGTGAGAATATATAATTTTTTTTATTTATTATTTAGTACATACCTGTGCCGACACCATGCCTTCCTGCAAGCGCGGTAAATCGGTGTGACTCCAAACGCTCGTCGACCATGGCGCCACCTCACGCAAATCGCCGGCAAATGGGAAATCTTGAAGGCGATTTTTTAAAAATTTTCGTATATTCCATGCTAAATCGTTGTGTCTGCATTGCATTTGTGTGTGTGTAAGTACGAATGTTGAGCCGGTGTTGACGTTGAAAATAGAAAAACAGAGAAACAAGAGATATAAGAGATTATATTCATGAAAATGGTTTGCAGTATATTGGGATTACTACATATTTTGTTGTTTTTGTTTTTTGAGAAATAGAATTTGTCGACATCAGCCCATGCGTACATACATGTTTTCGTACTTTTTTCTTATTTTTACAAACATACAGAAGTTCCTAAAAGTGTAAATTTACACAGAATTTAGCGTGTCTTAGACAAATAGTTTTTAGTAGCTCGAACTCAATTGAATATTAGGGAAAACTGCAATGATTCAGCTATTCGTTTCTTTACCCAATTGCAATGTTGAAACATGCAGAAATAAATGTAAATAAGATAAAATAATATAAAATAAAATAAAATAAATTAAACTTAATGAAATAAAATAAAATAAAATAAAATAAAATAAAATAAAATAAAATAAAATAAAATAAAATGAAATAAAATAAAATAAAATAAAATAAAATAAAATAAAATAGAATAAAATAAAATAAAATAAAATAAAATAAAATAAAATAAAATAAAATAGAATAAAATAAAATAAAATAAAATAAAATAAAATAAAATAAAATAAAATAAAAAAAATAAACTAAAATAAAATAAATAAAATAAAATAAAATAAAATAGATCTGAATAAAATAAATTAAAACAAAATAAATTAAGATAAAATCAAAAAAAAAAAATAAAGTAAGAAATAGTACTATAACTATAGCCTGTATACGTTTGTTGCTTTCAATTTTTCCTCTAATCAAAAATACTAATAATTAACTAAGAATTATTATCAACTGATCTTGAGCTCATTAAACTTACAAAAATGTGTTAAATAAAATCAAATAAAGAAATAAAATAAAATAAATAAAAACAAGTAAGAAAAGGGCTGTTTTCGACTGTGCCGAAGACTTTATGCCTTTCATGAATACGCCTCACGGTTTTAAGTGTCCGATCCCTACTTACAATTATTACAAACTCTGCAAAACTGATAATTTAAAGATACATAGCCCAAACCCCATTTATCGGAACAACACACATTACATATATAATAAGCACCAAACCTGCAAAATTTTAGGTTCCTAGCTTTTTAACTGCAGCGTTGTATTGCTCCGATCTTGCTGATTCCGACAAATGATTAATCTCATGCAAAATGGCGGCCTCATACCAAATTTCATCAATTAATCTCAAAAACTGAGGGACTAGTTTGCGTACAAACAGACAGACGGACATCGCCCTGATTTCGGTATACTTATATGTGGGTCTATCTCTTCTTCTTCTCATACTTACATACATCGGACCAAAGTTATAATACCATTTCATGTTCATGAAAGGTGTAATGAAATAAAATAAAATAAAATATTTATTTATTTATAAAAATTCTGGATCTCGATGACAACAACAACAACTAATTTCAGCCCAGAAAAGGCATCAAGCCTTCCAAGATATATTACTCTGCAATCTTTTCATTCCATTTGGCGTGAACTATCTTAAATTTTTCCTACCGCCCTAGATCTTACAAAAAAGTAACGTGAGACGACCTAGCAGGTTCAACGAAAGTCGCTCTAGTCTTACACCTTCTAGCACCCGTATTTTTTTTGCCAGATCCTGTGCGCTTCTGCTGCAAGAAGAAGATAGCCCCTCCTCACTTTTACGACCAAATCCTGATCTATCTTATATTTTCCTTGATACAACAGTTTTACACTCTTCATTTTATCGTACGTCTCTTCCTTAGGAATAAGAGAAAGCTCAAACCAATTTGTCCGATCCGCTGAACACAAGTTCTTTTTTGTTCAACAACTAAGAATGCGCCAATTACACTGTACAACAAAACGAGGGTTCATCTCTTAGTAATTGATGAAACCCACAAAATTGGAAGCTCTATCCCTCTCGCATCAAAACCTCATACCAGGTTTTTTGCCTATAAGTCTGGTTTTTTTTTTATTTGAGTTTAAAGTTTTAACCCTATGTATAAGGGTTAAGTGAGGAAAACTTGATAAAATGAAGCAATTGGTTACAAAATAGTGGCTAAATTAGTGTTTTTGGGCAAGGAATTCATTTTTGATGTTTATTTTTACATAAAACCTACGATAGATGACGCTGTGGTACAATTTTTCCAATTTTTTAATAATTTTTCATGGAAAAATAGTATTTTAATAGTTTTTAAGTAGAAATAGTAATGTTTTACCCTGTTTTATATTAGAAGTGATCGTTGATGACACTAAAAATTAAAATTATAGTTTTAAGCTTCATTTTTACTACAAAACTTTTTACACTTATACTTTTTGTCTCCTTTTTTTTAAACTGTGTAACCCTCGTTTTAGTGTCATCAACGATCACTTTTAATATAAAACAGGATAAAACATTACTATTTCTACTTAGAAACTGTTCAAATACTCTTTTTTCATAAAAATTAAAAAAAAAAATTGTAAAATTGTACCGCAGCGCCACCTATCGCACGATTTATTAAAAGATTAATGTCAAAAATGAGTTGCTCGACCATAAAACCTATACACACATTTCGCAAGCAATTGCTACTATTTCTACTTAAAAACTATTAAAATACTATTTTTCCATGAAAAATTGTTAAAAAATTTGAAAAATTGTACCACAGCGTCATCTATCGTAGGTTTTATGTAAAAATAAACATCAAAAATGAATTCCTTGTCCCAAAAAACATTAATTTAGCCACTATTTTGTAACCAATTGCTTCATTTTATCAAGTTTTCCTCACTTAACCCCTATACATAGTGTTAAAAACTTTAAACTCAAATAAAAAAAAAACCAGACCCATAGGCGAAAAACCTGGTATGAGGTTTTGATACGAGAGGGATTGGGCTTCAGATTTTGTTGGTTTCATCAATTACTAAAAATCTTGTTGTACAGTGTTATTTTATAGCCAAAATAATCATTGGCTCAATAAATGCTTCTGTCAGTTGGCAACAAAATATGTACTTTTGTATGTATTTATCTAGAAATATATATGTACATATATACATATACATATTACACAACAAATATTTTATTTAGCCAATTTTCTGTCAATAAATGAACTTTTGACATTGTCACAACGGACAGCAACTGAGAAATATATACAAAATATTTGTAGGAATAAGATTTAAAGCGAATATGAAACGCCCAGGCATCAATGCTTGGTTTGGTATATTGCCAACTGGACGATAATGGGAGGCAGTATTAGGCGGAAACAAAAGATTCAGAAGGACCACACAGTTTTTAATTGACAGCGGCACTCCTTTGTTATGTGAGGCTTTTTGTATTTTTTTTTTGAAGGCGATTTTACACATCAAACTCAAGTAAGAATATAAATCGGCTTGGCTGACGTTAAAGTGCACACAAAAAAAATCATTACAACGAAATGATGGGAATAACATTTGGTGTTATGTTATGTTATGTTATGTTACGTTATGTTATGTTATGTTACTTTATGTTATTTTATGTTATTTTATGTTATGGTTTGTTATGTTAGGTTATGTTATATTATGTTATGTTATGTTATGTTATGTTATGTTATGTGATGTTATGTTATGTTATGCTATGTTATATTATGTTATGTTATTTTATGTTATGTTATGTTATGTTATGTTATGTTATGTTATGTTATGTTTACGTTAAGTTATGCTGTGTTTACGTTATGTTGTGTTATACTAATTCCTCACATTTTCAAATTTTAAATATTTTGCGTGTTTCATCTATTCCACTATACTGCAGCTAGCAGCTTTTATTCCCCTTAACAACTAAGTACACTTTAAATTTTGTAATAACACTTAAAAAAATCTCATGATCTACATACATCAAGCAAATTAGCTGCAATTTCATTGAATTTTTACATCAATTGCGATATAATTTTACACATTAATTTTCAGTTATTGCGCTTCCTTTTTATTGAATTTTATTCAAAGTCATCGTTAGCGCATAACCTTTCTTTTGTGTGAATGTGCGTACACACTTATACATATAAAATATCTAAAAGCTTTAATAGTAGTATAGAAATTCGAAACAGTAAAAGTTAATGCGATTACATACAGAACATTATGTCTATATATACTATATAGAATAATTGTGCAAACTAAGAACGTTTCCAGCCAACCAGAGGATGCGATAAAGTGCTTTCGATTATAAGGATTCAAAACAATCTTTTACAAGGAAGCGCAAGCCTTATCAACTTACTTGAAAATACTTCATTAGAAGTCATTTAGCATTTTACTTAAAAAAACCTGACTCCTAAGACGATCCCAAGATAATTAATGTATGTGAAGTGACTTAAGACTATTTTTAAAAGGTTGAACTCAGACTCCACAACCCTTAAAAACAGGAACAGTTCTCTACATAACATAGTTCCCCCTCTCCCACCAAATGCAAATGTCTGTAGTATGTGCGACCTCAGCTATTGGTATGAATGTAGCGGCACCCTGCTTTGATTTTGCTACTTTTTTGCAAACTCAGCTTGCTTGAATTTTAAGTAGCATCAATTTACAAAGCCTCGCAATCCCAAACGCTGTAAATTTGAGGCAACCAAACTTGATTTGAATAACTCTTTCGGTTTATTTTGAAATTTTATCTATATTTGTTTATCGCATACTTGTATGACTTATATTCCTGTATAAATATCTTAAATTTATTGTACAATTCATCAATATTGTTGAACTTTTTACGCATTGAAAGTTTGCTTACCAACTCCGTTACCACGAACTGTTCAATGACATAAAAAAATCTGCAAAAAGTTTGACATTTATTTTGGTCTTTCGAACGTCAACCGCGCTTGTGGCCAGGTGAAATGATAATATCAAATGAAAAAATTGTGAGTTTTTCTTTTTTTTTTGGTGGTAGCAAAATTTCCATGGGATTTCAACATTTATTGCGGATTTGTGAAAGACATCAGAAATCGATAGAACAAAAAAAAAAAACAACAAAAAAATCACATTGAATCCTATAGAGAATATGATAATACTTTTTATACAACGGTGTATCATATTACTATGAAAGTTGTTTCATACATTACCCATGTTAAAGTAAACAGTATATCTATTAGGCTGGGCTAAAAAAAAAATTGTATTTGGTAGATATTATTTTTCAGAATGGAGAGAAAAAAATATTTTAAAAGAGTCAGACCTTAATATTAACTTAAAGTGCTCTATCATTACTAGTGTAAAATTTTTAAGAATCTCTTTTTATAAACAGCTGTACTAATACACAGGGTGTTATAGTTTTGTGCATATAACGGTGGTTTGTGCAAGAGAAGCTTATTCAGCTATCATGCTGTTTAGATGGTGATGAGGAAGTAGATTAAATAACGGTTTCTACCGACTTACATATTTGTTACAATAAACCCACTTTACATTTATTAAAAGCTTTATGCTAAGCTTTATAGAAGATCATTGAGACAGTGTTCATAGCAAAAATTCAAGACTGTCTGCAGACGACAGAATACTACCATTCCTTATTTACATATGCTTGTTATTTATACATAAAATGTTTGTATGTTAATCCCTTTAAATTTATGCTAACGCAATTTGCTTAAGAGCCCAAATTTATTCTATTTTATGTATAAGTGCTGATTAGGGTGTGCCTTTTTTTTGCAAATTTTTTGTTGTTGTTATGTTTTCCAAACCGTAAACATTAAAACCCAGTGAATTGGATTATTATCTGGATCGAATACTTTACTCGACGGATTTCTTTTCGATTCAACGACTCGTCAGTGCTCTTTAGGTGGTCAAGCTTCTTTGTGGGATATACGAGGTGTGTTCAAAAAGTATCGGGAATTTTGTGTTTTTTCAAAAATTATTTATTTATTCATGAATATCTATTTTGTCCCCTTCAAAGTAATCCCCATGAGATATTATACACTTGTGCCAACGGTTTTTCCAATCTTCAAAGCACTTCAAAAAATCATTTTTTTGTATCTTGTTCAGCTCCTCCTTCGATGCCGTCTTTCTCTCGTCAAGAGAAGCGTAACGTCGTCCTTTCATGGGCCTCTTCAGTTTAGGGAACAAGAAAAAGTCACAGGGGGCCAGATCTGGGGAATACGGTGGCTGCGGCATCATTAGTGTGTTGTTTTTGGCCAAAAAGTCGCGCACAAGCAACGATGCGTGAGCAGGGGCGTTATGGTGGTGCAAAAGCCAATTTTTGTTCTTCCACAAATCCGGGCGTTTCTGGCGGATTGCTTCGCGCAAATTGCGCATAACTTGCAGGTAATATTCCTTATTGACCGTTCTTCCCTGTGGCAAGAACTCATGATGCACCACGCCCCTGGAATCGAAGAAAACTGTCAGCAAAACTTTCACATTCGACCGAACTTGACGCGCTTTTTTCGGTCTTGGTTCGTGCGGCAGCTTCCATTGAGATGATTGAGCTTTGGTTTCCACGTCATAACCATAAACCCACGATTTGTCACCAGTTATGACCCTCTGGAGCAAATTTGGGTCGTCGCGGACAGAGTTTAACATCTCATTAGCAATGTTCATGCGATGCTGTTTTTGGTCACAATTGAGCAATTTTGGTACGAATTTCGCGTAAAAATCGAAGACGATCCAAAACACGTGCAAGCAAAGCAGCTGTCAACAATTAACTGAACATTCAAAATGGCCGAGCTTGTCGGCATAAGTGAGAGACATGAGTACCAACATAACGCCACAAAAAATTCGAAATTCGAATATACGTAACCAGCGAAATTTCAAAATTCGCGATACTTTTTGAACACACCTCGTATATGTTTCCACGCGCATCAATAAATAAGTTCTTCTTAGAATTCAATAACTTCCACAGCAATTTATTGCTGGAGGTTTATCTACAGATGTGGCATACACTTTTTCTTTGCTGCTGTATTAACTGCGGTCAGTTGGGTGCGTAGCTACGCCTCGCACAGCCGGTGTCCTCTAATTTTCTCATAAATATTTGCAAGTTCGTATCGGATTTCAAGGTTTACAGTTTAACGATTCTTATACAACTGATAGTAAAATGTTTAGTTTCGTTTTATCTATTTATCGATATTTTATTTGGTAATATCGGTTAAAATCTATATTATGAATTTGTAATGAATTTGTTATTGGAAATACCGTGAAGGAATAATTTTAATTTTGAATCGTATAAATGTTTATTGTTTTTTATCACTTCTTTAAATTTTATCGATAAATAAATTCGATATCTTAAGATTTTAAATAGACTTCATTCTTAGCAATACGTTGACGTTATTAAAAGTTTTG
Source organism: Merzomyia westermanni (assembly GCA_949987695.1). NCBI lineage: Eukaryota > Metazoa > Arthropoda > Insecta > Diptera > Tephritidae > Merzomyia > Merzomyia westermanni. The sequence continues at coordinate 7,037,062 of OX465288.1, forward strand.
TGTCCATTTATACTTATCTTTGTTTACTTTTACTGCTTTTAACGACAGCTTTTGAGTTTCAGCGCATTTTTATTGAGTGGATATATTTATTTTTACTATCAGATATATATAGTTGTATAGTTTATAATCGATTTTAAAAGCTTTTTTACCTATTTTTATACATTGCAGTCAAATAAATAGTAAATTTTTTATATCGACTACAATGCTTTTTATCGATTTTTGTCGACTACTTCTATCGGTTCTCTTTCGATTCGATATATATAATATTGAAAGCTTAAGAATTAGCTTACTCGGCTTGCTATTCCTTACAGCTTTACAATTTGTCAGAAACGCTTATTAGTTTTTTTCCGTGGCTTTATTGCATCGTATTTATCGATTTTATAAGTTTTAACAGATATAAAAAAATTATTTTCTGAGGGTTTTTAATTTTTTTGTGTCTAGTTTTTTCAGTTTAAATAGGGTTTTATAGTGAGTTTGGCTATCAATAAATTATCGCTTTTAATCGTTTCTCTACTGAAAACAGGGTAGTGATAATATGCCTTAAGGACTTAATTTTTGATTGCTATCAATTTTGAACGCTCCAAAAGCCAAATCAATTTTGAAAACTTTTTATTTTTATATCTCTAAATTTATCGATTATATTCATCTTGATTTCAGTTATCTGTCGATTACTATTTTACAGATTTTATAAATTTTTTTTCCTCTATGTAATACACCACCCTAATGTGCATACACAAACACCCATATATCTGAATGTATTTATTTCAATATCAGTGCGCTCGATATCCTGACATTGTTGTCGTTATTCTTGTTGTTATTTTTGTGCCTGTCGTTAGTTGATGCAACTTGAGAAGTTTCGCATCTGTAGAGATTTATTTATTGATCGTTTTTTCATTCTTCGCCATTCAGTTGTCCGTTCTTTTTCTGTCTTGTTTGCACCAGCTTCTGATAGCTGTAGAACTTTTTACAACTTTTTTTTTACAATTTTTTTTGCGTAACTATATGGATCACTGCTCTAAATAAATATTTTATTAAGGTAAATGGTAGAAACAATGTAAATATAAATAAATATATGTATGTATGTGCAAGATGTATTTATAAGGCGTTGGTAAGCGATTTGAACAAACATTTTAAGACATTTTTTTTGGACTCAAACAAAAGCGTTTTCAATTGGCTATTTATATATAAGGGCATTTATAAGCACTTTAAGCATCAGCCCTAACCAGTTTGTGAGAACAAGTGAGGATAGTTTATGTCTCCAGTTTCAGTTATAAGCATTATGACCTTGAGCACTAGGCAGTTTACAAGGTCACTTATAACAGCTTTGGTGTTCGGTACTTAGCTGTATGGAATAAAAATTGGTGACGTCTAGTTTTGTGGAATATTTCAATGTTTAGTGCGATCGTATAGAGGTCGTTTTGTCACCTATTTTTGAATAGCCCTAATAAAATGACATTTTAAAAATCGCTAGAGAATGAAAGTTCTAAAAGACCGCTGAGTATTAAAAAATATAGTATTTACCGCTCTGTCAGTGTGCAGGAAGTGGTCACTCGTGGTTTAATACAAAATTTCGTAGCTAACGAGCATTTCCGGCTGGTAATTTTGTGCATATCTAAGCGGTAAAATGCCTTTGTAGTGGAGAAATTTCCAACACTAGGGTGCTTAACGAATGTGTGTTGCATAACTCAAGGCGGAAATTTCACATACCTAAGCTCTTTTAAGTTTTATGTAGAGATATTTTGAATGAGAGCACTTTACAGCTCTTGTGAAACCCTTCAGGCTATCAAAACAATTGGTCGAAAACATCTTCTTAGGAGAGAGCCAAAAGTTTAAAGTGTTTCTAAAAATGTAAAAAAAAAATTTACAGAAATTTTGAGGACTTACCATGTATATGTAACCAGATAATAACATTTCAGTTTTCTTAATAGGTCACAGCTGCAAGAAAATTTTTAATAAATAACGATAACGGCACTATAAAGAAACTATAACGAAACGATAACGAAAGGATACCCCAAACGACACCTAAGGCCGGCAGGAGAGGAAGAGGAATAAAGTAATAATAACGAAACGATAACGAAACGAAATCGAAAGCGAAACGTTAACAAAACGATAAAGAAATGGTTACAAAACAACAACGAAGTTGTACCGAAACGATAAAGAAACGATAACGAAACGATAATCAAATGATAAAGAAACGATAACAAAACTATAACGAAGCGATAGCGAAACAATAACAAAACTATTGCGAAAAGATAACTAAATGACCCCATATGCATAAAGCCAAGTTTTTTTTTTGGAAGTTTGAGAAATTTCTTAATTTTAAAAGTGATTTCCAACATGTTTTTCCACTTAAGCTTGAACATTGTTTCCAAAGTTTGGGTTAAGTTTGAAAACTATTGAAGTAATTTTAAAAGCGAATCTGCAAATATCAGCACTCTGACAACAAAAATTAATCAAAACAAATCAGCAAACAAAAAATTGCCAACATTTTTGCCGAAACATTAAAAAAAAAATTATATACTTGTCTGACAAAAGGTAGTACATATTTAAAAGATTATATTGCGCATTATACTTTTATTAGTGAAATGATAAACGGAACGTTAGATTTCAGTTGGAAAATTTTAATGGAATTCAAGTCGAGGTACAATATTTTTTCAAGTGAAAAAATAAGAATATTTTCATATCAAAAATATTTCCTTTTGTTTGGCTGTTTCTTCTATTGATCTCAAGTTAAAAATCAATGTTGGAAATTGGGAAACGGATTATATCTGAAATAAGATTCAAATGTATATTGCTTATTGGGGAACTTGTGCCTTCTTACTTTTTGTGTTTGTAGATATGTATATGTACAGCTGTGTTTAATATAATAGTAGTGAAATTAGAAATAAGAGGAAGCTGTGGTTTTAGTAATTTTCATTTAAAATATAGCGAATTATATAACAGAAACCACATAAAAAGAAATATCAAAGTTCACACAAAGTTCACGAAAGTTAGTTAAACTTTGAAAAATTTACATCACAATTTCAATATTTTTGGGCAGAATTTGTTGAAATTTTTTGAGTACGCAGTTTTATAGCTCATTCGATTTTACATAGTAATGTTTCAGGCACAAGTACCTCAAAACTTTCCCTGAGTTTGAAGAAATTTTTTTTGTCAACGATGTTGGGTATTTTTTTCAATACAAAACTAATTTTCTTTATACGTTGTATGGAAGAAATCACTCCACACCCTTGACGAAAAAAATTCTGAAAATTCAGGGAAATTTTTGAGCATGTTCTAACTTGCACAAGTTATACTAAAATTGATTATTCTACAAAACTGAGTGCTCAAAAATTGTCTAGAAACTCTTCCCAAAAATATTGAAATTTTTATGTAAATTTTTTTAAGTTTGATGAACTTTGCCGCACTTTGTGTCAACTTTGAAATTTCTTTTTATGTGGTTTCTATTATAGAATTTGCTGTGTTTTAAATGAAAATTATAAAAATCACAAAATAAAAAGAAGTATTTCGTCTCACGATATCTAATTTAATTTCACTACTATTATATTAAACACAACTGCGTACATATAAAGGAGTAGCAGGTTGTAAATTTTACTTTGATTTAAGCTTCTTTCGTAAATGCCTTTATGGGTTTGTGTTCGGACATACATATGTATATAGATATTGCTTTAAATCCTTGTTTCAAATATGTGTAGTAAAACGATCACAACTCTTGAGAGTAAGAGCTCTAACTCTGCAGCGAAGCATCAAACTAGTCAGGAAACTTTCTAGTTAGTATTGAACTAGTCCCAAAGTAAGCAACTTGTACAAGTAAAAGTTCCAAGCTATGGAGAATGCTGAAATGTCAGGGATTGTTAAAGTCTGGAAAGAACTCTTTATTTTTATTTTGCTACTTCCATTCATTTTCAACTATTCCTTGACTGAGCAAATTTTGAACTACTTTGAGACTGTTATATATTTGTCCACGAAATCTGACAATTGACATCGCGTCACCATGTTAGAAATACCATCCACTTATATGGAAAAAAAATGTTTGCTGGCTAGTTGGCCTGCGACTCATACTAGTTGTGAGGTATTTTGCAACCAGTTGGTTTGACTGCACCGAAGCAACTGCAAGCTGCATCTTCATGCCACAAGCAAGCAGGCAAGCGGCAAAATGAAAGATTCTTACACAAATTGCAGCAACATTCCTGCACACATACAAAGGCACATCCTAGTGTGTATGCGCGTGTGTGTGTGTGTGTGTGTTCTTACAAAGCACAACTATGCTTAATTGCCTTCTTGAGAGGCTGTGTCATTCATTAATTGCGCTTTTCAGTTTCAAGTTTTATTATGTTTGTTGTGTGGATTGTTGTTGTGGTGATGGTGATAAGCTGCGGTAAAATATGCAAAATGAGGCTAATATCCAAACAATGCACAATATGCCTACATATTTTAAACATTTCTAGGCCCATATCATGTCCTACGAGAGCACAACTGTATTTAGCAAGATACTCCTTCTTGCAGCTACAACAACAACGAGAACATAATATTCATTTTTTAATTCGTTCATTCATTAGTAAACCACTACTCCGCCCATTGACCTGTTAATGATGCTCTTAGGTGCATTCAACGCCTTTTGTGTTGTTATCGCGGCTCGTTGGAGATACCACTTAAAGATACTCCTGGGACACATACTCCATGCACGCATACACACAAACATATTTTAATTATGTCTAGCAGTTTACAAGTTTTTATTTTATAATGCCATTTTATTGGTTGTAGAAATTTCTATTGTTTTTGCTCAAAAACTTGTTCAAGCAAATACTGGCAAAATTTTATTTTTAATTAACACGAAAAGGATATTAGCATAGTTTCCTATTTTTACTTCCGGCTCTTATATTGTAAAGTGACCGCCCATCTTGTGAGTTTTATTTGCTAATATTCTTTGTGCTTTTGTTGTTGTTAATATTTAATGTTCCTGCAAAAACGGTTTGTTCAATTGTGGTCCGTTTTTGTTATTGGCACTTTTGCAATTACTTAAAGCAAACAAAGTGGATTATTGATTTTTTGTAGCAAAGAGGCGCTCTAGATGACAATTGAAATCGTACCCGGAAAAGAATATTTTACTTGAGATAGTTATTCGTTATCAAGCACGGCACGAGCCCTGTTTTTCTACTCAGTGACAAGTAAAGAAGTCTAACTTCACCATCAATAAGTATCAGAGATCCATAACCATATCCATAAACATATCCTTGGGTTGACATTATTGTGTTATAAAATAAAATAAAATATATTAAAATAAAATTAGTTAAAATAAAGTAAAATAAAATAAATTCAAATAAAATAAAATGAAATAATATAAAAAAAAATAAAATTAAATTAAATTAAAAAAAAAATAAAATAAAATTAAATTAAATTAAAAAAATAAAATAAGATTAAAAAAAATAAAAAACAAAAAAATAAAATAAAATAAAAAAAAATAAATTAGAATAAAATACAATCAAATAAAATAAAATAAAATAAAATGAAATAAAATAAAATAAATAAAAAAAAAATGAAAAAAAATTAAATCAAATAAAATAAAATAAAATAAAATAAACTAAAATAATATAAGAAAAAATAAAACTAAATTAAATAAAAAAAATAAAATAAAATAACATAAAATAAAATAAAATAAAATAAATAAAAAAAATAAAAAAAAATAAAGTAAAATAAAATAAAATAATATAAAAAAAATTAAATTAAATTAAATTAAAATAAAAATTGAATAAAATAAAATAAAATAAAAAAAATAAAATAAAATAAAATAAAAAACAAAAAAAAATAAAATAAAATAAAATAAATTAGAATAAAATATAATAAAATAAAATAAAATAAAACAAAATAAAATAAAATTAAAAAAAAATAAAAAACAAAAAAAAATATATTAAAATAAAATAAAATAAAATAAATTAGAATAAAATACAATAAAATAAAATAAAATAAATAAAAAAAAATTTTTTTAAATTAAGTAAAATAAAATAAAATATAATAAAATAAAATAAACTAAAATAATATAAAAAAAATAAAATGAAATAAAATAAAATAAAATAAAATAAAATAAAATAAATTAAAATAAAATAAAGTAAAATAAAATTAAATAAAATAAAATAAAATAAAATAAAATAAAATAAAATAAAATAAAATAAAATAAAATAAAATATAATAAAATAAAATAACCTAAAATAATATAAAAAAATAAAATGAAATAAAATAAATTAAAATAAAATAAAATAAATTAAAATAAAATAAAGTAAAATAAAATTAAATTAAATAAAATAAAATAAAATAAAATAAAATAAAATAAAATAATATAAAATAATACAAAAAAATAAAATTTAATTAAATAAAAAAAATTTTAAAAAATAAAAAAAATAAAATAAAAAACAAAAAAAAATAAAATAAAATAAATTAAAATAAAATACAATAAAATAAAATAAAATAAAAAAAAAAAATAAAATAAAATAAATTAGAATAAAATTCAATAAAATAAAATAAAATATAATATAATAAAATAAAAAAGAACAAAATAAAATAAAATAAAAAAAATAAAATAAAAGAAAAGAAAATAAAATAAAATGGAACAAAATAAATTAAAATAAAATAAAATAAAGTAAAAAAACTAAATAAAACCAATAAAACAAAATAAAAAAGCAAAATTAAATAAAATTAAATTAAATTAAATTAAATTAAATAAAACTAAATAATGAATAAAAGTAGGCTTATAACCGCTTTATGTATATTAGACTGGGTCGATTTATTAACCGATATTGCGCCATCGATTTTTCGATAGGTTGTGAGCTCAGGAAAAAAAATTCTACTACGCATACCCCAAAAAAAAATAATTTTGTGGGTTGTAACTCCGAAGGCTAAAGGCACGGAAGGAGTTCTGCCCATCTAGTCAATGTGTCAAAAAACCATGCAGACTATAGTGGGCAGGGAGGAACAGGCTTTTTTTATTACTGAAACTACCTTCATATTTGATCACGTTTCTTTAAGCTAGAGTCTTGAAATATTAAACTTAGTACTAGTGCAATGAGGTAAGGAAAATTCGATAGGTGGCACAGGAGTCGCGGTATCTACAAAACTCGACACGAAACTTAGAATCTTGCAAAATACACTTTAAGTTACTTCGCGGTGATCAAGAGATCTTAAGCTATGCAAATAGTTCAGACCTTGGTAACAGTGCAATATGAAAGAGAAAAAATTCCGCTAGGATCGAATTATTTAGGAATCTTGTTCGAACTGTTTAATTTCGTCATCAAAATTTTAGTAAATTCCGGCTGAGCTAGGGAATTCAAAGTTGGAAAATAATTTGCACGAAAATGACAATGATATATTCTGACGGAAAAATTCCGCTAGGAGGCGCATGAATCGCGATATTAAAAAATAATAGTTTAAGCTATTTTGAAAATTGCGAGCCATGTTTAAAAACTTCTTTCCAGCTTTAGAATAGGAACGAAACCTGAAGCACAGTTCAGAACTTGTTGGCTGTGCAGTATCGAAGAAAAAAATTCCGTTAGGTGGCGCATGTATCAAGATATTTAGGAAATTCCTACGATTTGGGTAGTTTTAAGATTAATCATTAAGTGACTTCCTTTTGGGATAGAGACTCAAAGTTTAGAGTGCAATTCGGAAAGTGATCACAATGCAATATTCAATAATAAAAAATTCCGCCAGATTGGTCGAGATATTTAAAAAAAATTTTGAAAACTGGGGGAAATTTTGAGATCGATTTTTGTGTAACTTCCCGACGATGTAAAGACTTGACGAAAAGTTTAAGTTCAGGCGCCGGTAACAATGCCGCATTGAACAAATATTTGCGCTAGATTGCGCATATGACAATTTTTGAGAAATTTCGGCGGCACTGGGGGAATTTTACGATCGATTTTTAATTACATGACATGCCGGTGAGTTAGAGATAACAGATTTTGATTACTGGACCTAACGCAATGACAAAGAAATATGTGGTGGCAAATTTCCGACAGGTGGCGCAGTACCGAGATATTTAGAAAATCCGTGAAACATATATCTGTAGAAAAAAGATATTGCAAAATAACTGGCATAGATATAGGAGAAAAGGAAAAGAAGCAGAAAAGGAACTGGAGGAAAGTAAAAAAGCAGGGTGAATAGCACAAAGAGCAAGGGAAGACAGAGTGAACAATTACCTTCGCAGTAATGCAATTAAATAAATAAATCAGTGCGTAAAAATTAAACTTAAATTTGCTAAACAAATATTTTTAAGCATTAAACAGATGTTTGGAAAAACTTTTATCGTTCATCATGAACACCAAGCCACAATTTCGCACTTGAATGTGTTTGTATGTTTTTTTTTTTTTTCAAGCCACAGAATGGATTAATGGTTTTTGTAGGCATTACAGTCGTACATAATCATAAGCAACACTAATTTGTATTTATTTACTTAGCATATCAAACGTTTTTTGTTTCAATTTTTTTTTAGTCATAACTTTTTTTTCCTAGTGGTAAAAACAAATTGTATTAAATCCAGGGGTCATTTCACCGCATGTCAAATTAAGTTACGTCACTCACAAATGTGTGAATAATGAAGTTTAAAATTATATACTCAGGTGAGCATAGCTCACAGAGTATATTAATTAAATACGCCAGTCGGTGGTAGCTGCATTAACTAATCGAGAGGGATATAGACTTCTTTATATCGAAGTTTCCAGAAGGAAAGCCAAATTTATTGAATCATATCCGTCCGTCTATGAGCATGATGGCTTGAACAAGTTTGAGACACAACGAGACAATTTTTTGCTGAAATAGAATCACACCCTGTGCCGTGTGCGGTCATCTAATTTGTTCAATAGGCGTTATCCGATGGCAATTCGAGCTCCGGATCACGCTCAATTGTCACTGGAACACTCGGGATAATTAGTAGACCCAGAGCATCTCTACATATAATAAAATTGTAAAAGGTGGATGTCTGTACATTGCAGATATTTAAGAAAAATCGATAGGAGGGTTCATTATTAAGCCAATAGCAGCCAAATAAACTGTTTTAAGAATTTTTGTCTGTCTGTTTGTATGTTTGGGCGCGCATCACTCAAAAACTGCTGAATAGAATTGAATGGAGCTTTTACCGTTGTATTACTAGACGTTTTACTTAAAATTTAAGATATCATTTGCTCCGATAACTCGATTAGTTTCGGAGATTCGACCCATATGTGGACCAAGGTGACCCTAAATGTGTTAGTACAATATGAATATCAAATGAAAGGTGATAATGAGTGCTGCAATAAGCGATGTAATTAAGTTCCATATATTATCTGGTATTCGATATAATGATGAAAATCGAACTCAGTCTTTTCTTAGTGCTGAGACGCATCGAAGCAGGCCTGGTTTACTAACCCCCAATATTAAAACAAATACCCCAAATATTTTTGATTAGTACTAACAAACATGAAATTCGTTTTAAGAATACGATATGTACTAATTTGAATATTATATATATATGTATATAAATCCCAGTTAATAATAAGCAAATAAAAGAAATTAATCATGTTCATGGGAACGAAATATTTTCTTTATATATTAATTCGTTTACCCCGAAGTAATAAAAAAAATGCAAAATGAAAACTACAAGATGAAGAATGTTAATCATAGCGCACCAGCGCCATCTATTATTAAAAAATTTCGTCTATCAAAATGTAGTGTGTCCATACTAAAGATAAGAAACCAGCAAAATTGTCTCGCTCACAAATTGAACTAGACATTTATATAAAACTGTCTGGCTGAAATCGTTGTTGTTGCATTCACATGTGCAACTTTTTATCTGGCTCAGGATCACGACGACCGGATGACGCCTCATATGAAAGGTTAGTTTTTGCCTATCTAAACCTGTTTTGAATGCATTAAGTGGTAAACTTTAACAATTTAATCTAGAGAATTGTAGTGAAAAAATAGAAAAACTGTGAAATATAGTGAAAAATAGAAATGTGTTCGCCATTTTGCATATTATTACGAATAAAACATGTTTATAAACTCTTCGCGTTTTATTGCATTGTTTTGGGAGTGCATTTAATTATATTTGCTTTTGCTAATTGAATTGTTTTGTTTACTTTTTTCTTCCTAAGTTACTCAGGATCAGCTGTTTAATTGCCTCGGTAGTTAGCTACGAAACTGTTTCACCTGTCAGTATCAGTCTACAGTGGTTGCATAACTATTATCAAATCAGTGCTATCCAAACGCTCTAGTCCAAACCAGTTTTTATAATTTTGTTCTGTAGCAATTTACTTTTCTTGTGCAATTCATTCAAATTTTTATCTTTAATGATCCAATTATCTAAAAAAACAGCTCGCAGCTGAGTATATAATATTCGGTTACATCCGCACTTAACTTCGCTTCTTTTTTTAAATTTTGTTTTTTAATTTTTTGACGCCATTTTGATTTGGTTAACATAATGATTTAATAAAATTTCTCTTTAAACTAATTTAAATTAAAATTAAATCATGCATTTAAATGGCATAAGTAATTGGATATCTGTTGCTAATTAAACACAAAAATAAAAAAAGTCCTTGAAACCATTACATATCTACAACCGCAACGGTAATATAAATGCCCTGCAAAAATCGAATGACTGAAACCAATTGGTATTCATGTCGGTAAAATATCCCGTAATTTTAGGTGTTGTATACGAGCCAAATGACTAGTAGCTGTGACACCGGTGTGAGAAGTACAGCTATATGTTTATCTTAGGTCAAAAAATAAATTAGAAAGAACGAGATGTAAAACCACACATGCAGGAACGCGAAGAAAAAAACAGTCAAAAAGTCTACCGATGCTCTTAAAAATGTGATGGGAGAAATACGGAAACTTTCGGTAAGGCTCCGGGTAAATTGACTAATCATTTTACCCGTATCGTTTTTGCAGGGTGTGTTATATGTATGTATATGTGAACATAATACCTTAGCAATACAACGACGAAGACACCAATCAATTCCACGTAATAGTTATTTATTGATTGGCGGCCGCCGTGGTGTGAAGGTAGTGTTGCCGGCCTACCACACCGAAGGTCCATGGTTCGAGCCCTGGTACAGGTAACATCAAAAGTGATTTGAAAAAAAAAAAAAACAAACAAAAAAAAAAAAAAAGTTTTTCAAAACGGGGTCGCCCCTCGGCAGTGGTTTGGCAAACTCTCCGATTGTATTTCTGCCATGACAGGCTTCTCAGCAAAAAATTCGTCTCCTTTGTAGATGCCGTTCCGAGTCGGCAAAAAACTGTAGGTCCCACCAATTTGTAGGGAAAATTCAAATCGGCACACCACAAATTGGAAGAGAAGCTTGGCGCAAAAATCTCTTAGGAGGTTTATGATGATATACCTGTTGTATATCGCGCCATAAAGGGAGAGATTCGCGAACAAACATACATACAGACAGAAATTCAAATTATTTGTCCTTCGTTTTCTCAAATCAAAACTACCTATATGTATTTTTACGTTACATCTAAAATGTACAGACATCGGCCGCTTTTAATGTGGCTAAAAATATTTTGAGCCAACTTGTACTGCCACCACTGAGTAAATTATTTCACTAGCGTAAAATAGCTTCTAACCTTTAAGTTAGACATCTGGCAATACATTGCTACATTTTCATTCAAATCTATGTAGGAATTTTTAAGTGATGCGCAAACAAACATACAGACAGACAGACAAAAAATCTACAACTCGTTTTTTTCGGCTTTTATTACTCTAGTAAAGATCCCCGTATGCATTTTTCTCAAATATCTATGCTGATTACAAATTAACCTGTGACACTTCTATTATATTTCAAAATACTTGTTTGACTAAATTATCGAAGGCTCGGTTCCGATAATGTCAGTCAGCAACGCACCAACCTTAACCTGTACAAAATCTCAACTCTTGATATCGTTTACCTGTTAATAACTTCGGTTGCGAAGTATTTATTATGTATAGGGACCTCAATAAGCACCCTTACGGTACACACCTTCTTGACCAAGACAGGCGTTGAGTTCGATACCGTCCCAAGGCAACAGCCAGCGCTGCGCTATCTACTAATTCTATCAAATCACTATTCATCGATTTTAACGATAATCTTCGACACTTTCGACTGATTTCAACATTGCCTGACTAAGTTGCGCTTTAGAAAGATTTTTGTCCCGGATAAGGCAGTCATCGATACTGAATATAAAGCAAACTACGGCCGGAAGATGCTGTTGTAAGCGGGCATCCTAGAATGTGTGGAATACGCTGAGCTCTTCACAGAATACTCCTCCCAAAAACTCCGCATCCATTCTTAATAAAATCGTTAGTAAGTTTACATACCCCTATTGAGTGCCTGAAGCTTTTACAAGCCATAACTCAAAAGCGTTTGAAGCTTTGATATTCAAATTCAAGCAGAGATGGTAAGATTATTTCTGACTTTGCTAAGATATTTGAATAAAAATTGCTGAGGGTGCCGCTTTCACTATAAAGGATATTTATGTCGAAAATTAAGCAAGTCAATTAACAACCATGCCCACTTTCAAATAACGGTATAGCATGGTTGTGGAAAACAAGTAAATGTTGCATGCTTTTAGGCGCATCCAATAAAATAAATCGACGTGCTCTTACCGCTTCCACAAGTTGCTGCATCAACTTCGTTAAAGCATATTAAAATCTTCTTTTACAGTGAACTTCCTGTTTTACTTCTAATTATATAATTTTTTTTATTTTTCTTTTATTTTCTTTTTGTAATTATTTATATGTGTATGCTTGTATAATTTTTGAAATAAAATGTTCCCAAAAACACCAAGCAACCGCGGCTGATACATTAATTTACGACTTGGAAAGTCATTTATTTTACAGACACATACGAAAACTCTGAAACCAAAATATATGTGCACACACATATATATATATATATATCTGCACACGCATACAGACGCTCCCAGCAGGAGAAATGGTAACAGCTTTCGAAAATCGTTGATAACCGATGATTTTTTGACTTACCGTCGATAGCATTCATAAAATATTTATCTGTTTGTATGTATTAGTGCAACCGAACACATCAACCGTCTGAGAACCAATTTTTCAGTGTGAGTTCAAATTGTGGTTAGTCTTACCCTGCAGCGTTGACCGATAGGAGAAAAATACTGGTTAAGACTTGCACCGAAAATTTTCCAAATTAAAAGTGAACGACATTTGAACCGACATTTCATTTCACTTTGATCTAGTAACTATCTATTATAAAGTCTATCAGAAGTAATAATCGATAAACAGATAATGTTATCGATAACGGGATAATATAAGGTTATCGATAGTATCATCAATAGTTTGCGTACTCTCTAGTTAATGCCGCTCATATTTATGCTCGAGACTGTCGCTGTGGTATAGTGGTAGCGGGCTGGCTTACTCCAAAGAAAGTTTCCATATACAGGGTGTTTTTTTTACAGGTTTGTTTTTCGAATAGAGATAAAACTGGCATTTTGTGGTCAAATCTGGCAACTCTAATGTCATTTATGTTCAGTTTGGTTTGCCATTTCATCATGAACAGGTTGACAAAAGAACAACGCTTGCAAATCGTGCAAATTTATTTCGAAAATAATGGTTCAGTTCGCGAAGTTTACCGTGAGCTCCGTCCATTTTATGGTCGACATAATCGTCCATCAGAGCAATTAATTCGGTTAACCATGGATCGTTTTCGCACTACGTTTACTCTATGTGATAATACGCATCCGCAGAGACGTCGAACAGTGCGCACCGAAGAAACAATTGCCGCTGTAGAGCAAAGTGTTGAAGAGGACCCGAATGAATCGATTCGCCACCGTGCACAGCAATTGGAGCTTTGTCCATCAACTTTATGGAAGATTTTGCGCAAAGATCTTGGCTTGCGACCTTACAAGATCCAGCTTGTGCAAGAATTAAAGCCGCGAGACCATGCAATGCGTCGTGATTTTGGTGTATGGGCCGAAAATGAGATTGATTTCGATGCTGATTTTCATCGCAAAATTTTGTTCAGTGATGAGGCTCATTTTTGGTTGAATGGCTACGTCAACAAGCAAAATTGCCGCATTTGGAGTGAAGAGAATCCACATGAGACCCTTGAAACGCCATTACATCCACAAAAACTGACTGTTTGGTGTGCTCTATGGGCTGGTGGAGTCATTGGGCCATACTTCTTCCGCAATAATGCTGGAGAGGCAGCTACCGTTAATGGAGACCGGTATAGAGCCATGATAACCGACTATTTTGTTCCCGAATTGGATGGCATGAATGTGGATGAGTTGTGGTTCCAACAAGACGGCGCTACATGCCACACAGCGCACGTCACAATCGATTTATTGAAGGAAACATTCGATGAGCGCATAATTTCGCGGAATGGACCTGTCAATTGGCCACCAAGGTCGTGTGATTTGACACCATTGGATTATTTTCTTTGGGGATATGTGAAGTCGCTCGTCTACACCAACAAACCAGAAACGTTAGGGGAATTGGAAGCCAACATTCGTGGCGTTATTGCCGACATACGGCCCCATATGCTCGAAAAAGTGGTTGAAAATTGGACCTGTAGAATTGGCTTTATTCGAGCCAGCCGCGGCGGCCACATGCGCGAAATCATATTTAAACATTAATGGCATAAAATTATCCTTCCAATAAAGCCAAATTGATGGACCTTAAAACGATTTTCTTGTGTTTTATTTCAATTCGAAGTTCTATACCCCTAAAAAAACACCCTTTACAAGTACAGGGTCACCGCTCTGAGCTAGTGAGCAACCTTCCGCGCATATCTCTGCAATGGAAAATATTCTCAGCAAAAATTCATTCAATTCACGGTATTAAACATTTATGACCCACCATTTGGTAGGATAAAACTCGAAACCAGCACACAATAAAATAGCAGAGAAGCTCGGACTTATTCTCCTTAATAATTTCCTCGATACTGATTTCTTGAGAACTGATGAATCTAACAGATAGTTTTGTATCAACCAATCATCGAATGTTTCCACATCAAGAACCACCTCCTTCAAGTACAGCATTGTTGTGGTTTTATTTACCGCAAAAATACACGCCGGAGCTTTGGAGCAGTGTCAATAATGTTGGAGCACCCGTTTCTTGCAGGAAGAATTAATTTGGCCCCAATGAAGCTTTGAATCGTGTTAGCTTAGAAGTTAAATTCAATGTGAAAATATAGAAATTCTAAGCCGTTGTGTTGCATCCTACCCAAAGACTTGCCAGAAAAAAGAAATATTGCTAGCTCGAACGAAAACTAACGATCCGAAAATTAGCTGAAATAATTGAGAGATGTGTCTTGGCAGAGGTATCAACTGCCGTAACTCTATGTGAGAGAAGAAAAGAGTGAGGAATCAGCAAGTAGTATAAGTAGTCAAAACGTATCGAACCCACCAAAGAAATAGTAGTGGGAGACACAAATTTTCACCACGTAATCCCACAATGATACATTGTAGGACATTAGAATTACCAAGTGGTTTATATGATGGTGGTCCATTACTTTCTAGTTGAAAGAGGACTATTCAAGCATTTATTAAAAGGTAAAAGAGAGCGCATTGATGGTTTACAAAGGAAGAAGGGTTTTCACGCACCTAGTTTTGCACAGGACGAAAACAGCCACTGCAGCCCTAGAGCCCCGAATATAACTAAAGAGCAAAGACGTACCAACCACAGAACTGTTAAAGTGTAAGCTTTGGTCCATTCGAATTCCTATAGGGTAATTACATATGCACAAAGCTACAAGTACATTTTCTACAGAAAACAAAAATACCCACACTACACTAATAACTCGTAATCCATTTCTGCCAAAGCAAAAAGCTAGCAGCTTGCAGCATACCCAAGAAAAGAGTTGAAATGAAGGATGCGCTCCGCAGAGTACCCTCCCGTATGTATGTTTGTATGTATGTATGTATGGGTGTATGTTTAAGTACAGAAATGAATGAGAAATTTACTACATTACTGTTTTTGGCTCGGTTGACATGTGAACATTAATTACAGTGAAGTAATGCAAATATTTCATGGTATGAGATAGAGAGATATTTTATGAAGCCAAGTGCCCAACAAAAAATAGAGTAAGCTGTAATGAGAAAAAAGGGGCACAGTTGCGATGAACGACAAAAATTTTATTTTATTATATTATTTATAAGAGCCTTACTTTATGAATGTCGGTATATATAACTTCTCGACAAAAAAGCGTTTTATTTCTCAAGATAACCTTCTTTTAGTTCGACACTTTTAGTCCAACGTTTTTCCAGCTTCTACATTAATTCCAAATAATAAAGGCTCTCGGAATAAGCATTTGCTTCAATATGACCTTTTTATTTGAACCGAATCTTTTAGAACAAAGGCAAATATTCAGGTTTGAGAACAGGAAATTATTAGAGTGGGCTAAACCTGTGGCGAAATAAAAGTTCGTAACCCAATTTATGAATTTTAGCCATGCCCTGCAAAAAATGCGTTTAGCCACATTTGTTTTTAGTATGTCCCAAAGAGAAACTAATTGTTCCCATGTATCGTTTCTTCTACCGCTGCATAAAAGCGGGAGTAGGTCTTCTATAGAGAACTATCGTGGCATCGCAAAGCTTTCTGCCATCCCAAAATTGTTTGAAGCTATTGTTACAAATAAACTTACGGGTCCGATCTCTACTTTGATAGCTGACTGCCAACACGGGTTCAGTAAGGGAAAGTGCACAGTTACGAATTTACTTGAGTTTACCAGTCATGTCTCAAATGGCTTTAGAAAAAATCTGCAAACCGACGTTATTTATACGGATTTCAGCAAAGCTTTTGACAAAGTGTGTCACTCATTACTTATTCATAAGCTCGATCAGTTGGGCTTCCAGCCGGGTCTCAATCGCTGGATCTCTTCTTACCTTAGTGACAGGACACAAAGAGTAATGTTTAAAAATTTAGTATCCGATGTCATTTATGTCTCTTCGGGGGTTCCTCAAGGAAGCCATCTTGGCCCGATTCTGTTCTTGTTGTTTGTAAATGATATTTCTACAATAATAAAATCTTCAAAAATGTTAATGTATGCCGACGGCGTAAAGCTTTTCATGTCATTCGCGTCTTTTGAAGATAGAAATAAGCTACAATCAGATCTAGATACACTTGTTACTTGGTGCGATTTAAATTATATGCCACTTAACCTTAAAAAATGTAAACACATGGGTTTTTCGCGTGGAATTTCTCAGCCGGCTTCCTATACAATTAAAAATTATAGTCTTGAGCAAGTGTATGATTTTGTTGACCTGGGAGTTGCTATGGACTATAAACTCAGTTTCAACCGCCATATTAACACAACAGTCAATAAGGCTAGAGGTGTCCTAGCATTCGTTAAACGATGGTCTAAAGAATTTAGCGACCCTTAGCCCTCTTCACTACATTAGTCAGACCGATACTTGAATACGGTTCTATAATTTGGAACCCGCGTTACCAGGTTCATGTAGATCGCCTAGAATCAGTTCAAAAACAATTTTTACTATTTGCCTTAAGAGATTTTCATTGGGATCCCTTGTACAATCTGCCACCCTATACGAATCGTTTAAAACTCATTAATCTGCACACACTTTCTAGTCAGAGGGAAATGCTTGGAATTATTTTTATGATTAAATTGCTAAATGGTTCACTATCCAGCCCATTTCTTCTAAGTGAAGTGAACTTCAATGTACCGTCTCGTCCTTCAAGGCATTTTAAACCTCTAGTCTTAAAACAGTGCCGAACCAATTTTCAGTTAAATTAGCCTTTTCGCTGTTTGTGTCAAGATTATAACTCTCTTTCTGGTAGATTTGATATTTCAGACTCGCTTTTCAGCATAAAAAAATCAATTCTTTCTATCCTAAATTCATAGCTACTAATTGTTTCTTATTCTTTGACTTCAATATTAACCTCTAACAATAATTTTATTCTGTTAACTAGTTATTTCTTAATGTATAATCTATCCTATATCTACTTTACTTAGCTGATGAGGTTTTCTCTGTAGCTGAGCAGTTTTAGATCTCGACGATTAACAAACCAAAGCCTTTCAACGACTCGGCACGAATGCGGATGCGCCCCTCGCGCCGGTCGGGCGGGATATGGTGGGTAATCCGTTGGGAATTATTATTATTATTATTATTATTATTATTATTATTATTATTATTATGCCTGATAAGGTACCGTCATAGATACAACCAATTTCGATGCATTTCCACCAGATCCAGAGGGCCCACCATACATACAAACATTAATTAATAAATCAACAAACCTATACACATATATTTGGCTTTTACTTTTATAAAAAACAACAAAAAATGTAATGAAAAATTGTTTGCTTATTTTTTCTGCGTGTTTTTATTATTATTTTTTTATTATAATCCACTTTCTACGTAATTATTTATATAATAATATAATAAAGTTTGAGTTATTTTGAATTAAAGGCAACTATTAAACAAACAGATTATTCGTGGATATCTCTCTTTAGAGTTTAGACCATAGCGGAACTCAAAACCCACTTATTAACCGTCGAAACTGATGGAACTGAGCCCTCGTTGTATTTATCAATCCTTTCTTTCACTCTGTTCCATTTTTTTCGGTCGCAGGAATGCCCCTTTAGGGGCCACATTTTCTTATGAGTTACTTGTTTGGCGCAAATTTCCAACTCTCTGATATGATATAAGACTTATATAAGGTGCTCATTTTTTGTTGGGTACTTGGATTAATGTGTTTGTCTATGTAGATATGTGTGCAGATAATAACATGCTAGGTATTTACCGCTAATTCTGGTAAACATGAAGTAATCTAAAATGTTGATACTTTCTTACTATACCCAGTAGCGATGCACAGAATAAGTGTATACGAACTGAAAAACTAGCTGTTCAAACTCTTACGGTTTTGGAAAATAGGTAAAGTGACCCCTGGTCGATTCCAACAACGCAAGAAGGGATAGCGAAAGAAAAGTAGTGCAATAGACTTGAAACCAACCACGCCTTATTTTACGTGGAGTATTTGAAAGAAGACTCCTTTTTAGAGGAAAATATGCCAGAACCAGAGCTTTTAGAATTTTTGACGTCTGCCTATTTGTTTGTACTTTTATAACTCAAAAACTACAACATAGAATTGCATGTAATTTTCACTCGTGCATTACTAGATGTCTAGTTTCAAACACTTTTGCAATAGGGTCGTCCATAAGAGGGGTGCCAACTTCAAACTTCGTATCTATAGCACATAGTTTAATTTGGATACAAAATACCAGCAAAATAACCTCAATAACGAAATAGATATTCCAAGTTTTACTGCTCTCTTTTTTAAAAAAGCTTTGATGTAAAAGTGGGCGTGGCTGTTAATAGTGAAACAATTTTTTTTTTCGAAACCTGGATTTTGGGACACACAATAAATTTTGTTTTAAAAATGTAAGCAAAATTCAAAGAAATTTTATCAAAATTTAAAATTTTATCAAAATTTAAAAAAAAGGGGAAGGGGATCCACCCTTCATACTCCTCCCCCCTGGCTACGCCACTAACACATACACACATCTTAACTGCTCAAACATAGTAAATATTCTATTTTAAACACGTTTGTATCGCACCACAACTTACCCATCAATGAGCGGTGACTGGCGCAACACATGTTTCGCTCTTTGTAAACGGTAATCGAAATCATTTGCTAGACGCGTCTGTTCCGGCATCGCCAACATGAGTGGTAAATAGAGAAAAATCAAGAAACTGAAGCCACATAATACGTAACAACCGTCAAGTAACTGCCTCACTAAGTTCATTGCCTTGTGCGCTTAGACAATTTTTTGGGCTACACTACGACGAATATTGCTCTGTCAGCTCGCTGTTGACGTATGTGAAGTATAATTTTGCTATGCTCTAATGTTCAGGAAGTGACGGCGTTTATGGTTAAGTGAACGCTCAAGCCATACTCTCCGCATGCAATGCCAATAGAAGCTCGGACGTGTCGGCTGACTATTATTTTGACTGAATTTTCCGACTTGCTGAATGATGGTAGCAACTCACCCAAACTGACAAAGTCACTACTTAAATGACTTGCTGTATGTTTGTTTGGTTGGTTGGTTGCTTGGCTGAGTGCTTGACTACTTGGCCAACTCCTTAGCTCACTTCACTCGCTGTCTCACTGTTTGTTTTGTGATGATTCGCATTTTTCTTCGCTTTGGTAGTGCATAGTTCCGTCCATTTTTTTATTAATTTTCCACTATTCCTGGAGCGTTGTTTGCTCTGAAAATAAATATAGCGAAATAAGAAAGTTGAGTGGAAGAATTTAATAGTCAAGTAAAAGAAAAATATCATTTTCAGCGTAGAAATAAATTATGATTCTATTTAGTAGAAGTGAATGGGCATTTCCATAGTGTTTGCATATACAAAGTTCATTTTATTGGAGTTTACACTTCTGCCTTGAAAATTTGAACTTAGCGCCCCCCTTTTCATAGATTATAGATAGAATCTTAAAAATTGACTGTGTGAAAGCTCAGCCTATTTAAGTTTCCAATTCACTTGATCTATTAGCAAACACTGCATCTCGATTTTTTTTCCCAAAAACAAACTACCTCAGAATTTGTTCGAAAAATCTCCCAATTCCAATGGCACCGAAATTGGTTGCCGGTGGAACACATTCTGGGACGGACACACACAGAACATATCCAGCGAAGCTTTGAGTAGTATTCGAGAGAAAGTTTCTTCAAAAGAGTAGCGCTGAAGATTTAATGAGGAGTATTAGGAGCTGTATGCAGACACCGAAATAGTACAAGGAGTTAAGACCCAGTGATTTCGTTGGCTAGGCCATGTTGTGATGGAAGGACCAAGTGGGGACCGATTGGCGATTCCGCGGTTGTTGTTGTTGTTGTTTTTAGCGACAAAAACACTCCCCAAAGGTTTTTGAGAGTGTTGTCGGAAGTGACAGTGCTTTGCCGGATATGAGCGTGGTACGCTCCGGTACTCCCTTGCGTTACATGCCCAGCTGTCTTGGAAGCAAATTGGTGTCACCAGTCAAATCTTCTAGGTCATCTCACCTAACCCACAGCGTAACACGGTGTCTCCAATTAACGTCAATTGTCAGAGAGAAGAAGCGATTGGTGTGCTATGTTGGATGGCCGAAATCGTTTAGGCGGCTTAGCGCCATTTTAAGAAATAGAATATTTTGGGCATCAAAAAGAAGGTACTCCCTAAGACTTGCTACGATTTGGTGTTTATTGGGAGATTTCCACTATTTACAGGGGTTTCGGCTGAAATGTGACGCAAAGGGGTGTCTTGCAGGGACTACTTGGTTTTATTCGGGAGCCTTTTTGGGATTAATTCGGCATTACTGCAAGACCGTCTCAAGACCATTTTGGGATATTTTCGGTATTGGTTTTGGAACTTTTTTTGGAACCGTTTAAAGATTATTCGTCAAGAATTTAACTTATAATAATATTCAGAACAAACTAGTACTAGTACCACTCTAGTGTCGCACTCCTTCCCTGCTCTTTGAGGTGGGTGGATGTCAGTTATGGGGTTCAAAGACCGATATATGAGGGATCTATTTACGAGCTCGGTGTGGAGGTCGCTTACACTCCCACCCGCTGTTAGAGTAGGCAACACGTTACCGGTTCTCATCATAGTGCTTACGGAGATGCTTCTTTATGTCCCTATGTGGCAGATATTCAACCAATAGATGTATATTTGGTTGACTGGGCTTATGGCAGTTCAGTGGCTATGTCATGATTAGTGAAGGTGAGACCGTTGTCAAACAGTACACCCAAGATTTTAGGGTATGTGGCAGTAGAGTTACTTCATCTACTTCATCATCTGCGTACTCCACGTCGTAAAGAGAGTCGCCGTCTATTTAGTCGGAGGCAGGGTTAGATTTCGGTCGGTGAAGAAGCTGGAAAGGTCGTGGACATAACTATTGATCTATGTACAGATGCAGTCGTCATCATAGGAGACTACAGAGACCCCCTCGTATGAAGGGATAAGCGTTGATTTATAGAATTTAATCAAAATGGGAGATAGGACACCAGTATGTGGCACCCCCTGTCTAATCTTTCTTTGTTTGGATATTGAATCTCTGAATGTTACTGAACCTAGGAAGATCGCATTCTTTTGCAGCTATATGCAGTGCTTTCGTTTGTATTAAGGATTTTTGGGTTAGTTTACCGAGACTGTGTGAATGTTGTTCAGGGTGAGCCTTTGAATCGAAAAGGACTTCGTTCAGAAATATGATCCTATAGCAGCGAAAATAAATTTTGAAATTTTTCAAGAAAGCATTTTCAGATACAGCACAGAATAAGCCAGTTGGGATCTTTTTATTATTGCAAAGTAAATGTTATACTACATTTTTGGACTAAAATAGACTTTGGTTGTTATTTTCTCAACCAATATTATGTACGTTAGATTTGTAGGTAGTAAGAAAATAGCACCAGTATTAATTTAATATGACTCTAACTCAAGATTGGTTGTTATTACTTTATACCACTCTAACATAACCTACATCTCTTGCTATTGAAATGAAAAAAAATATTCAACCCTACAAAGCCAACAAAACAAAGTTACGGAAATAGCTGAATCTATAAATGCTTTTTCGCTCTTCTTTTTTTCATAGAAAAACTTATGACTTAATAATCGAGATAGTTTTGCCGGAAGTCTTCATTTCTTGTCATATCAACTTGAAGCGCTTCACTGTCTAAGTTCTAGAGTACTCACTCATATTCTTTGCTGACATTAATGCACATACAAACATATATATGTGTATGTATTTGTGCATTTAATTATAGATTTTTCTTTAATTTAAACTTTTTTCAAGAATTTTTTTTTTTTCATACTTCAAAAAAGATATGCCAAGAATTCATATGTAAAAATATAACAACCTGCAAGTGAGTAAGGCGCTGCATATACACTGAAAAAAATGCGACTAGTCTAGGATGCATCCGGGGTGAGTTGCAATGGAGGATGCGACTAATGCCAGTTTTGACCACTTGTATGGGTTAAAGTGTGCACATTTCTTCGAGCACTCAAACGCGTACTTTTAACTCCTGAAAGTATGCTACATAAACTAAATTAGCTTACACCCCTAAAAGTATGCTACACAATTAAAAATGTACTTATGTTTATTGAATTAAAGCCAACTGTAGACTAAGGAGATTAATCGCGAATCGCTCTATTTAGAGATTAGTCAAACGCTTTTTTGCAGGGTAAATTAAGCTAAAGAATGATATCAAACAAACACATTGATAATCAGACAAAGCACACACACACTCATGCATTGCATATAAAGTAAACTGCAGCAAAGTGCCACAAGCAGTATGTCACATCGTAACAACGTTGCGCTTGTCTTAGCACCCAGAAGTCAGCATGCATGGGACAGTGATAGTAAATATATAAAATGTGTAAAAATGTTTGTACAGCTGTGTTCAATATAATAGTAGTGAAATTAAAATTGATATCGTTTGACGAAATAAGAAGAAGCTGTGATTTTAATAATTTTCATTTAAAATATAGCGAATTCCATAACTGAAACTACATAAAATAAAATATTAAAGTTTACACAAAGTCCAGGAAAGTTAATTAAACTTTAAAAAATGGTCATCAAAATCTTCAAATTTTTTGGCAGAATTTCTAGAAAATTTTTGAGTACGCAGTTTTGTAGACCAATAAATTTTAGTAGCACATTGTGCAAGTTAGAACTCGTTCAAAAATTTACTGAATTTTCAGAATTTTTTTGGTCAAGGCTGTTGAGTGATTTCTTCCATACAACGCATGAAGAAAAATTAATTTTGTATGGAAAGAAATACCCACCATCCTTGAAAAAAAAAAATTCTAAAAATTCGGGGGAAATTTTAAAACCCTTCTAACTTGCTCACCATTGTGCTAAAATTTTATTAGCTAAAAAACTGCGTACTCATAATTCTTCCCAAAAATATTCAAATTTTGATGTAGATTTTTAAATCTTAATTAACTTTTCTGAATTTTGTGTAAATTTTTAAATTTCCTTTTTTACGTAGTTGCTGTTATGCAATTCTATATATTTTAAATGAAAATTATTAAAACGACATCCAATTTAATTTCACTACTATTGTATGAACGCAACTGTAAGTAGGTCAGCTTTTCGTTAGCGACGCCCTAACGGCTGACTACTTAACTGGCAAAAAAAGTTACTTGCAAGCAGTCTTACTGCTCTAACACTCCGCCTCTAACCAACATCTCGACTCAATTGCGTTTGATTTTGCAAATTACCAGCAATGAATTGGCGAAAATATAACATGACCCGCAGTAAAACTTCGAACTAGTATGCAAATGGACTAGTTACAAAGTAGAACAAAAAAGTATAAAGACAAACTGCGAAAAAATGCAAAGTTTTGGCGAATACTGGATTGTTCAGATGATTCCAAATCAAACAGCATTTGATATCGGTTATAGTCAAATTAAAATATATTTTAGTGCTGAAAAGAAATTTTAATTTAAAATTTATTAAAAGTCTTTTTATTTTTTTCTTTCAAGTTATTGAAGTTCCATCTTAAGCTAACGTTTTGCAGTGGATATCAACGAGAACGCGAAACAGCGGAATTCCACACATCGCCTTTGCCAAAATGACAAAGCAAATGAACTCTCAAAATATTACCCAGTTTCGCTCAGTTACAATTTTGGAGAGCAAGGGAGCACTAGTAAAGCTGTCAAAATTAGGTGTGATTCCGTGCGAGCCAGAAAATGCCCAAAATATTCAGAAATGGTCAATCCCTTACCTTTTAGGGCCATTTTCACGCTAATCGGGGTTTAACAGGCATAAATAAAGGGTATTTTTTTTAGGGGTATAGAACTTCGAATTGAAATAAAACACAAGAAAATCGTTTTAAGGTCCATCAATTTGGCTTTATTGGAAGGATAATTTTATGCCATTAATGTTTAAATATGATTTCGGGCATGTGGCCGCCGCGGCTGGCTTGAATAAAGCCAATTCTACAGGTCCAATTTTCAACCACTTTTTCGAGCATATGGGGCCGTATGTCGGCAATAACGCCACGAATGTTGGCTTCCAATTCCCCTAACGTTTCTGGTTTGTTGGTGTAGACGAGCGACTTCACATATCCCCAAAGAAAATAATCCAATGGTGTCAAATCACACGACCTTGGTGGCCAATTGACAGGTCCATTCCGCGAAATTATGCGCTCATCGAATGTTTCCTTCAATAAATCGATTGTGACGTGCGCTGTGTGGCATGTAGCGCCGTCTTGTTGGAACCACAACTCATCCACATTCATGCCATCCAATTCGGGAACAAAATAGTCGGTTATCATGGCTCTATACCGGTCTCCATTAACGGTAGCTGCCTCTCCAGCATTATTGCGGAAGAAGTATGGCCCAATGACTCCACCAGCCCATAGAGCACACCAAACAGTCAGTTTTTGTGGATGTAATGGCGTTTCAAGGGTCTCATGTGGATTCTCTTCACTCCAAATGCGGCAATTTAACTTGTTGACGTAGCCATTCAACCAAAAATGAGCCTCATCACTGAACAAAATTTTGCGATGAAAATCAGCATCGAAATCAATCTCATTTTCGGCCCATACACCAAAATCACGACGCATTGCATGGTCTCGCGGCTTTAATTCTTGCACAAGCTGGATTTTGTAAGGTCGCAAGCCAAGATCTTTGCGCAAAATCTTCCATAAAGTTGATGGACAAAGCTCCAATTGCTGTGCACGGTGGCGAATCGATTCATTCGGGTCCTCTTCAACACTTTGCTCTACAGCGGCAATTGTTTCTTCGGTGCGCACTGTTCGACGTCTCTGCGGATGCGTATTATCACATAGAGTAAACGTAGTGCGAAAACGATCCATGGTTAACCGAATTAATTGCTCTGATGGACGATTATGTCGACCATAAAATGGACGGAGCTCACGGTAAACTTCGCGAACTGAACCATTATTTTCGAAATAAATTTGCACGATTTGCAAGCGTTGTTCTTTTGTCAACCTGTTCATGATGAAATGGCAAACCAAACTGAACATAAATGACATTAGAGTTGCCAGATTTGACCACAAAATGCCAGTTTTATCTCTATTCGAAAAACAAACCTGTAAAAAAAACACCCTGTAGTTCTGTTAACTATCGTTTAGCGTTAACCGGCCTATATGGAAGCTGCGCTTAGTGTTACTCTATAGCTAGGAGCAAATTTTAATTGTTAACAGTTTTACTAATTTAAGTCAGAGAAGAATGGGATTGGACCTAAAATCTGTTAACATTTCGAAGGTAAATGAAACTCAAATATGAACAAAGCGAAAAGTTGTAGGACTGACAATTTAATAGCCATTTTTTAGACTAACGAAACCCTCGAAAGATATTTTAAACGTATTTCAATTAATTCGAAAAGAATTTTAACGAAGATCCTCCGCAATAGGCGTAAGTCGTTACGAGATTCCATGGACTCCTTTATTATGTCAAGGATAATAGCTAAAATAAAATAAGAAAATTCAAAATGGCCGTGTACAGTATGCGTATATTGTTACCATTTGCGAGTAAAATAATTGGCACAGGGTGACCCATTTTTTTTTTTTTACTCACACGGGTACCCTGTTGTGGTTAATTTTAGCTAAAATCTTTGTTTAATATGCCTAAAAATGTATCGTTTTTAAAAAAGAATTTTTGAATTGAGTAAAGATTTTAACTAAAACGCGTTTTAATCAATGCCTATAATAGCGGTCCATGATCTACTTTGTGATAGTTGAGTACTGCGTCACTATGTTGGGCGTTTCTTATTCGCCACTTTGATGCTAGAAAACAAATTTTTTAATGCGAACGCGCAAGCGACCACTTTACATCTGATTTTCAAGGCAATTTTAAAATTAAGAAAAAAGTATAATTTTGTTATTTTATTCACAAGTGCCTAAGTGTTTACGAAAAAAAATTGGCCACAATTTAGGTTGTTATCTCGCTAGGGACAAGTTCACCTTTGATGTTCAAAGAAAATTCTGATATTTGAAAAAATATAATTTTGTTATTTTATTCACAAGTCGCTAAGTGGTTACGAAAAAAAAATTGGCTACAATTTTCACATTTCATGTTCAAAGGAAATTTTTATTTTGTGCTTACGATAAAAAAATCGCTAAAATTTTGGTTGCCATTTCGCAAGCGACAAACTGGCATTTGATGTTTAAAGGAAATTTCTATATTACAAAAAAATTTTACTTTTTTATTTTATTCACAAGTCGGTAAGTGCTTACGAAAAAAAATGATCTACAATTTAGGTTACTATCTCGCTGGTGACAAGTTCGCATTCAATTTTCAAAGCAAATTTCAAAGTTTTAAAAAAAAAATCGTTTTGTCATTTTATTCATAAATAAGTCGCTAAGTGCTTACAAAAAAAAATTCTACAATTTAGGTTGCTAGCCGCTAGCGATAAGTTCACATTCAATTTTCAAAGCAAATTTCAAAGTTTAATGAAAAAAAAAATAGTTTTGTCATTTTATTCATAAATAAGTCGCTAAGTGCTTACGAAAAAGAATTGTCTACAATTTAGATTACTATCTCGCTAGTGACAAGTTCACATTCAATTTTCAAAGCAAATTTCAAAGTTTTGAAAAAAAAATCGTTTTGTCATTTTATTCATAAATAAGTCGCTAAGTGCTAGCGAAAGAAATCGGTTTTTATTAAATTATTTGTACTTTTCGTTATTGTATCCGGTTTTTTATTCTGTTTGCTATTTGGCATATTTTAAACTAGTTTGGGGCTAGTCTATTTCTGCACGCATATATGACAATTCACATCGTGCCATGCTAAAAATACCACGCGCTAACATGGAAAAAAGAAACTTGCCTGACTAGTTGCGCTTGGACATCATACTAGTTTCCTAGTAGTAGATTACCTATCTGCAGGGAAGTTGCATACAAAAATGTACAGCACACGCACCTTCATACATAAATACATTCATCCATCCATATAAGCAGACTTCCCACAAAGCTTCCTCTATGTTATCCCATGCATATTTACTTAAAGGCAACTAAATACAAACAATAAGTACTTATAAATATATATACTCGTATATGTAAGTATGCTTTTGAGACCGACATTTGAAAGCGATAAGCGAAATGGGTTCGGGTGATATGCATACATACATATCTACATATGCATACACATACATATCGACAAATATAAAACAAACATAATGAGTCGCCAAGGGAAGATGGTGAGTGGGCGAGTTTGTTGATGGCACATAACTGTGGCATTTGAACGTTAGTTGTGGCATTGGCGTACCATCAACATCAAATTTGGCTATGCTCTCTGTGTGCATCTCGTTCGCTGTGTAAAAGTTCGCCACAACTCGCTTGCGGCATTCTTAATTTCGCCCATTTCCCTATTTCAACGTGGTTGGCTGGTTCGTTGGCTTGTTGGTTGCTTGGCATCCTCTTTGACTGTTCAACTGCGCCAGCGACTAGCTAGCTTTTTCGCTTGTCCCCCTTTGCTTTAGTGCGCTGTTCGATAGCCCCCAATCTATTTTCGTATGTCTTTGCCCTGCTTTTGTGGTGGCATTCAATTACGTTCAGTTGCTAGTATGAGTACTTTAGTGACTTTGATTTGGACAAGTCAAAATTTTATTTGATTTTATCTTCGTATTGATTTTTCTTTTTTGCTAGCTTTTATGTTTTGGATTTCTTTTTTAATTTCTTCATTTCATGTTAAAACTTATTTTCTGTTGCAATCTTCTTGGAATTTTTGATTTGATTTACAGGAGCTTTGTGATGTAAGCCGCAAGTTGGAGACACCTGATAATCGAAAGTTGCAGGAATAAGGAATGTAGGGGATGGAGTACAGTTAAGGAAGTCAATATTTAGTCGGAGGCTTTGAGCTCAACTGCGGTGCGGTCGATTGTGGTATTGCTAATGCTTAAAGTCTTTTTCAAGGTCTCAATTCAAGGCTCCGCTGATCCACTGCAGTCTTCTTGAAAAGATGTATCACGAGTCAGTTAAGCAAGGGCAGAGCTGACGTTCCCACTTCCAAAATATCACATTCTTTCTGGCCTAGAAACACCGCTTGTTACTCCGCTCTATCGGCATCCCATCACTACTACCTACTGTTGCCGCTCCATCACTGGTACGCTCTTCATCGCGCTACCTCTGCTGGTGCTAACAAGCGACGCCAGTTCATCAGCGATTGCTCAACTGTTGCTGCAGCGTTTTAGTTCTCGCTATCTGCTCCTGATTACCAGGAACGTCCGTTACTCTCAGCTGATTTGCAAACTCCGACATCAGCCACTGCTGCTCAGCTGTTATCGTGCTACTTCTCCGCTGTTGCTGTTCTGTTTTCGCCCCTGTCCGCTCTCACTACAAGCACCGTTGTTCGCACTCAGTTATTCTACGTCTGGCACCATGATCTACTACCACTCAATAGTTGCTGATTGCCGGTTGCGCTACCGTAGAAGGAAATGTCTGAAACCATCCGCTCTCAACTGCTCCGTCCGCAACTATACCTCTCTCCCTCTCTTTTTCTCAATCTCTAAGTGCGAAAATCTGCTTCTCTTTTAATCTCAACACACAAATATCGTGTTATTATTTCGGGACCTCGACCTGACCTTGGTATTTCTACCTGACTTTCGCCAAAACCAGCCTCATATTCTCATTAAGCCCACATATAAGACATGGTAGGTACCAGGAGGTAAAGAATATCCGTTTGATTGGCAGGGTTCCACAGGTTTACGCTCCTACACTATGTGGATGCATCTCCGAAAACTGAAATCTGTATTGCCCGAGCGAGTTTGGCATCCTTCCAATAATCTCCTAGTGGGAAGAAAGTCCTTAATTTCTATCGAAACTGGCATAGTACGTCCTGCTTACTCAATTTTTCTTTCGATATGCGCGTAATTTGTTGCCAGTTTTCTCTAGCTTCTGGTACCTAAGAGCTCGATATGTGCCTCAAGCACCTCTTCGCGCTCATTGCTAGAAGTATCCATCTTAGTGTGACCATAAACGAGAAACTTGATCTGATGTGCAAATTTTTTTGCAGTTTTTGACTGTCCTCTTGAATGCTGCTTTTGTAAGGAAACTTAGCAAATGCCACGCCCATAAATAAGTATTAAATATTCCTTAGCAACCACATTTGCTGCTTTTTATTTGTTTTTATGAACTATTTCGTTGGACCGACAAACCAAATGTCTTGCTGAACTCATTACGTCAGTAAGATAGCAATGTAATAGTAAGCACAGCGGGTACAATACCAACAAAGCAAAAAAATAATATTTAAATACGAGCGATGTTGTCAAAGTCCATCTAGCCCAATTTTTATTTTTGCGGAAATTACTCTCCTTTTTACATTTTAATTTTTTTTTTGGAAATCTTATGAACTTTGCGAAGAACAATCCTCATTTTAGCAATTATGGCTCATCTGTCGCTTGCCTTTTGGCTACGAAATGCCACCTTCTTTCTTTAATTTCTTGGTTTTTGCTTTTGCCATTTATTATTATTATAATATTTGTTTTCATCTTATTCCATTTTGGCCAAGAACAATACTTCCTTTTGGCGCATATAATAAAAATTCTTTGCATTTTTCTCAAATATTTTTACCACAAAGGGCAGTAGACGCACACACACACACGAATACAAGCACATACACACACACATATTCATTCTGCAAGGAAACAAAAACACTACTACAATAACAGCAAATATCCAGGCAAAAAAAAATTAAAATTACGAAATGGGAACTATTACTTGGTATAACGGTAGACAATGTGAGTAGCGAGGGCAACAACAAGTGGTGAGCGAGGCAACAAAGGCAGCCGGGAAAGCAAAGGAAGCAAACAAAACCTTTTATGTAATTTCCTTTTGGTTAAACTTTATCACAATAAAACTCCCACACTCTCTTGACGTCTGTGGATGAAAGTGCCGTGCTCTAGCAATGCCACACACAAACACACATGCTAACCCACGCATACAGTGGCACCTACATACACAAGCGCAACCAAACATATTCGCAAACAAAGTGCAAACTTTGAAGTCGAATATTTTTGTTTACTTTTCTACTGTCACCAAGCGTTGTACCCGATGTGTGTGTGTGTGTGTTTGTATGAGTATGCACCCGGCTGTCAAACCCACTGAATGTGAACTAGCTTGCACCCAGTATGGTGCCCATTGGCAACTTGGCAGCCGGCTTACAAGCAACTAGTCTTTGAATTTTACGGATGATGTTTTAAGCCAAAGAATACGCAAGGGGCCTCCCCTTCCCCCTCTTTCCATTCGTTTAATATGACCTAACCAGTGAAGTGCCTCGAAATTTCCATTGATTTAAGGCGTTGACACCAGACAAAGGACGATAACTCTTCCGGAGCACTTTCTTCTCTGACAAACAAAAGCGAATCTGCCGGCTCTCGCCATTACAACGAGCCTTCTTGGTCAGTGCATGCGGTGAACCATCAACCTCGCAGCTCGACATAGTGTTTGATTATTATGGGTGCGGGACATCGTAACATGCAAGGAAACGAGATGGAACATAACCTTGACAGGCAGGGATCAGCTTTTGTTTGTTCAGAAAGCGAAAGAGGTCCTCGCATTCTTATCAGGGGTCAAATCTCTCAGCACCGGCTTAGCGAGATTAATAATATGGAAACATTTGTGGTCTTACATAGTTCTAGGGGTCGTACAATGAGGCACGGTCTTTATTCATTCTCAAGATGAAAAGCAGGGATACATATATACAGATTACTTGTGGTACACAGAGGTCAATGGACTGCAACATAATACCTAGTTCGAAGCTGCAATCTTCTAAGGGCGAAAAAAAGTGGAGCATTTGGCGTAGAGCACTGAAGTTTTGAAGGGAGATTTCCAAAAAAAACTCTACTTCGGGTACTTATCGGAGCTCATTGATTTTAAGCTCTTTCATCGGTTAATTCACAGGCCAACCAAGCAACATCCATCGCCATCTTAGCTTATTTCAACGCCGTTCATTTCCCAGAAACATTTATCAGA
Organism: Merzomyia westermanni; assembly: GCA_949987695.1. NCBI lineage: Eukaryota > Metazoa > Arthropoda > Insecta > Diptera > Tephritidae > Merzomyia > Merzomyia westermanni. Next base: position 7,068,978 of record OX465288.1, read on the forward strand.
GAGCAAGTATGATCAAAGACTTATAGGGCACGATCGTTTAATTTCGTACTCAGTCCAGATTAGCAAAGGTATTATTTTCACTTTTAACTTTGGATTTGACAGCGCCGAGTCCTTCGCAGTTTCGTCTTTCTATCCTTAGGCATGGTGCTTTAGTTTTGTTTTTCTTGGTTGCAGTGACTTGGTTCTGCTCTTAAAATTATCTGCTCCACCTCTAGGTTAAGCAACTCGCTTTGACCTGAAATCTCGTTTGTGCTTCCCAATCGTATTCTCGAAGCTATTGCTTTACTCTAGTCGTTTGACATAGCTCTATGACCCCATAAAAGCTTTTGCAGAGGAGTCAAATGCCGGTAACGAGATATAAGAGCGGATCCGCTTCGGGTGTGTGGGATTACTTATAATGGGTCTGCTGCAGGGTTTTGTTTAACGTGACGATATGGCTTACATGATTTTTTTTTACTTCTCAATGTATTTAATATGCTCAGTTTTGAGCTCTTCTTCCTAAGTGTTGCCACTGAGAATGGGTTTACAAGGTAACCACATATTTAAATTTTGTAATAAGTGAGCATTTCTAAAAAGGTTTACCAACTGCGATTGCCACGACTTAACAAATTTCTATGAAATTGTATATTTAGCTCTCTAACTTAAGTTTTCCTACTGAAAATGTGTTTACGGAGTTGCCACCTTTCTAAATTTTTGACACACATCAAATGAAATATGAACGTTAATTTACTTCGGTTTCAAAAAAAAAATGTCTAGGTACTTAGAGTTGCCACCTAATTATATTATATGGGTTATTTGTATTTACGCTACTATCTCGAAAAGGAATAGAACCACTGGGTTACACCACCGCTGCCGCCAGTTGGGATATTTTACTGCGTTGCCACTTATTTTCATTTTTTTTAATTAAGTGAGCATTTCTAAGTAGGGGTACTACCTATTATTTTGTAAACGACTTAACACATTTCTATGCAACTGAATACTTAGCTCTTTTACTTAACTATTGCGACTGAAGATGTTTTTACGAGGCTGCCACCTGTTTGAAATATTATGAAAAATCTAATTTTATGTACAAAACGAAAGTGGACGTCGATTTCAAAAAAATGATGCGAGATATTGTTACTACAAGAGTTGCCACCTTATCCTATTATTATTATTTTTTCCATATCCTCTATTATTTGTTTTGAGTGAAAAGCATTATCTTCATTAACAAGTACTTAGAACATAACGAATTATAAGCAACCTCGAAAAATGTCCAGCACAGCTCCGTCGCCTGGGTTCTTTCTATTTAAAATATTTACTTCACTAAGGGAAGAAGGACCGAAAATGGAAATCAAGGTTTTAATTCAGGTTGATAAATATTTTCTAGGTCAAACCATGCTTATGTTATTGTTGCTGTTGTTAACAGTGCCTCGAACTGCCTAATAAGCACGATCACTCTGACAACCGTCATCAAACTCATCTAACGGGAGTCCAGGAAAAAAAGCAGTTTCAACAGGGTTGGACCAGAGTGGTATTGTACTTGGAAAAGTAGGTTCAATTGAACAGGCAGAGAGATGTTTACTATCATGAGGGGGCATACCAAATGCATGGCTAATATTTGATATAGTGGGGTTGAGGATTGATAAGTAAGGCAGGTGGTACACGCTCAATATTTACTGACGTGATCCATGTTAATGGATCTCAAAATGTATTGAAATCCGTTTGACGATCCATCATTGTCAATAAATATCGCGATCCATGGATCACGTCAGTAAATATTGAGCGTGTACCACCTGCCTAAGAGTTATGCTAACTTCCGCCTCGGTTTGGAGGTCGTTTAGAGCCCATCCTCGGTTACGCAGATCAAACGACTGAATAATGTGGTGCCGGATCTCATCCCAGTGCTTACGGAAATGCTTCCTTATGTCTCTAGGTGGCGGATGTTCATCCAGTAGATGTGAGTTCGGGGGACATAATCATATGTCAGTCGGTGAAGAAGATGAGAAGGTCATGGAGATAACTATTGATCCTTGTACAGAGTTCATCAATGGTGGGCCCGTATCCGAAGTCATAATAGGTACAGTCGTCAGCGTAGGACACTATAGATAATTCTCCAAAGCTATGGATTTGTAGTTGGTGCAATCCTGCTCTTTTATTATTTCGGTTCTAGTTGAAAACTAGTCGTTTGCTGAACTAGTTTCGTGTTTCACTGCGTATGTGTGTGTGTGTGTGTCCGTATATGCATTTGTAACAAAAACGCGTGGCCTCCTTCGCGTCGACGGCCACTTTGTGGTGCCTGCATGTCACATGGCTCAGCTGGTGCTATTGTTGCACACACACATGTACGCTCGACAAACTATTGTGTTCGTATGCGTATGTGTATGTGTGTGTGCCTTTTAATGTGCAAATAAATTTGTCGATTTACTTCTGTTTTTGTTATTGTTATTGTCATATGCACTTTCGTTCGACATTGTGTCTACGCGCGCCACCCATCATAAGCTCAACTTTGAAGTCAACCCCGCTTCGCGCACTCCCACCCTTCACGCACTTCCTTTCTTGCACATACACCTGCTGTTGCCAAGCTTTCCCTATATATTTTATGCGAGACAAAATTGAAAATAGTGCGCCAACATATTCACTAATATGTAGTTTGGTTGCTTTGTGTGCTGGCATATTAATTAGGATCCATTGATAAAAACAGTTGAGGTTCCGCTCCGCTTCTTGCTCGTTCTGCTTGCATAGCCCAGTTGAGCTTGAAAATAATCAGACACCACACACACTCACACATTCGCACACAAAAAGCGCGCTAGTTAAAGGCAGCGCATTCAATGAATTCTGCTGCTTGCTATGTCACCCTCTCGTTGACTTCTTCCCTCTTTGCTACTGATCCACATTCTCTGGGCCCACTCGTCATGCCAATTTTTCGCACGCCCCCAGCTCCGTTTGTGACAAGCGCTTGCTGTTGATCTGTTATTTCGTACATATAGCCCCTCCCTCTCTATCTCTATCGCTATATACCTATCTATCTGCTTGCGCATCTGTTCGCTTGCTTACCTACTTACTCACTTGCTTACATATGTACATTGGCTTGGTTTTTGTTGGCATAACATGGCCTATGAGTAATTAACATTTGCTGCAGGCCGTTGTGGAAATTTATGCTTTTGTAGTGCATGGCGTTTTGCATGGAAGTGTGTAATATGGATGTGTATGTTATATCCGCTAAGCCTATGCATGGCGGAATTTTTGTTATACCCAGTTGCTATAAAAAAAGGGGTGAGTACCAAGTAATCATGGAGTTTGATGTGTAAACATGTGTATCCTGTAAAAAAATTTAAGTTCTTTCCTTTCCTTTCCTTTCCTTTTCTTTACTTTCCTTTCCTTTCCTTTCCTTTCCTTTCCTTTCCTTTCCTTTCCTCTCCTTTAATTTTCTTTTCTTTTCTTTTCTTTTCTTTTCTTTTCTTTTCTTTTCTTTTCTTTTCTTTTCTTTTCTTTTCTTTTCTTTTCTTTTCTTTTCTTTTCTTTTCTTTTCTTTTCTTTTCTTTTCTTTTCTTTTCTTTTCTTTTCTTTTCTTTTCTTTTCTTTTCTTTTCTTTTCTTTTCTTTTCTTTTCTTTTCTTTTCATTTCTTTCCTTTTCTTTTCTTTTCTTTTCTTTCCTTTTCTTTTCTTTTCTTTTCTTTTCTTTTCTTTTCTTTTCTTTTCTTTTCTTTTCTTTTCTTTTCTTTTCTTTTCTTTTCTTTTCTTTTTTTTCCTTTCCTTTCCTTTCCTTTCCTTTCCTTTCCTTTCCTTTCCTTTCCTTTCCTTTCCTTTCCCTTCCTTTCCTTTCCTTTTCTTTTCTTTTCTTTTCTTTTCTTTTCTTTTCTTTTCTTTTCTTTTCTTTTCTTTTCTTTTCTTTTCTTTTCTTTTCTTTTCTTTTCTTTTCTTTTCTTTTCTTTTCTTTTCTTTTCTTTTCTTTTCTTTTCTTTTCTTTTCTTCTCTTTTCTTTTCTTTTCTTTTCTTTTCTTTTCTTTTCTTTTCTTTTCTTTTCTTTTCTTTTCTTTTCTTTTCTTTTCTTTTCTTTTCTTTTTTTTTCTTTCCTTTCCTTTCCTTTCCTTTCCTTTCCTTTCCCTTCCTTTCCTTTCCTTTCCTCTTTTTTAATTTTCTTTTCTTTTCTTTTCTTTTCTTTTCTTTTCTTTTCTTTTCTTTTCTTTTCTTTTCTTTTCTTTTCTTTTCTTTTCTTTTCTTTTCTTTTCTTTTCTTTTCTTTTCTTTTCTTTTCTTTTCTTTTCTTTTCTTTTCTTTTCTTTTCTTTTCTTTTCTTTTCTTTTCTTTTCTCTTCTCTTTTCTTCTCTTCTTTTCTTTTCTTCTTCTTCTTTTCATTTCTTTCCTTTACTTTTCTTCCCGTTATCATAGTTCCTTTTAATTAAAAAAATTTCAAACATTTCAAGTTTACAAAATCTGAAAAATTGTTTTTTTGTGGATCTTTTTGGAATATTTGAATTTTACTTTTGAATTTAAAGGATACATAGAAGTTGAAGTTTAAAAAAGTTGACTTCAAATCACTTCTGTTAAATTTGATTAGTAATTAGTAATCAATTAAATATACGGCTTTTTTAAATGGTATTGATTATTTTAATTGTTTTTCAAGAAAAGCCAGTTATTAATTGAATAATAAAAATAAATAATTACCGCGATATATACTTCCAAGGAGATTAAGGCCGAGCTTCTCTACCAATTGCTTCTAAATTTTCTTACAAATTGGCGGGACCTACAGTTTTTTGCCGATTCCGAACGGCATCTGCAAAGAAGATGAATTCCGTGGCAGAAATACACTCGGAGAGTTTGCCAAACTACTGGCGAGGGCCCACCCCGTTTTGAAAAAACTTTTTCAAACCACTTTTGATGTTACCTGTACCAGGGCTCCAACCTTGGACCTTCGGTGTGGTAGGCCAGCAACACTACCTCCACACCACGCCGGCTGCCATAGAAAATTAGATTAGAAAAAATTAAAACAAAATCAAAAATAATCAAAAAAAGTTGTGTTGATTACTTTTGATTATTTTTTATTCTTTTTTGAACCGATTGGATTAATTATTTTCTTGAGAATACATTTAATGACTGATTACCAATTACTTTCAATTTTTAATACCTATTTTCCAATTAAATAAAAAAAAACCAAAAGAAAATCTTGGTTTTTTAGGATTATTAAAAAAAATCAAATAATAAGAAAAAAACCAAAAGAAAATCATGGTTTTTTAGGATTATTAAAAAAAATCAAATATCAAAAAAATTTGTTTTGATTATTTTTGATATTATTATTATTATTTTTGATTATTTTTGATTTTCTTCAGTATTGTTGTAGAAGCACATATATATACACATCAATAATACCGGAAAAAAAAATTTTAAATAATCAAAAATAATCAAAAAAATCAAAAGTAATCAAAACAAATGTTTTCGAATTTTTTTTTAATAATCGTAAAAATCATGATTTTTTTTGATTATTTTTTTAATGATGCGCAAAACAATCACTAAAAATTGAAAATGATTGGTAATTAATCATTAAATGGGTTCTCAAGAAAATAATTAATCAAACCGGTAATCTTTAAGATGTAATCATTATTTAACAAGTCTGCTTCAAACCGTAATATAAATTAAAAACTGTAAACGCTTGTGATAGCACGTTGTCCTTAAGCTCTTTTGTAAAACATTTACAGTATTGCTTGTTGGGTATTTGCAACCGTGCCAACTATTGTCTATATAGACGGCAATTAATTTGTTTGTCTACCTTTGTCGAAGCATGAGTATGCTTAGTTGTTTATGCGTATGTGGGGCATGCACCTGGCTAACAAAAAGCAGGAGATCTCTCATATAAACACGCGAAAGGAGTCTCTTATTTGAGCTTTTTAGACTGTTATTTCATAGATAATAAATAACATATTTTTTTAAGATTTACAGAGCTGGTTTTAAATATTTTGCGATAGTCTACTTTCTAGCTGATTTACTTATTTCCATGATAAAAGTACTAGAAGGCAGAACCCTTCTCGCTCTTGGTCTGCCATGATTTTTTATTTTTGATGTTTTTTTCACAAAATAATTTATATAAATGTCGAATAGAATAATAACATATTTCGGGCTTGTGAATTTTTTGAGGATAAATTATTTGACAATGCCGTGCAGTTTTATTGGATTCTCAACAACAATCGAGATGTGTAGGGATACGGGCCTAGTTTTTTAACTTTCCCAGTATCCCTTTGATGTATCAACAATGGATTGAGGGTTGCCGGTGCCGCTTGGTTGATCCTTCCTGTGAACGTTATACTCAACACAAACTTGGAGGTCCAAACCTGTGTTTAGTTTCATTTCATAAAATCATCTTTCCATTAAATCGATTGAAGTTGAACTACATAATTTTCAAGTAGGATGGGGGAGCTGATGTCATCCTAAAGGTTAAAGACGGATGCGCTCGCCTAGATGGGGTTAAGTTAGTGCTTAAGAGTTGTTGCAGCCCTGGAAGGTGGTGTAGAAGTTGGGGCTCTAGGTTACTCAAGTTTGGTGCCGAATATGTCGGAGTTGTTAACTGACATCAGGCAATGAAGATATCCGTTTAAGGGATATCGCTGCGAGGCCCAGAGCATCTTAGAACATGATATTTGTATTTCGAACTGGATTTCGTTATTAGTAGAACGTGCCAACTCATTAGCGTGCTCTGCTCCATCAATGTCGCCATGATCCGCAAAAGAGATAATGGATAATTTCATATCAATAAATTTTACTTTTAACATTTTTCGTCACTTGATGCCATTATATCAGCTACTAGTCTTAAGCAGGACTTAACGTGCTACAATATGCGCTTTTTGGCTGGAAATCCTACAAACAACACCAACAACAACAGTAAAAACACGCCTTAGAGTAAATAAAAATAAAAAATAAATACTAAAAGAGGTCCAAAAAGCCTACGAAAATAAATGTTCAGAGCTTGTCGAATTCGGACTAAGTTTGGTGTCTCCTTTCAGAGAAATAAACTTTCGCTCTTAAAGTTCGGAAAAATGTCCAGATAGCTATTAAATTAAATGAAAGTTCAGCAATTAAACCGAAAATTCTCCAAATTGTCTCATCATAAGCATATTTTGTAGGACTTCAAAAATACTACAATACTGCTTCAGAAAAGTAACAAAGTAAAAAACTATATTTTTCTAAAATGAAGCTTTTTAAAAATGCCTTTAATAAGACTCTTAAAACCCTGAGAATTGAAAGGATCATAGTTATATCTTATGCGTTTTCGTGTGCGCTTCCGGGAGCTTTAATTTTTGCGCATTTTTGGGTACAAAATAAGTAAAGTGAATATTTCATTGCTCCATTTTCGAGTTGTTTTCGCTTCAATTTGAGTAGGTGGGCATGAAGTAGATACAGAATAAAGCTCCAAATAGTCTCGATTAACTAACAAAGAAGAAAACAAGAACACCCCAAAAGAGGTTCATAAAAGGAACAAAAGAGATTCCTCAAACGCGCAGAATGTAACGTATTTGGTGTAATTTTGTACTAACTTCTATGACTCCTTTCAGTGGGAAGAATTTTTGCTTATGAAAAGCTCATTTAAGTTCGAAAGTCTGATGTTGTTACTCTTAATGCAATGATTTTTTGTGAGCTGGGCATGCTCACCTGCTTTACTATTTGGGTGCTTTGTCTGCAGAGCATTGTTTGTTTAGATGGTCAAACGGTAAGTGCAAGCACCAATAATTCAGGCGTGCTTTTGTGTGTGTGCGTGTTTGTGGCTGTGCAAATGTTGGCCAACTGTTACCAAATGCATAGACACAAACTTGTAATTCAAAAAATATGTAGTTCAAACGACACTACACTAGCAAAAATTTTTAATTATTTTTCGTCGTACTCATAATTATTTACTAGCATAAATATGTATAGGAGAAATGACGACAGTGTTGCTGGAAACAAATGCAAATGCAAAACCTTAATATACATACAGTTGTGATCAATATAGTAGTAGTGAATTAAATTCGAGCACTGCTCCAACAACAATTACCATAAAATGGATATTGTTCAGCCAGATATGAAGAAGCTGTGATTTTAATAATTTTCATTTAAAATATTGCAAATTCTATAACAGAAACCACCTGAAGAGAAAATTCAAAGCTTACACAAAACTCAGAAAAGTTAATTAAACTTTAAAAAATGGCCATCAAAATCTTCAACTTTTTTGGTCGAATTTCTAGAAAATTTTTGGGTACGCAGTTTTTTAGACCAATCAATTTTAGTATCAGACCGCACAAGTTAGAACTCGCTCGAAAATTTCCCTGAATTTTCAGAATTTTTTTTCGTCGAAAGTGTTGATTTCTTCCAAAAAAATAACCAACATACTTACAAAAAAAATTATTTTTAAATTTTGGAAAAATGTTGAGGTACTTCTAACTTGCACATTATGATGCTTAAATTTAATGAATTATGAAACTGCGTACTCAAAAATTTTCTAAAAATTCTGCCCAAAGATATTCAAATTTTGATGTAAATTTTTAAAAGTTTAATTAACTTTTCTGAAATTTCTGTAAGCTTTGAAATTTGTTTTTATGTGGTTTCTGTTACAGATTGCGCTATATTTTTAATGAAAATTATTAAAAACACAGCTTCTGTTTATTTCGTCGACTTTATGAAATTATTCCAATGAAATTTCACTACTATTATATTGAACACAACTGTACACATATGTGTTAAATGCACAAACCTTCATACAAATTTACAAACTCACCTCAGTTAAAAACCATTTGACAAATACGAAATGTTGCCATTTAAAAAAAAAAAAGTGCAAAAATTTCGTTGTTATTTTTGTTTGTTGGTAATTTTTCTGATTTTCTTTGTATTTTTTTTTTTTTTTGTTTTTGCTCCTTTTTGTTACTTTTCTATATTTTTCTTCAATGATTACTTATTTATATTTGTCTCTTTTTGCTTGGCTGCATAACCTTCATATTTCATTATATTCATACACATAAATCATAATGTTTTGTTGCTTTGCACACAGATATACACATACACATACACATTTATGTTGGCGCGTACTACATCATCATTTCCGTTCCATATGTTTTGCACCCATTTGCATGGCTTTGTGTATTTTCTTGTATGCTTCGCCTCAATAACACTCACACAATCAGAGGCATATATGTATGTAATCTATATTGGCATAGATAATAGTCTGGGCTTCATTTGGCTTAAATATAAGTTATAATTCAGTTATTTATGTAGTTATAAATCGTTTGCATAGCATTTGATCAAACAAGAATTCATGGCAATTGGCAAGTGGGATGAGCGCTGAGAAAAGAGAACCAAGAGTGGGGTAGATATGCTATGTGCTGGTAGAAATATGTTTAGATCAATTTAATGCTAAATCTATGAGCCTAACATATACATATACATATACATATACATATACATATATAGTGTACAAAACCTCTTTGCATTTTAGGCTCAATTGTTATAGCAACTAGAAAAAGTTACTCATACGCCCCGGCTTATCCCAATAATTGAACTAATATACATATATTTACAGTATGAAAGTTTGTATGTTTAGATGTATGTTATTAAATCACACAAACAAGACTCACCGGAATTGTATAAAATTTTGTACACAGCTGACATATGACTGGGTCTCACAACTACGCTATAGAACATTTTGGAGAAGTGTAGCATTGTGATGTTCCCAGAGCAGAATACTTTCAATAGTCATAACTCGGTTTGTTAGTACAGTTTGATATCATTTTGGGTATGTAGATGCTATAAATAAGGAAGTAAATCACTTGTTTATACCTCTACTAACAACTAGAACCCCAAATACTGAAGAAGAACTATTATAAGATAATCAAAACGCACCAGCTCGTTGTGATTTCAAAGCCCACACGCCTCTTTGTCTGCATTTACTTGCCTGCAAAAAGTATGCAGCTTTGCTAACAACGTTCAATAGTATTATCCCAGCTAGAACAGCGTCATTTATATTGGAAAGCACCTCTTCGTGTCATTCGGAAAAGCTTAAAACCAGCAAACTAGCTATCGTGCAATTTCTTTGACTTGTTAGTGGATAAGATACTTTTAACAGCCGAGCTTGGCCTTAACAAACACAAAGCATCTGCGAGTTCCTTTGCTTTCTAGTGGCCCAAGGTTTGGTTAGGTTCTACTCAGAGGTAATTACTTGTATTGTGAATGAACTCAGTGTGTGCCAAGTGAGAGCACAATCATCAAAGCTGATAGTCGCACTTACTCCTTTTCAAACCACTTACTTTTCTATATGAATTTAAGACGGATCAAAAGATGTACTGCCCTCCCCTCTTCCAATGTGAAACTTCTTATTTTAGTCCTATAGACTATCGACAAAGAAAGTGGTAGATCGAATCCTAGCATAAACGACTGAAGTCAAGTAGCCGCGGAGCATCCCTATAGCCTAAACTCCGCCCTAAATTAGATCTCCAAATATGCTCTGGATACAAAGTTCACAGCAGACATTAACCAAAAAGTAATGAAGGCTGTTTTGCGTGTGCTGAGCTAATTATCGGTACAGATTCTACAAAAGGCCAAGTGGCTAGCCGTGGTCAAGGCATGAAATTATATGAACTATTTTACTAGCCCTGCACACTATTCCCGTAATAAACTTTATCGCGCCACCTATAATGGATAAAGAACTTAATCTGCAAAAGATATTCTAATAGCCCTGGCTTCCAACTGGGGACTTACTTACGTTAAAGTCTCAGGACTGGTAAGGTTAGCCTTTCAGTTCACCTCAGTGTAAATTACACAACGTCATTAGCTTTCCTTTGGGTAGCATAATATCCTCGGGCCTGTAACACTTTTGAGTGAGGTACACAAGCTGCTACAAAAACAAAAGCAAAAACTCTTCGTATTATTTCTCGTGTATATTATTTTTGATATTTTTTACCTATTTTTGACATATTTTTTTTTAATATTTTAGCATTTTAAAACACATAAAATTCCGAGGGCTGGTCATGATGCAACGTTTTTTTGCTTATTTTCAAGACACAATGCAAAAACCAATAAACATCAGCAAAATAAAAATTTTAAAACTATTAAAAAATAATAAGACAAAAAATATACATTAACGCCTCCATGCTTTGACCTTTAGGACTCTCTTTCTGTTCCATTTTTGGATCGCTGCTTGAAGAGAATATTGACGGGGTTTCTGTTCACTAGTATTTAGAACCACTCCATACTTGGTTTGATGGGAATGAGCTGGTCGTGTTTTACGCTGATATGAGCACTATGAAGTGACCTAAAGTGCAAAGGGTCCACTGTTTGGGTTATATTACGCCAATGAGCCAAAAATCTCCGTTCTAGGTTTTTGAAATCGACCCGAAATCCAACAGCAGAGGAAAGCGTAGGCCCCACTTAGTTGGAAAGAACAAATGGATGAACTTCGCTTTTGGAAACCGACGTGACAGAGTTGCACTGGTCGATATGGATTTTAGCCGCCTCCTACCATAGACCCACCTACGCCCGATATATTTAAAGCCCCTTACGCGAAAGGATAAGCATGGTGTTTCTAATTGGCGTTAGTTGATGCTAAAAATGTATGACTGGCGTGCTTTGATACGAACCCTAGACGGTTAATCGCTAATAAATGATAATGCTGATAAAGGGTTTGACCCGTAACTAAGGGACTTACTTTGGTTATAAATATTATGGTGCATACTTTAAGGCGCATATGTTTGCATATATGCGGAAGTTAAAGCGAACTGGAATAGCCTTTAAATAATGCAAACGTGAAAACATGTGTCTACGAAATCTTTGAAAACTTTAGAAAAAGTAATTTCTTGGATTTTATAAGCATGATACAAGACGTTTGTCTGCCTCAAAAACTATTTGATGGCACCAGCACTCCTCAGTTACGTGCAATGCTTCGTAAAACGCAGCTGAATGACTAATCCTCTCACTAGTAATCCATTTCATTCACACTTGAGCGGAATTTTGAGTCGAAAAATCTATTTGAAGCACAGCTAAGCCATCTCAGACGGCTTTGAAATTACAAAGTAGTCCAATCATTGATGTCAATATTAACTCAAAAGGTAAAAGAACTAAGAGGATTTAAATCCAACAAAGAAAATGACACCTCCTGCACTCCCTAAAAATCTGCACCAACAAACGGCGCTAGAAACGTTGCCCCAAACCATGCAAACTATAGTTTGACAAACCTATGCCTTCACTTCCTTAAGCTAAGAATTCCAAAAATTTCAAAAGATTCTTTAAAAAGAAGTACATACATAGTAGGAAGCGTGTGAATATAAATTTGTCATTAGCGCCATTTTATATACATTCATGCGAACTCGCCATAACCCCTTTTTAACTTCGTCGTTGGCCTATTTATTTCTTTCCATTTTCCCACCTACAAACTTTTTATAGATTCCCATTATCTGCTAGTGGCACTACTAACACCCCACGCCCCATTACTACATAATCAGCTAGCTGCCATAATTCGCGCGACATCATTTTTTATTATTTTTGACATTCGACTGTCACTTCCGGCCTACTTATGTCTCTCTCTCTCGACTGCCACGACTTCTAATTTAGCCATTGTGCGCTGTGCTATGGATTATCTTGTGCGAACACTTTACATTTCTGCCTTTCTTTGTCTTGTTGTCATATTTTTTTTTTTTTTGCTCAACGCCACCAACTCGTAGTAGAGTGCTATGCTAACATTAAAGTTAGTTAATAATCTGCGATAACGCCTGACAGTCGTCGTAGGGCTGCCTGCTTGTCGGCGCTGTGTCACACGCACGCTGTCATTTACAAACACTTTTTGAAGAAAATCAGGCTTAAGATTTAAATAAGTAGCTGCAACAACAACAACATGCTTCACTTTAAGTACATACAGTTGTGTTCACAATAATAGTAGTGAAATTATATTGCATATCGTTCGATGAAATAAGAAGGAGCTGTGTTTTGAATAACTTTAATTTCAAATATAGTGAATTCCATAACAGAACCCACTTAAAAAGAAATTTCAAAGTTTACACAAAGTTCAGGAAAATTAATTAAACTTTTAAAAATTTGCACCAAAATTTCAATATTTTTGGGAAGAGTTTTTAGAAAATTGTTGAGTATACAGTTTTAAAGCTCATTAAATTTTAACACAATAATGTGAAAGTTACTGGTACCTCAAAATTTCCCCCTGAATTTTTAGAATCTTTTTTGTCAAGAATGTTGGGTATCTTTTTATACAAAATTATTTTTTCTTCATGCGTTGTATGGAAGAAATTACTCAACACCCTTGACGAAAAAAATTCTGAAAATTCACGAAAATTTTTGAGCATGTTCTAACTTGCACAATGTACTAAAATTGATTGATCTATAAAACTGCGTAATCAAAAATTTTCTAAAAATTCTGGCAAAAAATTTTTAGATTTTGTTTGCCGTTTTTTAAAGCTGAATTAACTTTCCTGAACTTTGTGTAAGCTTCGAAATTCCTTTTTATGTGGTTTTTGTTATGGAGTTGGCGGCCGCCGTGGTGTGAAGGTAGTGTTGCCGGCCTACCACACCGAAGGTCCATGGTTCGAGCCCTGGTACAGGTAACATCAAAAGTGATTTGAAAAAAGTTTTTCAAAACGGGGTCGCCCCTCGGCAGTGGTTTGGCAAACTCTCCGAGTGTATTTCTGCCATGACAGGCTTCTCAGCAAAAATTCGTCTCCTTTGTAGATGCCGTTCGGAGTCGGCAAAAAACTGTAGGTCCCACCAATTTGTAGGGAAAATTCAAATCGGCACACCACAAATTGGAAGAGAAGCTTGGCGCAAAAATCTCTTAGGAGGTTTATGATGATATACCTGTTGTATATCGCGCCATAGAGATAGAGATGTTATGGAGTTGACTAATTTTCAAATGAAAATTTTGTAAATCACAGCTTCTTTATATTTCGTCGAACGATATCCATTCTAATTTCACTACAATTATATTGAACACAGCTGTATATATGTAGGTATGTGTGTGTGTGTTTGTATGGTTTTTATCTGCTTCACGAGCAGCATCGATAAAGCACTCAATCTGTAAATCAGTACGAGTTTCTCAACCTCGGCACGATGTCGTTTAATTGTTTTGTTGTTGCTACTTTTAGCTGGGTACGAGATTTCTTGCTAAATTTTTTATCTGCTTTTAGGCGTTTACCAGTCCATTTACTCAAACACACCACAATTGCTTATTCATTTTCACACATTCTTTTATTTTATTAATATATAATGAGAGCACATACATTCATATGATTTCACATATTTGTATGTGTGTGTGTGTGCGCTTGTTTGTATGTATGTTGGCGGCATGCTGTGCGTAAATTACACATTAATGGGCGATATTATCTAACTACAATTAATTAGGTTAAACGTTTCAAAGGTAATACAACTGTTCGACTTTTGTTTTTGTTTAATACAAGCAAAAGATTCGTACGCATTTTTTTGTGCTTTTGCTAATTCCTCTCATTCGCATCACGGTCGTGCAACTTTTTTTGTACTTCTTTTCGTTGACGTTTTTTTCACATTCGTCCTTCTTTTCTTCGTGTCATATCGTTTTCACAACTCACTAAATATTCCTTATAACGAATTTACCGTAAATGCAACAGCACCGTTTCGCGTTTCAAAACCGACTAAACATTTGTGTTGCGTCGCTAAACGACGCCAGCATGGCCAACGACAACGACAACGACGACGAAGACAACAGGATAAGAGCCAGTCACGCTGACATTTCGCGAAAATGTATATGCAAGTATGCTTCCCTGTGTATATGTATGAATGCGTGTTTACAATAACAAACGAATCATAGAAGCGTAAAAGCACAATGGACTATTAACTCATGAAAGCTCAACGCGCACCGATTGGTGACAAAAACAAAAAAACAATACATTTTGGGAGTAGATACGCGTTTAAGAAAAAGGCTTCAATTCATGTTGGTAGCGTCAACATATGAGAGTCACACCGGAATGGCAGTGGCAATGAAGAGAGAGAGCGAGAGAGCGAGCGAGAGAGATAGAGAGAGCGTGAATGTAGCAAATGAACAGTACTACTATGAAATGAAAGTAGTATAGCAATTTTATTGTGGAACACAGCTACTGCAATGTTTTTATTTTAGGTAAACAAATGGCATATATTGCATATGGGGGGACTAATAAAAGTTTCTTTTTTTATAATTATTTTTTTATGGTTTTTTTTTTTCAGAGGTCGCGAAAGGGTTAAGATGTGCTACACAACTTTTAATGCAAACCGTATATTCATGTGATTGATTAGAAACTAGCAAACCCGGCAGACGTTGATCTACTTAAAATTTTACTTGCCTATATTTGGTAAATTGTACGCTCTTCCTTCCCCATTTTCGCATACTCTTCATTTATCTATATATGTATATTCATATATCTTCCTCTTTCTTTCTTTTCCACCCAGCCCCATATCACAAAAAAATTTGGACATGAATAAATGACAAAGAACTCAAAAAAATATATGACGCATCCAAATACAGGGTGTTTTTTTTACAGGTTTGTTTTTCGAATAGAGATAAAACTGGCATTTTGTGGTCAAATCTGGCAACTCTAATGTCATTTATGTTCAGTTTGGTTTGCCATTTCATCATGAACAGGTTGACAAAAGAACAACGCTTGCAAATCGTGCAAATTTATTTCGAAAATAATGGTTCAGTTCGCGAAGTTTACCGTGAGCTCCGTCCATTTTATGGTCGACATAATCGTCCATCAGAGCAATTAATTCGGTTAACCATGGATCGTTTTCGCACTACGTTTACTCTATGTGATAATACGCATCCGCAGAGACGTCGAACAGTGCGCACCGAAGAAACAATTGCCGCTGTAGAGCAAAGTGTTGAAGAGGACCCGAATGAATCGATTCGCCACCGTGCACAGCAATTGGAGCTTTGTCCATCAACTTTATGGAAGATTTTGCGCAAAGATCTTGGCTTGCGACCTTACAAGATCCAGCTTGTGCAAGAATTAAAGCCGCGAGACCATGCAATGCGTCGTGATTTTGGTGTATGGGCCGAAAATGAGATTGATTTCGATGCTGATTTTCATCGCAAAATTTTGTTCAGTGATGAGGCTCATTTTTGGTTGAATGGCTACGTCAACAAGCAAAATTGCCGCATTTGGAGTGAAGAGAATCCACATGAGACCCTTGAAACGCCATTACATCCACAAAAACTGACTGTTTGGTGTGCTCTATGGGCTGGTGGAGTCATTGGGCCATACTTCTTCCGCAATAATGCTGGAGAGGCAGCTACCGTTAATGGAGACCGGTATAGAGCCATGATAACCGACTATTTTGTTCCCGAATTGGATGGCATGAATGTGGATGAGTTGTGGTTCCAACAAGACGGCGCTACATGCCACACAGCGCACGTCACAATCGATTTATTGAAGGAAACATTCGATGAGCGCATAATTTCGCGGAATGGACCTGTCAATTGGCCACCAAGGTCGTGTGATTTGACACCATTGGATTATTTTCTTTGGGGATATGTGAAGTCGCTCGTCTACACCAACAAACCAGAAACGTTAGGGGAATTGGAAGCCAACATTCGTGGCGTTATTGCCGACATACGGCCCCATATGCTCGAAAAAGTGGTTGAAAATTGGACCTGTAGAATTGGCTTTATTCGAGCCAGCGGCGGCGGCCACATGCCCGAAATCATATTTAAACATTAATGGCATAAAATTATCCTTCCAATAAAGCCAAATTGATGGACCTTAAAACGATTTTCTTGTGTTTTATTTCAATTCGAAGTTCTATACCCCTAAAAAAAACAACCTTTATCATTAATTAAGGCTAAATATACTTAGAGTTTTGACGAATTCAAATAGTATATAGCCTAGGGGCGTTGTATTGCTTCTTTTTCCAAAACTATATATGTATAGCCTCTTCTCTCTCTATGGCGCGATATACAACAGGTATATCATCATAAACCTCCTAAGAGATTTTTGCGCCAAGCTTCTCTTCCAATTTGTGGTGTGCCGATTTGAATTTTCCCTACAAATTGGTGGGACCTACAGTTTTTTGCCGACTCCGAACGGCATCTACAAAGGAGACGAATTTTTGCTGAGAAGCCTGTCATGGCAGAAATACACTCGGAGAGTTTGCCAAACCACTGCCGAGGGGCGACCCCGTTTTGAAAAGCTTTTTTTTTCAAATCACTTTTGATGTTACCTGTACCAGGGCTCGAACCATGGACCTTCGGTGTGGTAGGCCGGCAACACTACCTTCACACCACGGCGGCCGCCTCTTCTGTACCCAGTAAACCCAAGAATATACTTTGAATATTTCATAAATATCGTTCAAGGAAGAACAGTGTTTTCGCAATTTTATATCATAGAAATAGTGGGAAGTCGTTCGGTCGCCACTTGCAGACCATTGATACAATATTTCCGGGTCTAGTCAGGGCAATGTAGAGTTTAGCCTGCTATACTATCCCGCTCTTAGTTGTGCAAACGTTTTTCGAAACTGAAAACACTCCCCTCGCCTTAAAGTGGCGGATCTATCACTGGGGAAAACCAGGGGAAGTGTATATACAAAGCTTTCATTGCAAATATAAACCATTATTTTTTGTAATAAAAAATGTTTGCTTACACTGCTCTTTTTACAGTTGGTTTAAAACTAGTCAGCAATGAACTAATATGAATACGCCTACAAAAGTTAGAGTCAATGAATTAGAATGTTGGCTTAGTAGTTTAGCTTTTGACTGCAAGGCGGTTATGAATTATTTTTTTTTTTTAAGCATATACACTAAAAAGCTACGAGAAAAAGTTTCAAACCTAACATCTTCGGAAAATGTTACATTGCTTTGTGCTGCAAAGTCTTTGATCTGTTTTACTCCCAAAGATCACATCGTCCCCACAATCATCCCACTATAAGACATTGACCCTGAAATGTACAACAATCCTATGTGTTGAACTTTCGTTAGTCTCTCTGTAAATGTGGGTTTGTACATGTGTACGCTCCTACTAACCAGGAAAAAAAACGTGCACACAAATAGAGAGCAAGTACAGCGAGAGCGCATATAGAATAAAATTTCCGGCATAAAATATTGCGAACGACTGTTGCTTTATAAAACTATTGGGATAGGCAGGATGTGCTAACATGAGGAAAGAAAAGACCTTGATAGGCAGCATACTTGCACTCAAGCGTGAGTTATAGGAGTTGCTTATATTTAATGTATATTTCAAGCTCCCAAGTATTTTTAAAAAATATTAATTTTGTTAATATCGCTTTAAAAAAAACCGCAAGTCTAGCGGTATACGTATTACTTCAAACACAAAGTCACGTTCAAGTACACCCTGATTTTTCACTTCAAGACTTTGGTAAATATCTAAATCTCAAAAGAATCGTGTACTAAAGTTATTTTTAAATAATTTACTTCTATTTATTTGGTTATATGATTGTTTCAGCACGACTGGCTTATAAGCTTTCACTCTGAGAAAGCATGGATTTTATGAATACCCACGTTGATTCGCTTTTTCTCTCTAGCCTCTCTCACCTGTGTATCTCACCGACACTCTTTCTCTTCGCTCTCGCATTTGAGGTAGTACATTGAACTATTCGTCCTATTTTCGCAAAACACTAGCTCTCTCTCGCTCTCTTCTGCTCCTCTCAAGTTGCATTCTATCTGCAGGCTGCGTAAAATTCTTTAATACTGGGAAATTATTTTTATTTTTTTTGTAGCAATACAAATTTTGAATTTCATGTTTTTCTACTTAACATTCCTTAAGCACACTCATCGAAGTGGGTTAACTAGGATATGTAGTACAGTGTATTTATAGAGTATCTAGCGTCAGTGCTCGTACTTTTCATACTGAGAAGGGAGATCTAAAATACTTACTATCGCATTAAACAGGCAAAGTTCGATAGTCTAGATCGCTTTTTTGGTATATATAATATATTTAGGTGGAGTGGAATAACAGCCAAGGAAATAGCGTCGGCGTGGAATTTTTACTATACCACAGCCTGCGCCGCTTTTTTACTATGAAATAAAAACTCAAAAAAAGGAAAAAAACCCGCGGACGTCATTTTCTTTAAAAAAAAGGTAATACAAGCCTGTGAGGGAGAGGGTAGTTTTTGTTTAAATTTACCGCAGTAGATTAAAAGATATTGATGACAATTCTCAAAGTTATCGTACCCATGAGGCAGGACGAAGCCCTGTTAATAACAACAACATCAACAACCGCCCACGGTCCTTATTTTCTTGGGCGTTATTGCACTGCACCATTTACTTCGCTAAATTTGAACAATTTACTCTCTTCCTTCATTCATTGCTCGCTTCATCTTCATATCGACTTCCCTGTTCTCCTATCTCTTCCTCTTCCTACTCCCTTTCCCGTTAATCTATTCTCTTCGCAACCCTTTTCCTTTACCTCTTCTTTCTTATCTTCCTTTTCCGTCCCCTTTTCTCTTACTCTTCTTCCTAACCCTCTCCCCATCCCGGTATATAATCAGTTGACACCATTGAAAGTGCTTTGCCTCCGCTGCCACGGGGACTGCCTCAGCTAACGCTGCTGCTTCTTTCACGCTTTCGACTGTAAAACAAAGTTTGCTT
Organism: Merzomyia westermanni; assembly: GCA_949987695.1. Lineage (NCBI taxonomy): Eukaryota > Metazoa > Arthropoda > Insecta > Diptera > Tephritidae > Merzomyia > Merzomyia westermanni. The sequence continues at coordinate 7,088,517 of OX465288.1, forward strand.
TTTTGTTAGATGCCAGCTGAGGCCAATGTTACTGTTTCAATTAATTAAAACATTTTTGGTTTTTTTTTTGTACTTTTTGTTGTTGTTGTTATTCCTTTTATCCTCTGCAGCATGCGCTACGGCTCTGTTGCCCTCGCATACAACTTGTTCGTAATCACGCGAAGCATTGGCAATACAATGCTGACTCAACAACGCCAAGCGCACGGCTAAGGGCAAGGATATGTTTGTATGTTAGCATTGTAGGGTTTTAGATCGGGTGTGCGTACTTGCTATTGTGACCATGTCCTATTTTGGATGCTAATGCCGTTACTTTGCTGTTGTTGCTGCTGCTGCTGGTGTTCAGTGACACTTCGTCAAAGAAAAGTTTTTGCTCTGTACTCCTCCCTCACTCTCTGTGAAAATATTTGTTATAATTAGTTATGTGTGTTAAGGTAATTTATGTGCTCCAACGAAGTGGTGGCTTATTAATTCTTATAATAATTATTGTGTTGGAGAAAACTTTTTGATTGTTTTCTTTTAGATACGTTCCAAAATGGATTCTGCAGTGCGTTTTTAAAACGAATTTAAAGTTTAAATAATTTAATTAAATCGAGAAAGTAAGCTTTACAAAGTTAATTGTTAAGTTAAAAACCTAATGAACTACGTCGTTTAATTAAACCAGTTCACTAGTTTGTTCAGTCCACATGCTCTAGAATATGTCGGGGTCAAGGGATTCACTTGGCCATTGCATACGGGGCACATTTGCGTTTCTAAAGCGCTCTTATATCTTCCTTGAAGGATGGAATTTCTTCTGCTACCTATGACAGCATTACATTGTTGCAAAATATCCAAATATCCGTCGACAGCTGTCACTGTGCCTATCCTTTTTCTCCTGCTTTCTTAGTATCGCATAAAAAGCTTCTAGACAATCTTGCTTCTATTCAAATGTTGATCAACATTGAGCATTTGTGGAAATTATTTATTTTAAGTTTATTATTTAGAACCAAAGTCGAAGGAAAGGTATTTGTATTTTTTAGTTTTAAAGCCAAAGGAATTCCCTTTTTAATTATTTTAATATTTATCAATTAATTAAATTTTTAACTTAGTCAAACGTTAAACACAATAGTGTTTATAATAATTCATATTCGTTTATTTCATTATCTCATTTTTGTTGGAAATACATGTGACTCTTATTTGAGATCAAATTAGTTTTCCAATTTCCATCAATTTCTAACTTGAGATCAAATCAATCTCTCCAGCAAAAAGAAAGATTTTTGATATGAAAATATGCTTATTTCTCCACTTGAAAAAACATTGGATTCCGACTTGAATTCAATCAATATTGTCCAACTGAAATCAAACTTCACATTTTACTTTTTTTGTAAGGCATTTCACTAATTATTAAAGCACAAACATGCGCGGTAGTGTTGCCGGCCTACCACACCGAAGGTCCAAGGTTCGAGCCCTGGTTCAGGTAACATCAAAAGTGGTTTGAAAAGGTTTTTTCAAAACGGGGTCGCTCCTCGGCAGTGGTTTGGCAAATCTCTGCCATCGAAGGCTTCTCAGTAAAAATTCATCTCCTTTGTAGATGCCGTTCGGAGTCGGCAAAAAACTGTAGGTCCCACCAATTTGTAGGGAAAAATTCAAAGCGGCAGACCTCAGAGTGGAAGAGAAGCTCGGCGCAAAAATCTCTTAGGAGGCGTATGATGATATACCTGTTGTATATCGCGCCATAGATGTATGTATTATAAATTTATTTTTTTATTTATTTAATTTTTTAATGTTTTGCAGAAGTTTTGCCAATCTTTCGTTCGCTCACGTGTTTTGACTAATTTTGGTTCAGAGTTTAGATATGACAGAAAATACGAGTGCTGCCATATGTAAGAGTTGCAGGGGCATTTTCAAATTGAGCTCCAATGGTTTTCAAACTGAAATCAAACTTTGGAAAAAAAGTTCAACCTCAAATGGAAAACATGTTGGAAATCACTTTAAAAATTTCGAGACCTATCAAACATCGAAGAAAGTTGGATTTATGCATATTGGGTAACGAGTGATGGTTTCTTTTATTTTAGTTCTGAGACCAAACAGTACATATTTTTGATTTTAGCCACAGATTCATAAAAAATTAAATTGGTTTATAAAGCTTTTTAAAATGATATTTCGATCGAAATTTTGAATTATAAGAACTTGCTCAAACCTTTTTTATTTTTTATGAATATAGGGTTTATTATTTTGTATATTTTTACTTTAATAAAATATTGAAGAGTATTTGAAGCTTATAAGTGAATAACTCAAATCTGAATAAATAAAATTTGAGCAATCTATTGGGTTATTTTTTTTTTATACCTATAGTCTTAAATGATTTTCAATCAATTATTCATATGATCAAACATATTACTCTAAGCATCGATATTCCGACCCGAGGTCCCACCCCTATTTATCTGACTGTTTATGGCAGAGTGGTGGTGGTGATGGCTAAAGGCGCATGGCTGTTTTTCAATTTCTCAATCTATGGATGGAGTAAAAATTGTCGGCAGATAACGTTCACGCATGTCTTCTGTCAACTCAGCGTCTTGTTTGGCCAATCTTAAAGCTCCAACACCACATAAACGCGCTTGATTTGCAATTAGTGCCTTTGCAATTTATATTCCTTGGTTGAACAGCTAGGTCCATTCCAGCTAGGAATTCCATTTTCCTTAATGACACAGTTTGACTTGTTTGAGTGCAGAGTATTCTCCATACATCGGCCATAATTCCACATGTAAAACTCAAGCCAAAGATTGAACTCTTTAAGCAAACTATGTTGTTCAGCGCAAGGTTAAGGTTTGCCTCAGCTTCAAAGGGCGTATCTCCTTGCAACAATGTAAGAAGCGCACGATTTTATCATTCTGAAACTGGTTTCCGCATGCAGAATGCCCAAAAAATTGCATTGCATGTAAGACACAGAGGAGTCCGTGAGTATGTACAAATGTTTGCTTGTGGAATAGTACCCTAATTTAGAATTCATCAGCAAAACGCAAGGTGAGCATACAAAAACTTATAAACACATGTACTTACATTGGTATATACAAGGTGGCGCAAAAGTAATCCTCCTATCAGAAAATGCTATAAATTTTGCGATTGGCCCCTAAAATCAGTTATGTTTTGACATTTGTGTAGTAAATACATGCGAAATACACGTTAATAAACAATGTTACGCTACACTGCTCCAGAACGCGGAATATTGCTGACTATTTATTTGACCAATAATCGGTCGGGGCCAAACGGTTACTGTGAATGGTGAGCGCTACAGAGCAATGATCAACGAGTTCTTTTTGCCGCAACTTGATGAATTGGGATTGGAAAACATGTGGTTCCAACAAGACGGTGCAACAGCACACACTGCACGTGCCACAACCGATATGCTGAACATCGGAAGCTTACTTTTGCGCCACCTTGTACTAGAGATGTGAAAGTATGTTGTGTTCAATCCCGATGTCGCGCATACAGTCGTTTCCAGATACATATTTCAACAAAAATTTGAGTAATAGTAATTCTTCGTTGGATTTCTAGCCTGACATTGTAAGCTCTTGTAATAGATGGTTACAGCGCGGTTAAGTTCTGAAACTTGTATTATTTTCTCCAAAATCAAATTAAAAAAAAGGACGATAGGGGGTCACCCTGTCTGAAACCTCGTTTAGTTTCGAACGGCTCGGTGAGGTCCTTTCTGACCGAGCTGGCGATGTTGCTCAACGTTATTTTACACAGCCGTATAAGTTTTGCGGGGAAACCAAATTCAGACATAGCGGCATATAGGCAACTCCTTTTCGTGCGATCAAAAAAGAGGTGATGTGTGACAATTCTTTTCTCACTGTTTTTTCTTTCCAAGATTTAGCGAAGTGTCAAAATTTGGTCGATGGTGGATTTACCAGGTCTGAAGCCACACTGATAGCGTCCAACCAGTCCGTTCACGTCAGGCTTCGCACAAAATGCTTGGGGATTGGGCAGAGAACACTTAGATTCCAATTTTCAGACACACATGCGCCTTACCAGCGCCAGCTGCTCTATTGTTTTTCCATCGGGAAATTACTATTTGCACCTCATTATGGTCGAAGAGAATTTTCGGCTCAAGCTCTTTTTTTTTACGCTTTTACGCCTCTCTTCTTCCGTCCATCGCATCTCTTGAATGGGGGTGATGTCAGAATTTGTCTTCGTCAGGACCTCAACCAACGCAGCTACCCCATTAAGGGACCGAACATTCCAGGTGCACGCCCTTATCTCGCAGTCCTTATTTCCTTCTTCGTCGTCGTTGCTGAATTTCATTAAAATGGTGTTCTATGTCACAAACCCAACACACAACCCGTTATTCTGAAGGTTGTATTTAAATTACACGTTTACATAGCGAGCCGCTTGATCCAAGACGGAGGCCCGCTTGAAGCCGCACCACATGGTGATCAGAATCCCCCAGCAAGCCCTTAAACCGATTATGCCTCACCACCAAACGAGTGTTCGGTGCCTACGCAGAGGACCCAAGCGCCCGAAAGTAGTGAGCTGCTTGGACCGCAAGCAAAAGAATGGCTCTAGCCATTTCCAGGTGAATTGCGATCAGAAACTTTCCCCACTTCTACACACGTCCCCACAATCCAATTAATGGCTAGTTATTTTAAGGTTAGATAGTTTCTCAAACAATTTAACTTAAACTGTTGGATAATAGCGTATCCCCAAAATCCCGGGATTGTAAAAAATTCGAACAGTAGCGTCCCTAGCGCTGATTTATGATTTGCTTAGAGTTACGGAACTGCCGATAAACCAATAAGAAAGTTTGTTTAATTCTTGATGTGGTTGCAGTACGTTGTACTCGAAATCTTTTAGAGGAAGTTCCGTTCGCATCAACAGTGTTGGACTACAACACTTAGGATACCTGCTCCACTGAACATTTTATAAGCCTCTTCCTATTATGAATGATACACCACATGTCGGGCATGTATTGGGTTAGCAAGGGTTATTTATTAGAGTCACTCGAATATCCCAAGATAGGTCCATTTGCTTTGCGGGTCAAGAAATTGCGTTTTCAGAAATTGAGACGTTCTCGCTAGTGCTCATTCGGGTCGCAATGAAATGCATACCGCAAGTCCAGCTAATCCCGATATCACGCGCCCATCTCTACTGTATGTACTCGTATGTACGATCTCATAATATGTTGGCTTATTTGGTGTTCTTTATTTCGTGCAAAAGTAAATTGATTTATCTCACCTCAATATCAGCTTCCATATGATGATACTACTCTTTCAACCACCAGCGATCACCTTCGACTTTTCACTTACGCCCTTTCCATCCACCCAAACAAGCTCTAATTGAATATCAGTCAAAGAAACAAAAACAATTTAAACTAAATATCGATAATGATGAGGGGAGAAACAGCTTTTCACAACAATTCAACGATGCCATTCGACCAGTACAAGTTCAACTGCGTTGGCGCGTACTTCTTATTCGGCTTATTCGAAAAGAAAATATTTCTATAGAACCACAAAAGTGCGCGGCATAACCGTTTAGTGACAGTTCCATAAAAAATTAAGCAAATGAAAGTGAAATAAATAGAAAAAAAAATTAAAATTTATGAAATTGATGCAATACAAACTGCCAATGGCGTTGTAATTAACATTCACTTAACGCCAGCGGCCTTCTTGTCCATAAATATCTATAATCTACATACATATTGGACGTTGGTTGACATTTCTAGGCAGCGAGGTCACATTTTTAATTAAATTATATACTACATTCGGGTGCGTAAATGTATATATAACAAAGTGAATATTATTGAAGAAAAGAAAATAACGGCAAACGTTTTTTTTTTGTTGGTTCTCCAGGTACGAGGGATGCTTCGAAAATTTTGCGACTTGTAAGTAGATCACGATGGCCATGTTTAAGGGTTAGGCCCGTTTGCTCAATGTCTGGTTATGATAAACTTTATCACATGATAACCTAATCAGGGGTTGGCTCAGAACGACAATTTCGTTTACACAAAAGTCTGATTAGGTCGGTCATTGCGAGCGTTTTTGGCAAAAAAAATTCACAAAAGTTGCATTGTGAACGCCTAAAAAGTGACAGCTGCTCTTGTTTACAATATTAAACGAACCATTTTGACATACAAATTTCGATTGTGATATTTGTTTATATGGACATTATTACGTTTTTAAACTCTTTCACTCGCAGAGTTTGTTAGCAAAACAATTTACCACGAAATCAGATTTTTACTTTCGGTTGTCACTATTTGTTTTGATAAGCACATAATCAGAGGTCCATCCTTTGATAAGTTTCATTAGAAGATAATCAGCGAATTGTTGCTAATCAGACATTGAGTAAACGGTTTTTGGGCCAACCTCTAATAAAGTCCTGATTAAGCGGTTAATCACACATTGAGTAAACGACCCTTACGGCCGCTTTCATAGAAACCGGTTAGCGCTAACCGAGGTTTAATTGACGCATTTTGCACGGTCAGCTGTCAAATTAACCGCCGACTAGGCTTAACCGGCTTTTATGAAAGTGGCCCTTAGTGTGGTTGCTTTTCACGTGCGATGAAAGCTGACAAACGAATTTAAGCACTCTGGGTGAGTATTACAAATAGCGAATCAGTATACCGCACAGTGGGGTATAAGGGAAATAAGGTTGCACATTTTTTAACGACTTCCAAATTGTTTTTTTTTAAATGAATTTTTTTGAAGATGAGAATGGAATCGATTGTAAATGTAAAATTATTAATAGTTGCTTAAAATAGTTGAACTAAAAACTTTATAAAGACAAATTTGTATAACCTATGCATTTAAAATGATACATTATACAATTTTGAAGAGACAAATAATTAATTTGTATTAGTTTTTTGCTAATATCGCTATACATGATGCCACGAAGAAATTTTTGAATCGATGTTCTGTTCGGAACTCATATTTGTAACGGTCGGTAACAACAGAAACCAAATCAATAGGTTTTAGAATTTTTGTCTGTATGTTTGATCGCGCATCACTTAAAAGCGGCTGAGTCTAATTGAATGAAACACTCGCCACTGTATTACTAGACATCTAACTTACAGTTTTAGATATCCCTTATTCCAATAACTCCACCGGTTATCAACCAATATGAAGACCATAGTGACCGAAAATGTATTAGTACAATATGGGTATCAAACGAAATGTGCTAATGAGTGCTGCAATAAGCGATGTGATTAAGCTCCATATCTTAACAAGTTTCGGAGATATAGTGACTAAAATGGGCCTTGGGCTATTATAAGTTCTGTGATGCAGCGAAGCGAATAAAATGAAAATGCGAATAAAACTTCGGGTAGAAAAGTGCTTTTATTGTTTATTGATTCTTGTTAACTAGTATGTGTATAAAATTTGTGCTATTTTTTGTCCACGAAAAAATTTTTTTAACACGTGCAATTTTTCGCGGTTACGCGACGTTTCCACTTATTATGATAATTACGAAATTAGACTGCAACTTAAGCCAGCAAACTAACAAAAAGGGTGTAACAGTTGCCAAGTTAGTTATATGCCGGTGAGAAGCATATTGTTACCACACTAGAATTGAGGCGTAATAATCCCTTCAGAGTTTGACTTACAAGCTTTACCGCGTCTTTTGTTACCTTGCTCGATAATCTTCGATGAAAATTAGGCAGGGTACCATTTTGTAAAGGAAACGGTTTCGGTTACGTTCTTTTTCAGAAAAATTAATCGCTTTTAATCGGTATCGGTTTCAATTCTTGGTTTTTTGCATGCCAAATTCCACTACCAAATCTGGGGGCCAAGGGACCAGTTTCAATAGTAACTCTTACCTAGTATTTTTTTTCTTTTTTTTTTTTGTTGGCGACCATCGTGTAGTTGAAAGCAGCCAAACGTACGCTCGAACCTTATTATTTAATTCGTTTTTAATTAGCTTTACACAGTCGTAGATATGGAATACCAACAACGTTTACCCACAACGCAACATATCGCTCTGTATGTTCTACTCCTATGGGCGCTCATCCTCCAGGCGGCAATCATACAAACCGGCGGCACATTAACCGAGGTGGTACACGCTGCACCTCCTAATATAGCGACGAGAAACCAACTGCCACGGCCACCATTACCAATACGCGTTTGTGATTCCAGAGAAGTGCGTACGATGAACGATTTTCAGTCATTACGAAATTGCACGCTTGTAACGGGCTATGTGAGCATAGCCTACTTACCTGCGGAAATAACGGGCAACGAAACACCAGATATAACAAGCGCAGTGGAAGAGATTTCAGATTATCTCTTGGTATATCGTTCGCACGGCTTACAAAGTTTAGCGCAAATATTTCCGAAACTTAAAATCATACGTGGACTTGAATTGCTATTCAATGAATTTGCATTGGTCGTTTATGAAAACCGCGAGCTGAGCAATCTGGGTTTGGGCTCATTGTTACGCATACAAAGCGGTAATATACGCATCGAGAGTAATCCAACATTATGTTATGTTGAGACGGTTAATTGGGTGCAATTGTTGGGTAATAGCACACAACAGCATTTCTATCAGAAGGTGTGAACTTTTCCTATGACATTTTCATTATTGTTGTAGTTCATTTTGTTACTGTTTTGGTTTTTTCTTTTCTTTTTCTAGAATAACAAGCCAAATAGTCATTGTGCTGTATGTTCTGGCACTGGTAGAAATGAGGATGATTTACCGGAAAAGTTGCGTCATCATTGTTGGAGTTTGGATATGAAGCAGCGTCGTCCAGCTACGAGCAACCTCGCTAAATGCAGTTCAGATTGCGGTGTACGTGGTTGTGATGACAATGGTAAATGTTGTGATCATAATTGTCTTGATGGCTGTGACGGAGCCAATTGCACTTTTTGTGCGAACTTAAGTCTGAACGGCCAATGTGTGAACGTTTGCTCGCAGAACACCTTTGAGGTATGTTTGTTTTAAGCTTATATCTTTTAAATTTTATCTAGGATCCGATCGGGGAAAGAAAAAAATCCCCTCCTCTTTTTTTCTTTTTCCCGCCATACGCTTTTTCATTTATTTTCATCTATGTCTTTCCACATATCTCGCTAGCTCCTTTATTATCTTTCTGTCCTTATCTATTTTCCCCTATATTATCTTTACAACTCTCACTCAGTTTCATCCTTTGAGTGCAACACAAATCTTTTCTATAAAGGAGTTTCGCAAGGAATGTAGTACCAGAGCTACTAGTTGAAGAGTGGCGCCCATCACTTTCATTAAGACGAGTACTACGAAAGTAGTTTTGTATCACGGTTATAGTGTACTTTGCGGAAGCCTGGTTGGTGTGCAGGGTTCGAACATGAACCGAAGTATGAAACCAAAATGTCTTAAAAGCACTATGAACCGAAGCCGTATCAGTCGATAAACTTTCTACGGCATTTATGGTTTCAGGCGAATGATCTGATCAGCTATTTTCATTCCACCCACTGCATTCAGTTACGCTTGGAAGCTGGTACACAGTAATGTGTCTGAAACGTGATAAAATTGTAGCCGCCAAGAAGACCACTTCACCGCCTTGCCCCCAACGTCCACCGAAGATATGTTCAGCGTAACGTACAAAACCAAGGTGCCAAAGCAGTCCACGGTACAGATACTAACCTTTCAACCGAGCTATCTATGTTCAGTGCGTTTCATCAGACAAACATTCCATAAAGCGGTGTCGGCCTGCCATATCATCAAGAAAGTCTTCGACCCTTTAGGTTAGGTTAGGTTGCGAGGGCTGAGCTGAAACTCTAAGGTAACTGCTCGACATATAGGCCGAGTGGGCCCGTCGTGATACCCTATACGGTCACCAAAACCCCTTTCATGCCTAGAATGGGTCAAACCATTTCGTGGAGTTAATAAATTTCGCCAAAGCCTTGACTTCACATCTTGAGACCTCAGCAAGGTCGCATAGAAAAGGTTTACCTAGGATGGCCAACCGCCGTCTGCTGAGTGCTGGACACTGGCAGAGGAGGTGCTGGACGCTCTCTTCCTCTTCGGTACATCTGCAGCTGCGACAGTAATCGAAGGTTGTAACCCCCATTCTAGCACCGTGCGTGCCTATTAAACAATGACCTGTTAGGACCCTTATCAGGGATGCTAAAACTGATTTGTGTAGAGTTTTATTTATCATATAAGGGCCACGTCAGCCTGGATGTCTCACGATGAGATGACTGACCATGGGCCGTTGGCATTTCTTATAGTGCTTGTGTTCACACAAAGCCTGAAGGCAGCCATGGGTATACCTACCGAATCATTTCCCTGAAGGATATGGTCGATGGTGGCTCTCCTGAGCAGCTCGTCTGCTCTGCAGTTGCCTTCAATATCCCTGTTCCCAGGTACCCATATAAGGCTGATACTGAAGTGCTGAGCCATCTCGTTAAGAGATCTGCGGCATTCAGTGACCGACTTTGTGTTGTCGACGAATGTGTCCAAGGCCTTTAATGCGGCCTGACTGTCCGAGAAAATTAAAACCCGTTTGCCATCCTTAGGCATAGACACAAGATGGTTCACAGCACTGTGTATTGCCAGCATTTCCGCTTGGTACACACTACAGTGATGAGGAAGGCGGAAAGAGACCTCTTAACCCAGATGCGGTGAAAAGATGCCCGCTCCTACCTTCCCATCAAGCGTAGAGCCGTCTGTGAATATGTTGGTGGCGCCTGGGACCGTATGCTGCCTAAAATTCCAGTCTTGTCGTCATGGTATGTCGACTACATAATTCTCAACGAATACGTTCTTTGGCGTGTGTGAGTACTGGTATTGGTGTTGAGTGCTTCAGTCGGAGTAGAACAGAGAGCCCCGGTTATACAGAGCTTCGAAATCCGTTGCACTTTTTAAAGCATTTTAAGGTAAGTATTTTTGGCTAGTGCAGGCCACCAGACCAAGACACCATATAGAAGAATCGGGCGCACGATGGCTGTGTATATCCAGTAGCCCACCTTAGGGGAGAAACCCCAGGTGGCGCCAATTGTCCTCTTGTAGGTATACAACGATTCTGCTGCCTTCTTGACTCGCTCCATTATGTTGTCACTCCAAAGCAGCTTCCTATCTAGAATGACTCCTAAATACTTGACTTTATCGCTAAACGCTAAAGACGTACCCCCAATTCTTGGCGGTGTTAGATTTGGTACTTTGTACCTCCTCGTTCCAAACCTGCGACTGTGGCCCAGTGTGATATTTTGGGTAGTGCCCCCTACATCAAGTTGCAAAGAGTTTGCGGGAATTTTCCCCGCATAATGACACAGATGTCTTCTGCATACGCGATCATTTGATGGCCTTCTGATGCCATGAGGCGTGGTAGTTGGTTAACGGTAACCACCCATAATAGCAACCACCCACAACAGCTGGTTCTATCGCACCGGAATTACCCGGGTTTTTTCACCCGGCCAAGGGCTGTTATTTCAGTGTAACCCTGTCCAATCTGGGGCAGGGCGAAGCACTGTTAACAACAACAACAACCCATAATATCGGAGAGAGAACGCCTCCCTGCGGGGTACCTCTGTTAACGGGTCTGTGAATCACGCTTCCACCTAGCTCCGTTTTAATCTGCCTACATGTAAGCAGATTGCGAATAAAGTTCGGCCCTTTGCTAGGTCACAGTTTCGAAGACGGGTCGCTCTGCAGTAGACAAGGCTATCTTCCTAGTTCTATCTCTCGCCTTACGTTACCAATGCAGACTCCTCCCATAAAATATAATTCAGAGATATCTACCCCTCTAGACAGTACTAGTGGCACTCCCCAAGTAGAGTCCGAAAGCTTATATTTTCTCGTGAAACTACTTGTTACGGGTTTGTTGTAGTTGACAGATAGTCCGCAGGGTTCTGTCATTCAGCCTTTATGTCCGTGTTCTTGAATTTACGCCGAAACCAGGATTACAAGGTCATCAGCGAAGGCAACCACTGATTAGCAGAAACAGAACTCCGGCTTGTGGCATACCCCTGCATAACCTATATTGGATTGAGATCGTACTCCACTTCTAATGTATGAATGTAAACAGAGGCACCTAGACTCGTAAATGAGTATTATCTTAACGATGACTATAACGATTGCGGCATTCCCTAACCATTTTTTATCGATATTCGTTTTTTTTTGTCGCTAAATAAACAACAAATAATTTGAGGTTGCTAGCGAAAAAAAAATAAGTGGAATTTGAGTACTTAGCGTACGTTTTGTCTCGGGATGAGAAGCCCGAATCGTTAAAGCTAAGTTAGTGAATATCACAGTCGATAATGCAGGCGACAAAATCGTTAATTAAAATTCGAAAAATCGCATCGTTATAAGTTAGTTAATTCCACTACTGGTCTGTCAGCTTTCTACATTCTCTACAACAGTTTTTAAATAAATTTCAATGACATAGTGAGCATACGTACTTTTGTAACAAAATTTTTTTTATTTGCTTAGTATGAAAAACGCATATGCCTAACCGCAGACAAATGTCGGCAATCGGCTGCTGTACCTCATGGCCAATTTTGTGTGGAAAAATGTCCAACATATCACGCAATGACTTTTAATAGGCTTGGCGAACTTTACTGTAAATTGAATTGTAATGGTAATTTTGTAATGCATTCCGCGGATGACATCGAAAGCTTAACAGGATGTACTACCATAAACGGCTCAATAACCATAGAGCTAACCGATATTAAGGGTATGTGTACCATGCACATATTTTGATTGGCTTCTTTTTGGTATTATGCATTACCTACACTTATTTAATTTCAGTTAAAATCACGGACTTGGAAAACGCTTTCAGAAATGTAACTGAAATAACGGGTTACCTCAAAGTGGTTAATTCGCCACAGCTGCTAAGCTTGCACTTCCTACCCAATTTGATTACCATACGTGGTCAACAATTGATTGATGATTTGTAAGTTTTCAGTAACTGCAATAGACGAATCTAACACAATCATCGCTAACACAACTATAACAACAATGTAGTACAACTTGTTATGATTATTTTCGAAATTCGATTATGATTAATCATCATTAATAATTACTTAATTCTATAGCAAAGGGACAAACTACTTTTTCAATTTCCTAAAACAATTTAAAAATGATTTTCTCTTTTATTGCAATGAAAGGCTTTCTTTCAAATATATTTAATTGCAATTAATTAGTCTATATTAAAAATGTGCGATTATTCAGTCATACTGCATATCCGTATGAGTAAATAATTTTAACTTCATTACATAAATAATTTATTATTACAGATTTATCACATTTGGTCCAATAATAATCTAGGCAAATATTTGATTATGTCTAAAACTTGGTAATCGCAAACGGTTTAATCAGAAAATTTTATTGTTAAGCAACTAACTACTTTAAAAGCTAAAAACATTTTTTAAGAAACTAGTTTTGATCAAATCCCGTTAGCGCTAACTGACACCTCATTAGACACATAACCAAACGATTTCTGTCAATTGAACTGCTAGTTAGCGTTAACTGTGGGGGTAAAAACTACCTTAAAGGTACTTCGCTTTTGAATAATTGATTGCCTTTTCCGATAACCGGTTCATGCATTGTAATGCAATTGTTGCTATATTCCATTTCTAACTCCTCAAATGTATTTATTTTGTTTTGTTGATTTTCAATCCTCAAATTTATATTAATTTTTTTATTAATTTTTTACAAGGTATGCATTTTATGTTGTCGATAACTATCAGTTATCTGATATATGGACAACGAATCAAAAAGTGGCCATACGAAATGGTAGTATTTACTTTCATCTCAATCCTCGACTGTGCTTCGATAAAATTTTGGCTCTCGAAGATTCCATAAAAAATGTGAAGCCGCTTACTAATATAAATGTTTCACCGCACTCAAATGGTGAACGGGTGATTTGTGAGTATGCCTCCTGAAATTATTAGGATTAGTGAGTCCGATAAAATGGTGTCGGATACAAATTTTCAAAAAATGTCATCACCAATTTCCAAGTTTTCGGTTTAAATGTTCCTATCTTTACATAACTAAGTTTGAATTTCATTACTAACCGCTCAATACGGAGCCTAACCGGTACAAAATACCGGTGGTCGAATTACATTTGCTAAATTTTATTAAAATATATTCAATTACTTTAAAAGTGATTAAAAAGATGTCAAACTGTTTTTTAACATTTTTTCCAACAAAATAGTTGTTATTATTGCATTCCAGTTGACAATTTTCACGATGCAAAACTTATCAAGTGAGAACGTACAAGATCTCTTGAAATTAAATGTTATTTTGCTCTTTCAATTTTCTTTGCCTTGCAAGTTTTTTTTTCGACATCGGGAACGCAACTTTAAAAAAATTAGTATAATTCGTAACAACTTGTAGCAATTATTGACACCGCGAACATACCCAGTCTGTCAAAAACTGAGGGGTAAAGGCTTATTTGTAATACTTCTATATTGGCAGTAATGTATCTTCTCAATGTGTAAAAATTACGAAATCATTTTTAGGCAAGCTAGTACCGTTTTGTGAATGTATGGTGTATGTGTAAATTATTAAATGAAAAAATTTTTAACATTGTCAAAGCAATCCCGTACCGGATTCCATTGATAGGGGCCCAAATGTATTTAATCAAAATTTAAGAAATTTTTGAAAAAGAATATTTCTCTTGCCACAAGTATAATAAAGTATAATTATTTATCAAACAAAATATATGCTCCAATACCGTTGACAACTAACTTCAATTACATATTTGTGTAGTTATACAAGGTGGCGCAAAAGTAAGCTTCCGATGTTCAGCATATCGGTTGTGGCACGTGCAGTGTGTGCTGTTGCACCGTCTTGTTGGAACCACATGTTTTCCAATCCCAATTCATCAAGTTGCGGCAAAAAGAACTCGTTGATCATTGCTGTGTAGCGCTCACCATTCACAGTAACACTTTGGCCCCGACCGATTATTGGTCAAATAAATAGTCAGCAATATTCCGCGTTCTGGAGCAGTGTAGCGTAACATTGTTTATTAACGTGTATTTCGCATGTGTTTACTACACAAATGTCAAAACAGAACTGACTTTAGGGGCCAATCGCAAAATTTATAGCATTTTCTGATAGGAGGATTACTTTTGCGCCACCCTGTACATTTCATGAGCCCAAGAATACTCGAATCGAGCTAAGCTTTGTCGAACAGGGACTTTTTATTCAATTGCTTCATTTCGCTTCTCAAACCGCCAACGTACCGAGTTAGGAAATTCTTACCATTTATATGATGCTTATTTGGGACCGTAGCATTAATAATCTGTTGGTTTCTAAATTAATGAACTAAGTAAAGAAAAGTGTTTATAAGCTCAGCCGTTTATTGCATTTGAAGCTCACTAAAATGTAAAATGTACATATATGTTAATGACTATTATACACAATATTCAGCTCTCAAAATCATTTTACTGTTAAACAATTAATACAAAAGTAATAAGTCAAACAAAAAATAACTTAATACACCTAAAACGTTTGTAAAATGTACAGAAGGTACACCTAAACTCGTTAAAAGTAAGGGCTTGCTAAGAAGTATATTTGAAAATTTCAAACAGTCATAAAGTTATAAAATTGTTTAATTCTGCTCGCAAATTGCTGTGATACCACAAGGTTTTCAAAGGCTTTTTGTTTACTTCCAAGTAAAGTCAAAGAAGTACTCCGTATCTATTAATAACATTTGCAATTCCTGCATTTTTCTTTATTCATTGGCAAATAATATAAGCTTTGTAAAATTTTTTCGAATGTCTGATTTTTTTTCAGTTTCTTTAAAGCTTTCGTAAAATAGGCGTGAATCAATATAAAAAGATATAACTGATTTGCAAAGTGAAATCCTATGATCGTTCAATATATTGTTACAATAAAAACTTTCTATTTGTACGTGATCGTCCATTAGATTTTTTAAACTTCGAAAAACTTTAGCTACAAGTAATTCTTTTATGGTTTTAGGAGAAGCTTTTGCTGTTTCTTGCCTGATGACACTCTCACATACCAAGCAAATATCGCACACATCTTTTGATGTTGCCAGATAAGGACCCAAGTTTTTAAGTTTTGATAACGTTGGCATTTCTTCTCCTAACAGTTGTTCTTTACAAATGTCGCAATTTCTTTTTGAAATAATTTTCCAAGCGACAAATCCAGTTATGCTTCGGACGACATTGTCAACGAAAACGAATAGTCCCCGCATTCCATTAATGTAATCGCATGTTTTGCATGCAGCCATAAATATTTCTTAGTGCCTTTAGAGCGGTTTTTCGTATCTACATCTATCTGTATATTACATTCTTGTCGCCATCGCTGTTCCAAAAGAGCGTCTTCCTTAAAACTAATTCCAATTTATATTATTTTGTTTTAAATGGAATGTGATATTAACTTACCTGCGTAATATTGTATTCGTTCCTCTTCTGCTAGAACACACGCAACATACCCTGGACATAGTTCGTATTCTTTTGTATATACTGCCCTATAGATGTAACTATTTCACACACACACAATTCCACTTCACCGTTGATAGATCCATTATTGAGCTTTTCGAACAAAAAAAAATATAAAAATTCGCACCATACAAAATGTATGGGGAAAAAATTTTTTTTCAGGAATTTTTCGGAAATTTTATTGGGTATTATCATATTCTGGACAGAGAACAATCTAAATTAGTGTCAATCATCCAAATCGGTGCAGGCGTTCTTGAGTTTTGAGCGTTGGAACTAACTTTATATAAATAGATATCTAATAAATACATACATACATGCTTTCAATGACCGCTTTAGTGAATTATAATTTTTATTTTTTTTCTTGAAACGCTCATGACTTTTGGAAATATTTTTGTTAGTAAAAATATATGCCGGCCTCGCTCAAAAATAATATATCTGTACTGTAATGTTTTCGAACGTTATTAGCTCTTACTGCCAATATAGAAGTAATAAATATATGGGTAAATGCCTTATTCTGAGGGTAACCGTTAACTTTGTACCTGAAGGATTGTGTCACTGAAAATCATTATCATCGGTGTTAGCATTTAATTCGCAATTACGCATTTTTCGTTTCTCACATCGTTTCCATGAACTGCAGTAAATATTTTCGGTTATGTAATCCTCCGTTACAAATTTGCTGGTTACATTTATATGTAAATACTTAAAAAACTCACTTTAACGTTCCTTAATCGACTTTTAGGCAACAGTTTTCTAAAGGAACTAAACACCACAGTTGAAGATTTTAATTCAACAGCAGCTCGTATTAAGATAGACGTCTTCGTCAAAAACAATATTCAAATTATACTTGGGTACATTTACTTCTTCAAGGAAGCGCCAATAAAGAATGTTACCCTCTATGACGGACGGCATGGATGCGGACATGATCAGTAAGTATATACGATTTCCTTTTATAGTTAAGAGCAAAAGAGCGCGAAACCGTAGTTCAATTAAAACACTCATATTATGTTTACACTGATGTGTTTTGAAGCTCATTTTCATTTTTCGTAGCCAAAAACCTGCTGAAACCCGCCTATTTTTTTCTGAAAGAAATGCGGGATTCTCATAGAAAATAACGTTATTTTTATAGAAAAGATCGAAATGCCGCACATTTCTCCATACAAATCGCATTCACAAAATCACGCATTTAAACCAAATTACACAGCAAATGCGATGAATTCATGAAAGCTTGTTACGAACGCGTCAAACTTGTCTAACTTGATTGATACATCAAAACAAAGGCACGAACGCATTCAAAGCCGATATAAACACATTCGCATTACTGGTCCGCAATCACGAATTTTAGATCAGTATAAATTGGTTATAACATCCCTACAAGCACTCTGACAATCATTTGTTACAACATCTGAGAATCAGTACTGTCATTATAATTATCATGGATGTTCACCATATGCTTAAAGAGAGTAGAAAAAATTACGTCAGCAAACGTTTACGTGTGAGTAGGGTATGTTCTTTTGTTATCGCCCATCTAGTTTCGGACTGTCCAATTCATGTTCTTCCCTTGGTTCTTTGTGGGTATTGGCAACAACGGACATCCGTGTGCTAAGAAACAAACGTACTAGTATGAAAGTATCAGCATTGACAAATAAATTATCATCGCTGTCAATAAGGAGTGTGAGTGGGATAGTAAAAAAATCAGCGTTTCTTGTAGGGTTGCTAGATCGCTGTTAAGTGAAAATAAAAATCGCAGGTAAGAACGCACTTGTTTTATGTGAAGTGTTTTATAGGAAAACAGGATTTGTATGCTGCAGTGTGTACTCAGTCTTACTTCCTTACTTGGAAAACTAACCAATCCTAGTAACAAGTCCCAAGCGCATGGTATGTTTGACAGTTACAACAACTACACCGCTAGCTCTGTTCGGCGAGAATAACTTTTTTTTTTATTTTATAAAATTTTTACTGAATACTGTTAGGCGACACAAAACATTTTTTAGAGATAAAGCATATTTTGACATTTTATTGCGAGAGAGTAAAACTTTGCAAGTGAAAAACAGCTGATCGTGACATTGTAAAGTAACAACAAAAACTAAAAAATAGGAGCTATTAACCAATGAAAAAAGCAGCAGCTGTTTTGCTTGCAAGTTTTTACTGATTCCTGTTCCCCAGAAACTTTTTACTTTTTGTGTTTAGAGATTCCCTGTTTACTGACAGTTTTTTGCAAGTTTTGTCACCGAACACAGCTACTAACAACATCATTTTTAAGTTAATAGGCCCACTGCATTAAGTATGTTTGACGAAAATCCCTTGCTGATTTTTAAGCAATTAAATTTTAAATTTAATTTTCCAGCATTTTCACTTTAACACTTTTCTGCTTCTGGCAAGAGTTCGACGATACATGTATATATGTTCTTTTTTTTCAGCTGGCGCATGGAATTGAATCCCTCAAAAAATGTTCGTGTCATCATACCAAAGCTCAAACCATACACTCAATATGCTTACTTTGTGAAAACTCTCACCATTGTCGATTATCACATACAAGCAGATGCCTATTCTAAAATTCAGTATTTTCGTACGCTTCCTAGCAAACCGGGTCCTGTAAGAAAATTACATTATACAACGATTGACGCTAATACATTAGTAAGTACTGAAGATGCTCATATTATATAATACAAATCAATTAATCTAATTTTTTTTTTAAGATGTTACACTGGTGGTCACCACGAAGACCCAATGGGAACATTAAAAAGTATTTAATTAGATATGAGAAAGTGGATCCCAATACACAAAGTAAGTGAACCTAGTGTCGATCAAAGTGGCTGTATACCGTATATAGAGGTGATTTAGTCGAATACCAGATGGTGAAATAACCTTTTACTCAAATCAATCTCACCTCCCTTCTTGAAAAGACAGCTTTAGAGTACCGTTGGATAGTCTTTTGATCGACAATCTTAAGAATTTCCTATTGTAAAATCTTTGATTTGCAGATCTTACTTCAAGTATCCGTCCAGATGTTTTTAAAACCCCGGTCGAATGTGATTGCGAAGAAACGGATCCGGAACTGAGTGGACCTTTGCCCGAAGATGAGAATTTCTATAATCGAGAAAAACTAATTTATGAAGAAGCTTTGCCTAATTTGTTGTATGTGTAAGTATCCAAAGGCTTTGAAACAGTGAAAAATGTCTAGAAAAAACGCTCCACCTGATTTACGCGCTTTCAAAGTGCTGTATTGGCAACGATAAAACGGTGAATCCATTCAACCTCAATTCTTAATAAGTAAATATCTCGGATAAACGAATATGCAGGAGAAGTCGAAGTACTTACTGTCATCAAGGAAAGTACCGCTAAAGCTACTCCGTGGAGCTACGAGACTGTCTCTGAGAGCCCCCACCATTTTATTAACTGTCTCTGAAAACATTATATTGTAAGCGTTTGATGTATACATTTTCAGAATTATTCCCAGATACTAAAAAGCTCACTGTAGTCGACAATATTCACAAAGTGCCGTAACTCTTCCAAAAAGAAGTGCTGTCGGGTCTTTAACATAGGCTTTTTGAAGTTAACTTCTTAGGCGGCGATGCAAAGATTCGATTGAGAGTCAAATTTGAATTTTTTTTTAAGTAGATCGATATTTTTTATTGATGCAACTGAAATAAATAGTTGTAGTAGGGTATTGTAGTAGAATTTCTCTCTCTCTCTATGGCGCGATATACAACAGGTATATCATCATAAATCTCCTAAGAGATTTTTTCGCCAAGCTTCTCTTCCAATTTGTGGTGTGCCGATTTGAATTTTCCCTACAAATTGGTGGGACCTACAGTTTTTTGCCGACTCCGAACGGCATCTACAAAGGAGACGAATTTTTGCTGAGAAGCCTGTCATGGCAGAAATACACTCGGAGAGTTTGCCAAACCACTGCCGAGGGGCGACCCCGTTTTGAAAAACTTTTTTTAAATCACTTTTGATGTTACCTGTACCAGGGTAGTAGAATTTAGGTAATATAAAATTTAAGAAATAGCCAACTGTAGCAGGGTTCGTATTGTTTTCGGAATAGTTTCGGGCTATGTATTTTGCGCGGTTTTCTACTTCCCATAGTCAATATCCAAAACGGAACATCAAGGTAACATAGTAACTCAAACGAAGTGTGGGCCTGCCATTCCCTTGCTGACACCGGTCAGTGAATAGGAATACGGTCGGGACCGCAAAACTGTTATACATCGCCATATTTGCTACGGTCCCGAACCCTTAAACGGGTCTGATATTGTTAGTGTCCATAGATCCGCATAACGGGCGTAATGAAGATTAGTAGAGTTTCCCTCTTATATCGACAATACGTACCCTGTTTAGGCCCTATACTTGCTTACACATTTTTAAGTTTGAACGCAAACCTTATTTCGATTTCAGCAAAATTGACGATAAAAGGCGCATTCATCGCGATGTAAGCTCTACTGGACAACTCCCAACCAGTCCCAATACTAGTAATGCTTTTTTGGATACAAGAACGAAACATTTACGCAAATCACGCAAAATAAGTGATAAAGAAGGCCAACCTCCGATAGAGATCGAAGACAAAGTAAAGAGTGAAAATAATAAGACCGAGGATGATGCACACAGTTTTGATGGTGATGCAAGGTTACAGGCAATATTCCGTAATTTAAATAAATTTTATCGGGAACAAGAAGAAATTGCACTGAAAATACAAGATACGGGACCTGATAATTTCCGAATTCTTCAACCGCGCTCGGTATGTGCCATCCCTGATGCCTCTCTACAATATCAGTTGCAAAACAATTGTCAACCAATGGAAACATACGAGGGTATAGAAGTTCAGGGTCACATACACTCCTACAAAATGAGTGGACTCGAAATAAATCAAAGATATCGTTTTTCGGTACGTGCTTGTGTGGCTGACTTGGATAATGCTTGCGGACCCGAAACAAGTATTTACGCCGAAACGATGAGTTTACAACAATATATTCTAACACCCTAAATAATTATCTTATCAAAATGGCGAGTAAAGTAAACATTTTAAATTAGATTTGTCAAATTATTTAAATAAACACGTTTACAATTTAACAGATTTTTCTTTAATTGCGAGCCTTGCCATTTCCACTTTTATGTCGGCACAGTAGTGCAAGAATGATGGTATTGCAGTTAATCGGTGCATAGTGGGCGCCAGCGTCTGCAGGCCGTTATTCAATAAAAAATTCCCTGCGAGAAATGGCAAACCGATTACAAGCAAAAAGTTATTATTATTGTCAATTGTATTATGTATTTGTATTATTTTTATCTAATAGGCTAGTAGTAATAGGCTAGTACAAAATATAACTAAAAGCCAATCTTACAGTGCCAAGTTAACTTACATTCCTCAGTTAACTATCGTTTCGGAATTTTAATTCAGCTATTTTGCTAAATCTTTACTGTCATATGCATACCAGGCAATAGTTCTACACGAGTAAATTGTTGAATTCAATTCTGCATGCGCTTTCTTTTGTGTTTTCTATTCGCGTTTACATATGTCAATTTTTCCTCAAAGCAATTGTGAAACAAAAAACGGCATACAAGGGAGAGAGAACGTGATAGAGAGAAAAACTTAAAGCGACTTGACGGTACAAAGTTTGGTCTTTCACATCCCATTTTATGAATGACTGGCCCGACTAATTGTTGTCCCTAAATTGAAATTTTTAATTTTGACAGAGCATTTCGCCATGAAGTTGACTGAAGAAGACAAATGTGGGAAGTAAAGAAGGCAAATTTGGAATAAGTTTAGGGCTTTTATTTAGGTATTTCGCTACCAGATATCGACGTAAAAAACGTTACTTTGAAACGCTCTTATTCAGTGATGTCAGTAAGCAAGTCAAACTACTAGTACAATAATACAAAATCCAATACATAAACAAGTAATAAAAACAGGAAATCAATTTTGTAGGGTCGTTCAGCATATGACTTGCCCTTTTTAGCTGCTCTTCGTTGCAGACTCCTCTTGGAGCATTATAATCAAGTCCCGTTGAAACGTACAGTTTCTTAGGACTTTCCTTAGAACAGAAGGATTGATAATGTAGGGAAGTACTGTAACAACAACAATAACAACTGCACATGTGTACAAATACTTTCACCATATTGTGTTTAGTGTCCTTTATATTGTGATAGAAACCTTTTAGGGAAGCTGTGATGTATGTTTTGATCGATGTTTTCATTCTGTCTAAGCTTTATGGAGGGCGAGTAGTTTTTTTGAGTTTTATTTTATTTTATTATTTTATTATATTATTAGTTTAGAGAGGAAAAGGGGGTGTGCGGAGCACATGTTTAGTATAGGGAGCCCTTTTCTATGTTTAGCTATTATTATTTTATTTATTTAAATTATTTGTTCTATATAGAACGGGGTGCGGCGCACATGTTACACCTTGTATTTATTAATTGGATGCGAGCACTGTTGGCTCTGAGGCATTGCGCGGGATTGGCTTCCTCATTTTCGTTCTGAAAAACCCCCGCTTTGGGATTACAAAACATAAACTATATCTTTGGGATATTTCATAAGCTGCTTGCGAATTACAAAAGAGTGCAGCGTAAATAAAATAGACGAAATTAATCGTTATAGCTTATGCCGCTTAAACACATTCAATGGAATAATTAAGTTCGAGATGTACAGTCATTATTCACGTAAGGCAACCCTACAATAACACTGGCGCTCAGTTTATGTGTCATATGACTTTCAGGAGTGAAAACGTTTAATGGTTTTCAATCAACAAATGAAGGCAGTGTGAAAATGTTGATGAAAACAATCACTCAATCTTGCAGCTCTCTTCGGCGAGCATAAACTTTTTAAACATTTTGTAAAATGTTTACTCAGTAATGTTTGGAGACACAAAACACTTGTTGTGGGAGCGCCTTTCTGCTGGGGAAACTAAACACTTTACCAGCAATTTTTGCAAATATATACGCCGAACACATCTAATGTTAAAGGCGTTTGGAACAAGTTCGAAGTTTTTTTTTATTTTTATCAGCCTGCTTATTGTGGCAACCTCGATTTCTCAGCTGTCAAATGGGACAACACTATTCGGGCCTATGTTGGCAACGCTATAATTGGCAATTTTTCAGTAGATGAAAAAAAGTTAAAGTAAGTGCAAGTGTTTATTTGTAAAATGTTTAGCGAATATTTAAAATAAGTTGAATTATAGTATTTTCTAGTAAATAAGCAGAATGACGAAGTCATTTGCATATTAATAAAGAACTCAAACAATGGCACTATTTCAATCGTGTTATGTGCATCTCAATAGACGGGGTTGTGTGTGAACGCGGGCAATGTACGTCACCAGTGACGCTGACAGAAGCAAATTAATTTAATTTGCGCCAGGCCACCTCCCGCACCAAAGAATATTTCTGAATTTCCTCACCATAACGACGAACATACGCTTACAATATTTATTATTTAAAATTAAATCAATGGCAAGCTAATAATAGCAAATGCTAACGAAAACAACACAAAAAAGCAATACCAGATTTTGTGACCAAAAATTTGTCTATGATAATTATCAAGTTTGTTTATAATAGATCAATAATTCATCAATAACGCAATGGAAAAAATAATGAAAAAATCGATAAGTTTCTAAGCGTTTACGCTCTGGTTGGGCCCAAGAACCTTAAGTGACGTGCTAAACAAAAATACCAAACCATTTCTGAGCAAAGAAAAATTATGAAATATGTATAAAACAACTTATTCTGTGTACTCATGCATCTGTTTCACGGGTATCCCACATGTCCACATCTCATTTATATTGTATATACGGGCATATAAATAAATGAATAGCAAATAGGTAATGATAAAGTGGTCCGTTGTGGTTGCCTTCAAACAACGTGAAAGCAAGATCAATGAGTCAGAAGTTGGTTTAGGTACAGGTAGGAGGAGAGAGGTGTTGTTTAACAATTAAACCATTATTTATTTAGTTCCAAGCATTATGGAATTAAATATGAAATACAAACAAACATGTCTACTCAGTGTTAGAATGTTGTAATTAAGTTCAAGGTATTCTGTTGTTATTGTTATAAATGATTCGAAGGTTTTTCACCCAAACGCTGATAGGCACACCATCAACAAACTTCGAACCGTTTGTTTGTTTTGTAACGACAAAAGCACTCCACGAAGGTTTTGCCGGATATGAACCCGATACACTTGTTGTTTTTAGCGGCAGGGGTCGAATTCCGGCACCACCTGTAGTTGCAGAGGAACGGATTGTCCTAGAGAGTTACTCCGGCTCAACTTCGGTCTGGATATTGTAGCAGGTTGAACTCTTATCTATCCAAACTAAACAAGAAAATGCCAAATGTTTGTATGGCTTGTGGTGTCTTTCCTCATGACACCAATCATCTTTTTAACTGCTCAACGGAGCAGACTCACTATGGTACAACCCTATTGTGACTTCTTGTTTCCGTTAGAAGTACTTTTACAACAACAATAAATTGTAAATTAAAAGATATTTGCGATATTAATTGCAAGCCCTAATCAAACGACTATTCTTTAACTTATTTGATTGTAAGTATGCATGTAATGTAATGTACTTATATTCAGACCTGTTAAATAATGATTATTAATCTTAATCATTCATAATCAAATTAAATTTTTTGTTATTTTTTTATTTTTGAATAATTGATTAATAATGATAATCGAACATTTTTAGAATAACTAATCGATTGGGATTAAATTTTGTGTTCAAATAATGAGCATTAGTGAGGATTTATTTCGTTTTCAAATTTAATCCTAGGATTATTCAAATTAATCAAAATTTCAATTTGATTAACATTTTTGATTAATTGCTATTAACAAGGAATAACAACAAATTTTAAACACTTCAATATTAATTAAAATTAAAAAATTTTACAATTTTGTGTTTTTTTTATAAATTCATCAAAAAAAAATGATATATTGCTAAACGATAAAACATATTGGCAACTTGTTTTTATTGTTTTTGTTCTTATTTACAAGAGCAAAAAAAAACAATTGTTGGTTAATGCATATATTGATAAATGATAAAACATATTGGCAACTTGTTCTCCAGCCATATTAACTAAAAAACACCAGTTCTATAAATAATACAAAAACCATCCTGCAATGCGGGCCCAAAAATGATTGAGATTTATCGCTTTTTCCAAATATTAGACGCCAATATATAAATATAAATTATAATTTTCACTTTTAGATATATGTTACACTTAAAAGTTTCAATTCTACTTTAACTTAATTACAATTAACACTATGACGGCATCTACAATTAACAAAACTGACTTATTTGCACAAACTTAATACCACGTCTAAGTAATAATGAATAAATGCATTAACCAACAACAATTGTTTTTTTTTCGCTCTTGTAAATTAAAACAAAAACAAGTTGCCAATATGTTTGATCAATATATGCATTAACCAACAACAAGTGTTTTTTTTGCTCTTGTAAATAAGAACAAAAACAATAAAAACAAGTTGCCAATATGTTTTATCATTTATCAATATATAATTTTTTTTTGGATGAATTTATAAAAAAAAACACAAAATTGTAAAATTTTTTAATTTTAATTAATATTGAAGTATTTAAAATTTGTTATTAATCCTCGTTAATCGCAATCAATCAAAATTTTTAATCAAATTGAAATTTTGATTAATCCTAGGATTAAATTTGAAAACGAAATACGAAGTGTGTTCAAAAAGTATCGCGAATTTCGAATTTTTTGTGGCGTTATGTTGGTACTCATGTCTCTCACTTATGCCGACAAGCTCGGACATTTTGAATGTTCAGTTAATTGTTGACAGCTGCTTTGCTTGCACGTGTTTTGGATCGTCTTCGATTTTTACCTATTTTTTTACCAAAATTGCTCAATTGTGACCAAAAACAGCATCGCATGAACATTGCTAATGAGATGTTAAACTCTGTCCGCGAACCCAAAATTGCTCCAGAGGGTCATAACTGGTGACGAATCGTGGGTTTATGGTTATGACGTGGAAACCAAAGCTCAATCATCGCAATGGAAGCTGCCGCACGAACCAAGACCGAAAAAAGCGCGCCAAGTTCGGTCGAATGTGAAAGTTTTGCTGACAGTTTTCTTCGATTGCAGGGGCGTGGTGCATCATGAGTTCTTGCCACAGGGAAGAACGGTCAATAAGGAATATTACCTGCAAGTTATGCAATTTGCGCGAAGAAATCCACCAGAAACGCCCGGATTTGTGGAAGAACAAAAATTGGCTTTTGCACCACGATAACGCCCCTGCTCACGCATCGTTGCTTGTGCGCGACTTTTTGGCCAAAAACAACACACTAATGATGCCGCAGCCACCGTATTCCCCAGGTCTGGCCCCCTGTGACTTTTTCTTGTTCCCTAAACTGAAGAGGCCCATGAAAGGACGACGTTACGCTTCTCTTGACAAGATAAAGACGGCATCGAAGGAGGAGCTGAACAAGATACAAAAAAATGATTTTTTGAAGTGCTTTGAAGATTGGAAAAACCGTTGGCACAAGTGTATAATATCTCATGGGGATTACTTTGAAGGGGACAAAATAGATACTCATGAATAAATAAATAATTTTTGAAAAAACACAAAATTCGCGATACTTTTTGAACACACCTCGTAAGTCCTCATTAATCGAACACAAAATTTAATCCTAAACGATTAATTATTCTAAAAATGTTTGATTATCATATTTAGTCAATTAAATTAATAGAGCAGTTTAATATAATTGATTTTTAATTTTAATCCAGATTTAACAGGTCTGTTTATATTTAAAATGTTCCCTTAAAATTAAAAATTAGAATTGAATAATAAGTATTATTAACTGGTATTGAGCTTGTAAAACTTCCAAAACATATAGAATCTAGAAATTATAAATGAATGATGCCAGCTAAACAAGTATAAACACTGGCAACTGCATCAATGAAGGGGATGCCCTTTTAAACCCGCAATGTGCGTCTTAAAACACTTGTGCAAATAACAACATTCCATTTATATTGCTTTTTTTTCTTTTTGTTTTGTAAAAAACTTGCTTCATTGAATTTACTTTAATAAATAAATTGATTTTTTTTTTTACTTTGGCCTCAGATAAAACGGTCAACATATGTTCATTATTCAACAAATGTTCTGAGTATAGAAGTAGATATAGGGTGCTTAAGGAATGGTATACTGTGGTTGTAGTTAAGAACTCGAAGCTTGTTGCTATTTATTTTGCTTTTCGGAAAAACCTGCAGGAAACAAAATAAAATTCTGCCAACCGCTCAGGTAGAGTGTGCCCACAAATATAATCCTCTGCTCGGTAGAGATAACCAAACATTAACATACTTAAGGGCTCAACAGCTTTTGTATGATCATGACGTTGCCTCTGTTCTCATTGATGAAAATTTCCGCAATTGTATTTTAATTTACTTTGGGTTGGATGGTGAACTTTGTACGTTTAACGAAGACCTGCAGTTTATACTTAAGTAATTTAATTTTTATTAAGGAGAATTGTGAATTTATCAATATGTTACACCCTAATGTATATATGTACATACAAATATTTATTTCCCTTGTTAGGCTAATGCCCCTCGAACAAGTATCTTAACATATGTTTGTTGAATTGTCTTAATACGATTTCGATTTAATTGCATTAGGCATTGAATGAGCTTATTTTGGAAAGTTTATCGAAGTTCGAAGTAATAACAGGGCTGATTGGTTTTGATTGAGCAGTATGATTCCAGTTTGTTAAGAACTACGTTATAGTATTGCAGTAGTTGCAACGGTTTTGAAATAAAAAGAACGCAATTTCAATTTGCTTATACACGTACCCATATAGAATATTTTTGCATATAAACTTACTTAGTATTAAAATTAATATGGTGTTTTGTGATACAAAATCGAAGCAGATAAGGTTGTTTATATTAGGGTGACATGGAGCATTGAGCCTTTTGCTTATTAACCTGCGCTCTTTCAATAGATCGCAGTTTGCTAATAGGAAAAAACAAACCGACCAAAGAAAGTGAAACGCTTTAAATTCGGCTCAGTAGTTGTGAGAAAAAGAATTTAAAGAAATAAAAATAAAGGTAGAGAAAAGATATCCCACAAATCTGTGTCGCATGCCGAATTCTTTGTAAGAAGCGTCAAAGATAATATTCAAAAGCTTTTAACAAAAGCGTATCAATTGCATATATTCGATTTTTTTTTTTTTGTAATTTCGTTTTTGTTTTTTTAGCATCTTAAGTATTGAAACAAACGCCACCCGTGAGTTCTAAATTAAATATATATACAGTGCCGGACATAAGTATTAGCACATTCGTTTTCTGCGATTTGCACATATTTCGGCCTTTATTTTAACAAAGACTATATAAAAGTATGTGTCAATGTCAAATACAAGAGCTATAAATTTTGTTTTACAAATGTACGCAAAATTCGCGAAAATTCCAAGAAATTTATCAAAATTTTCAATTTTTTCACCGACTTTTTTTAGAGCATGCAGTTTTGTACGCAATTAAATTTTATTATAATGATAATAATTTTTTTTTTTTTTTTTTTTTTTTGACGAGCTGAATTGTTTTTTTTCATATCAAATAAATTGCGCATGGCCTACAAGGCCACGGTAAGAGCGAGTGCAACGAGGAGTATGTGGGAATACTAATATTTATCATCTAAAAATTATTATGAAGGAAATAACAAAATTTATTACAAATTCAAATATTTTTTAGGAACGAAAAAAAATATTTCTCATTCATAACAGTTATCAAGCAACGTAAAAAATAAACGTTGACAAATAACTATTATCTCCAAAAAATAAAATAAACGTTGATGTATAATTCTTATTTGAAAAATACATTTTTTTTTTATTGAATAATTATTATGGAGCAACGTTTATTCAATAAAACTTATAACTGTTATGTCTTTGAATTTAACAGGTCTGAATAAGAATAATAACGTGTGGAAATTTCGATTCGTGATTTCCGAGTGATGATTTTTTAGGATACTCTATACGGCTTAACGCCGCCGCAAATTGTGGAAAAACTTAGTTCGTTATTTGGGGATAAAGCACCATCCAAAACTATGGTTTACAAATGGATCGGAGAATTCAAGCGTGGGAGGCCAACGTTTGATGACGCTCTTCGCAATGGTCGCCCATGCACCTCTGTTGTGGCGAAAAATGTTGATGATGTGCGTGAAATGATCGACATGTGACCCATAGTGAGATAGAGGCATCCTTAGGAAATGCGGCGAAACAAGCACATACGATTATTTACATGTCAGGAAGCTTTGCAGGCATTGGATCCCTCGAAGTTTGAAAGAAAAACAAAATCAGGCACGTGTCAAGTGGTGCAAAATATATAAAGAAACTCAAAGGGGGTCGTTCAAATTCGTTATATAACATCGTAAAAGGTTCAGAATCTTGGATATATTCAAATGAGCTTGAAACTAAACAGCAATCGACTGTATGGGTCTTCTAAACTGAACCTAAACCTACAAATGTGGTGGTTACACGAAGCGTTTCGAAATAAATGATTGTTTTCGGAAAAATAAGTCATGTTGCCATTGTTGCATTAGAGGATCGAAGGGCAGTTAATGCTGAGTGGTATACTACAATTTGTTTGTCGGAAGTTATCGCTGAAATCAGAAGGAACAACATAAACCGGCGATTCACGACGAACTGTGGAGTTTTTGACCAGTAACAACATCCAATTAATGACTCATTGCCCACCTGATTTATCGCCCAATGGCTTCTTCCTATTTCGACATATCAAATACAAAATGCGTGGCGAGCGTTTTTCGTTGCCCCAGAGACCGTTGAAGCATTCAAATCACTTGTTTTGGCGGTACCTCTCTCAGAGTTGCAAAATTGTTTTGAAGATTGGTTTCATCGGATGCAAAAGCGTATAGATCTTGAAGCAGAGTATTTTGAGATGCAATAAATCGATTTACATAACGTAATTTGCGTTTTGCTTTACATTTTACGCAAACTTTTGCATTGTACCTCCTAGCGCAGCATCATTGTTTTTGCTTTCAATTCAAAAAACGATCTTGGATTTTCTATGTTCTTTTTTCTACTATCGTGACTATAAAAGCTCGAACTTTTGTTAGTTTGTATGAATGTGATTGTACAATAGAACGCCTTTGTGTATCCAGTTACTACGTGACTGATTGCTTTTGCAAAACAAACGCTTATTAAAATTAGCCAAACATACAAAATTGCCATGCCAAGGCGTAATTCTCATGTTTAGCAGGAGATAAAAGTTATCTTTATGCTGATGCTATCACTAGGCAAGTACAGTGGAGTTGAAATAAATAGCACTTTTTTATATTTAAGTCGGGTAACCATTTATTCAGGCGCCGCATTACAAGTTTCACACAAAAATTGCCCAAAATTAAAAAAAAACAAATTTCCCTACAAATTTCTTCTCTTTGTACATGGCATATTTTTTCAGTCCCTGCTAAAAACAATAAAAGTGTGTCATTTTTTATGAACCCCACTGTATTTAAATGTGATAACACCATTTAGATAGTGTTATCTTACCTATTGTCATGGATCCTACATATGTATCTATACATTCTAAATATGTTTAAAAAAAACTTTTAAATGAGTTAATATCTTTTCAACTCTAATTTCATTTCTCTACAGTTGCCCAGCGCAATCGGACTTACAACGTGCAGCAGTGTTTTTCCTAAATTTTAAGAAAATATTAGTAAAATCGTTTTTCAAACTGTGATAAGCTACCACATCCAAAATCACACAAACAAATATCCACACCCTCTTTAGTTAAATATAAGTAAACACGCTAAAATATGTCGCAGAATCAGTCATATTTTTGGCAAACCACCAGACATAATGTCTATTTGAAACGTTCGGCCAGATTACAGATGCTCATTGCATTAATGGCCGTGCTGACATTCGCCACGATATGCCAGGCGGAGGTGGCACGCAATGCGGTTGATGGTAATGAAGGCACATTAAGTGTACCAAGCGTGAGTACTGATAACATACATACATTAATAGTTATTATATAATTCAATAACAAAATTATTTAATGTAATATTTTTTCACAGGTTTTCCCCGATGACACAGACTATATAAAAAATGCCATGAAAGTGGATGCAGCAAATGAAGTAAATGAAAGTGAAGCAACGAAGGAAACAAAAACTAATACCGGTTTTATCGATGCATTTTCTGCATCGATATCAGTAATATTATTTACTGAATTAGGTGATAAGACTTTCTTCATTGCTGCCATAATGGCGATGCGCCATCCGCGCCTAATCGTTTTTGCTGGCGCCATATCAGCGCTGGCGCTGATGACCGTTCTATCGGTGGTGTTTGGCATGGCAGCAACCATTATTCCTAAGGTTTATACATACTATATTTCAACGGCGTTGTTTGCCATATTCGGATTGAAAATGATCTACGAGGGTTATTTCATGAAGGACAGTGATGCACAAGAGGAAATGGAGGAGGTGCAATCGACACTACGTAAACGTGAAGATGAGGTGAGTTCGAAAGAAATCCCAAAAAAATCAAGGACACGAAAGTGTTAAACAACAAAAGCGCCTATACCTACCGTTGTTATGCTCTTTCCTTCTTTGTTATGCGTGTACTTATTGCTTCATTTAGTAATTTTATTTTGATTTTTTGTGACCCCTATCAGCTTTGATCGCAATATCTGTAAATCCTTTTGGTTAATTCAAGCCTGTAAATTGTTTTATTTTCTTGTATATTCCCTACACTTTAATTTCAGTTATTATATAATTTATATTATATCGAGAATTAAAAAAACAAATTTAAACAATTAAGCAATTTAATCTTTTTGTAATTCTATGAAACTGCGATCACTTCATCACCCAAGCGCATAAAACATACACCAAAGACTTAATTCAAGACCATGTATTTATGTACCAACAACTTCTTAGCATGTGAATTATGCTTGAACAATAACAATCAACAATTATGCTTTAATCCATAAAAATAAAAACTATACCTACAAAATACATACTAAATTAACGATTCACGGGCAACAATTGCATACTACATATCGTCGGGGACACTGCAGAACCGCGTAACGCAAAAATGCAAAAACGCGTAAGTGATATCTCAGTTTCGCTGTTTTTCAACTTCAAATTGGTTAAATTAAATACGAATAATGACTTTATGGAAAAGTTCCCATCAAGATCGATTTTAATTATTTTCCAAACCAACATGAAAATGAAAAAAATGAAAAGATCTTGATGGCAGGTGCCTATGAAAATTTTTTGGCACAAATGTCACTAACACATTTTTGCATTTGTGCGTTACGCGGTTTTGCAATGTCATCGACGATATTTTGAACTACAGGATTTTATATTTAATTAATTCTCATACTCACAAAAACTGTAAACTATCATTAATTTAAATCTCTTTCATCCATAATAAGCTGTAAATAACTGAGCTTAGTGCAGTTTAACATAAAAAAGTTGTAGCTTATGACACGAACGTGTATTCCTGTTTTAAGAAATTAACATTTACTTATTAGAAGCTTATTTCCGGTGAAGTTTAAAAGCCGAAAGTATAAGTAAAAACACCACGAAATTTTTCTCACAAAGACTTTTCCTTAGTGGTTAATTTTTAGTTTCGCATTTTTTTTCGATATTAATATTGGCGCCCATTTAAAATGAGCTTGAATTAATAAAGCGTTTTTCTGATAAGATCCTGCAATGGATTTTTATTATTTTCGAAAAAAGTTTTGATGGCAGGATCATTGTTTTACGATATCATGAATGTAAAAAAAACAACTTCAAATATATATATAATAATAGACTATTTAGAATGAGCGTTTGTCTGTTGCTTGGTAATTCCCAAAACTCGATTTTTTCTTTCGAAGTTTTTCTTGGTTGCGTTATCGGGCGTGGTTGAAATTAATTATTATATTATATTCACATTCTGCCTAGAGGAAACCATTTATATATTGATTTTTGAAGAAACTCCCTGTGGGCTGCAGGTTGAACTTGTTTAAGGACTCGAACTTGAAGTGAAAAACTTCTGCAAGGTGGCACACAGTTCTAGTAGATTTAGCAAGTTTGAGTTTTCAAAATTTTCGAAGTTGTATTTTTTAATTAAAGTTGATTAAGTCAAAGAAAATTATATTTTTTTTTGGTTTCTTCTGACTTTGGAATACTTTCAAAAAAAATTTTATTTTCGAAATTTATATTTTTTCTTTGTTTCTCCTAATTTGGTATACTTTCTTTAACTGGCGTTTATCCGCCGTCACGATTTAGGATACTTTCGAAATAAATAAATGTTCGATGTTGCATGCGGGTAACAATTTCAGAGAACCTTTTCTTATTTTTTTGTTTTTTGACCATATTCATAACGAAAAACAACCAAACTCGATTTATACAGTGTTAAAATGATAACTCTTTTTATTTTTTAAATATACTTTGTGACTAATCGCACTGATATTTGGCATCACTTATCTGCCTGCATATTTGAATTTATTTAAAAGTTGTTCGTTTATTATGAAATAAATTTTTTGTAGCTTTCAGTACATAGCAAAGTCAAATAAAACACCAAAAACCGCGAAAGATTTATCTCACTAACGAAATGTCTATAATTAACAAAGTCTCTATAATCAAATTTAATAATACAAAATCATACGAAGAAAACGAATTATTTTAATATATAATTTTTTGATATTTTTCTCTCTTTTTCGATGCGGATGCATTTGTTGCACGTTTCCCCATAACAAAAAAAAATTTAAAATTAAAAAAAAAAAAATATTCAAATATGTATAATAATAATTCGGCCTTCAATCCCAATTAAAATTTGTGTACTCACTTGACAATGCAATGCAATCGAAAATTTTGCCCCCACTTCACGCATGCGCACAGTTGATGCGTTCAAAACGCGGCAAATACGATGATGTCGAAACCAAACGTAAGAACAGCAACTCGGACAAGGAAGATGAGGAATTGGAACGTGGTGCTGGCGCCACTACAATCATAACCAACAACGACATTGCCGCCACTACTGCCGTCACACATAATCAAAATCCCGAAATGTCGCATCGCCAGCGCAAACATAACAATAATAATAACAATATTAATAGAGTTCATACAAAAACAAATACAAATAAAAATGGCTGTGATGTTAATAAGGATAGTGCTGATTCGGACAATAGTAGCTGCCATGAGAACGAGGTCTTCCTGAATGGTATAAAAGGTGGTGTTGTTGGTGTTGGCGACAACATGAAAACAACTAATTTCCATAGCAGTCCAGCATTATCAGCATCCGTACTTTCGAATCAAACCGAACAAACCAATTGTGATGAATTTAATAATAGTCCAAATAAGAATAATTTTAAGGCTAATAATAATAGTGATAGCGGTGATGATGTTGCTAATGTAATTGACGATGATATTGTAACCGTGGATAGTGGTCATGGTGGCACACCGATACATGGTAAACGTGTGATATCATCCCAACAACAACAACAAAATACAGGTAGTGTTGATATGGCAATGGTGCATTCAGCATCTGCTTCAGCTGTTCTAATGTTGCGTAATCAAAACAACAACAATATGCATGAAATCATTACAGGCACCAGTACAAATAGTTTAAATAGTTTGAAGCTCAACTCGAACGGCAGCGGTGTGGTAGTGGCTGGGATAGACGTTGACGTCATTGGAGCACAGCAGAATGGCGAATTGAAACAACTTGGCGGCAGCAAGAAGCGGGTTAGAATTCATTATCAAGCCATTACTAAACACAAATTAAAAAAAAGAACCAAATATCTAGAGCAACCAAGAAATACATAGCAATAAAATCACCAAAAAATCATACACATATTGTAACACCAACAAACGCATTCAGACCCACTCACATTCGCATAAATTTGTAAAGTTCAATCATCAAACCTCAATCATTAACTGTCACAAGTTTCATGCATTTCTGTGGATTTTTTTGTTTAAATCTTTTTGTAAGTCATCAGTCAGTTTTTGTTTAATTTCTTTATGTATTTTTGCAATCAATGTTTTTGCACAAATCTGTTTTGGTCTATAACTTTCATGTTCCTCCAAATCATCATGTAATTTTTATATAGTATCTAGAAATATATTTCTTTGTTATTGTTGCTGGTTATGTGTACTCAGGTCTTGCGATGCCCATGCATAACGACGATTAAACTCGAGTCGAAGAGTTGTTTTGTTAATATGCTAATTGTAAATGTCAATGTGTATATACTCGTACATACATCGCAATTCTGATAACTCAACTATTTCGACTTTTAAAGTTATCCTATCGTTGAACCGCTTTGTTTTGTTCCCTATAGCTTGGAAGTAAAATATTTTTAAATAAATGCTTTGCTACAGATTTTTTTTTTTTTTCAAAAACCTTATATTTTGGAAATTATTATCATCATTATCATTATTCCATTCAAAAATGTCCTTTCTTAGCTGAATTTGTATTGAATTTTCTATAGGGCGTTTTCGGAACCAGATTCTGAATTTGCAAAAGGTTTTAAACTAGGTAGCTATGAAATTGTAAATTAACTGTTTTGAGAGTGCTATAATTATAAAACTCGCATACTTACACTGGCGGTGAACGTTATCTATGTATAACTCTCTAATTTAAATAAAATATTTTATTTATTTGAAAATATACCCTTACACTATTACAAATAAATTAACGCTTCCCGATTGATGCTTTTTTAGCTCTTCCTTTGTGTTTATTTTATTGTTTTTTGTTTAATTGCACTTACTACGCTGTCGTGATAACAGAAAGAGTCCCTCACTCTCCATGCAATCCACAGCATTTATTTTCTAACAAAAACTTAAATCTGTTTCTCGGCTAGTCTCCTTATTCCTTATAAGCGCTGTGGAAGCACTGTAGAAGGGCCATGAAGTGATCGTTTAGTTGCATATAAAAATTAACGGAATGCTTACCTGGAATAAAGGCCGATATTTTTTAAAATGGAGCCTACTCAACAAAATATTACAGATTATGTCGGCTTAGGTAAAAATGTGTGATGAATATGTTATTAATTTGGCTTTTCTAATAAAATTTCTATTATTTTGTGTTCAGTAAAACAGTTTGTTAATTTCCATTTCCTTAATATTGCAGACTTTAGAGTTGTGGCACCCTGATATGAAATAAATTATGTAAAATGTGTCCTGCGTAGTTATTTCTAATTATATGGCCACCACTGTGCATATTTCGCTTTGTGCTTTTTCTTAAAGTTGTCTGCTATCATATTAATATGTTTGCTTTTGTGTTTAATTTCTGTTATGTTTGGTCATGATTAAATTATATATGGTTGTCGCAAGCGGCCAACAACACGTAATTACCGTTTGGCAACGTATTGCCCTTATGCCAAAATGCACATGTGAGAGGGAACGCGCAATAACGATCCGCCTATTTTCTAAGCTTTCCACCTATAAAACACACATAAATCACAAAATTTCTTAAAATGTTATCACAAATCACTCGTTAAATATCAATTCACAGCGTATTTTTATTAAATATAAATAAAACACGAAGCGAACTCAATAGCTTTTCCAAGAACTGTAAACGAAGAATGTACACAAAAAACAAAGTTATGATAGTTTGACATAAGGTGTGGATGAATAAGAAGAAGACGCTATGTATCGACGACGACCATATAAATTATTTAATCATGTGTTTGGTTAATTTATATATGTTATTAATTTATCTATATAAACTAGATACATATTTATATATACATTAAGGTGTGCTAAAAAATCTTTATTTTTTTGCCTTTTATTTTGCGCAAAATGTGGTAGCATATGTCCAAACAAGCCCTGCTTTTAACAGGATGTTTGTTTGTACATATTCTGCTACATTTTAAAGACCCAACAAAAAAGATCGAGTTTTTTGATACACCCTAATATGCATACATATTTATGTGAAAGCAAAAGTTTATTGAAAATGATAAGCTTGCAAAATTTAAATTGTATTACAAATCATATGTACTTCCACCAGACCTGTTAAATTTGATTAGTAATCAATTAATTAGACGGCTTTTTTAATTAGTAATGATTATTTTAATTGTTTTTCAAGAAAGGCAATTATTAATTGATTACGATTAGAAAAAAACCAAAAGAAAAATTTTAAATAATCAAAAAAAAGTTTTGATTACTTTAAATTTTTTTATACCCAGTGTGTACTAGTACACAGGGTATTATAGTTTTGGTCATATAATGGTGGTTTGTAACGGTACAAAATAATAGAGATAGATAGGAGTTAAATATATCCAAGATCTTAGAATGAACTGAGGAATCCATTAAGACATGTCCGTCCGTCCGTCCGTGGACACGATAACTTGAGTAAAAATTGAGATATTTGAATGAAATTTGGCGCACAGGTTGCTTTCCGGCCAGTTTGAAATGGGCGAAATCGAACCATAACCACTCCCCCTTTTTCGATATCGAAAATTTCGAAATACGTATAAAATAAGTTAATTCAATAATAAAAGCAGCTACAATGATGAAATTTGCTGGATTTATTGATTTGGTGGCCGCCGTGGTGTGAAGGTAGTGTTGCCGGCCTACCACACCGAAGGTCCATGGTTCGAGCCCTGGTACAGGTAACATCAAAAGTGATTTGAAAAAAGTTTTTCAAAACGGGGTCGCCCCTCGGCAGTGGTTTGGCAAACTCTCCGAGTGTATTTCTGCCATGACAGGCTTCTCAGCAAAAATTCGTCTCCTTTGTAGATGCCGTTCGGAGTCGGCAAAAAACTGTAGGTCCCACCAATTTGTAGGGAAAATTCAAATCGGCACACCACAAATTGGAAGAGAAGCTTGGCGCAAAAATCTCTTAGGAGGTTTATGATGATATACCTGTTGTATATCGCGCCATAGAGATAGAGATATTGATTTGGTTGTCCCATTGACGATTATATCAAGTTTTTTGAAAAGGGGCGTGGCACCGCCCGCATATGAGTGAAGAAACTTTAAAACTTTGGCTGTTAAAAACTTCAGAACCGTTTACGCTAGTATAACGAAATAGTAGTACGCATACTATTGTTGTGATAAATGCACCCTTAAAAAACAAGCGAAATTGTTTTTCGACCACGCCTACTTTTTCATAAAAGTTATATGGCAAGGAGGAAGAAAAATTTAAGTGCCCATATCTAATTAACCTATACAGGTATAATAATATAATTTGGCAGTTATCTCAATTTTCTTATTCTTTATACGATTTTTTCAAAATTTTGGGAAATGGGCGTGGCACCGCCCACTTATGAGTCAAGCAAATTTCAAATTCGACTGTTAATAACTTCAGAACGGTGTAAGATAGAATTACGAAACTTGATACGAGATATACTATGGGCATGTAGAGTACGCCCACGGAAAATGAGCAGAACCGGTGGACGACCACGCCCACTTTTGGACCAAAGTTTTCTAAAAGAGGGGTAGGAAACCGGAACATGCCATATCTCCTTCACTGATGCAGATAGAATGCTAGAATTTCGTAGTTACAATGGCCTGATGATCTTATTAATGATTTTTTTTTAATTTTGGAAAATGGGCGTGTCAAATTTCAGCTATTATTAGTTTCAGAACCATGATACGAGGTATACTATTAACGTTTTTCAAAATTATGTATAGCCTATGCTGCAACCAGTGAATCCAAGCATCTACTATGAAAATTTTATATAGCATGGGGGGTGGCACCTCCCACTTTTTCAAAATTATATATAGCCTATACTGTAAGTAGTGAACCCAGGAATCTACTGTGATTTCATAAAGATCGGTTAAGTACTTTGGACGCCAAACACACATTCATTTTTATTTATAAGATTGCCCACATGGTAGTAGAAAAAGTTTGAAACCTCTATAGGTCATAACTTCACAACAATTTAGAAATTTACCACTTTTACACAGCTGGGTATTTAATGTTCGGTTCCACCCGAACTTAGACTTCCTTACTGGCTTTTTTTTTGTTTTTTTTTTTTCAGTATGCTTATGTGTATATTTATGTGCTTGTACAACAATACTGAAAAATCAAAAATAATAAAAAAAAATCTAAAGTAATAACATTTTTTTTTTGATATTTTTTTTTTTTTTTCATAATCGTAAAAATCATGATTTTTTCTTTGATTCTTTTTTTAATTAATTGAAAAAAATCATTAAAAATTTAAAGTAATTGGTAATCAATCATTAAATGGTAATCATTACAATTAGTAATCATTATTAAACAAGTCTGACTTCCACGCATTTTTCAGCATCCATCATTTTGAAAGTATTCCAGCATAAATAACTAAATTTATGATGAATTATGTAACTTAGTTGGAACAAATACTATGACTCATACACATACATATACATATTGACTTCATAAACTTCATTAACGACTCTTATGTTTCGACTTCGATTTGTTCCTAAAATACTATACTAAATATCCTCATAATTTAACCCGAATCTTCCCACGATTACCATATGGTAATGCAAACATGCCGTTGCAATTTTACGTATTATGTCTGAAGTAAATAACAAAAACAAAAAAGAATAACTGTATTTCACGCAGAGGAAAATCGAAGCGAGGATAATGAAAATGGACTTCATTTTCGTGCTCAGGAGATCGAAATACATAAGTATACAACATTTCACAAAAATCCAAAACAAAAAAAGTTATGGGACTTCCCGGGTTAAATTTTTTAGCCGTATTCGCACTGGCTGTGTTTATTTGTTAGTCGGATGACTATGGTTTTTCTGTAATGAAAGACTTTAATTTGTTTTATTAATTCTTCGACAATGTAGAAGTTTTATGTATGTTGAAACGATTTTCCGTGATTCATTCAGCGACGGGTTTCGACATAATTTTTTTATAAAATACTTGCTTGACAATCATTTCGTTGTACCTCAGCATTGTAAGGAGCTGTCCGTGGCTAATAACAATATTAATGTGACTCGCTTTGGCTCCGTTAGTTCAGTTTGTTGAGCATCCCTGGTTTAGACCTTTCATTGAGAGAAATAGCTTTCATATTTGAAAGTTTTACTCAAATATTAACTAAAAAAAAAATGAATTAACAAGCCCGGTGTGATTGCTGCTAAGTTGAAGTTTGTTACATCAATTTATATTTTTTTCTTAACAAAATTAAGTTGAAATTCATTAAACTCATCAAAATGTAAAATTTTCTATTCAAACACCACACTTTGTCTGTTAGTCCACTTTTCAAACTTGTACAAACTATGAACCTGTACCTCAATTTTCCATTTCAAAACTTATTTATTTGTATGTTAGTCGTAAAATTAAGTTAAACTCACATAACACAATTCTAAACAAATTATAAAAAAAAAAATCTATCCATCAAACTTTACCCAAATTTGTATTTGTATTCCAATGTATCGCTCATTAGCTGGAACGTACTGCTAGCTTGGTGCAGGATCCGGAAAGTGGTGTTGTACGTAAAATTCCCAAGAAGAGCGCTACACATTTGACTATGCGCATATTGATGCAGGCCTTCACAATGACCTTCTTGGCTGAGTGGGGTGATCGTTCACAACTTACCACCATCATATTGGCTGCTAGCAAGGTCAGCTCATACTAAATGCATTTATGACCAAGATCTGTATAACAACATAATTCATTTTTCTGTTTTTAGAATGTTTATGGCGTAATAACTGGCGGTATTATTGGTCACTCGATTTGCACTGGTTTGGCTGTGGTTGGTGGCCGTATGGTGG
This sequence comes from Merzomyia westermanni, assembly GCA_949987695.1. Classification (NCBI taxonomy): domain Eukaryota; kingdom Metazoa; phylum Arthropoda; class Insecta; order Diptera; family Tephritidae; genus Merzomyia; species Merzomyia westermanni. The sequence goes on from OX465288.1 coordinate 7,129,527, forward strand.
CTGCTAAAATTTCCGTACGCACTGTTACCATAATTGGTGGCATTGTTTTTGTTGGATTTGCAGTTTATGCTTTGATCGCAAAACCGGATGATATATAAAGTGCAACTTATTTAAAAATCAATGGAAATAATGTTAAACGGAACAACAACAACATAGCAAATAATTAGCCATAATTTTATATTAACGTATTATCACATAACGTCGCCAACGCGGTAAAAGCTGCTAAGTCCAATTTTCGCTCAAAACAACTTTTAAGTACCGCTGGATAGGTGGGCGACTATAACTTCCATACATTCTTTTTTACATTTTGCAACTCAATTGAGTTGTTTCGTTCTACCGTTCTACTTAAAGCTTTAGCTGAATCATGTCCCAATGAACAGTTGGTTTCATTATAACAGCTGAGCTGCGACGTCTTGTGTCAAAATAAAAAATTTCTATGCAATCTGACAGAAGAAGTCGCCAAAATAAAAACAAAACACATGAAGTATGTGGGTGTATGCATCAATGAATTCGGCTTGATACGACCTTATTATTATTTGACCATGAGCTGAATGGGGTTAGAAGATTTTACCGCATTGGCGACGATATTCTTTTTTTTTACAAAGCGCTCAAAGTATTTTTCTCAATTTCTTTTTTATGTAAATTTTTGAAATTTCTAAACTAAAGTGTGTTTTTATGCTTTATTAAAAAGTTCTTAATAAGCTCAAAACAAAATTATTATATATGACAATTTGCAGTGAAAAGTGAGCTCATTACGAACAATAACACAACCTTCAGAGTTTTGCATTCAAAAGTTAGACGTTACCCGATGATACTTAATGGGTATTACCGAATTCGTTAAATATTTTGAAGTCATATTTTCGAGAAGAAAAGCTTTAACCGTACCATTCAATAACGCATTTTTGAAATTGTTGGTACTTAATTCTTATAACATAAATACATATTGTCATGAAAACATTTTGCACTACTCATTGACTCCGCATGACTAGTCTTATCTATTCAAGAATTTATCACTTTTTATGCTGTCAAGATCCATATTTTAAATGGATTGAACACTCTCCAAACAGAGGTTAATCAGTTATTTGGCAAACCCCCTGTGGAGCCCACAATAACCAAACGATAAGCTTTCCAGACGATTTTGACGGATCTATTTAATTCGTCGTCCATTATTTGAAACGCAGTCAAAAACCAAGGCATGTCTGTCTGAATTGTAAAAAGGTTTAAAAAAAATATGAACAGTGAAAAATAAACCAAAAATGTATATCTACTTTGTTATAACTGGTACTGCAAAGCGCGCATGTAGCGGCTGAGTTGAAGATCTTACTATCTCAGAAAACGATTGGTGAATGTCCTAGCTCAGGGTCCTTTTGAGGAACCCCATATCTCAACATAAATTAATAGCATCCTCAAGCAGATGATGAATGAGAACATAGTACGTTCGTCTGAAATAGAGTGATCTTCCACTCAGTGGCTGTGAAAGTAAAATGTTGACTTCAACTTTAAATGCCTTTTCAATACACAATTTAAATTTTTTTTGAAATCATGTAAAAGCAACAAATTTGGTAAAATTTTTTTTTTGAAGCACTTCACCACATACATTTTTTTGTTAAGTTGCCAAAATTACTTAATGCACTATCTATCTGTGTTTTGCTAACAAATGCATGCATAATAAGCTTATCATGTTTCGACAAACTTTAGCTTTTGCATATTTTGTATACCAACAAACACCAAGTTGTGTGTAGTTCAAGACCAAAATATAACCAATTCTACGAAAATGTAAACTTGTTATCTATGTATTGTGTTTAGTAAAATATGTACGTATAAAGTAAAACGAAAAAAAAAAAGTTTAATAAAATTACGTAAATTGAAAAAAAAGAAACAAATATTCAAGCAAATTAAAAAATCTTTTTATTCCATTTTTATAATTATTTTTTATTAAATACTTCTTTTTTTCACAACTTAACTATTAATCGAAAGTAAAACCATTATATGTGTAGGTTGGTGTTTTATTAAATTAAAATTTTTGTTGTAATATGTAGAAAAAATATTAATTTGTATGTTAACTTAGCACACCCAGTTTACTTCTGCGTCATTGGATCACGATAGATGCCAGTAAATAATATCGCCTTGGCACTATAGTCATAAATAAGAAACAAGAAAGGATGATTACATTCGAATTTGGTTGGTTCAAGTGGACGTGCAGAACGGAAGCTGAATAGCACTGTGGCCGCTGCTGCTGTACTACCCTCTTCATCCACCTTTATTTTGGCGACGTGCTTTGCGTCGCCGAATTGTATGCTATTCGCCGAAAATTCACTTAGATCTGCATCCTTTTCGAATAATGAATTGATGCCAAGTTCACGGAGGATCTACGGATAGAAACAAATGTTTGTTAAATTTAAAGATTGGTTATATGTATTGTGTTTATTAAATTGATATTTAAACATCTTAATATTTGTGTGAACATTGTGTACTTCCAGGAAGCTATGTATGTCATATGGCATATTTGGGCTCGAAAATAACATCTGGAAATGAAGGCCTGCTTATCAAGGTGTTCTGCGCCTTGCCAGTAACGACACTTTTGATAGTTAAATATTCAAAACTGTAAAGGACTTCGTTTATTTGGCAACAATGGTTTAACACCGCAAGAGGAATAACTCTTGCCAAGAAGTACTACTTTAGACTAAGTAGGCAACCCAGAAGTTAAGTCCTATCTCGACAAACAAAGTCTCTTAACATGGCTTGGAGGATTTATCTTCTCCGGAAGACGATGGGATTTCTGCTATGTCAGCGTTGAGTATCGAAGGAAATTTAACTGCGAGCTAAAAAAGCTTCACACAGATATGAGCGTAGTGCATCGAATCCAAGCCCAAAAGCATGGCTAGGCTAGGTCACGTCATGTGAATGAACAAAGAAGTTCCGGCATAAAAGAAGGGGGAGGCTTGACAACCCTTGGTGTTTTCGATTGGCCTCAGTTATAGGGATATCAGGTGTGCCGATTTTCTTCAATCTTTTAAGCAACTAACCAATGCTACACTTTTACTTACAATACCGACAATAATAGAAAAAAGCATGCTCACTTACCGGCATCAACTCCAAATTTTGCTCAAAATCGAACTTGGGAAATGATACGTCGACTTCGCGCGCTATACTCGACTTCAATGCATCGTCTAATGAATCTGGCGTTAATTTACCCAAAACACCATCTAAATTGTGGAAAGGTGGCAGAATAATAATCATTGATATATCCGACTCCTTTTCATTATCGAGCGATGTAACGTAAGGCATCTCCAAAACGTAAGCACCCAAATTTTCATCCAATGCTAAATTGTAAGTACCACGTTTATGCATCATATCCACAAATGAATGCTTACTCTCTGATGTATAGAAAATATCTTTCTTGGTATCTTTTGGATCAAATTTATTTGACCATTGACCCTTAAAGTATGCAGCATTTGCCAAAATCATTTGCGTTTGCGCATCAACATCGCCAGCATTCAACATATCCGGAATTTCATTTTGTGTTACATTACTAATCCAATTATTAATTTCAACACGCACTTCTTCAGCATTATTCTGGAAATCGACTGAAGCTAACTCTTCGGGGAAAACATCCTTAATACAATCAGTTAAACCTATATTTTTATCAAAGTAGATGCGATCGGCTGCTGCAAATTGTAATGGCATCTTCTTAGCGCGCTTCAAACGACTACTTTTCTCCAAATTGTAACCGCTAAGGATATGATTTTTATTTTTGGCCCATTGCAAAGATAATGCCTGCGTCAGTTCTGATTCGGTTTGTCCATTCGCACCAAAATAGGCTAACAATAGAGCGTGATATGTGCTGTAAGGTGAGAAGATGATATTCTCATTTGGTGTGGCTTTATTGGTGGCTTGCAACATGGTTACGGTGAAGTTCTGTTGACCGCGATAGAGATCCGAGCGTATGGTGCGTGGTACATCGTCGATATCACGGCCAATTTGGCAAGTCTGTTGTGCGAGCAGGCAAGGTGCGAGCAAGCAAACGAGTAACGGTAAAATTTGTAAGCTAATCTTCGTCATTTTGTACTTTATTGGTGTAGTGTCTGCAATGGAATGAAAAATGTTGCCAAAGTGATTAGAAATTTTATTTCATAAAGTTTTTTTAAATCAAATAATAAACAACAGTTTAAAAGCCTGCCATTGATCGAACAGAGATTTTCAGCTGCCTATCGTTTTAAGTGGTTACGAAATATTAGCGGCAAACATTTTAAATCCCCTAACAATTCAACGTTATTCATAGCATACCTGACCTTGCCGGTGAGACATCGAACCGCATTTCAAATCGTTGACGCAGCAGTTTTGAAAGTATTAAATGCATTCGCATTAATGTGTCACTGCTGTGGCAGTACCGGTTTTTTTCATGTTTCATAATTTTACCAAACTAATAGGCAACTTAGACCGTTTCAGAGAAACATTTTGCTTACTTTTTCCTCCCAACAGTCTCAGTAGTTCGGTTTTATGTTTGCCTGTGAAAATATGAACATCGATTCTTCTATATTTTTCGAGTTATGAACGAAGCACTGCAAAGGGCAATGTACTTGTACGGATGAGAGAAACGCCATTTCAAAGGAAGAACGTGGTACAGTCAGACGATCTATTGTTCACTACTATGTAAAAAAGTCCAAGTTCGGATGGAACCAAAAAAGAAATAGGCAGCTATAGTTCTGAGGTACAGGATCGCGCACAAAAATCCATAACTTGTAAATAATAACGGTAAGAGAATACATATCGCCGGCTTAGTGCAAAATCACCATATTTCAAAATATTTTTCAAGAACGCCCTATTTCAAAATTTGGTTTAGGAACGCCCCATCTCAGAATGAGTTTCAAAAACGCCCTATCTGAACGAACATTTAATACATTTTTAGCTGAGATAGGACCTTTTTTGAATCAAATTCTATAATAGTGTTATTTAAACAAATGATGATAACTGCCATTTTTAAAAAATATTTTGTAATATGAGAGTTGTTTGTGTATATATGTGTGCTACCAAGCAAATAAAGGTTGGCTGTCAAAAAATCTACTACAAAAAACTAAACGAACAGAGTTTCTATACGGATCCGAAATTGATCCAGTTAAATATCAAGATCACGTTGCTGTTGCATTTACGTGCACAATTTCTATCTGGATCTGGATCACTCCTGATTGGAACACGCCTATTGACAATCGAAAGCTTAAAATTTGCTTACTTGTATGTGGGCGGTGCCACACCAATTTTTTTTTTTTAGTTTTACAAAGATGATTAATAGTATAACCAAATCAATTGAGAAATTTTAAAAACAGGGGCGTGGTTATCATCCGATGTTGCACTATTTAATATCAACTTTCAATTTATACTCCAGTTATCATAGCACGGCCATGGCTAATCAACTTCCTAATGCAGCCTAAGAACTTTCATATTTTTCCGAAACGGTCTAACGTTTGTGTGAATCAGTTAAAACCAACAAAACGTGACCTGAGTGCGAGGCAAGTGGCCGCTCTTCAACTTGACTTATGCGTATATGTAGGTATATATTTCTATTGGAAATTCCAAAAATGTGATTCTGTGTATTTAGTATAAATAAATAAAAGAAACGCGCGAGAAGGAATATGCGGCTCTGAATATATGCGAAATTACGAATGTGATCCAAAACCTTTTTCGTGTGGTGTAAAATATCGGTTTGCAAAAATGGCATAAAGTTCGATATTAATCGATAAAATTGGTATATTTACATGTTTATTAATTTTTTCCCCCTCACAGAGGATTAACACCCCTATTGTGTGTGTCGAACAATAATAGATAATCGACTACTAAGCGTTTAGCGATCATCGAGTCATTGCGAGTGCCCAACCGATCACTTACTGACTGACTGTAAATACTTAATCGATCATCTTTCTACTAAAATTTTGGAGTCGCTGGCTTGTAGTGATTCGAAAACCGCTAATAAAATGGAATTGAAAATACAAGGTGGCGCAAAAGTAAGCTTCCGATGTTCAGCATATCGGTTGTGGTTCGTGCAGTGTGTGCTGTTGCACCGTCTTGTTGAAACCACATGTTTTCCAATCCCAATTCATCAAGTTGCGGCAAAAAGAACTCGTTGATTATTGCTCTGTAGCGCTCACCATTCACAGTAACCGTTTGGCCCCGACCGATTATTGGTCAAATAAATAGTCAGCAATATTCCGCGTTCTGGAGCAGTGTAGCGTAACATTGTTTATTAACGTGTATTTCGCATGTGTTTACTACACAAATGTCAAGACAGAACTGACTTTAGGGGCCAATCGCAAAATTTATAGCATTTTCTGATAGGAGGATTACTTTTGCGCCACCCTGTATATAAAAGTAGAGGGCCCGGCAGACTTTGTACTGCCCATAAATTTACCTAAATGGATCTAGAAATATTGCCTATCCCTATAATTTTTCTTGTGGTGGTAGAAATTGGCTCAGGGAGGTGCCACGCCCACTCCTCCCTTCCTCCTTTTCTTTCTTGAGGTGCTACAGATTGGTCTCGTTTAAATCCTTACGAATTTTCAATGTGCTACCATAAATACTTCCGGAGATATGCAGTATTACACTTTTCATTTGCATAGAAGGTGCCACGCCCACATCTCCCTTCCACCCCTTTTTCTTGAGCTGTTAGAGATTGGACTCATTTAGCTTCTTACCAATTTTCAATATTCTACCATAAATACTTTCAGAGATAAGCCACGCCCACTCCTCTCTTCCTCCCCTTTTTTCTCGATGTGTGAGAGATTGATCTCATTAAGCTCCTTATCAATTTTCAATATTCTACGTTAAATAGTTCTAGAGATATGCTATTCTGAAAATCTGATTTGTGTGGGAGGTGCCACGCCCACATTATCCAGTGGTCCGGAATGTGAATGTAAACCATCCTCTAGCCCCAGGCGTTTAGAGGGAGTTTAGTGACAACGGACTTACGCTCAGCAGGTTTTATATATTAAGATAATACAAATTTTTAGTTTTTGTTCGCTCAAGTTTCACATTACGAGAAAAAATACAGTCGACTCAATCGAAAAAACTATATTCTACCGCAAATCGACAAAACTTGCAAAGAACTGTCAATAAAGGTAGAATAACTTGAAATGAGTCCAAGGCCAAGTATACATAAGTTGTTTTTTAATGGGAAAACACCTGCCTCTTTTTTTATCACATATAACACGAGGTGAAATTTATGAATTTTCAAAAGCAGTATTATTTGAACCACATTTTAAATTCATTCATTTATTCAATTGATGAATCAACTCAGATGTTAAATCACAAAGATCTCGTGTTGTCATATAATTGAGTGCAATTATAATAAGGTAATTTATTGATACCTCTGGATTATATTGATAAAATAATTTGTAGTTATCATTATGGATATGTGAATAAGGAAAGAAGAATAAGAAAGTGTCTCTGTTCGGTACGTCAGTGAAGCAGGAAACGCTCTAGAGCATGTCAGTCTAGTCTGACTTTTACCACACTGACCCAGTTGATATGACGTCAGAATTACACGGTTGTGCAAATTTAATTACGAATACCGGTTGCACTTGAATAAACAATGATTCAGAAAATGCAAACAGTAGATTAACTGTACTATATGAGCTTCATACTCGTATATGCGGTGATGTAAAATGTCGATGCGTGAAAAGATAACGGCGCAATCGTAAACATAATAAAGATCAGCAAATATTGTGAAACTTCAGTTATAAAAAATATATACCTTATTACATTTACATACAAACAATAACATGCATATACAAATTTACACGATTTGAATGTGTTGTGACTATCCATAAAGGTTTGATACCTTACTTTCGTCCCTGAATTGAAGGACCAATCGTAAAATAACCATGATCCAACTAACAGGTCGTAGCAGCTAGACAAACATACACGACACAAATACATTTGACAAGTGTTTTGTTTTTGTAATTCATAGGTTTAATCTCAAATTCGCACTGAGAAATGGGTGTTCTGTCAAAATTCGAGAAAAAAGTAGAAATCAGCTGGTCTAATGGCACGACCTGTTAGTTGGACCATGAAAATAACTGTCGAACATCCTCATGCCAGTGCAATTTGTATAAACTATCCCCAAAAAGCGCTGAGCAATTGAAATTTTCAATTTTAACACAGCGTTTCGCCTTAAAGACAAACGTGAAAAGGAAACCAGACAAATTGGAGATAATTTTAGCCAAAGAACGTATAACATATTGTGACGAATTCGACGATTCCTTGATTATCAATCCTGGGTTCGATCACTATAAAGTCGAATAAACACACGCACAGATAATGTAAGTAATAGCTAGTTTTATTTACTAGTAATAAACGCAAAACAATTTTAAGAGCTTGGTAACTTTACAGTAGTTCACTATTGAACGCTTGAAAATAAACTGATCCCTGCCTTGCTTGGTCACCGCCTTATATAGTCCAACAGGGTGCTTGCCTACGCACCGAGAACTTTCTTGGTTGTTCGCTTTTCGTGTTCTGGAAGGGTCGGTCTTATTTATTAGCATCTCCTCTTTGCATCGTATTCGCAAACACTCGCGCCATCTCTCTTCCTCTTCCTAGTTATACGCTTGCATGCATAAGCGTAGCCATCGTTATCTCAGTTGTGTGTTAACTAGTGGTGGGAGTGTTATTGAGTTAGGGATGGTACATGCTTGAGAATAATCGCCACACTGCCCTCCACCTAAGTCTGATCGTCCCGATCAGACACATTTCCCAAACCAAACGCTGCTAGACGCTCAATGGTTGGCACTGCTTTACCAAACCTCATTTCCTCCAGTGATTGAAACTCCGACATCAATCCTCTCCTGCAGAGATTCCCACAATGTATTGCAGTGTCACATATTCCAACCATTTTGTCCGTTCTTAATCCCGAATGGATTTGTGCCTTCACTTTCGTTCCCAGTGGTACCCGGCAAACATTCCTGCAGCTCGTTTCTTCAGGATTCCGTTCCGTTCTCTCATGCCCATTGCACTGGTTCACATTATCCACTAAGTTGCGTTGCTTCCTCGGAACATAACCACCAGATGTTCGTCTTTTATCCTCAGCACACCCTGCACACTTAGTAATCCATTTCCTCACAGTTTGTTTGCAACCGATCCAATAGAACCGCCGCTTTACCTCTTGCAGCGTTTTCTTTATTCCCATGTGCCTTCCATCTGGGCAACTATGCGACGCTTTGATAACATCTGGAATTCTTGCCTTGGGAACAACAATAAGTGCTCGATGATTCTTGCCATCTTCACTTTCCCATTTCCGATGCAAACAACCAGATATTAGCTTCAAACTACTCCATTGTGCCCAGTATGCTTTTGCAGTACGACTCTCTGCTACCATCTCTTCTCTTCCTGGCTGTTTGTTTGCCTTTATTCCTTCCAACACACGTGCCAAATCTGGATCTTCCTCCTGGTCTTGCCGAATCTTCTTCAGGAGGTACTTGTCCGCGAAAGCCTTTGGTCGAGGATCTACCTCTGCTTTACGAGGCTCCTGTTGCTTCATCTTCAAGATCACTCCCTTGGTAGTATAGCCTTTATTGTGTCCAAAAACCAGAGGAACTTCTTGGCCGTTGTAAGTCATAACCCTGTTCCTTACGTTGATGTGAATGTCTCTCTCAGCCAAGAAATCGACGCCAATGATGACTTCGTCGACAATATTCGCTACCAAGAAGTTGTGATACGTGGCCACATTCCCAATCACAACCTTGCATTTCGCTTCTCCCAGGACTTGCTTGCTGTCGCCAGTTACTGTCCACAACTTAGCTTTCCGCAATGGTCTCACCTTTCCCCTGACCAAGTCAGTCCGAATGATGGAATGTGATGCACCAGTATCGACAGTCAGCAAGCGCTCTTTCCCGTCCACGTAGCCTTCAACAGTAACATTACTCGCTTTCCGTTCGAGTTGTGACACAGAGATTATGGGACATTCATCTTGCTCATATTCTCCAGTTTTGCGTTTACGTCCACTTAAATTGCCAGGATTACTGGACCCAGTGCCGCAATAACGTGCTATATGACCAGATTTTCCACACCTAAAGCATTTAATGGCACCATCACTTTTTTTCTGTACTCCGTTCAACGCTTCCAAAATTTTGTCTACCCAAGCCGGAATGTCCACTTCTACGCGATGAGCCTTGTATGCAGGTTTACTCAAAAGCGAGGCTGTTTCCTGCGTCAGAGCATGCGATACCGTTTCAGCAAATGTCCTTTTGGGGTTTGCATATGTGGCCCGCTTCGTCTCCACATCGCGTATTCCATTTATGAAACACTGGATTTTCACCCTCTCCGTATATTCTACAGGTGCGTCCGCATTTGCTAGATGGGCCAACCTCTCGATATCCGATGCAAATTCCTGCAATGTCTCATTAGCCTTCTGACAGCGATTCTGTAGCTCTATTTGGTATATCTGTTTTCGATGTTCGCTACCATAGCGTCTCTCAACTGCACCCATCAATGCTTCATAATTATTCCTTTCGGACTCGGGAATAGTCTGTAAGATTTCTGCTGCAGGTCCCTTCAATGCCACGAATAGTGCTGCAACTTTATCTTCAGTGCACCAATTATTCACCGCAGCCGTCTTCTCAAATTGTAGCTTAAATACCTGGAATGGAACAGAACCATCAAATGACGGGGATTTTACCTTGGGAGTATTCGCTGAAGCAGATGGACGGTTCAGTTGCAACTCCTGGATACGGCCCCTTAACGCATCTACCTCGGTCTCTATTTTATCTTGAAATTGTGCAATTTTTGCATCTTGTGCTTCCAACTGCGATGACATATACGCCTTTTGTTCTTCCAGTTGAGCGGAGAGCTGTGATGAAATATTGGCCGAAATTTGAGACGACATTTCTATAATACGAGTCTCTTGGGCCTCCATTCGACATGCAATGTGTGTTTTCTGTTCTTCCAGCTGAGATGCCATGCAAGTTTTCTGTTCTTCGAGCTGAGATGTCATTCGAGATGTAATACGCGTCTCTTGTTCTTCCATTTTAGTGGACATCTGAGTTAATACAGCCAATATCATGTTTGTGTCCACAGTTGCTCCTGGATTCGGAGACTTATTATTTTCTTCCATTTTTGTTGGTGCCTCCTCCACAAGATGAAAAACATGATCATCAACGTTGATTCCTTCCGCTTCCATAGCCTCTCGCAATCGTGACTGTAACTCTGATTTATTGCCTGTAGTGTTAAGTCCGCGTTGTTCCAACTCATTTTTGAGTTGCTGAATCTTTAATTCATTCAGCTTTGCCATGTCTTTGTTATCCTTGAAAACTCTCGGTATTTATTTAACAATATCACTTCTGACACCAATTGTGACGAATTCGACGATTCCTTGATTATCAATCCTGGGTTCGATCACTATAAAGTCGAACAAACACACGCACAGATAATGTAAGTAATAGCTAGTTTTATTTACTAGTAATAAACGCAAAACAATTTTAAGAGCTTGGTAACTTTACAGTAGTTCACTATTGAACGCTTGAAAATAAACTGATCCCTGCCTTGCTTGGTCACCGCCTTATATAGTCCAACAGGGTGCTTGCCTACGCACCGAGAACTTTCTTGGTTGTTCGCTTTTCGTGTTCTGGAAGGGTCGGTCTTATTTATTAGCATCTCCTCTTTGCATCGTATTCGCAAACACTCGCGCCATCTCTCTTCCTCTTCCTAGTTATACGCTTGCATGCATAAGCGTAGCCATCGTTATCTCAGTTGTGTGTTAACTAGTGGTGGGAGTGTTATTGAGTTAGGGATGGTACATGCTTGAGAATAATCGCCACAATATGTTTAACGTGATATGCTTTAGCGCTTTTATTTGCAACCCTGCGCTGAAGCGCTCCAATTTAGAGCTGAAGTTATTGGTGCATTTGTCGTATCGCTGTAGTCGTATCCTCAACGTAAGAAAAACACCAATATGCAATTGGTCGGTAAGGTTACTTTACGGATAAGAAATTACGATACAGCACCAACAATCGATTGTATTGTTTCTCATAAGGTTGGTCGAATCAGCTGTTTTATAAGGTTACCGATAACGCACCAATAACTTCAGCTTAAGGACGACAAATAACGTTAAGATCTAAGGACCATTTTCACCATCTGCGGTTAACGCTAACCGTGTTTTCATTGACGTAAATCTATCAAATTAAATGCCGATTAGCTATAACCGGCTTTTATGGAAGCGACCATTAATGTTATTTTATTCATACATAAGTCGCTAAATGCTTACGAAAAAACAATTTATTAAATCAAAAACATTTTGTGATCTTACAAATAAACACCACATACGTTTCTCGTATAACAAGGAATGTGTCGGGCGAATATAAGGGAAATCGATTGAAGACCACGCCCATAATAAAGTTGAAAAAACGATTATAGACGAATATAATGGGCAATATCTGTGCAAAATTTATTTGAAATCAATTCTGTTATGCTTCAAAACTGTCGTTGTAGAAAAAATTCGAAAAAATATAAACTTTTAAAAATGGACGTGACATAGCCCGTAAAACTGACATAACGAGAAACATTTTTGGTAAAAATTAGCAAAAATCGGTTGATAACTAAGCCCTTTTTAATAATAGTGTCAAACAATTGCCTGAGTTAATAAGGAAAGCGTCCACTGTAAAACCAAGAGAGTTTCACAACTGAAATTTAGTAAACCCAATTTAAACATTTTAAAATAAATTTTGAGCGGTCGTGCTATCCCAAAAGTTTGAACTCGTAATTCTAATTTTCCTGCCTTTTTACTGAATAGTGTTCGGCGACACAAAACATTTTCAGGGAGATAGAGAATTTTGAAATTTCATTGGGAGAGGAAGTTGCAAGCTTCTGCTCAGTAAGATAGCAAGCCCAAAACAGCTGATCGTGACATAACAAAACAGCAACAAAAACGTATAGCTTTTAGTTATCTACCAATGAAAACAGTCATGATCCAATAATTTATATGGTCGTCGCCATCGGCCAACAACACGAAATTACCGTTTGACGTCGTTTAACTCTTATGTCAAAATGCACATGTGAGAGGGAACGCGCAAAAACGATTCTCCTATTTTCTAAGCGTTTCACGTATAACACACACATAAATCACACATTTTCTTAAAATGTTATCACAAAGCACTCGTTAAATATCAATTCACAGCGAATTTTTATTAAAAATAAATAAAACACGAAGCGAACTCAATGGCTTTTCCAAGAACTGTAGACAAAGAATGTAAACAAAAAAACAAAGATATGATAGTTTGACGTAAGGTGTGGATGAGGAAGAAGAAGACGCTATGTATCGACGACGACCATATAAATTATTGGATCATGGAAAACAGTTACAGCTTCCAGCTTTTTTGCTTGCAAGTTTTCACAAATTCCTGTTCGGCGAAAACTCTGCGTTTTGAGAGAGATTTATATCAGCCTCTCTTTATTAACAGCTCTTTGCGATTTTTGCCGTAGTGATTATATCAAGCAAAGAGGAACTCGAACTTTGTTGTTAAAGCTCACATGATTTTCAAATTCATTTTTATTCATAAGAATTCCTATTTTTTTTTTTTTCTTTTTTGTTAATTAGTTTTTCAAATTAGTTCCATTTCATTTCTAATTTTTTTTTAGTTTTATTTTTCTTTTTGTACGCAGTGCAAATAGTAGATAACTATGACTGTAATGCTATAGTAAATCTAACAGTTTAGAACATGGAAAGTATTTATGTGAGCTTTCTTGATGAAGAAAAACACTTGCTTGAATGTCATCTCGATTTGGGGAATACCAGCTGATTGGTGGTTTTTAACTTTATTTTCAAAATAATTTATTACGTTGTACCGACTGGGGATATTTCAATTACTGTTTGTGATCATTCTCTTGTATGTGCATAATTGTTTTATTTACATTATTGTGTATTATCAATTTGAACTTATAACGCACGGTTTACTGTAAACCATGTAACGCGAAATTTTAACTTTTTAAGCTTTGTGTTTACCTAAAAATTTCGAAATTACCGTTACATCTATTAACAATGAAACGTGCGATCCGAGCCATAAAAATATACACCTGTACGTGTCTACAAATTTTCCAAATTTTATTGTATTTAATATAAACATGAATATTAACATGATTGTGCACAATTTGTTTTGTACATACAGGGCCGGATTTAGTGCAGTCACGAGGAGAGAATGAAGTGAGACGTAAATGGAGCGAGTGAGCCACATAAAGCGGGAACAAGTAGTAGATGTAGATAGAGCGAAAAAAAGCGTTCGATAGAGGTAGAGATAGAGGGAATTGATGGAAACCGAGAAAGAGATGTAGCATTGATGGAGGGAGAGACGATGTAAATAATAGGGAGATGGATTGGCAGAGGGAAGGAAGAAGTAGGGAAAATAGTCCATATTTTCATCTTTATATTGTGGTAAACGAAATGTTTCTACGATTGTTTACTCCTACTAGTTTGGCATCTTATTTTTCGAAACGGAGTGGAAGGCAGTAGTTGAAGGCAATTGAAGTGAGTGGAATGCAAATGTTGGACGTTTTATGTCTTCAGGTTCAATATTGCATTATTTAAATATGTTTGTTGAGCAAGTTCCCAATAAGCATTTTTAATGGAAATACATCGAATCTCATTTGAGATAAAATCCGTTTTTTATTTCCCAATATTGATTTTTAACTTTAGATCAATTGGAGAAACAGTCCATTCTTAAGCAAAAGTGAACCTTTTTGATATCAAAATATTCTTATTTCTCCACATGAAAGAATATTGGACTTCGACTTAAATTCCATCAATATTTTCCAACTGAAATCAAACTTAACATTTCACTTTTTTGTTAGACATTTCACTAATTGTTTAAACACATTGCGCAACATCAAATACATAATATATAAATACTACCTTTCGTCACAAAAATATATATCTTTTTATTTTTTTCCTTTTTTTTTAATGCTTTGGCAATTTTACGTTTGCGATGTCAGATGTGACAGAAAATGCGAGTGCTGCCATGTGTAAAAATTCAGGTGCCAAAATGAACTTCAAAGGTTTTCAAACTGAAATCAAACTTTGGAAAAAAATGTTCAACCTGGAAAAATCAAACGGAAATCACTTTTAAAATTTGGACATTTCTCAAACATGGAAAAAAAGTGGGATTTATGCATGTTGGGTTGCGCTTGTTTGTTGTAAACATATACTATGGCATACCATTTTTTCACTAATGTATGATTTTTATTTTTTGTTTGGCTTTCATATTCCCAAAAATAATGTGAATCTGCCCATAACAATGCCAAGCCGGATCTCCGGCTCATGAGATAATGAATACACAGTTGGTTAAACAAGTGCATAACTAAGTAATTAGGAAGTGAAAAGCGGAAACTGTATAAAAAATGTTTTGCGACTTCAGCCTTGCTTTATATGTATGTACGTATTTACATTAAACTAGACCAAAAAAAAATTTTTTTTTTGTTTGAAAAGAAGCAGTAAAAAAGTGGTAGTAGACTAAGGCTATGCCTATGCGCCGTCAGGCTTAAGTTTCAGACCTTAATATTAATTTTTAGTGGTCTATCCTTGCTAGTTTAACTTTTTTTGGACTTATTACATTTTTGTTTTAAAACTGCCAAAATATTGAAATAAATATAATTAAGCTCATATACTTTATCCGACATTGGGTTCAACTGTTAGACTCACCAGGATTTAGATGAAAATAAAAAAAAAATTGGCTAAATTAACACATCAACCATATCGCTAACTACAAAACTTGAAATTTGGATTTGGTTGTACTAAATTAAAAACATTCACAAAAGTCAGACTGAAATATTGGACATTTTTATGAAACTGTTATAAACTTTTCAATTGGTGTGCGCCTTTTGTGTGTGCATGGTTCCAGAGCTTCGCTATGAAAACAATATTTACGATACATCGCTTTATGTATCTACATATTATCTAAAAAAAACTCTAATATTGCAGTTTGCGTGCAAGTCTGCAATTTTACACAAATTACTTTTTTTTTAATCCACATTGAATTAACTCTGTTATTCATTGAAAAATATGATGCATATAAATTCTTTATTCGCTTTACTATAATATACTTTGATTCGAATAAAATGTTAGGCACGTGATGAAAATAAATATTTTTGTCCATGCGAACAAGTTAAATAAATTATTATAATACTTATGCATTTACTATTTGTTAATACAGCCGATTGCGATTAAACTACAAAGGACAAATACGTGACTAATGGATTGAAAAGGTTTACAAAGAGAATATCTAAGTTTGTAAGTAAAGAATTTAATTAAAGCGCAAAAAAAACATTTTTTTTTAATTAAAATTTTTAGAATAGGGAAGACTTTTTTTACGTATTTTTTGGATATGAGCATTTCCGTAGAATGGTCAACCAGAGCAAAAATTTTAAATGTTAATAAAAATAAATTCTTTTTTAACCCTGTTATACAAAATTACCCAAATTTTTATAAAAATAAAGGTTTGGAAGTTAATTTGAATATTTTTATGAAAAATTTCGCTTGAAACCTGAAAAATTTTTTTTTTCATTTCCAGCCAGTTTTAAAGGCCTGCTTCTTTTTAATTTTTTCACATGTACGACTTATACTAGCGATCCCTTTTTGCAACGAAACACCCCCATGAATATCAATTAAGACTATCAAAATGAAAGAAGAGTGAACGACGATGTATTAACGGTAAATTTTTATTGAAACTTTTACCTCTGCCTGGATCGTACGTTCGCGACCAAAAAAATACATTTTTTGTTGCCACTTCTCAAGGAGTGTAAGGAAATGTCTAGAACTACATTGCTAAAGCCAGTTGAGTGCACTTAATTGAAAACCAAAACTACTTCTCGTGAAGGCTTTACTAAACCTTTTTTTAATTTTCAAAGTTGTGAAATTATGTACTTTGTGCTTTATTTTTCTATCCATCGTGTTAGCAGTTGTTGTGAGTCATCTCGCGTATTGAAATGTAATAACGAAAAAATTTATTTTGAATGATTTTCATACAAAACGGTCAACAAGCGTACACTCAATTTAAAGCAAATTTAAGAATATTTGAAAGAAAATTATTAGAATATCATAAACGTAAGTACAGATTAACTCGTAACTAATATTTTAATAGTTTAAATATATGTACATATATCTCTTAGATAATAAAGATGGGTAAAGCTCCTACTGAATCCCAAAAAGCAAATCATAAGCGGTATTTGCAAAATATTATGAGTGATCCCGCAAAACTTAAGCAGTATCGTAAGAAAGCAGCTGAACACATCTTGTGCAAGAGATAAAAAGACAACATGGCGAATTCCAAGACATTTCCTTTTTCTCGGATGAAAGTAGCTGCCAATTTAAAAATAAGTATATAGTTCGGAGTCTTCCAGATTTGCTGACTCAATTCAACTGCAAAAAGTTTGAGTGGAACTATTTTGCGACATCTCATGGCAAGGGTGCAGTCGATGGTGTTGGAGCAGTTTTGAAAAGAAAAGTCTGGCAACTAACAAGAACAAAAAATCTTATTTTAAATGATGCATTATCTTTTTATAATTGTGCAAAAGAGCACATCACTGGAGTTGAATTTAAATATATTGCAGCTGATTCAATCGCCGAGATATCCCGAACTTTAAGTCAAAAATAGACGAATATACCAAGCATTCCAGGTATCAGATTGATACATTCAATTTCCTGTGACGAAAACTTGAAGTTACATGTAGCTCGTACGGCATATTCACAACATAAAGATATTTAATAATATTTCATTATATAGATATATATGTATGTATGTATATTAATAATAATAAATAATACTGATGCCGCGTTTTACTCCATAATTTGAGCCTTTGGCTATTATCATGTCGTTGGAATAAAAAACAATTTTGTAGAAAACTAATTTGCTTAGAATTCTTGAATGGTGTCATCCATCATTCACCCGTTAATCACTAGTTTTTCACGTCAAACCTTTTTTATAGTGCATGGTTAATAATGTATCATAGGGTTTTGAATAATTTTAATGAAGTTATTCATAAATTTTACAACCATACATTATAGTGGGTATACTTTATGTTATGCAAGTCACTTTCGAGCCTTTCGGTGTGAGCCGCGGGATTTCAGTAGAGTCTAATAATTTATGCTATTTTCCTTTCTTTATAAATACAACATATAAGATTGAAACTTGTGAATTAAGTGTTCCAATTCATATAATTTGTAAACCCATATGCAGAAAATAGTAAAAAAAAATGTATGGAAAAATCGTACGTTTGCGACCGGTATTTAAGCGTATATATAAAAATGTACTGAAGATATTTTAACGCGAAATACACGTAAAGAAAGTCACTTTATGCCACTTCAATATGTTATCAACCGTTTTGAAAAAATCCATTCCATTTCGCTGAATTTTGAATTTTTCCAGTTGCACAAAAAAGTCACTTCCATTTTGCGTACGTTCACGACCACATGTTTATTGCCCCCACAGTCAAAACTAAAAATCGAACAACCCTGCCTCTTGCACCTAAAATTGACCTACCAAAATGCTATCGAAGTAGCAAACAAAAAAAAAGAAAAACCTATGTTGACTTTGTTTTGTTTTATTTTAGGTTTCAGTATAAAAAATATTGCAAATATACAAAATTTATGTCGTCTTTCCCATTCTTTTTTTTTTTTTTGTGGCTTTGAGTACTTCCACGTGACGTACTTATTAGGCGGGGATATTCTCTTGTCCCTCAAAGTGCCGGTTATATCATACACTATAGTTTTTTGTCTTGTAAAATGTTTAGTTTGTTTGTAGTTCTTTCTTTTATATATGCCAAGTTATGTTTGTAAAATATTTAAATTGGCTTTCGCACACAATCAACATGAAAATTTTAATATCATAGATTCTCCATTTGTATTAGCCAGGTTATGTTCAATAATTATATTAAGGTTTTGTCATAGATTGTACATCTGTATTAGCCAGGTAGCAATTTTTGAAATGTATTTTTTTCAAAGTATTTTAGATAATTCTTTATTTGTGTTGAAACGTTATTTAATTTTAAAACGACACCAAAATATATTTGGTTATATGTACGAGGTGTGTTCAAAAAGTATCGCGAATTTTGTGTTTTTTCAAAAATTATTTATTTATTCATGAATATCTATTTTGTCCCCTTCAAAGTAATCCCCATGAGATATTATACACTTGTGCCAACGGTTTTTCCAATCTTCGAAGCACTTCAAAAAATAATTTTTTTGTATCTTGTTCAGCTCCTCCTTCGATGCCGTCTTTATCTCGTCAAGAGAAGCGGAACGTCGTCCTTTCATGGGCCTCTTCAGTTTAGGGAACAAGAAAATGTCACAGGGGGCCAGATCTGGGGAATACGGTGGCTGCGGCATCATTAGTGTGTTGTTTTTGGCCAAAAAGTCGCGCACAAGCAACGATGCGTGAGCAGGGGCGTTATCGTGGTGCAAAAGCCAATTTTTGTTCTTCCACAAATCCGGGCGTTTCTGGTGGATTTCTTCGCGCAAATTGCATAACTTGCAGGTAATATTCCTTATTGACCGTTCTTCCCTGTGGCAAGAACTCATGATGCACCACGCCCCTGCAATCGAAGAAAACTGTCAGCAAAACTTTCACATTCGACCGAACTTGGCGCGCTTTTTTCGGTCTTGGTTCGTGCGGCAGCTTCCATTGAGATGATTGAGCTTTGGTTTCCACGTCATAACCATAAACCCACGATTCGTCACCAGTTATGACCCTCTGGAGCAATTTTGGGTTCGCGGACAGAGTTTAACATCTCATTAGCAATGTTCATGCGATGCTGTTTTTGGTCACAATTGAGCAATTTTGGTAAAAAAATAGGTAAAAATCGAAGACGATCCGAAACACGTGCAAGCAAAGCAGCTGTCAACAATTAACTGAACATTCAAAATGGCCGAGCTTGTCGGCATAAGTGAGAGACATGAGTACCAACATAACGCCACAAAAAATTCGAAATTCAAATATACGTAACCAGCGAAAATTCCAAATTCGCGATACTTTTTGAACACACCTCGTATTCCATGCGTTTATGGAAGCCATCACCCCATATAATTTGTTCCGTTTGAAGATTCCCGTTTATTGCTGAGATCTGTTATCTCAGATATGCAGTTTTGTCATAATTTTTATTTAAGTCGAAGTTTTTTTTTTCTTTTTTTTAAATATAGGATTAATTTCTTATGTTGAGTTGTTTATCTTGAGTAGCATAACGAAAATACTTTTTGGAGAAAGCAAAAAAAGTCCCTCAAGTCCAAAAATTACATCTCAACCAAAAGTACAGTCTGTTTTTTTTTTATATTTGGTTGAGATGCAGGGATATTTTTGCCGACTCTACGCGACGACGTCTATAAGCGAAGTGTCTTTCCCATTCGTAGATACCATACTATGCTCAATACACGCGATCCTTTAAATTATTGTTATAAAGCTATCGAGCATAAAATATCGATATCGACTGCAAAAAGTATGGAAGTGGTAGCGTGTCGTAAGGAAATACGTTTTCCTACTCTTTTCTGATCTGGTATAAGAATTACTTTCCGGTATGTTATCACTTTTTTGTCAGATATGTTTCTAAATGATCTAACTCTAATAAAAAGTTATTTAACTACTTTTAAAATATTCCACAGTTGCTTTTTTATACCAACAATTTTTGTTGATTTACGGCCTGTACATTTTCAAGTATTCATGAAACGAGCTCAAGGCCAAGAATAATAATTTTTAATTTTTTTGGAATTTTTATAAAAATTATTATGGTTTTTATTTTTTAATAATCATTTTTAATTAATTATTAAAAGTTTTTTGATTGAATAAAGTAGGACAAATGTTTAGAGACAACTGCCATAGCTTTTCTTATAGATCCATTTCGGAAGCTGCTAAGCTTCTTCATCAGAGAAATTTTGGCACGCATTGCTACCCATTAACAAAGAGACCATATGCATGAACAACTTCCGCCAGTAGTGTGATCATGATGGATTTTTTGACAGATCTGTTTTATCAGCAGAACTGCCTTACCGCGTACTCTCGGTTTTATTATTGCTTTTTTATACCAACAGTTTTTCCTAATTTTGATTTTAAGTTTATTTATATGCAAAGTTAGAAAATAAAACCAATTAGTTAACAAAGGTCAGGATTTTTAATTTTTTATTTATTTTAAAACACCTCGAGGTTACTTTGGAGCATTTGCAAAGCTTCTTTGATAAGTACTTGGGAAATGCCAACCGTAAAACGCAAACACGAACCAATCCAGCAAACAATGGATATAATGCAAATAAAAACACGCGAAGAGTAAAATTGAGAAAACGATAATAGACGCACATATGTAGGTAAGTATGTGTATATGTACATTAGGGTGTGAGATTTTTTTAGGCTATAATTTTTCCAGTTGATACAAAATCTCGATTTTCCATACAAATAATGCGGTGAAAAATAAATGTTGCCTTCAATTCGATTTTTTGGTAATAATTTTTTTTCTTGTTTTGAAAAAGCATTTGGGAGCACACCCATATAATTGTAAAAAAATTATTGCTAGACAAGCTTGAAAGTCTTCCCAAAAAATTTAACTACCACTTTTAAGTAGCAATTGTATTTTGTATACAGTTACTATGTATTTAATCTATATAATTTGGACTAAATAAATTTTAGAAAAAATACATATTTCGTGATAATGGACTAGAATGTGTTTCAATACGATAATTTTTTGTTTTGAACTATAGAAACTTTCAAAAATGAACATTCGACCAACGCTGCGTATGAGCAACATATTTTTCAGTTTGAAAAGCATTGGAAATAATAAATCATTAGGTTTACGCGTATATCCAGGAGAACTTGTTGCGTTCTAATAGTCTTATTGATACATAAGAAACTTCACAGCCAGAACTGATTAGACTGACTTTTCATTCTGCTGTAAAAATTATTTGTTTTCAATCAATGTCAATACACTTCGAAGTATTGGGTTTCCTTGATGTAAATTAACATTCGCATACTAAGTCATTCTACAGCAATCAGCAGATTCGAGATCTAAGACATTCTCTAAGGGCAATTTTAACGAGAACAAAAGTTTTACTATAATATGTCCGTTCAAAATGTTCAAGCTGCGCACAACAAATTTTTATTTTAGAAAATGGAAATAGGTACCTGTATCGTTTATCACAATGAAAGTTAATTTTTTGTAATTCCGATATAGAAATCGAAACTATTTCCTTGTAATGTTGTTTCGATACCGCCCTGTACTCATTTACATTTTCGAGAGAAAAAATCGATTTCAAAAGAGTATCGAAGGGAAGTACTCGACAAGTAATAGGCCCTGTGCCAATCGGTTGCAAATTGTAAATTTTGACATAGGAAAGAAACTTCTGACATTTGTCGCGGTTAATATGAACGTCAGAATTTACCCTAGACCAATGAGGCTAGTTGAAATTTTGACAACTACGAATGTGTAAAGAAATATGCATTCCATGCCAATCATATTATTTCAAATGAATTTATATGCCAACACGCTATTAAACGGTAAACTATAATTAAACGCAGAGAAAACACGTAAATTTCAAATTTATTCGAAGACTTTTTGCTTTCGCACGTGCTTTTTTTAGACGTCAAAATTTACTATTTCATTTGACACAGCAAAATTAAAAATATTTTTACACCATAGGAAATTTAGTTCACCTCATTATTTCTTAAATAATAAATAATTAAATAATTTTTCAGAAGAAACGAAATCACGATTGAACGATGATAGAAAATACAAGTAAAAAAATGGTGAATTAAAATTGGATTTTGTTTTATAAAATTTTATGAGCGGAACGCAGTATTCATGAGTATTCGCCAATAAGGGTAACACGAAATGACCAAATTTGGGCAAATCTTACAAAAATTTGCCTGGAAGCAACATAGCAATAAAAGCCGGGAAGCGATAACTGAAGCCACTCATAGTTACTCGTATCGGAACGTCACTATTTCCTTAGTGGGCCAACCTAATGTATATGTTTAAATGTGTATTCGAATATATATGCTCGTGTATTGAGTCACTTGAGGTTTTTCCAAAAATATTCAGAAACCACCACGAATCGCATGAACGATGGAGCAATCGTATCTCATGAGCAGCAGCAGGTGGGGGTGGGGAGGTGTCACTGTTTTGTCTATATTTGTTACTTGCAAAATTGAATTGTTCAACAATCGGCTTTTGAGAATATGTGAAGACTGTTTCTTTAACTTTAATTAATATCTGTCATATGTTATTGTTTTGACAATTTTTTTGCAGGAAAAATTTAATAGGTTTCGACACTTATGATACATACAAGTGATCACATTGGATGACAACTTTAAACATTTTTAGTCATGTATTCTTAGTAAGAGTATTGAAGATCAATAAAAAGAAATCATACTTGTCTTCTTGAGCCGTAAATCGGGATGTAACATTATAAGATATGAACTACATACTAAAAAAAAAGGGCGAAGTGTTAAAACGCAACTTCTGAGGTGACCAGATTTCACTCGATCACTCTAAATTGTCATCAGGCTCTTCTAACGAAAGTCCGAGGAAACGCGCAGTTTCCACAGGGTTGGACCAGAGTGATGTAGGTGTTGGAAGAGTAGGTTCGACTGAACAGGAGAAGAGATGTTTGGTATCATGAGGGGACATACCACATGCAGGACATGTGTTTGGTATGTTGGGGTATAGTCTGGATAAGTAAGAGTTTAACCTATTACAATATCCAGAGTGAATTTGTGCTAGCATGACTCTAGTCTCCCTCGGAAGTACACACTCCTCTTCAGCCAATTCAGGTGGTTGAGTACTGATAACGGGATTCACAGGCCGAGATCTGTCTACCGACTCAGTGTGGAGGTCATTTACAGCCCGCCTATGGTTCCGCAGATCAAACGACAAAGAGATGTGGTGCCGGATATCATCGTATTGCTTACGAAGATGTCTCCTTATTTATCTGGGGGGCGGGGCTACATCCAATAGTTGTCGATTTGGATGACTGGGTTTATGACAGTTCAGAAGGAACTGTCTACTCAAGAGTTCCGCGTGCTCTTGAACATTGAGCAATTTTGCCTCTTGATCTCAGATGACATAAGCAGACCGTAGCAGTTCTGATGGCGGTGTTTTGGCAGACTTGCAATTTCCTCCAATTGGTGTCAGCAAAGTTGGGCGACCATATCGGCGCAGCGTAGTCAATAACCGGTGTAGCACGCAATGTTTCTTTGTCTTTTCCCCAAGTACCGCCGGCCAGTGACTTGAGGATCTTCTTGCGGCTATTGCGGTAGTAACAGGGTAGCTTATCGAAGAAGCTGGTCACGGAGGTAACTGTTGATTCTAGTACAGAGTTCGCCAATGGAGGGGCCCTTGCACGAGGCCACGATAGTGCAGTCGTCAGCGTAGGAAACAATGGATACCCTCTGGTGAGGAGGGGAAGTCACGAAATATAGAAATTAAACAAAAGGGGAATTTGACTGATGCCTGTCGACCATTGAGGTAATTAGCGGTCCACCTTTTAAGGCCGGCAGGGAGGGGTGTCTCTTCCAGGTCTCGAAGGAGTGTGGCGTGGTTGACCGTATCAAATGCATTTGATAGGTCAAGTGCCACGAGAACCGTCCTATGTTGTAATCACATCTACTTGTGTGACCGCAGTATGTCCTGGGATATAAATGGAACACAGCTTATTTCTAAAGAATGATATCATGTGATGCAATATAACTATGTAAATTCATTCGAACAAAATTTGCTTACTAAGTTAAGACAACGCTCTTTTTCCTATCTATTGTGCTACCGCTAAGCCCTATAACCATAGGATTATATTATGTTGAGTCTCTGAATCCCGCTTTCGTAAAGTATTTCGGGACTTAATGCACTTGTATGTAACTCTTACACAGTTGCGAAAGTTGCAGCTTGCAAAAGTATTTAAAATTTTTTTTGGTTTTTTTTCTTGGTCAGTCAACTTATTTTATTTCTCCTGATAATTTTTCATCAAATAGGGTTACATACATATATATATTTACATAGGACCCAACCCCATTCGTTCGGTGGGTGTGAATTTTTTAATTTCGTTTTCTTACTTTTTGATGGTTTTCTACGGAGTGTTTGCGATCGTGGTGATATAAGAGTGGCCCGTTGAACCGGTCAGTCGTCGTCCTCGCACTTCTACAATAACAATTTACAGTTTGTGTGTAGTTGTGACAAAATACAAAAGCAATTTTTATGTATAACAACAACTTAATAGCGAAACTAAAAAGCCGTCGCAAATAAAATTTGTTTTTCTTTTTGTTTAGCCTGCACTTCAAGCTTGGCTTTTGTCACCTTTCCAGCTTACATCCAAAGCTTATCTTAATTTTTTTATTTTTTACTTTCACTTTTTTACTGTCTAAAACACGTCTTTATTTCACAAATGTTTATGCTCAACTGAAATGTTTTACTGTCGAATGTTTTGTTCATACGTCGCTTGTATCATGGCTTGTACTGTGTAGCCGGCTGATTTGGAGCAAGTCGAGCTTTGAGCTTTTATAACGCAAATAGTAGATTTCCGAGAATGTGTTTCAAAGCGTCTCTCTCTTCAGATTACATGCCTGTGGGTTTTACCGGACCGGTATTGATTGAATGATGTCAAAGAAAAAGCAAAGACTGTAGCTGACTTTTAATGTATTACATAAATTATTGAAAAGTGTTGTAGTTCTAAGCTACCCAAATATAAATGAAGGCTGGACAACTTTATCACCTCCTGTAGGTCACGTACACAGGAATGTTTAACTCGCTCAAACAAAGTGATTCCACGGCAGTCGGACTAGCTCCCAAAAGGTGCTAGTACCGAAGCGTACTGGATACCCCCTGCGGGTTAGGGGTTTAGAATATGTCCGAGGTAGGCATACCGGTCGTAAGAGGCGACTAATACGCTCAAAGGTAATGACGTGCAACTCGATGGTTGATCTACGAATATGATGCCTCTCACCTCTCATTACCCATCTCTCCTTCCTTACGGAAGAAGGGGTGACATGACCTAGAAAGTTCCACTGGTTATACCAAATCGCTACCACGACAGTCGGGCAGTACCGCAAGGGAGTACCGGAGCGTACCGGATTCATATCCGGCCAAGGACTGTCAGTTCGACAGCAACCCCCAAAACCTTCGGGGAGTGTTTTTGTCGTTACAACAACAACAACAACAAGCGTACTGGATCCATATCCCGCAAAGAAGTGCCAACAACGGTAAAACTCGCCCAAAACTTCGTGAATTGTTTTGCATTTACAAACAGCAACAATCCCGATTATTTTGTCTTCTTTTGTGTAGTCTGAAACACAAGGCTACCGATTAATTTCTGCCAAAGAAACTGTCGATAAGTGCCAACAGGAGATTGTGAACAGGCAAAATTTGAGAAAATAACATCACTGACGATCGTCGCGATGTCGAATGTCAGTAGGATAAAGCGTTGGAGCATGATTCAATTATATATGGTTGTCGCAAGCGGCCAACAACACGTAATACCGTTTGACAACGTATTGCCCTTATGTCAAAATGCACTTGTGAGAGGGAACGCCCAATAACGATTCGCCTATTTTCTAAGCTTCCCACCTATTATTACACACATAACTCATACATTTTCTTAAAATGTTATCACAAAGCACTCGTTAAATATGAATTCACACCGAATTTTTATTAAAAATAAATAAAACACGAAGCGAACTCAATAGCTTTTCCAAGAACTGTAAACAAAAAACAAATATATGATAGTTTGACATAAGGTGTGGATGAGGAAGAATAAGACGCTATGTCATCGACGGCAACCATATACATTATTCAATCATGTACTGACAGTTCTTTGCTAGTTTTGTCACCGAACACGGCTAAGATTTCGCACTTCGTTACCCGAAGCAATCTGTTAAAAAAGGTTGGGAAACTTCGAAAAATATCATTTCATGTTTGATTATATTCGGGTGTCAGTTCCGGGCCACTTTTCTGTACTTTTATTCGAAAGGCTGTTCTATTCGAAAGCAAAAATCGATTCTAATACACATCTGTACTTCGTTCGAGTTTACTTTAGAAGAAAGCAAATACAAAAACACATTGCATAGATCTTAAGTACAGTATTAGACATTTTTACTTTTTTATTTAATTTTTATTAAATAAAATGTTATTTTTTTTTTGAATATATAAATACTCCTCACTTAAATAATTTTTTTATTTTTTAATTTTAAGGGTTTTTTACTTAACTCTTCAATTATTTTCTGTCAACAGCGATTCTTAACTCTTCCTTTCTTTGAAAAAAAAACATGGTAATTGTTTCCTTTAGGAGAAAACTGCTAAAACACGTCCGAAATTATCGGGAAAGGTATGAAAAGACGCGTTTGACCTTGACTTTTTTAGTTTTTGTTTCAGTGAAGAGATATTTGCAATCAAAGTTGAAAGTTTTCTGTCATTTTCATGTGTAATCACAGATTAGGGTGTACCGAAAAGTGCAAAAGTGTGTTCTGCGCAGAAATACTGTGGACCGCGTAGCCTGTGTTGGACCGGCTAAGGGTTATTTTTTTGAAGCTCGTCCGAAGGCCACCTACGCACAAAGGTGTTCTGTACATAAATACCTTGGATCAAGCCGAATAACTTTTCACTGAATCAAAAAAGTTTAAATCCGCTTACGGATTGTTGATACCGAAGTCAAAACGCGTTGTTTGATACCTCTCCCGTGTTTTAGCAGTTGTCTCCTAAAGGAAACAATTACCAAAAACATTAATTGTTTTACTATAATCATAAGAAATTTTAGACAAGGAAGAGAATGGAACTCGAACAACGAATGGGTTCTACTCGAGAAAGTCCAACAGAGTACGAGTCACTCGAAAGCGAACAAATTTTCATAAAAAAAGCTGTGCTTCAATTCACCCCGATTTTCGATGTATTTTTTTCTTTGTTTTTAGCTTTTAGCCGCTTGCATGGCAACACTGAGGATGTCAAATGAATTTCCCTCATGCAAGCGCAGCCAACTTCACAGAGTGAAAAAATTGTGTAGCTGAAAGTTGTGTGAAAATTGTGTAGTCCTACTAATTGGACTGAAAAATGCAATAAAAAGTGGATATTAATTGACAAAAATATATACAAATGGCAATTCAAAAGCCCGGCGAGTGGGCAAACTCGCTTTTGGCCCGTTTCGAGGACCAGGTGAGAGGAAAACATGAATTTTCATTTGGCTTAGCCAAGGGGCTCCTGCATCGCAATGCAAAAAAGCTGTCAAAAAAATTCCCTATCGATTGAAAAATTTCCCATTGTGCAAGTGCAACAGCTATATTGTGCGAATGCGACAGATAACATTTGTTTATATTTTGGGAAATTTGATTGTTTACGTTTTGTTTACACCGGCTGTCGTAGTAGATGGGTGTGTTTATGAATGAAATTGGATCGTATGAAAGAATTTATGACACGCGCTACGGCGAATGCAAATGAAAAGTGAAAGTAGGGAAATTACATCGTAAGCACCATACAACTTTGATAGGATTGAATGAATGAATGGCATAGAGCAACAGGGTGTAGTTTGGCAAATTAGCTGCATTGAGGGCGTATATGGGAAATTTTCATTCAATCCACTGTTTTTGTTTTGGTACTCGTTTAGTTTTAGTGTGTGTAATATCTTCGGAGTTTTGGGGTGTGCTTTGTAGTAGTCCGACGGATTAAACGACCATTGTGTCATCTCCAAAACAACATTTTATCTTAAAAATAGAATATTATAACTTTTGGTACTTTATAATAAATACAATTAATTTTTATTGAATAATGTAGAAAACACGCATAGAAAAAATTACGTACTAACAAAATATCACAATATTTAATTGCAGTACTGTAATTTCGAAGATTGCTTTAATTTCAACAGAGAATATACCTTCCTTGTATTTGTATAAAATAAAAGTCTAACAAACTTTTTTTTATGTATTCTAGCTCCCCAACAAATGTGGACCACATGGCACACAAGCGCGTATCAGTCAAGATCAGTTGAGCGCATGTCTCATACATATTTCTCGGTATCGTTTTTCCTTGGTTATATCTGGACTCACCAAAATGTTACAACGCGTCAATGAAGCGGTAAGTATTCCATCTGAAATGTATAATTTTTGTATCTAATCTATTTTCTCTTTAAATTCTTCACTCAGACTTTACAAAATCGTCATGATTCCGAGCGTTGCTATTTTGAATCGCTTGTCATCATACTTACAACGCTCGAACGTTGTCTGACCAACCAAACTAAGGATACTGCCCGATTTGAGGAGGCAATGAATGTAAAACTCTTGCTACGTGAAATTTCACAATTCATTGATGTGCAAAGTGACAACAACTCTAATGCGGCGCATCTAAAATCCATAGCATCTAAAGTGTTATTCGCACTTTCTCAAAATCATTTTTCGGCCGTATTCAATCGCATTTCTGCGCGCATACAAGAATTAACTACATGTTCCGATGAGAATCCTGATTATTGCGATATTGAATTAATACAACATATCGATATGGACATAAATAAATTGACAAAATTATTACAAGGTAATGAGGAAAAGTAGATCTAATTGCAAACTTAAAAACATGTAAACTATGATCTCTCTGCAACAGTGTTTAAATCAAGATCAAAGAAAGCACCTCCCCTCATACTCTTGCACTCATTGGAAAAGGCCATTTGGAATTGGATTGAATATCATCCACATGAGTTTCAGGATTTGCAACGCGGTATCACAACTAAGGATATTTCTGGGTTTGTTGGAAATTAAAAATGTGTTTTACTTTTATTTACATGCTTCTATTCTTTCCAAAAGTTGCAACTTTTGTAAAGCGGTTTAAAATCATAGGATTTTAAGAATTATTACTTAGCACGCAATTAGTTAATATTAATATTTAGCAGTCATGACATTTGACATTACGTGGAACCTAACATAAAGAATGTCTTACCTTTTTTATATCTACACGATCTCATATATTATGTATTTGTTTCATTTTTAACTCATACCGTTTAAGTAAAATTTTTTTTTATTTTGCAATTTGTAACTTTGCATATATATATATAGATAGTTAGATATAAGAAAAATGCTCAATAAAATTTAATTGAATTGAATTGAATTTGTTTACGATATACTTTAATTTTCAGTTGTTGGGAATCATTGCTGGACTTTGTGGAAGCATACAAATCAGAGAATAAAAAGAATAAGACTACCGTATGGCCATTGCAAATGTTATTGCTTATTCTAAATCATGTAAGTCGAATAATATAAAATGCTGTTCATATTCTATAAATTCACAATTTGCTATTTACAGAGCTGTTTGGAAGCCACCGTTAACGACCTACAACAATCGGAGAAGGAGAAGGATAAAGAAAAATCCAAATCATCATCTGCACAATCGTCAGCGCAAGCAACACGTGACAAGGAACAATCGGCCAAACAGTTTATTGAAGGTGTTAAGCGTGGTTTGGGCCCACATTCACCTTCTAAACAAGTAACTGAGTATGCGGCTATAGCTTGCGTAAAACTTTGCAAAGCCTCAACCTATGTTAATATTAACGATTCAAATAATGTTATATTTAAATTGGTGCAATATATGATAAACGATTTGAAAGCGCTGCTCTTCAATCCTGCTAAACCCTTCTCACGTGGACAAGCATACAATTATGCTGACATTGAATTGATGATAGATTGTTGGGTGTCATTATTTCGTATCAATCCGCACAATATTGATACATTGAAAGTTTGTCTGAATCTGTCCTCACCACAGGCATATCATTTTGTAATTGTGTGCTCGTTGTTGAGGTATATTTGTATATTTAACACTGTGTATCGCGTGCTTTTCCAAATTTCTCATTTATCTATTCTTTTTCAGATTGACTCAGATTCATGTGGATTTCCGGTTGCAGAATAAAAATCCTTTTCGTACCATTAATACACCTTCACTTCCGTGGTGGCCTGAAACAAATGTGGTGCATTATCGTTCGGCAGAGTTGCGTGCACTCTTCACTGATACCTTGAATAAGGCAACACAGGGTTATATTGCGCATACGCCATTGCGTATGATCACATCGTTAACCCTGAAATCTAAAGATACACAAAAAGGTTTAGCACGCTCCGAAGAGGGACCTGCACACAAAATGTTGTTACTTCTTATGGTGCGGCTCATACATGCAGATCCGACATTGCTGTTAAATGTAAATGCTATATATATTAATATAGATATTTTAAAAATAATTTTCAAAATTATCTAATTGTCATCTTAGACCCAAGGCAAAGTAGCGCATGAAATGCAGAGCTCCTCGCTTGAACTCATCAATGGACTTGTGAGTCTTGTACACCAGCCCACCATGCCAGATGTAGCTCAAGAAGCTATGGAGGCTCTTCTAGCTCTTCACTCATTTGACAAGATCGAATTATGGAATCCACAAGCACCAATGAATTGCTTTTGGGATGTCAGCTCACAAGTGTTGTTTTCCATTTCACAAAAACTAATACAACATCAAATAGCCAACTATACTGATGTACTCAAATGGATGCGTGAAATATTGATTTGTCGCAACTCGTATCTACAGCGACACAAAAAGTATGCTTTGGTTGGACATGAGTTGCAAATTTGTCGACAGGCGCGTATCAAGTTAGAAGTAGTTTTCTTTATGTACCTGTGGTCAGTCGACTTGGATGCCGTGCTGACTGCACTCTCTTGTTTCGGACTGTTGTGCCAGGAATCAGATATTCTGTTGACGGCAGATGATGCTGCTACTGTGTTACCCGTAGCTAATTATCAGATATATCAAGATCTAACGCAGTTGGCAAATTGTGAGTATATGCTCAATAGTGAAAATGTTTAGTAAGCTTCAATTTATTACTAGCTGCAACTGATACGCGAATATGCTTCTACGAGACTACTCATGGAAATGCGTTTAGTAAGTTTATCTTGTATATAAATTAAAAATATTAAATTATAAAATTAAATTCCTTCAAAGGTCGGCTAACACTACAACGACGCATGATGAATTTGCTGCGCAAAATTGAGCACTGTGTGGATGGTGTCCAAACTGCATGGGAGGAAACTTTCAGGTGATTGCCGCTACTCATTGATCCCTACATTTTTTCTAATTAATAGCTAATCATCTCACCAATTTAGAAATTGGGAACTTTCGTGTAAAGTCCTTCAATCCTATCCGAAATGCAAAACCGACGATGGACAAGCTGAGCTCTTCCATCGAGGAGTTGGCAAGCGTCGCGCAAGTCATCAAAGTTCAGAACATGATTTGGAAGAACATATCACAGAATGGGCGAATATGACTTGGTTCCTATTAACACTTGGTGGTGTTTGTTTGCAAAAACGTTTGGCAGCACGTTGGAAGCAAATGCAGCAACAAAATAATGCGGCACCGGTTAGTTCAAGTAGTGGTGTATCTGGGCCAGTTAATCTTCTACCAGGTCCAAGTAGTTTAGCGCAATCGCAAAATACACTAGCAGCATCTGGGAGCATGACTTCAATATCTTCTATACCCGCTGTTTCTCTTTACTCACTCTACTCATGCTCCACGAGCTCCGGACGTGGTTCACTATTACACCCAAGCACGGTTTCATTATCAACAATAGTCCAAGTGCCGCCACAGGATTTGCAATACTGTCCGGTGACCCAGTGAGTTTAAAAACTTAACCTTTACTGTAATATCCTAAACTTGATTTCCGTTTCCATTCACAGATTCATTAGTCAACTTCTACGTTTGTTAGTTTGTGTAAACGATAAAATCGGCTTAAATATACAAAAAAATGTAAAAGAGTTAATTGCTGAAGAAATGACTCCACAACTTTATCCCATACTATTTGATCAGATACGTTCTATTATAGAGAAGTTTTTCGATCAACAGGGACAAGTGAATGTCTCTGATGTAAATACCCAATTCATCGAACATGTAATTTATATCATGAAGTCCATATTGGATCCTAAACCTGCCAAAGATCCGAACAACGAACAAACATCCACATCCGAGTACCTGAGCGTGACCAGCATTGAAGGCATGATGTTGAGCATTGTGCGATATGTACGTCATCTGGATATGACGACTTCATCGGCACGCACCAAAACGAGACTTTGTCAGTTGGTAGAGATAATGATGAAGCGAAGAGATGATTTAGCATTTCGACAGGAAATGAAATTTCGCAATAAATTAGTAGAGTACTTGACTGATTGGGTTATGGGAACAACACATCAGATAACACCTTCAACTACAGCTGACACACCTCCTGCTAAGTGAGTTAACAAAAATGTATTTTCTTTAAATGAAAGTTGTGAAAAGGCTTTCGGGTCATAAACATTGCAGTGTAACATCTTTCAAATTTGATTTTTTTTTTGTAATATTTCATACTTAAATATCTACATATATTCTCATTCCAGCACCACGCAGGTATTCCGGGATCTCGATCAAGCTTGTATGGAAGCTGTAGCTGCATTGCTCCGCGGTCTGCCCTTACAGCCAGAGGAATCTGACCGTGGCGATTTGATGGACGCTAAGAGCGCACTTTTTCTCAAGTACGTCGATTCCAAAAATACGACTCTCAATACTATCATTATCTTCCCTTTCATTTAATTACAGATACTTTACACTCTTC
The DNA here is from genome assembly GCA_949987695.1 of Merzomyia westermanni. Lineage (NCBI taxonomy): Eukaryota > Metazoa > Arthropoda > Insecta > Diptera > Tephritidae > Merzomyia > Merzomyia westermanni. The sequence continues at coordinate 7,163,099 of OX465288.1, forward strand.
ATGAATCTCCTGAACGATTGCATTGACAGTACCGAGGCTGAAAAAGAGATAAATAATCCACCTGTACTCCCACCGCGTCATCCTGCAGCTGGCAAACTTACTGCTCTACGTAATTTCACAATACAAGCCATGTCCAATCTGCTGGGTGCCAATATAGATTCAGGCCTTATGCATTCTATTGATTTGGGTTATAATCCTGATTTACAAACACGCGCCGCTTTCATGGAAGTCCTTACACAGATATTACAGCAAGGTACTGAGTTTGATACGCTCGCCGAAACGGTATTAGCAGATCGTTTTGAGCAACTAGTACAATTGGTTACAATGATAAGTGATAAGGGTGAGCTGCCGATAGCTATGGCGCTGGCTAATGTGGTAACTACTTCGCAAATGGATGAATTGGCACGTGTGCTGGTCACACTATTCGATGCTAAACATTTGCTTTCGCCCCTGCTATGGAACATGTTCTATCGTGAAGTAGAGATATCGGAATGCATGTCAACATTATTTCGTGGCAATTCCTTGGGCAGTAAAATAATGGCATTTTGCTTTAAAATATATGGTGCAAGCTATCTACAGAATCTATTGGAACCTTTAATAAGACCACTGTTAGATGATCCGACTACAAGTTATGAAGTGGATCCAGCGCGGTATATAAAAAACTTTTTTAATTGCATTGCATTATTCGTGAAATATGTTAATATATTGCTTTTCATCCTCTAGACTTGAGCACGGCGAAGATTTGGAGCGTAACAAGGAGAACTTAATGGAGCTAACTAAACGTTTCTTCGATGCAATACTCAACTCCGTAGACCGTTTTCCCTCACAGTTACGTTCTATGTGCCATTGTCTTTATCAGGTACTGAGCAAACGCTTTCCTACAGTACTGCAAACCAATATTGGCGCTGTGGGCACTGTAATATTTTTGCGCTTTATTAATCCAGCAATTGGTAAGACATTTTAACTTCAACTCTATGACCTAGCCGCCCTTCATTTATATATCTATATTTACTGTCATAGTCTCACCACAAGAACTAGGCATTGTTGGGCGTCAAGTGCCAGCTTCGGTAAAGCGCGGTCTCATGTTGATGTCAAAAATTTTGCAAAATATTGCAAATCATGTCGAATTCTCTAAAGAACAGCATATGGTTTCATTCAACGATTTCTTACGCACACGCTTCGAACAAGGACGCCATTTTTTCGTGCAAATCGCGTCAGATTGTGAGACTGTGGATCAATCTACGCACAGTATGAGTTTCATATCAGATGCTAATGTGTTGGCGTTGCATCGTCTTCTTTGGACGCATCAAGAGCGTATTGGTGATTATTTATCCAGTAGTCGTGATCACAAAGCTGTAGGCAGAAGACCATTTGATAAGATGGCTACGCTTCTTGCTTATTTAGGACCACCAGAACACAAACCTTTGGATTCACAGTAATTTTAAATATAACGATGTTGTCTGGTAGTTTAGTTAGCCAAATATTTGCTTTTATTGCAGTATGATGTTTTCGACTTACGCACGCTGGAGTTCGATTGATATGTCGTCTACGAATTTCGAAGAAATCATGCTGAAACATCAGATGCAGGAAAAAGAGGAATTCAAAACATTAAAAACCATGAATATCTTTTATCAAGCGGGCACCAGTAAAGCTGGAATACCGGTATTTTACTACATTGCAAGACGTTACAAGTGAGTGTTGAGAGATTGACATCCTAGGAACTGATTATGGAGAGTGTAAAAACATTTTTGGATTGGAAGAATTCCAACTCAGGATGGAATAACCAAGCGTCACTCATAGAACCTTTTTTATTCATAAATTTCAGGCGAATTAATTTTGTAAAATATATTAGTAAGGGTCGTTTATTTATTTTAAAGGGAAGATGGAGTGGCTTTTAAAATTAAAGACTAAATGAGAAATTGGCCTAACTCTCCTTCGAAAGATATTTAGAAAGTATTTGGCTGTGTTGTGAAATGCTCCGATGGGAAATCTAGAAACTGATTTTTGGGGCTTTATTGCAAGGGCTAAAGTTTTTCGTTCTAAGTTGGCAATCACTCTGTGAAGTTATTGCCCAGTGGTTTATAAACTTTTCTTATATGAACATTTTATGCTTAACGTTTGTGCACTTTCAGAATTGGCGAAACAAATGGCGATCTGCTCATTTACCATGTCATATTAACACTCAAGCCATTCTGTCATTCCCCATTCGAAGTCGTGATTGATTTTACACATACATGTTCGGATAACCGCTTTCGCACAGAATTTTTACAAAAATGGTTTTATGTGTTGCCAACAGTTGCTTATGAAAATATTACTGCTGTCTATGTATATAACTGTAGTTCGTGGGTGCGTGAATATACTAAATTTCATGATCGCGTACTAGCACCAATAAAGGTGACAAACACTTTCAAAATCATAAATGCACAAATAACATTCACTTTCTTTAAAGGGCAACCGAAAGTTAATTTTCCTTGACACACCCAACAAATTAAATGAATTCATCGATACCGACCAACAAAAACTGCCTGGTGCAACATTATCGCTTGACGAAGATTTAAAAGTATTCAGTAATGCACTCAAACTGAGTCATAAAGATACAAAAGTGGCTATAAAAGTTGGTCCGACTGCATTGCAGATTACTTCATCTGAAAAAACAAAAGTACTGTCACACACCGTCTTGCTTAACGATGTCTATTATGCTTCAGAGATAGAGGAAGTTTGTCTAGTAGATGATAATCAATTTACGCTCTCTATTGCCAACGAAAGTGGCCAGTTAAGCTTTATACACAACGATTGCGATACCATAGTACAAGCTATTATACATATTCGCAATCGCTGGGAGTTAAGTCAACCTGAAACGGTAACGGTGCATCAGAAGATACGACCAAAGGATGTGCCGGGTACGCTGTTAAATATGGCACTATTAAATTTGGGTTCCTCTGATCCCACATTACGTTTAGCTGCATACAATTTACTTTGTGCACTCACGGCATCTTTTGATTTAAAAATCGAAGGTCAACTATTAGAGACCCAGGGTCTATGCATACCTTCAAACAATACTATATTTATTAAATCAGTCAGTGAGAAATTAGCAAATAATGAACCACATTTAACACTCGAATTTTTGGAGGAATGCATACAAGGTTTTCAGCGTACCTCAATTGAACTGAAGCATTTATGTTTGGAGTTTATGACACCATGGTTAAAGAATTTAATCAAGTTTTGCAAATCCAACGATGATGCTAAAAAATCGAAAGTTTCACATATTTTAGATAAATTAATTCATGTTACAATTGAACAAAAGGAAATGTATCCATCAGTGCAAGCGAAAATTTGGGGCTCTGTTGGGCAGATACCTGAGCTAATCGAAATAGTGATCGAGAATTTCCTACACAAATCAATAATATATGGTTTGGGTTCACATCAGGTAGAAATTATGGCTGATACTTCAGTAGCGCTTGCCTCGGCAAATGTGCAATTGGTTTCTAAGAAGATTATAACGCGTATGTGTCGTGTTATGGATAAGACTTGTACAAATCCAACACAGTACCTGGAACATCATATGATGTATGAAGACATTGCTATACTCTCACGTTATTTACTTATGTTGTCGTTTAATAACTGCCTCGACGTCGCTATACATTTGCCATATCTTTTTCATATTATAACATTTTTGGTAAGTTACAAAGAGCTTTCTACCTTATTTCTTATTGATTTAAGCGACACTATACCCTTTTTTGATATTTTATACTCCCACTTTAAGGTCTGTACCGGCTCGTTGTCTATGCGCGCCTCTAGCCATGGCCTTGTCATCAATACCATCCATTCATTGTGTACCTGCACTAAACCGACTTTCTCCGAGGAAGCCCAGCGCGTTCTACGCCTCTCCCTTGATGAATTCTCATTATCCAAATTCTATTTACTTTTCGGCATAAGCAAAGTAAAATCGGCCGCCGTAACTGCTTTTCGTTCGAGCTGTCGACATCCAGCTGATAAATGGTTGGGCAATGAACGTGTAAACCAAGCGCTTCCCGCAGATCGTGAACGTCTATCGTTACCCTCACTCGAAGTAATTGCCGATGCATTACTGGAAATAATGGAAGCTTGCATGCCTGATTTGCCGGATAGTCAATGGCTTCAGACGTGGACATCGTTAGCACGCAGCTTTGCATTTTGCTATAACCCAGCGCTGCAACCACGCGCACTTATTGTTTATGGTTGTATTAGTAAGAGTGTTACCGATCAAGAAGTGAAACAATTGTTGCGTTTGCTAGTGAAGGCTTTGGAGTCTTTTAACGATATTGTGCTGATAGAGGCATTGGTGATGTGCTTGACACGCATACAGCCGCTCTTGAGACCTGTAAGTTATTGTATAATTTCCTAGGTGGATTTTCTTTTTATTTGCAAATATTTACACTTTCACTTTTTTTAGGAATCTCCAATACATTGCGCATTATTTTGGGTTGCAATATCTGTTTTGCAGCTTGACGAAATAACATTGTACGGCGTCGGCCTCGCATTGCTGGAACAAAACTTGCATACACTTAAGTCGCAAGGCTGTTTCGAAAATGAAAGTATTGGTGATGTTATGATGAATACACGTGAAAAGTTGGAGTGGCATTTTAAGCAATTGGATCATGCGGTTGGCTTATCGTTTCGTAGTAACTTTCATTTTGCGCTTGTGGGCCATTTGTTAAAAGTATTAATTAATTTATTTCTCTTTATAGTACGTGTCTAATTCTGCTTTTGCTTTTAGGGGTTTCGTCATCCTACACCAACAACTGTTTCACGTACTGCACGTGTACTCTCCATGCTGTTGGGTATTGTCGCCAAGCCGTTACGTCGTGACAAATTCGAAGTTACACCTGATAGCGTCGCTTATCTAACGGCATTAGTTGCGGTTTCCGAGGAAGTGCGCTCACGTTGTCATGTTAAGCATGCTATACCGCGTTGGCCTGCAGATTCAAGTGTTATAGAAAATGGTGAAACGGCTTTGAATGGAAATCAGAATGTAAACTTAAAGCATTATTTATTGTATAACATTTTTATTAAATGGAATTATTTTACAGACATTTGGTATGCCTTTATCGCGTCGTCAAAAGTCCTGGGATATTCTTGATCAATCAGCGCTGCAGCTTGCTCGTCACCACAAAGGACCTGCACATCAGGTGCGTGGAATATTGCCCATGCGTATATTATTAATAAGAAAAATTGGCTTGTTTGAATATCGAAGTATTGTTTGGAACTTGCTAACAAAAAAAAGTTATTTGAATACTCTCTACTCGCCTATTTCTCTATTATTTTAACTAACAATGTTATAGCAGGATAAACGCATTAAATGTTGTATTTATAGTTAATTAAAATTTTTTTAATGTTAAAGTAGCTTCAGAGGAGTTATTCAAAAGCAAATCATTCGGTTCTTTAAAACAATATATTTAGTGTGTTTCATAACTATAGCACATTCAGAATTGCATGTTTTAATCGTTTATATATCATTTTAATTTTTTATAATTTTCTTGTGGAAATCTAACTTAAGGGAATAAATCTGTATTCGAAACTTTGTGGATATCTATAAGAGGTGCAAAAAACTTTCCTCATTCTGATATATTTGCAACAGAAACCCCAAAATATAGCTCATCAAATTCTTGTGAAACAAATTACAAACTTTAAGTGTTTCCACTGTAAGAAATGTTATAGATTTTGATTAATAATCAAGAATCTGTTTTTTACTAACTCTCCTAAACTGCGTTGACATTATCCCACAACAAATATTGACCAACATAAGGTTCAATTCAAATTAAGAACAATTTCTGTTTAAACTTTTTAATGCGCTTGTCCTGCAAAACTATCAGTTTATTTAAATACGTAGCATTATTGTTATTTTAAACTAAACAATTCTAAACATAAAAACAAGTAAAGTAATTGATTGAAATTTCTATTTTCTCTATTTTTATGTTTGAAACTTAACAAAAATCAAAAAAAATACGTAAAACTACATGTAATAATCATATTCATTGCCTGCTCTGACTGATTGGTGTTTGCATTTCGTAATCATAATAATTGTATACTGAAAACAATAACGATAACTAAACAAAAACAAAAAATCATTTCCTCCTCTAACTCCACACAAATATCTACTCATAATGTAACTGGTTCGTATTTATATTTGAATTTGAAATCCAACAAATTATTATTGTATTATCTATTATTTTTATTTAAATAATTGTTAAATTTGCCCGCCATTGACAACTACACAACAAAAATAACCAAATGATCAACAACCTAAAAACTCCAATCAACCATTTGCCAATTGTGACTACATTTTAATATTTACAAAACTGCATGCGACTCTTTCAAAAACTTGTTGACGCGTACCGCTGATACATACTACGCTATCGATATTTGCTTTTGTTGAAAAATGTATAATTTTAATCTTAAATGGTGGCTGCCTGCGTTTGGATTTTACTTGTTTTTGATTTTGGAAAACTACACTAATTGTCATCTCTATGGAGTATTAATTACTACTATTTCAAAAAAAAAAAACATGAAATTGCAGAATGCAAAGGTTTTGTTTAAGACACAACGCTCATTTTCGGTACCAACCACCAAAGAACCGAACAGTTCGAGCGCTATCGATGAACATCAGGTATTGATAAATGTCAGCTCATCTACTATTTTCTACTAGATCTACCTACTACTAGTATTAGTTTTTGTTTCTTGAAAACCTGCTGTTCTATTTCGATTTTATTTTTTTCTTTTTTGTTTGTTTATGAATGAAGAATGCACTGCACTGTATGTAAATTACTTAAACAAATTTGTTTCATCCAAAATTCGATTATGTAGCGTGGAAGAACGCACCATATCAGAATTACTCTGAAAAACGCACTATCTCAGCAGGCCGATTTTTCAAAATTTGGTTCAGTTTGATGCTAACTGTGGTTTGGGCGTTCTTCCACTTAACCGTTGGCATGACAAAAAAGAAAAACCAAAAATTGTCAAACAGAAATGTAAATCAAATTTATTAAACATCTGCAATTTGTATATTGCATGTTTTTTTTAAATTAGACAATGTAAATTGAATTGTACTAGAATTTTTTGAGTTTAAGTATTAGTACCTCTAATTTAAATTAAAGTTTTTTATGAATTATAGTTTACAATTAATTTTGAGTCTAACTAATTATAGTAAGTTTAACGACTCTGCACCACTTTCTACTTTTTCTTTAAAGGGCGCATACCCGTCTAATGAGGCACGTTCCGCAAATCCCTTTCTAGAGAAATTGTGTGTTTCAACCCATGTAAATTTGGCCAGTTAAAGCAAGCGAGTACGAGTGAAATGCAGAACATGCCTGAATATATATCTCATAATTGCATAAAGAATTTTTTCTCCGAAGTCAAAACAGTTTTTTCATGCCATTTCACTGTCTTAATTTTTGGCAGATCGTTCTTGATCATCTCTGTTTTTCCCCTCAATATTCGTTTAATACAAGTCACTTTTTTAAGTCCCGTAATAATTATAAGTTTCTCTTTTTCTCCCTAAAGTATGTCTTAACTAACTAATCTTGCACGTCTGCACTTTCACCTGAGAATCCTCTACAAATTAAATTCAACTTCCAATTTTTTTAAATAGATATATATACTTATTCTTTGTGTAAATTTTTCTTGCTGCTATCTAACGCAAATTAATATAAAATTCCATTTCTATTTCACAGGAGCGTGGCTCGCGTTCCTCCGTCTCGAATGAGTCAAATGTACTACTAGATCCTGAAGTACTCTCCGATTTGTCCACACAAGCATTGGTGCTTACTGTTTTGGCAACATTAGTAAAATATTCTACAGATGAAAATGAGACGCGTGTGCTCTATCAGTACCTAGCTGAGGGTTCAGTCGTATTCCCGAAAGTCTTCCCAGTCATGTAAGTTTTTGATAGTACGGAGTATTCATGAAAGATGGATTAAAGTATTTAACTTTTTTCTTATTTTTACAGCCATTCATTGCTCGATCAAAAAATCAATAATATACTATCGGTCTCACATGATCAAGTCGTTTTGACTTCAGTACAAAGTATCATACAGAATATGCTTGCTAGCGAAGATCCATCACAACAACAACTACATTTTCTACAAAGTTGCGGTTTTGGTGGTCTGTGGCGTTTTGCAGGTCCATTTACAAAGGTGTGATCATGCATAATGTTTCTAATGAAATTACCATGTCAGTTACAAAATAATAATAATTTGGCGCGATATACCTCCAAAGCGATTCAGGCCGAGCTTCTCTTCCAGTTTTCGGAGAGTTGCTGAGCATTGTCGAGGGACCAAACTTACCTTTTCCATACTTCTATTCAATCTATAAACAAATATACCATTTAAACTCAAATTTTTGCAAGAACAAAACCACTAATCTACTCGACCGATTTCTGTACATAGATATAGGGCAGCATTGCTAGATTGTTTGCCATTCCGGAAGAATACAATGCTAAACATTAATCCTGTGAACATCACAAGCAAAACTACCGCAGCTTGGACCTTAGATTTAGAGAAATGGGCTATAAGCTTTTCTAAACTCTGAACCAATATACTTGAAATCTTTTCATTTATCGCTGACAGAAAGGACCATTGGAAGCCAGACTTGGCTTCAAGTTATGCCTTCGGAACTTTACTCACTTCGATAGATGCGCCAAGGCTAGGTGCTCATTTTAGTCGCTTTTGAAGACTGGTATCTAAGGCATCCCTATAGCTAGCTATCTTTTTGGGTATCACATGAAACCATTATTTTTTCGATAGATTGCATAAGCACCGACTGGGTATTTTCAAAACACATCTTTACATGAATATATACAATTTTCTTTTTCTTCCACAATGCAGTACAATATGATGGGCGAATCATCTGAGTTATTCGTCAACTGTTTGGAGGCTATGGTTGAGACATGTCTGCCTGGTGATGAGCCGGTACCAGTGCCACCCTCACCGCGTCCATATAATTTAAGCTCGAGCTTAAGCAGTTTAACTCTAGGGTCACCCACCGATAAAGGTAAATCCAATCGTTTACACCAAAGTATTTTATATTATAACATTATTACTGCTTTTTAAATTAAAGTTCGAAGATATATTAGTTAAATTTTTTTTGGAATATGCCAGTTTATATTACACGTATTCTAATTTTGTTCTATTCTTATTCGTTGCTGACATACAAAACTTAGTTGAGTTTCATTGGAAATTAACGCCGTAGTGATTGCGTACCCATTTCCGTGTGCACAGATTTAGACGCTTTTCAAAATCCCAGTTGAATTTATTGTATCTAGTGCTAGTGACATGGCATTTAATAATACTATTATGAAGCGTTGAAATGGAAGCATCATACATACATATATACATATACAGATTTATATATATAAACAAACAAAATCACTCAAATTGCAACAACAACTACGCAACACAAATGCTATTAGTGTTGGCATAGAATCACTGCAGAGAATAAAATAGGGAGAAACGTCAGGAATTTACACAAAATTAACTACATTTTAAACAACAATAACACAACACGAAGCAGCAATATACAACATCACAGTATTATAATCTAAACAAACGGGAATATGCATGTCAACATTGAGCATTGTTCTTTCAGGAATGTATAGCAAAAAGGTTTTTTTTTAAACATCTTAATCCAATACAGTCCTTGACCTGGTACACGAACAGATAATTTTTTTTTCAATTTACGATGTAACGTCTACACCGTTTAGACCGAAATCAGAAAAAGGCCCTAGTCGTTTTATCTTTTCGTTAACTGACACCCAGGGAATCCAAGTTATTATACAGGATGTCTTGCAAGTTTATGTCTGCCCTTCTACTCCAACTAGCAACAAGGTAGCATAAAAGGCGATGGCAAACTCAAGCGCGTAAAATTTACGAAGCCGTCACTGGGTTTGTGCTTTTTGGGTTTAAGTAACAGCTCTGTTAAGACTATTACTAATGACCGATGTTGACGAAATCGCTTTTAGATTTTTGCCTGCTTCAAAAAGAATTCATGACTTTAGAGTTCGGAATTACGATAACCGTGACTGTGTCATGTTACTGTTATGCCACTTTAAAGTTGTCATGCCTTCTGAGATAATTTTATTAATTTATTTTTTTTAATATTTTAGTTACAGCCTTCTAAATTTTATTTACCATTTAACGTTGTGGTTATTCCTCAGTTTGGTCGCTGGTATGTAGGGAGTATGTGTCTATTACGTGCCCATAAGTAGTGACAAATTACTTTTAAGTCACAAAATTAGTCGAATTTCCGTTTCCGCTACCAAATGTGCTAGTGCTCAGACCCAGCGTAAGCGTCCCTAAATCCATAAGTGAAAAAGTTAAATTTGGGGTATAAGTGTACAATACTAAATACAAAAAAAAAATAAAAATTAAAATACAAGATAATTTATTTGTAAACTTCGTTTTGCAATGTCTTTTGCTGAATCAAGATATTTGGCAACTGTCACCCAGAGATTTACTTGACAACTCGCTTCCTGTTTGGACTGTGCTAAGGTAGCTCTAGCCAAAGCGCCTAACCGGTTTCATATCGGATAATTTAAGGATTTCGATGAGTGATTATCGATAGCCGATACTTCAAAGTGTCTCTCAACTAACGATTTTGTCTTTTTTGGAGACTGGCTCTTAATTTCACTGCAGGGTTCCTTCTTCTAATTTTGAGTATGGTGATGAAAAACAGTTATGTCTATTTCCATTCCTTTATATGCTTTGAAGTTTTAATATTGCCAGTACTAACTCTACTAGGTATAACGAAACAAAAACATAATACCTTTTAAAAGATTCAAAAAAAAAAAAGCTCTAATTTGTCCCAGCCTTTGCCAGATTTTCATAACTGTTTTTATTTAAACACGTTATTTATCGTATTTTGCCTAATTTATATGTACATAGTTTGATGTTTTTGATACAGCCATTTTTTTTTATGGAAATACCTTTTCCTAAATCAATTTTCATGCAATCACGCGCACATTTTAGCCAACACGCCCCTTCTTAACCAACCACTAATTATTCATAAAACTTAATCCAAATTATTGCAAATGCTTATGAATTTTTTTCCACCTCTGTTTGTATATTTTCCTTTAATATCCGTAGCTTTCTCAACGGAATCATTAGATCATGATAATTTCGGCGGCAGTGTTAGCTCTCTGCGCCGCGCTTCATGCAGCAAAGCACGAGCCAAACATCGAATAAACGATAGCCCATCACATTAGTTTGTTGTTATTGTAGCAGAGCACCACTTACATACATACTAAATTATAATTAAAGAAAAAAATATATACATATAAGAAGTATAAGAATATGAAAATTCCATATAAATTATACACACCTCATACATACATATATATATACTATATATTGCAATTAAATTATATTACATAACAACACTTTCACGAAAGGACAAAAAAGATAACAAGTAAAAACATTGCAATTGCATTTAAATGTTATTAATAGTAGCTTTAAGTGAAAAACTATGGTATGCTTTAGCTCAATATTAAACTACTCGCTGTAAATATTTCTACGTCTATTCTATCTGCGCAATTTGTTTTACAGAAATAGATGGTACACACCTTCCAGCTAGGATAAAGAAGTTTAAGATAGTGATGTCAAAATATCGATGGCACTATCGTTAGTTTAAAATTTGCAAGCTATTAAGCCTCTTATATTTCTTTATAAGTTTAGTTGGACTATCAGTTTGAAATCGCTATGACGAACTTGATAATTTTTTTGTACAGGATATCACAAAAAATTCAAAATTTAGTGATAGTTTCAAAGTTTCGGTTTATATTCTGCTTTTTGACTAGAAATTCGATAGTGCTATACATAGCTTGTTTGACATCAGCGTGAGTATTGCAGATTTTTTAAACTATCAAAAACGTCGATTGCTAGATTAACGCCAGTTTGAAATTATTGTCGCGGATGAAAGATTACTTGCTCTCAATCTCAAACACTGCAAAATTAAAAAAAATAGTTTTTATTAATAACCTACTTTATTTACCTCTAGAGCTCTTGTGAATCGATTAATCGGTTACTAGAATAGCAAAAGTTGTTTCAGAAAAGATTTGCATGTCTTTAATGCACTAAACTTTAAAAAGCTAAACTAGTAGCAAATACAACTTTCGAATAATTATGCTCTTTCCCAGCTCAAGAGTGAAGTTTTTGTCAAAAATATCTCATGCCAATAATTTTATTTTGAAGTGAGAAAAAAGTTTACTTTACGCACTTTAACTACTCGACTGATTGCTCAAGATCGGCTACTTTTAACTCGATTTGCAATTAATACAAAGGTTGATACTCTAATATTGGCATAGTAAAGGGTTGTGTGATTTTCATTTGGATGAATCACTAATCCAAAAATAATTAGTATTTTTGATTTGAAAATTGTTTCAAATCATTAATATTTTTTATTTGTGATAATCGACTACAATCCTAAGGTAAATTCCCATTAGAGTTGAGTTATCAATTGATTGGATGGCTCTTTCAAAGAGTAATGATTAATTGTTTTTAAAAATCCGCAAATACTAATTGATTACCATTGGAAAAAAATCAAAAAAATGTTTTAGTTGTTTTTGATTACTTTTGATTATTTTTGTTTGTTTTGCCGTATGTGCTTATGTTTGTCTGCAACAATACCAAAAAATAGTAAAAAGTAAACAAACAATCAAAAGTAATAAAAAAAAGTGTTTAAGATAATTTAAATTTTTTTTATTTTATTTTGATAATCATTTTTTGATTGTTTTTTAAATAATTATTAAAACCCAAAAACAATGGGTAATCAATCTATACTAGGCTTTTCCAAAAAATAATAATACAAACCGGTAATCATTACTATTAGTAATCATTACTTAACAGGTCTGTCTAATACACATACATAATTCTATGTACCCAATAAGCATTTTTGTTGGAAATAAACTACTACAGAACCATTTCGGAGTTGTTATCGCATCATTCCAGGATCATTTCAGGACTTTTTCGGCATCATTTCGGAATCGTCGAAGGATCCTTTGGGAATTTTTTTCAGTGATATTTCGCGACTTTTTCTTCATAATTTCGGAATAGTTCTCGGAACCATTTTGGTACTTTTTCAGAATCATTTCGGAATAGTTTTTGGGAATTCTTCGGTATCATTTCGGGATCGTCCAGAAAAGTCACAAAATAATAACAAATATTTCGAAAGGTTCCCGAAAATAATACAGAAATGATCCCGAAAAAGTTAGAAGTTTTTTGTATGAGTAGTCATGGGGGCCGTTCACACCAAAATCATTCCGATATAGTTTTTATCTATTAAAGACTTAAATTTTAATTTAAATATTAAAGTGGAATCAGAAAATTATACTGATTCAAGTTACGTACGAATGTTTACAACGAGAGCAATTTCGATAAAAAATGAGGTAAAACGCGTCGCGACAAATCTAAAAGCTTATAAAAATGCTTCATTTGCTAACAAATTTGATAAAGCTTGAACACAATGCATTAAGAAATTTAGTATTTCAAATTTGTAGTTAATTATTGTTGTCAAATAAAATATACAGTTGTACATAAATGTTTCTCGAATACATAAGGAATTCTTTAAGCCACAAAAAATAAATCATAAAAGCACTCACAATTATTCTTAGGATATACTATTTGGTGGAATAAAAAGGCTATTTCGAAATCGTCAGAAGATTTGGCGCCTTTCGAGTAGAGACATGCCTATTAAGGAGAATTTTTCAGCAAGACATTCTAAGTAGTATAATTATCTGGCTAGGTTTTTACATTATTGCTGTCACCCAATCTCTTAAGTTGCTCTCACTCACTTCTTCTCTATTACATGCGGTCACGCTCCCACACATCCCGTGTACCCAACGAGAGCCTCTAGGTGTGGACCTTCATTTTTTTAGCAGCTCGACATGCATGTTGTAGCTGTGAAAACACTCGTCAAAGATTTTACAGAGCGCTAGCGTATGGCCTACTTTGTCGGTAATATTCCGAAGGTCTTTATAATAACTTACGTGAGAGCCCCTCCAACCTTGCTTATCTGGCTGCAATTATACCATTTGCTCGTCATTGGCAGAGAAGACATGAGAAAAATTCTCGGCACGGTTTACTGCTTCGTACAAGAGTGTGCTCTCAGCGAGTAGTCAGAGTAGATATGGTCAAAAGAAATTATTACTCCATTAATGTATCAAATGATTAATTTAATTACAAATGCAAACAATTAATTGCTAGATATCAATCGGTTAATCAAAATATTCGATTATTTTTTCGTTATATTTAAATAGTGATGCCCGTGCATAAAAATACTTACTTAAAAATGTTATAACTGCTCGAAAGCGATGATTTTTGAATTTTCCTTAAGAAAATAAGCGATTATTAGTTTGATTAATCAGAACAGATTATTCGATTTTAAAGTTTTCTGAAGAAAATTACTCGTTTAACGGCATTCATGAGATCAATCTTGCCATTCCTAAGAGTCCAGAGTTAGATTCATTTCATTATAGGCACATTTATTTCTTCCTCTTAATTCATATTATTCCTATTGTTTTAAATAATAAGCATATATTAAATCGAACATAACAAAACATACATAAATAACTGATTAAATATTCTAAAAAGTTATAAAACAAAAAAGCTTTAATGACGAACTTACAGCACACACCTACTAGCTTAACTATAGTTTTGTATTTAAATAACAAACAATTTAAAAATGTTCCTACACACATACATACATGGAATCCAATTTACATACACCTACATGTATACAAGCAAACCTATTAAAACAGTTAAAGCTTTATGCAATAGCTTTGTTTGACTGGTGGAGCAAATTGTGTGAGCATTTTCATTGGCTTTTCGACCGCAGCTACGCACATGCGTGAAAGCAACAGGAGCGCCCAAGTGCGTAGTTCATTAAAGAGTTGGTAATTAATGCAAAATTAAATTAACTAAACTACGCCATTTCTTTTCGAATTATTTTCCCACAAATTTTTTCTTTACTAAAACTTCTATATCATATACAGGACTTTTGTAGAGTTCTGCTTATGTCTGAATCGGAATTGAAATCAAGCATAGATCCAGTGCAGCATAAAATGCTTTGCTTCATTTTATTCATACGAAACCTATTAGGACCAGAATTGGGATTAGTAAGCCATAGCTTAGATGCCGAAAATTAAACAAAAATAAACAGAAATAATTTTTGATCTTCTATGATTAATTCGATCTATCATATAATAAAAAAAAAAATAATTAAATTATCAAAGTAATGATTGATTTTGATTTTCTCTGATTATTTGTAATTACAATGTAATAACAATAATAGTAATGGCTATATTTTATTAAATAAATTTGAATATATATTTTTTTTAAATAGTTGAAAAATCATGATTTGGTTTATGAAATTTTTTTAATCAATTGAGAAATAAGCAAGAAAAATGGAAAGCATTTGTAAATAGGTATTGTATGGCTTATCCAGGATATAATCAATTTAACCAGTAACCATTACGATTATAATATATAATAATCATTATTTAACAAGTCTATTTAATACGCAACATAACATAAAAACTGTGTATTTAAAAGGTGTACGACATAAAATTTAAATTGATCATGATCATTGCACACGAAACTTCTCGAACAGTTTTGAAGCATAAGAATTTCAAGCAATAGTTTCATTAACGATTCGAACATGAAATGAGTTCCACAATATAGCCCTGGGTATGTGTTACTTATATACTTCCTTCCTTTGCCATCAAACTCCAGTGCATAATACTCGTAAACATACTATAAGAAAACTATCTGCAACAAAGCTTCTCTCTTACAATTTTCTTTTCTAATGCATCGTGTCAGACGTTAAATCAAAGTGCATATATCATTTATGAAAGTTATTCTTAAGCATGATTTGCTGCATGAATTATTTGAATTTAAGAATTTTAGTTTTTTCTTGTTTTTTTTTTTTTTTTTTTGATAAAGTGTTTGTTTTTTACAATAAGCTTTTATATATTTGTAAGGATATCTGAAAAATTAGTACATAAATTTAAAAGTTTATGTTAAGTTCGAACAAAGTAAACTTGCATTTTCCCGAGCATATACAGCACTTTTCACTGAATACTGGTCAATAAGTATTTTCTTTCCACACAAATTCATGACCTTGCCCACATCAGAGAAGTACACTGAATCCGTGTTATTTACTCATTGTTTTAACTTAGGCCACCCGTGAACTATGAAGTCTTTTCGATGATGTTCGAAACCAGTAGCGAATGTACAAGTTGTGACCCGTATCGTTGTTTTGATACCGCTCTGTACTCGGTACCTGTACTCGTTGAAATTTTCGAGAGATGGAATCGAATTTTTTGGTTGAAACGAAATTACCATACGACGATGATAGAAATACGAGCTGAGAAATTTTAAATTAAAATTAGATTTTAATTTGTAAAGTTTTATGAGTCGAACGCAATTTATGAACATTCACCAATACGAGAACACAAAATGGCAAAATTTAGGCAATCTTAAAAAAATTTGTCTGGCATTAATAAAGCAAAATAAAAAAGGCGGGAAGCGATAACTGAAACCACTTTATGAGTGGGACACAATATTCATGAACATTCAAAAATTAGACTATTCTTAGTTAACATTCTTACAGGGGAAGGGAAAATGGGTAAATTTTGACAAATCTTCCAATTTTTTTCCAGAATTAGCAAAGCAAGGCGGGAAGCGATAACTAATGGGCGAGTTCCATAATGAGCTTACGTACTCGATTCCTGTACTTGTACTAGTACGACGTAGTCGACCACAGAAGAACTCGGTACTTAGTAAAGTACTCGACTATATACTCGTAGTTACTCGCATAGGAACAGCAATACCAGTTGTTTTCCAATCAGCTATCCAGATCAGTATCACGATCACGATCTCACGGAAACGATACTGATCAGTTGTACGAGATTTGTTTGTGTATATATATATATATGTATATCTGCTACTAAGCAAATAAGGGTTGGCTGTCAAAAAATCTACCACAAAAAACTAACCGAACAGAGCTTCTATACGGATCCGAAATTGATCCAGATAACTATCAGGATCACAACGTTGTTGTTGCATTTACATGCAAAATTTCTATCTGGATCTGGATCACTCCTGATTGGAACACGCCTAATGACGCGACGATACCCTATAGTAGATTTTCGATAAGGCTTTTTGATGTCACAAAAAATATTTAACAAGGTCCCAGGTGCTTATTCTTTTTATGTACCGCTAGCCGAGTTATTGTTTTGCATAAAATTGTAATGTTGGCTGTGCTAAATAACTTTTGGAAGATGCTGGCTCAAGCCGATAATAGTTTTGTGGCGGCACTCTTTGCTGTATATGCATTTTTTACGATTCCATTTGCAATATCTTCCGCTGAAAATATCTAATTATTTGTAAAATAAAATTCATGTACGACTCTCTGCTTCAAAGTTTTTAGTTGGCGTCGACGGAGAGTTTCTTGTTGTTATTGTAACAGTTTAGTGTTTGCCAGTTGGTATTCGTTGGCAATCACTGTATGTAACCATTATAAATTCCCAAAAACTTAATTCTTCCTAGGGTGCTCTCAATTGAGCCTCACATCGTGCAGGCGGGTATGATAGGACTGATAACACTGGATCACAAATTCCAACTTTTTTTCTGCACCAGAGACGCCATAGTGAAATTCCTATGTAAAATCACCTCCTAATTCCGAAAATCAAGGTTATTTTTACTTGAATGGTACCGTTTTTGAGATATTTACGATTTACCGTTATTTCAAAAAACAAAAAAGATGGCTCCACTTAATCGTGCATATCTCAAGAACAAACTGAGCTCTTCCAAGACGGTTTGAAAAATTTAAAAGCTTATAAAATTTACTATAATCAGTACATACAACACTTTTTGCTAGGTCCTGCAGATTCAAACATATTGAACAATCATTACAGATTTTTTAAATTTTTTTTGTAAAAATATAAAAAAATTTGTACTTTGCGAGGAAGCATCTCGAAAACTTTTTGTTTTTTTGCAGATACTTTTTCCCCCCTCTAAGCTCTGTTTTATTACAAAAAAAATAAGCTATCAGTGAACTAAATAGATGAACTAATACAAAAGTTATAAGCATTCAAGTAAATATATCCATTTAATGCTTAAGTACCCTACTGGTACATATGTGTTAGTATTCGTATATCAGTTAGTTAGCAGGTAGATTTTCGAAAAGTTATTAGATACAAAAAGCTGTTAGTGTCGTTTTCTCAAACCTAGGTACATTTTAAACAAGAGCATATTTTTGAGGCAGGTAGTGTTTTCTTTGTAGAACTAGGGAACCTTTTTGTTTAGGTAGGCTTGAATTTTTACTGGGTCTAAGTATAAATAAGAGTACATGCGCCTTGTTCCTTCATAATATCTGCAAGGCTCGCCGGATACTGTTCAGTTTATAATTGCAGTTTATAACCCGTCATTTACTTAAAATAAAAAATCCAGATATGTTCTGTTTCATCTGCGGTCAATTTATTGTTAAAAGTATGAGACGTGTGTTTTCAAATCCTTTGAAAGTTACATACTATAAGTGTTTTGGAATTGAGCCTAAAAACCATGGACACCGAACACTGTGTGCACCACATGCCGAGTCGAATTGATTTCTTCGGAAACCGGAACAAAAAGGTACGTTGTAAAAATTAGGAATTTGTTCCCTTTTAATGCATAGCTGACTAATTCCTGAAACTATCTATTTAGGCGACGTGTGAAATTTATTACACCAATGAAGTGGAGGGAACCAACTTGCCATTCAACGGACTGCTATATTTGTACTACAAAAGTACTTGGGGTTGGAAAGTCCAGAAAAGTAACCTATGCGAGCGTATTTACAGTGTCATTACCAGAACTAATTTCAACAGAAGCGACATTGCCAGAATCAAATTTAACTTTAGTTCCGGCTCCAGTTTCATTGTCAACAGTAGTATCTGATTACGCGGCATCATGTTGTACTGAATTTCAAACGGAAAACGAAAGAAATTCTTTGGCACAAGCACAACTCAATGATTGGATAAGGGATTTGGAATTGTCAAAGGAAAAGGCCGAACTACACGCCTCTCGAATGCAACAATTTAAATTTGTTTCATCCGATGTTAAGGTAACATATTATAGAACTCGTCACGAAGAATTTTCCAAGTACTATACGAAGGAGGACAGTGTTTGTTACTGCAAAGACATTGCTGGTCTATTCAAACAATTTGGTGAACCATATGATTCAAAAGAGTGGCGATTGTTCATAGACGGCAATAAATTAAGTTTAAAGGCCGTATTATTGCATATTGGCAACCAAAAGCCATCTATCCCGATCGCGCATGCAGTAAATACGAAGGAAACATATGAGATAATGCAAAAATTGCTCAAGTTAATCAAATACGAAGAACATGATTGGAAAATATGTGCCGATCTTAAAGTCGTTGGAATGCTATGTGGTCTACAAAGTGGATACACAAAATACTGTTGCTTTCTATGCATATGGGATAGCCGAGCTCGTCAAGACCACTACATCATAAAGGATTGGCCAGAACGAATCGAGTTTCAAGTTGGGGTAGATAACATAAAATACTTTCCACTTATAAAGAAGGAAAAAATAATTCTACCTCCGCTCCACATCAAGCTCGGCCTTATCAAAAACTTTGTGAAGGCTTTGGACAAAGAAGGCGAAGCTTTTCATCATTTGAAGACAATCTTCCCAGAGATTTCAGAAGCAAAAATAAAGGAAGGGATTTTTGTGGGACCGCAAATAAGGAAAATGATGACCAATAACCATTTCAAAGAACTATTGTCACCAGTGGAGGCAGCAGCGTGGGATTCTTTTGAAAAGGTCGTTACTTCTTTTTTAGGCAAACACAAAAGTCCTAACTACGAGATGATATTGAACGACTTAATCAAAAACTATGCGGAAATGGGTAAATAAAAAAACATATTATAATAAATTATATATTACATAAATTTACATGAGAATATATAGACATAAATCTGAATTCATCGTCCAGTTCCGAACAAACAAGAACGGGAAAAATATAAACAAAAAATTTGTTCTGAATTGAAAGATAAATCCAGCCTAAGAAAATTATATACTAATGTGTCACTTATGTATTTATCTAATTTACTTTTTTATTTTCTTTCAGGAGTAAATATGTCTTTAAAAATTCATTTCTTACACTCCCACTTAAATTTTTTCCCGCAAAATCTTGGCGACGAAAGTGACGAGCATGGCGAAAGGTTTCACCAGCAAATGAAAGTGATTGAAAGTCGGTATCAAGGATTCTGGGATGTCGCTATGATGGGCGACTACTGTTGGTTTCTCATAAGAGAAACCGATCCTAATCTAAATAAGCGTCAAAACAAGACACATAACTTTTTCAATTATAAAATAAGATCATAGAGTTAAGACAGAACCATATGTACATATGCTATTATTTGTAGGGTACTTAAGTATTAAATGGATATATTTACTTGAATGCTTATAACTTTTGTATTAGTCCATCGATTTTGTTCACTGATAGCTTATTTTTTTTGTAATAAAACAGAGCTTAGAGGGGGGAAAAAATATCTGCAAAAAAACAAAAAGTTTTCGAGATGCTTCCTCGCAAAGTACAAATTTTTTTATATTTTTACAAAAAAAATTTAAAAAATCCGTAATGATTGTTCAATATGTTTGAATCTACAGGACCTAGCAAAAAGTGTTGTATGTACCGATTATAGTAAATTTTATAAGCTTTCAAATTTTTCAAACCGTTTTGGAAGAGCTCAGTTTGTTCTTGAGATATACACGATTAAGTGGAGCCATCTTTTTTGTTTTTTGAAATAACGGTAAATCGTAAATATCTCAAAAACGGTACCATTCAAGTAAAAATAACCTTGATTTTCGGAATTAGGAGGTGATTTTACATAGGAATTTCACTATGGCGTCTCTGGTGCATTTTGGCTGTAAACCAGTGTAATCTACAAAGAGAAAAAAGAAATAGTTACATATAATAAAATAGTAACAGGCCGTTGTGTGTACATTATAGATATTATTCTATATAGGAGCCGAAAAACTAGTTTATAGAACAGATCTGTATGTCTGCATGTTTGTTCGAGCATCACTCAAAAACCGTTATTTAGAACTCTTTACGTTTTCTGTATATATAATTGTAAGCGAATTACTAGGCAACTGTGCAATATAATTGAATGCTCTTTTTACCGATGTTTTGTTGTTGGTTTACCTTCAAATATAGAACTCTTTTTGTTCTGTTGCTGCTCTATATACTTGTGTTGGTTTTATTTATATACATATATACCGCAGAAATAAACGTTATTCGTATAAGAAAAATTTACTTTGTTACGCCCTTTTTGTGTCTTATATCCAGACCTGTTAAATTTGATTCGTAATTAGTAATCAATTAATTAGACGGTTTTTTTTTAATTGGTAATGATTATTTTAATTGTTTTTCAAGAAAAGGCAATTAATAATTGATTACGATTAGAAAAAGTAAAAAAAATATATAAAAATCAAAAATAATTTTGAAAAAGTGGTTTTGATAACTTTTTAATTTAAAAAAAATTTTGTTTTTGATATTTTTTTTTCAGTATTGTTGATGTGTATATTTGTGTGATTCTACAACAATACTAAAAAAAATCAAAAATAATCAAGAGCAATCAAAACAACTTTTTTTTGATTATTTTTGGATTTTTATTAATATTTAATAATTTAATTAATAATTTTTTTTGATTGATTTGGAAGATAATCATCAAAAATTTAAAGTAATGGTAATCAATCATTAAATGTATTCTCAAGAAAATAATTATTCAAACCGATAATCATTACGATTAGTAATCATTATTTAACAGGTTTGCTTATATCGTATAATGCCTTATTTTAAATTAAACTAAAAAAAATTCCCTTAAAGAACTAAGTAAATCCTTTGAGTATATAGTTTTCAAAGTTTCTTTGTATGTTTATCTGTAACCATCACACTTAAATGTGCTATCATCTTACACACGTATTATAATTAATAAATGACTATTAATTTTGAACAAAAATTCCGTCTTCCTTTCAGCTGCATGAATAACAACCAACCAACGTCAGCGCGCCAGACGTAATCCAATACTTGAAAGAGTATTTAGTTTTTTAAACTTTTTCAAAAAGT
The DNA here is from genome assembly GCA_949987695.1 of Merzomyia westermanni. NCBI lineage: Eukaryota > Metazoa > Arthropoda > Insecta > Diptera > Tephritidae > Merzomyia > Merzomyia westermanni. The sequence continues at coordinate 7,185,261 of OX465288.1, forward strand.
GTTTTTAAGGCATCAAAATTTCCAAGAAAATGAAAAACTTCTCAGCAAAAGCAGCGGGAATAATGAATCTAATGAATGGACGTGTTTAGACATTTTTTAGCGAAACGAAATGTAGTGCAAGCGCCATGAATGTGCCAAGGAATGCGCTCAGAATGCGCTTTACTGTGTGAATGCAGATTCATTAGAGAATACGTTTAAGTAGAAAAAGTTTTAAAAGTACATAAATAAGTAAGAATGTGACACCAGCAAACAAAGAAACTGAAAAACCAACCACCAGCATCGAATTTAGCTGTAATATATCAATGCAAAAGAAATAAAAAATTAAGTATTTAAATGTTAAGCATAAAATAAAACAAGTAAAAGTAAATGTAGATCTATAAACAAAAACAAAAAATGCAATACTGCAAAAGAAAACAAAACAAATGAATCAAGTATTATATCTATTTATGTATGTACTTGTGCCTGTGTGTACAAAAAAAACAGCAACAAATATTTATATCCATACACATTATGGTGTGCCAAGAAACTCGAAAAAGCCATATTTGCTTGCTCTCCGCCTAAGATATACCAGAATAAGTACAAACTAACATTTTCCTCAAAGCAGATCTTAACATTTTAATTTTAGGAGTTTTATCACCAACTTTCAAGTTTTATCATACATTATAATAGGAAAAATTATAAATTTTATAGGAAGACATTTTAAAGTTTGAAAAATAGAAATTCAATTCCGCCGAATTTTTTTGTCATAAATTGATTTTTCACAGTCTTGAATAAAAAATTTTCCGTTTTTCCGAAAATAAAAGTTCGTCTGAGATTTTTATTTCAACATTTCATGCATTTTAAGGTATTGTCATTGATTTTATGAGGAAATTCTGCCAGGTTGCAGAGGTAAATAATAAAATGTAATAATTTCGGAACTCTTAAAATTGAAATTGTTTGGACATATTTTACTATATAATAGGCGAGAGAGAAACAAAAATTGAATACTGTTTTTTGGTTTTTTTTTTACACACCCTAATTTACAGAGCGACCCACACCCATCAAAAAGTTCAAAGCGAGAAAAAGAAAATTTTACAGTAGATTATTATTAACAAATTATAAAATGTATACAAATTGCCGCTTAGTTCGAAACAGCTTAGGAAATAACTTGTTAACGATTTATGCTATAGGGTGAAGTACAGCTGGGTTGTTGTTATTAAAAGTGACGACAGCTGGTTCAAGTACGGAAATAACTCGTGTTTTACTGGACCAAAGGCTCTTATTTCTGTATAAAACAATTAAGTGAACGACCAGACTAAGTGCTGTTACTACAACAAAAACAAAGTAAGAAGCTAATAAAAATGGAAAATCTATTGCTTTATCTTTTTGGCGGTTATGCCTCGTTATGTTTTAATAGACAGATATACATTTATACTATTAATGTAATACGAGATATTTTTTGAAGTATGAACATTAGGGTGCTTCGTTTTAAGCTTTTTTTTCTTTTCCCCACCCTGATAATCTGTATAGAAAATAAATGCTCAGCTGTTGTGCGAAAGTCGCACCAGTAATTAACAAAAATAACCAAGAAAATTACAAAACAACAAAAGGCTCAAAGAACTTATGTTAATATGAGGCAATGGATTTGCATGTTAATTAATAAGTAGTTCTAAAATTCATATTCAATTGTCGGGTGGAAAAAAAAATTAAAATGAAGCACTCTAATGTACACATTTGCAATACGAGGTCGCATTTGCGAAATTACTCTATCGCAAAGCTTGGTACCAAACCACCATATTTTGTTGTTGTAATTACAAATGCTACCGACTGAGTAGTTCACCCCACTGTTGTGTAAAGAAAACTCCTCGCCACACGATTCCAAATGCCCTATTTTAGATAGGGTGTTTTTGAAAGAAGTTTTACAAAAACGCGTTCAACTTTTTCTTTCAAAAATAGCCAGTCAAACCAGTCTACTTTGTGCGTATGTGCCCGAAAAACTGTTATGTATATATATAATAAAATTTTATTTTAATTGTTGAAATATTTTTATGTTATTTTTGGCAACTTCTAGCTTAAAAAGTTACTAAAACTAATTGAAAAAAAAACTTGCTTGTTACTACTAAACAAACTCCTAAGCACTACAAGTTGCTGCTACAAAACAAACGTAAAATATTTTATTTCCCCAATTGGAAGTACCACAAAATCTTAATAGACAAATTTTCTTTTTTACTTTATTTATAAAAAAGGGGTTTCCATATTCATGCGGAAGTTTTGTACCACAAGTTCTGAACTATTTTCTTGTATTCATTTTTATTGCTATTTAGATTGTTGTTCTTTATACTGAACAAAAAGTTATTATTTAACTGGAAGTACCGCATGAACTGAACGATACATACATTTTGCTTTTGTAATCCTTTTTTGAGGTTGATAGCCTTGCATATAACTTCCAGTTGGGAAAACATGATTTAACCATTTCACAAAAATCCATGTTGTTGTATGTATGTATTAAATGTGACATAAATGTTATCTAAAATTAAAAAAATACTAATGTTAGCACAATTTGCATGAGAAACTTTTACTCGCACCAAAAATAATTTTACTACATATATGTTAAGTTCCTGTACTGTATCTACGTATCTCTGTCTACACGTATTAACTACTTACCAGTATAAAACCTATTTATTACTAAATACGAAATTACTTCTCTAGCTAAATCTAAAAGAAAAATTATATTAATTTTTTAATTTTGACATTTTTGTGGCGTACATTATTAAAATAAGTATTTAAATCTATTTTGCATAGATTGTTTCTAAATGTGCTTTTACCACACTTAATTTTTTGTTTTAGAGTCTTAAGAGTATAGTCATATTCAAATTTAAGTATGACTTAAATTTAGTTGTAGCTATTTGACACAATTTTATATGGGCTATCTGTCAAAAAAGATTGATCTAAATTTAAGTCTTACTTAACTTGTACTATGACTATGCGCCATAGTATCTCATTGGTTAAGCGTTGCATGCAGTTCAAAAGAAAACCAAAATTCTCATATAACATAGTTGGTGAAAATTTCTTACTTTTATGTTATCAAGCTTTTCAAGGGCCTTATCATAAATTTCATGTGAACGAAATATTCCGAAACTTTATAAAACAAAACAAAAACAAAGTGTGAAACATTTTTATTGTTTTGCTTCAAAAATGTTTGGAAATTTAGTTGACATTCATGATAGGGTCCAATACGATTCTTTTTTTTTACAAGAAATAATAAATATTCCATGTTCACTTTGTTTATAACATATTTTAAAAATAAGAAATGTATTTTCTTATTCATTTATTGCAACTTTTCCGCATGCATCATTATGTGCGAACATTTTTAGATCTCTTTCTTTTGAACAGCATACAGCGCTTTAAAATCAAAAACGGAAATGTTTACACCTAAGAAAGAGTTTACCCAAGTAATGTATTTAAAATGAAATTGTGGGTTCCTATTGTGGCACCGCTGATGCCTTATTCTGGCACTGGATTCAAGTGTAAATTTATTGGATTACAATTTTGTCTATATCGAGGGCTAAGTGGAAAATCGCCCTATTTTAGAACATCTTCAGAATTTTGTTAAAGAACGCGCTTTCAACACTGTCCGGTCTCAAAACATGATTCAAAAACGCCCTATCTTAGTGAATTTACGTTGTTATAGGGCGTTTTGAAAGTTGTTCTTAACTAGGGCGTTCTTTAACCAAATACTGAGTTAGAACAAAAAATTAAGGTAGGACGGTTTTGATTTATTTGCTGATAGGTGGAATTCCCACTCAGCCGGCGATATCGCATTTCTAATTTCACAGTTAAAATTTCATTTTTGTATAGTAAAAATCTACAAAATCAAGTTCAATCCGAAAGGTTTACAAAAGGTTTAAAGAAATTCGAGTCGAATATTTCATTATGTTGAATCGAGTGTCAGAATATGAGCTCTGTAGTGGATGGTAACTTTCTTATCCTATTTTTCATAACAAAAATTTACTCAGCTAGCAATATGATAGCATTTCGTTAATTATTTTTCTTCTGATATTTACACCATGCTACAACGCGACGTGGCTCATAGCAACGCCAAATATGAGCTAACTTGTTTTATGCTATTCTCAACGCATATTCAAAGCTGGAGCAAAAGCGGAGCATATTTTTTTTATGCTACACTTGCTCTGGATTAGTCAATGTCAGAACTTTTTATTATTTTAAAATCTACAGATGCCTTCCGTTAAGTTTAGCTTAAACAAATATAATAAGACTATTTTTTTGATATAGTTTTATTTATTTTTTTATTTTAATTTTATAAATTTTGCTAACCATATAAAACGTTTTATATTTGCTTTGTAATTCAGCATTTATTATTTTAGTAATAAAAAAGTTTTTAATATTTACTAAGCATTAAAAATAATAAATGTTTGCTTAATATTTTTTTATATGAAACTGCAAAACGACAAGTTAGAGAAGCGCAAAAATTAAAAAAAAAAATGCATGTAAAACACAAGTATATAAAAAATTTTGCGAAACAACCAAACACCAAAACTAATTGTAGTAAATAAAAAAAGTAACCTTTGTCCAATTTTACATAGATAAATTTAAGAAACAAAAAATAAAAAAGTTGTTTAAATTTAAAAATCTTAGCATTAATTGTTAAAAACAGAAGATACAAAAATAAATATATATATAGTTTATTTATGTATGTAATATTATAAATAATGAAAAAGATATATGTATGTATGTCTCATTTATTAGATAAAAAACAAAATAAAATAAAATAATTCAGAAATTAACAAAATTCACGAAAATGCTGCATTCAATTACCAGCACACGGAAAGTCAAGAAGTTAACGTAACCCAGACTAGGCAAGTAAAAGCACTGTCAAAACTTGAAATTGTGTGCTAGAATAGCCGAAAAGTACTTTAACTTGGTCAATCATCAAAATGGCTTTCGAAATCAACGCAACACAACAACCGCTCTCAACACCGTCAATAATGATTTGAACCAACACTCTCCAAACCACAGGACGGCACTCGTGTTCTTTGACCTATCATAGACGTTTGATACCGTCAAGCATGTCACGCTCCTGCAAGACCTGGAGTGGTGTCTCATCCTACACATTTCTGTAAATTGAGACTTTCCGCTCCACCCGAGGAAGTCTATATAGTCTCCTACGGTGACGACTGTACTATTATGGCTTCGTGTAAGGGCTCTTCCATTGGCGATTTCTGTACAAAGATGAGGCAAATGTTAAACGTCCACGTAGATGGGTTAACTCTATCTACTGTCAACCACCATAAAATTTTGGGTGTGACGTTTGACAACGGCCTCACCTTCGCTAATAATGCCATCGCAATAGCAGCAAAGGTAGAGAGCCGCAACAAGATCCTCAAGTCATTTGCCGGCAGCACTCGGGGGAAAAGATAAAGAACTTATTAATTACGCTGCGCCGATACGGTCGCCCAATCTTGCTGACACTAACTGGAGCAAGTTGCAAGTCTGCCAAAACACCGCTATCAGAACTGCCACGGGATGCCCTCTAATGTCATGTGAGTCACACTTCCATCAAGAGACTGAAATGCTCAATGTTAGAGAGTACGCGGAACTGTTAAGCAGACAGTTTCTACTGAACTGCTATAAACCTAGTCTACTGGTTGAAGATCCACCACCAAGTGACATAAGGAAGCACATCCGTATGCACTATAATGGAGTCCGTCTTCATATTACCCAGCCGTTTGATCTGCTTAACAACGGGCGGGCTCTAAATGACCCCCACACCCAGTAGGTAGACAGATTTTTCAGTGTTCCCTCCGATTAAAAAAAAACAGATGAAGGATGACTTGACGTCTCTAGGTGGCTAGATGTGTGACAGCGCTTAAAAGATTTCATTCATGCCACTGTGGGAAGAAGGAAATTATGTGGACTTCTCCACTCAAGAAAAAAAAAAAACAATTGACCATCTGCTTTAAAGTCGCCGGGTCTAAATCACGGCCAACAAAACTTAATACAATGTAATTAATACACGAGAAATCGCTCAAACTCATTCAGCAGTAACTTGTGAATGAAGTACTTGACGATCTAAATTACAACAAAGTTAATCACAGCGCGCCAAGCAAAATATCGATCTCCAGTAATAAGCCCAATGGTCAATGGCGTACAAACGCATCAAAACAAAAATCAATCAACTAAGAAAGACGAGTAGTAAACAACAACAAAACGTAAAAGCGACAGCTGGTTGACCAACAAAATGAAAACATTTTTTAAGTAAAAAAAAACAAAAAACTGTTTACAATAACAACAAGCGAAGTGAACCAATATCGCTGAGAACCTGTGCGCACGCAAGGGTGTTTCAAGAACCTGCCAGCACCACCATCACCACCACCATCCACATCAACATTATGCGCAACAAATCTAAACGGGAAAAAGAATCTGAGAATCTGCATGTGCAAGCTGACGCCAATGCCGAACCAGATTGAGCTCCTACAAACATACTTACATACATATTTATGGAGTTAAATATTTTAGTTGTAAGTAAAGCGCGCGTTTGCCGAGTGGCAGGTGACTTCTGTGTAGGGGGCAATCGATCGCAAACGAGTGTGATCATTGTGTACGGTGGGAAAGCAGGGAGAAAAGTTTCTCACGATCCTGGCATACATATACTTATACAAAATAGATCTCCCCTAAGCGAATGACAGCAGTGTTGAACAAAGCGCACATAGTGATCGGACACAAGGGCAGGGGAGTCACGAAAATATTGTGCACCTTATGTTTCGCTTAGCTTATTTTTTTATAAGGCTTATAATAGAAAACGTGATATGTTTGGTGGTTTTTATTATTGTAATAGTTGTTCTTGGTGTTTTTTGTTATAGCGAAACACTCCTTTGGCGGATGTGGTTTCTGTACGCTCCAGCAAGTCGGGAAGCTTCTGTTACAAGCAATCTTTCCGCCTTGCCGACCATTGTATTGTGTACGAAGCGGAAATGCGCGTATTACACTTTGACGTAAATCATTTGACGTCTACGCCTAACTAGCGGAAACGGAATTTTGTTTGCTCAGACCTTGGACTCATGTGTCGACAACACCGCACCGATTACTGAGTGCCACAGTCTTATAGGGGTACTTGGACATTGATATGTGGAAGGAAATTGTAGAGCAGATGAGTTGGACATGATGCGGTAAGTATATCTATGACCTTGTATAAACCTCGAACGAACTTGGGCACCAATAATAGGGCTATTGCGATCAGGTGGATCTAAGCGGGTGAAATCCATTCTAACTTGGCTTTCTTATGATAAAGGAAGCAGAACTAGAATTTTCAACCTGAATAAATTTGGAATAGCGTCCCTAGTAAGCTTCTCATCGCCCCAACCCGCGAGGAAAGTGTTGAGCACTTGCTATTACAATGTTCGGCAATAAGTAGGAGACCGAAAGTAACCGATCAACAGGTTTTCGATGATCTTACGGAAGTGTCAAAATTGTAATTAAAGCCGGCTGTGGCCTCGGTGTTGGGCTGATAGATTTTTCCTAGTGGTCGGACTAACAATTTCAACTTATTCTAACACTATAGCGTTCTTCAATATGCCTTTATACTTCGACTTTCTTAAAAAAAACAGAGAAAGACTTGCTATTGTCTTTGCTGTTTTTTTGTTTTTGTTTTAAGCGACAAAAACACTCCCCACAGAGTTATACAAAATAGCAAGAAAATATTGTAATTTAGTGACAGAGAAAAGAAAAGGTTGGGAGAGGGCAGAGAAAGGAAAGAAGAGAACAAAGGGGAAGGGGAGGGATAGCGGCGGAATGAAAATGGACAGATAAATGTTTGGGGGGAATACTCCTTAAAGCATGGTCCAACCAACAGGTCGTAGCAGGCCGACAAACATAGACACACACATACATTTTACCTGTATTTTGTTTTGCGAAAAGAGTGTACTTTCAAAATTCGATAGCAAAGTAGAAATCGGGTGGTCTAATGACACGACTTGTTAATTGGACCATGCCTTAGAGGGTATAAGAGCACTTCTGGTTGTATAGTATATAAGAAATGTGTTCCCTAGCGGACGATAACCTAGTAGGAGTAGTCCATTTCCTAAGGTAGAATACTTTACAAAAACCTCCAAAAATTAATTCACGGATTACTCACAATCGAAGTGGGAGTACACCATCTGATCCTCAAAAGTACTCCAATATGACGAAAAAGCAACACGCGTTCCAACGATATTTAGAGAATTTGTTATACGTACATATATACTTACACAATTTTTTAGTGGGTATGGTACATACATTTCTACATAGATTGATGTTATAATTCTTTTGCCGAAAAAGAAGATCACTATGATCGTGATCGTGTTCATCATCATTACAACAATACGACACCCATTGCTTGTTTGCTTATTGTTGCTGTGGTGTTATTGTTGTTGTAATTGGTATTGCATGTATAGCAATTCCTGCAGCCACTGTTGGCAGGAAATGAAACATAACGACAAAAACTCCACCACCGCTAACCACCAACCGTCTCGTCCGGGATTCAGAGTAATGTGCGATCCCCGTACATACACACTCCAAGCCATCGACGTCTTTGTGAGTTAAATATCACTTCCATTGCACGTTCGCACGCAAGCAAGTAGTGCACACGCAGTCGCACGAGATCTTGAGTTCGAGAGTGTAACCCATGCTCAATCTGCTGACTGTCTCGTGAACTTCGTGAGCATAATACGGCAATATGAGGGCATGAAGAGCGGCCCATTTACTTGTTTGGTTACAAAGGTCACCAAAGAGCTCGCACGAGCTTTGTTGTTTGTAGCTGTTTTGGGGTGATTTGTGAACTACTTTTGCTTGTTACGCTCTGCGTTATGAATAGGAAAATTACACAGCAAGAAATTCATGGAAGGTTTACCTTCTTAGAGAAGAAAGTATTGAGAGCGTTAAAGCGTGAAACATTTGGACTCAGGTGCAGCAAGGGTAGTGACAAGCAACTCAGTGGTTGATGACAGCTATGTAAGGTGGGATAAGCCGAAGGTTCGACATGGCCATTGAAATCGCTCTCACGACTGCCGGCAGTACCGGTATTTTTTTTACCGTATATATATCTGCCAGAGGACTATGAGTATTGATAACCTTCTGCTTAGCCTTTGTCAAAGAACGTCATCTTATGGTGAACTTCTGCTTCGGGAGGCGGGACTCTGGGGAAAGCGCATACACGGTCATATCCATATTTCGCTCGATGTTTAAGCCCCCAACGAAAACGGACTACTACTGTCCCTAAGCAGTCTTCGATAGAAACTTGAGTTATTGTCTTCCCTTTTGAAAATGATTTCCAATATGGGGAATTCACTCAGAAGTTAGGCACTTCCGTTTCCACTGACGGATCCAAAGTGACCCGTGTACTGGAATCAGAAATACTTTGCAACTTTCGGCGCTTGTCCTTATCCATGAGTCTCCCAGAGTCAGCAAGTGTATCTCTATCCGAGGTCTACGTTAACCGCATGCAGGGCATTATTGTGTGCTGACGAGACCGATAAAAGGTGCTCGGACTTTCCAATAAGGGGACCGACATGGCCGATGGGCTGGCTTGAAGTGAATCGGCTCTGGATGTACAAGAAAGGAAGGATGCCCCTCTCAGCACTGGCCTCCAGAGTGTCTAGGACTGTGTGGCCCTCTAAAATGAAGCACGATCTTTAACCAATCTGAAGTTGAATTGAACCAACTGGACTTTCTAGTTTCATGTGGCAGGGATAGAAGAAACGGTGGAACACCTGCCATCCACCGCACTGCCGTAGCTAAACCGGAAGCCTATCGCAATTCAGAAATATTAAGCTCTGACAGCTTCTCAAATTTTTAAGCTCAACGCCATGGATTAAGTGGGATGGGAAGCCTACCGTGGTGCTGTCGGTGTAGAGGGAGACTAGCCACATCAGCCTAGGGGGAGTTCGATGTGTTACAGTGTAGTGTTGTGCTTACCATGTCGACGGTTAATAACATAAGCAAGGTTTTGAAAAAAAAAATCTTCAAAGCGGGTCGCCATCCGTCAGTGGTTTAATTTTACAGTGTACTTTCCTCAAACTACCTCACTCAGCGCACACGTGAAGGGCTCCCCCTGTATTGCCGTAGCTCAGCGCCGCAGCACGCTCAACAAAGTAAGTAACGCACGAGAACATGACAAGCGAACGATCAACCACCACCAGTCAGTCACACACACACAGAGCGGCTGGTACGCGCTACACTTGAAGGCGCTGAAGACGTACGTCTGGCGCTCGCATACCAAACGATCAAAACGAGGAGAACGCTGTGTGAAGCAAGCCCAAATAGAGCAAGTGGCAACGAAACAAGCGAAGGAACATTCACGGCGAGGGAGCCCAAACAACACACAACAACAGGTTGTGGACAGAGCATTAAATGTGCGAAGCTGGTGCCGTTTTTAGGGGTGGCAGCAGCCAGCGCGCATGCGAAGCGCAGCGCACACACAATACTTTGAGGTGTATACGAGTAAATTTCTGCCATTTAAGTATTTTATGCTGACCGAGCGCAAGGCTACAAAAGGATCGTACTACCTTGCGTTCGCATCATTTCTCAAACAGCTACCGTGCGGTAAACACTTGACACACTTACGAAAAACTACCGGCCGACAAACGCGTCTGTGTCGGTGCGAAATACAAAAACAAAATAAAAACGTTTAAATATTTTACGCAAAAAAATAAAACTTGTTCTCTCAAGTCAAAGCGGCATCTGACTCTTTAGCTTTAACTCAGTTCGCTGGACTCACGCGCGCCCATGCAATTGAATAACGCGCTCGCGCCTCTGAACACCAACATCAACATGGCTGTGGATGGACAACGCTTTATGACCAAAACGCAACATTATCGCAAAGTAACAAAACCGCTGCTGGAACGTAAGCGACGTGCGCGCATGAATCTCTATTTGGATGAATTGAAAGATCTCATTGTCGACACCATGGAGGCGCAGGGCGAACATATTGCCAAATTGGAAAAGGCCGATATACTCGAATTGACAGTGAATTATTTGCGTAGCCACAAACATGAAATAGCAGCGAGCGTTGCACAGCAACAATCAATTGCACGTCCAGCGGGATGTGGTGGTGTGCTTAATGTGGAGAAGTTTCGCGCTGGCTACACGCAAGCAGCATATGAAGTGTCGCGCATGTTCGCTACCGTACCCGGCTTGGATTTGAAATTTGGCACAAAATTAATGAAACATTTGGGTTATCAATTAAAAGATTTGCAAGAAACTTTGCCACCAGCGGCGGCATCACCACAACCAACTGCCAGCGAGCAGGCGCTTAATTTGGAGGTTGTCAAACGTAGCGCATTGCCATCACCGACGGCGCAACCTTTAAATGCTGCTGAACAAATGAGACGCGCTCATCAAAGACAACAACAAGCACAACAGCAGGAGCTACAACAACGAATTTATGCTAAAATGCTGGGTGGAAAGGGAATGCAGCAGGCCGAGGAGGATAATAGCGGCGAGTGCTTGTGGCGTCCATGGTAGTGTGCTTTTCACAGCAAAACGTGTTTTTAAAAGCTTTGTTTTTTTTTTTTTGTAAACCAGCGTGTGGCTTTAATAGTTTTTAAGTGTGAGGTTGATAGCATTTAAATTTGGAATTAATTTTGTATAAACTTTTTGCATTTATAAATTTGGCACTCATCATAGCAGCTTTATTATTCTAAGTACAAATAGTTCATAAGATCAGTTGAATAAGTGTTTTGTTGTTGTATTTATGTGATTTACCTGTGATAGCCACCGACTCCACTCAGCGTTTGGTCAATTCGTAAATCGGATCTCCATAACCCCCCAAGTACTTCCAAGTGTTAAGCGATCTCTTAATTGAATATTTAATTAAGCCTAGTTTTAGTTTAAAGTTGCTGAAGCGGACCTGTTTAGTTTTTATGATTTAACTAATATAATAAATAATAATTAATAATTTTTAAAGTCTAATTAGTTTTTTTTGACTTAATTAATTAAAAAATTCTCAAAACTATAATAATTAATTACCATAAAAAAGGTCAAGAAAAAATTAAAAGTAATCCAGTAATTAAAAATAAGCATGTTTTCTAAATAAACAAAAATTTTAAGGAAATTAAAATTTCTATAAGTATTCGATTATTAAAAAAATCTAAATTATGAAGATGTGTTTGACAAATTTAAATAAAATCATTTTTTTTTTATCTTATTCATGCAAATAATAATAATAATTTCAAATAGTCATACACTTAAAACTGATAAATTGAAATAATGATGTAATTAAATATATAAATTTTAAGTAATCATGTAATTATGAAAAATAATTTCGATTAATACTCCAGTTAAAAAATAATAATTTCAAAGATGGATATAATTAAAAAAATAATTTCAAATAATTATGAATTTAAAACTAATGATTTAAAGTAATATTGAAATTAAAAATAATTGTTTCAACTAATCATGTAATTAAAAACAGTAATTTCAAATAACCATGTAATGAAAAATAGTAATTTCAAATAACCATGTAATTAAAAATGATTTTAGCTAATAATGTAATTTAAAAATAACCAATTCAAATAATTATAAAAATAATAGTTTGAACTAATAATGCAATTAAAAAATAATAATTTCAACTAATAATATAATTAAAAATAATGATTTCAAATACGCATGTAGTTAAATAAAAATTTAAATTATTAATGGTACTTAAAAATATTTTCATATAATCAGTGAAATTAAAATAATTTCAGCTAATAACGTAATTAAAAAAAAATAGTTTCAATTAATCATGTAATTAAAAATAAAAATGTCAAGTAATCATATAGTAAAAAATAATAGTTTCAATTTATTATCCAATTAAAAATAATAATTTTCCCTAATCAATTAATTAAAAAACAATAATTTCATATAATCATGTAGTTAGCTAAAAGTTTAGAATCATCATGGTACTAAAAAAATAATTTCAACTATTAAAGTAATTAAAAAAAATAATTTGAAATAATCATGTAATTAAAAAGAATAATTTTAAATAATCATGTAATTAAAAAATAGTAATTTGAAGTAATAAGTAATCATGTAATTAAAAATAATAATTTAAACTAAAAACGTAGTTAAAATAATTATCATGTTATGTAAGCAGTCATCATAACAATTTTTAATCCTTAGCTAACAGGTTCGTCTGTTTCCATTTTGCCTTTTTAAGAGTTTTTTTATTTTATCACGTAAAAAATGAGCTTCCAAATCTTTAATATTATATTTGTACATTTTGGTAAAATCACGGTTTTATTGCTTTAAATATTTTCTTTAAATAAATTGTAATACTATAATTAATACTTAAACATAATAAAATTTGTTAATTAAAACAAAAATTATTTGCAATTTTTTATTTAAAAAGGAACTTTCTTTAGGAAAAACTTTCGTTTTGAAGCTTTTGAAATACTTCAAATTTAAATCGAAAGTTCTAATTTTTGTGTTAAAAGGTGAGAGTTATATTCGAATTTCTATTTATTAGGCCAAAAAATTAAAGCTAAACCATGTTATTTTATTTCTTGGGTTTGCCAAATTTGCTACACACTGATAATTTTTTAAACTCAGGTATTGTTTTTATTTAAAAAAATTTTCGTCAAAAATAAATATTTTTTTTATCAAAATTTGACTTAAAAAATGTTTAATCAGATTGTTCACGGTCGGTTATCAAATTCTGCACACGTTGAGCAATCCCTTTACGCTAGTCTCCACGGGCAAGGAAAGCTGAGACTTAAATTGAGAATTAAGAAAGAATAAATTTTCTTGTGCTTTTGGGGAGTAATCGAATCTCATAGGAAATTTTTATACTCAAAATTGTGAATATTCATACTAAACTAGATGTGCGCGGTCTAATAAAAACTACATACACAGCTACAAAAGAAAAATGTGTTCTATGTTTCAAAGTAGACCTACAGCAACACATCCGTGAAGACAATTTCCTATTCATTGTAGAAGTTCTTCAGTGATGTGCGTACAAACATACATACAGAGAGGTAGAAATTACAAACAAATATTTGCCTTTATTAATACAGGGTGTTTTTTTTACAGGTTTGTTTTTCGAATAGAGATAAAACTGGCATTTTGTGGTCAAATCTGGCAACTCTAATGTCATTTATGTTCAGTTTGGTTTGCCATTTCATCATGAACAGGTTGACAAAAGAACAACGCTTGCAAATCGTGCAAATTTATTTCGAAAATAATGGTTCAGTTCGCGAAGTTTACCGTGAGCTCCGTCCATTTTATGGTCGACATAATCGTCCATCAGAGCAATTAATTCGGTTAACCATGGATCGTTTTCGCACTACGTTTACTCTATGTGATAATACGCATCCGCAGAGACGTCGAACAGTGCGCACCGAAGAAACAATTGCCGCTGTAGAGCAAAGTGTTGAAGAGGACCCGAATGAATCGATTCGCCACCGTGCACAGCAATTGGAGCTTTGCCCATCAACTTTATGGAAGATTTTGCGCAAAGATCTTGGCTTGCGACCTTACAAGATCCAGCTTGTGCAAGAATTAAAGCCGCGAGACCATGCAATGCGTCGTGATTTTGGTGTATGGGCCGAAAATGAGATTGATTTCGATGCTGATTTTCATCGCAAAATTTTGTTCAGTGATGAGGCTCATTTTTGGTTGAATGGCTACGTCAACAAGCAAAATTGCCGCATTTGGAGTGAAGAGAATCCACAAAACTGACTGTTTGGTGTGCTCTATGGGCTGGTGGAGTCATTGGGCCATACTTCTTCCGCAATAATGCTGGAGAGGCAGCTACCGTTAATGGAGACCGGTATAGAGCCATGATAACCGACTATTTTGTTCCCGAATTGGATGGCATGAATGTGGATGAGTTGTGGTTCCAACAAGACGGCGCTACATGCCACACAGCGCACGTCACAATCGATTTATTGAAAGAAACATTCGATGAGCGCATAATTTCGTGGAATGGACCTGTCAATTGGCCACCAAGGTCGTGTGATTTGACACCATTGGATTATTTTCTTTGGGGATATGTGAAGTCGCTCGTCTACACCAACAAACCAGAAACGTTAGGGGAATTGGAAGCCAACATTCGTGGCGTTATTGCCGACATACGGCCCCATATGCTCGAAAAAGTGGTTGAAAATTGGACCTGTAGAATTGGCTTTATTCGAGCCAGCTGCGGCGGCCACATGCCCGAAATCATATTTAAACATTAATGGCATAAAATTATCCTTCCAATAAAGCCAAATTGATGGACCTTAAAACGATTTTCTTGTGTTTTATTTCAATTCGAAGTTCTAGACCCCTAAAAAAAACACCCTTTACTACCCATAAGCATTTGTAGGTAAAGCTGTTATGTGCAGACATCGGCTTGCTAGAATTTCGCTATATATATAAAAATATTTTGAGTAAACTTTTATTGCCACTACTGTGTGCAGCGGTGACAAAATAATTCACTGAGGTAAAAACGATACCAAACTTTAAGTAACGCATCAAGGCATATATGGGAATAAATTGCATTTAATTCCATGAAGCAGGGTTTGAGTGAGGCTCGAACAAACATACAGACATATAGACAAAAGTTTTAAAAGTTGATGTTTTAATTGAAAAAGTGCTTGAACAGACACCATTGAATTCCAGCCAGAGTGAGTACCGTTTACGTTGCAAGCTCCCATAGCTAGGGGCTCTGAGTTCATAATCTTTTTTTTGCTACCCCCGCCCCCCATTACTGGTCGAAGAATAATCTTAGAAGGAAGTTGTGGAAGCTCAGTTGAGAATCTATCAAGATGGCTGTATGTGAGTATGCGATCCTGACTTGCTGTGTTGGTTTCGTGTTTTTTGATCAGCGATCAGGTTGTATCTTTTGATGACGTTCCCTGAGCCTAGAGATTATCATAGTTTGGGCCACGACAAAGTCTTGTGATCGATCCTGCGATTTTACAAATTATGCGAATTTAGGCCCGTAGCGACTTTATAATGCACGTTGTTTTTATTGTAATGTGCTGATTTCAGGGAGAAAATCAATATGCCATGTAGGAGGTCCTCGTTTAGTTAGCGACCGAACACTCCTGGCGCATGCCTACAAATCGAAGTCCTTAAAAAGAAAACATGATAGTCATCATCGATTATTTTTATCTAAGCTTTTATTTGCGGGGACATCGCGGGATTAAGAATAATTATTTACTAGCAGAACTAGGAGGCCGAAAATTTAACTGCCAAGGTACATTTGACAAATTGCATTTTTTCCTTCCCATCTCTAAACTATATACCACCTGAGGAGATTAAGGCCGAGCTTCTCTATCAATTTATGTTGCGCTGTTTCTAATTTTTCTTACAAATTGGCGGGACCTACAGTTTCTTGCCGATTCCGAACGGCATCTGGAAAGGAAATGAGTTTGTCAACCACTGCCGAGGGCCGACCCCGATTTGAAACAACTTTCCCAAACCACATGATGTTACCTGTACCAGGGCTCGAACTTGGGACCTTCGGTGTGGTGGGCCAGCAACACTACCGCCACTACTGTCCCCTTATTTACACCCCCATAACCTCCTGTTATTTTTCTTCCTACTTATTATCGTCTTCCCCTTCTTCGCAATCTTAATTTTTCTCAACCATCTCTCTACCAAACGCTTTTCCTGAGCTGGTAGCGCTGACTAAACGTACGCGCACGAACGACTCGTATGGCCGAGCAACTGGTGCTGCATATCCAACAGTGAAGCAAATCCCCCATTACACTCTCAAACTCTGGCGCCTTCTCACATTTTAATTCGACACATTACAAAAGTTTATAGCTTACTGAACTGGCATATTTCCACGATAACCTCCTTGCCTCCTAGCTTTACGCCACACGCGCGCTCCAAAGTACAAAGAAAACTTCAAAGTTCCGTGGCGCAAACCCCCAGCACGCCACTAACACAAGCGCAAGCGCAATTACAGTTTTCTTGAAAATCTTTTCAATACCAAAAAATACACGAAAAACGTTAACGGCAATACCAAGTCAGCCGCACATGCGCAACACACACGTCTATTGTGCGCGTACAACTCCAGCCATACAGGGGAAAAGAAGTGAGCGCGCGCGCGTGTACGCATTTTCAAAAGAAATCAGAAAATTTAATAGTAAGAAAAGCGCTAAGAAGGCAATGGCAACACAAAACGAATGACTGAGTATAAGTAGGCAGTGAGTGAGCTGGGAATGAGACAAAACGCGTCCATCAATTGCACACAGGAAGTCGTTATGATACGCGCACTCCTATTTCCCAATGCCCTTTCAACCACCAACATAAGCACGCTCAACTCTATAAGAAGTCACGACGCTACAAAAACAACAAAATAGTAGTAGTAACTTTTCACTTTCTTAGCGAGCGCTATGCATACGCTTTAATGCTAACGAACCGTCGCGTTGTCTCGATGTGACCGTGGGAACGTTTTCGATTGATTTCATTACAGAGAAAACGGAAAAATGGAAAAAAAAAAATACAAAAAAAATGCAGCCGCAAAGGAATTCCCTTTCTTCGGCTGATCACGCGCTTGTTGTTGTTGTTGTTTGATATCATTACAATGCTCCGTTTCTCGCTGTCTGCTTACCAGCAACAGGATACAACGATTAAGGATTATTACACACAAGCGGCAGCGCAACGAATTTCAAATCAACGAAATAATCAAAGAAACAGTAACGACAGTAGCAGTGGCGCAGCTGCGTTAAATTACAACAACAAACTATACCTACGTCAGGCGCGCTTAGCTCATAAAGGTCGACCAGATTGCAAAATTCCCATGCTTTGCTCAACAACACGCCGAGCTCCGATGACTCGCATGTTTATGCGCTCCAATATGGCAAACGTCTTCGTAGTCCTTACGGTATGCACGTGCAGCGGTATGTGTGCGCCCGTATCCTTACTCACCTTTTGGCTGACTGACATATAGCCCTGCTGTCGCTTAACTGCATGCGCAGGTGAGTTCATACGATGTGTGAGAAACCTATAAGGAACACAGTTCCCACGGTTTGGAGCGTACAAAAAGATCCTGCAACCTTTACGTGCATTGAAATTTGATTGCTTCCCCTATTAGAGGAGCGTAGCATGGTACACAGCATAAACAAGGGGTGAGACTGGCTGAGATAGGAATCATCAACATGCAAAGGAATGGGCAGTCAAAGGTACAGAAAGTGGCAGCAGGAAAGGCGAAGGGTAAGCGCACATCGCCTACAAAGGCTGACAAGCGTTGAGGGTTGATTTCTAAGTTATAGAGCGCTGCGAGCACAAACAATGCAAGCAAGACGTGCAAGGAAAGGACTAGCGTCTCTCCGACAACAGACGCTCTTTACGAATTGCTCTACCTTGCGTGTGGAACGCACACATGCAATGTAACGACAAGCGCTCCTGTTTACAATGCTATACGAAAGCCTTGTGCAGGGTTGCGCTCATTCCCACATTCCTTGACACCGTAGCTGAGTATAAAAGGCAATGAGCTCATGAAGGTAACAAGCATTGCCAAGCAAGCATTCGTTAGTGCAGTACACATTCTCGAGCACAAACTTAAACAAAAACAAAATGTCCGTACAAGTATCGGAGATGTCCAAGACCTATCAATATCGTAAAGTGATGAAACCAATGTTGGAGCGCAAGCGGCGCGCACGCATCAACAAGTGTTTGGACGAGCTGAAAGATTTAATGGTTGTCACATTGGAGTCAGAGGGTGAGCATGTTACACGTTTGGAGAAGGCCGACATACTCGAGTTGACCGTCGCCCACTTACAAAAATTGAAACAACAACGCAAGGTGGCTGCCTCTAAGGGTGGCGCCATGTCACAAGCGGAGGGCTTTCGTTCTGGTTACATACATGCTGTCAATGAAGTATCGCGCTCATTATCTCAACTACCCGGCGTTAATGTCAATCTTGGCACGCAACTAATGACACATCTGGGTCAACGTTTAAATCAAATACAACCTTCGGCACAGCCACCAACACCGCTCACATCGCCCTTATCCGTGCATGTTGGCGTCAATCGCGCACACTACTCTGTGCCCATTTCGCCCGTCTCGAGCTACAATGGCAGTCCCAATTCGAGTGCGTGCAGCGAGCAAACGAGCATCAGCAGCAGCCGTCATAGTTTGTTAACCACCTACACTGGTCACTCGCCTATTGACGCCACTATGGCTACTAACAAGCAAGCTCTAGCAGTGGCGGAGGAAGAGGAGGATGTTTGGCGTCCATGGTAGTTTGGCTGCTACTAAAACGTGTTCGAGTACAAGAAATACAAAACAAAAGCAAACCATGCTCAGTGATAAAGTCTTCCAGACGTGCAGACGCTTAGTGGTGCGCTGCCGTCAACCAAACCACACAACTACCACCTACACAAAAAGCTTTAAAGTAGCGTAGTGGCAATTGTAAATGGCCAAATTTTCAACGTCAACTGCAATTGCACTTCAACCATGTGATTCTCAATAATTTTTAAATATAATTATTAAGTTTATTAATTAAATGCATTTAGTTAAATTAGAGAGAAATTTTAAAATTTATAAAATAAAATAACTAAAATATCTTAACTCAATTATTTATAATTTTATATGTAAATTTTTTTTTTTTAAATCCGAATCGGCTAGTTACATAGGTCTCAGTTCTCATAGAAGCTGTTGTGCACTATGACCAGATGGCAAACTAGTCCCAGCGTGTGGCATTTCCTATGCCTCTAGATGCAGAAGAAAGCGACCTTCTTAGGGAAACGCGAGTCACTCTGTCTCAAATACGTTCTGGATAATGTAATACTGGTAGGTTAGCACCTACTAAAATCCAACATACCAAACGTATGCTAGGCATGTGTTATGTACCCTAGAGCGTATCAACAAAAAAGTTCGAAAATCCCCACCCGTAATTCAAATGTTTACTCGGTGGAGAATTCAAAAATGAGAAATATTTTTTCTCACCACCCTGTAAAATCAGCGATATTTGTTTTTTCCTGATAACTTTTCTATTTGAGCTTGGATTTCAATAAGCTGAAATTGTGCGATTAATCTCTAAAGAGAGTAATCCATTAGTTACTTATTTATTTCTTTCGTTTATTTCATTTGCATTGCATGCTATTGTAATTCGCAACTACCTTATGAAATATGCCATAGATATGATTTATGTTTTGTAATCCTAAATCGGGGGGTTTCACAACGAAAATGAGGAGGCTAATCCCTTTAGCCTACAGTTCGTTATAATTCAATATACAGTTGTGTTCAATATAATAGCAGTAAAATTAAATTGTATGTCGTTCGACGAAATAAAAAGAAGATATGCTTTTAATAATTTTCATTTAAAATATAGCGAATTCCATAACAGAAATCACATAAAACGAAAATTCAAAGTTTATACAAAGTTCAGGAAAGTTAATTAAACTTTCAACAATTTACATCAAAATTTCAATATTTTAGGTCTGAATTTTAGAAAAATTTTGAGTACGCAGTTTTTCCTCTGAATTTTTAGAATTTTTTTGTCACGGATGTTGTGTATTTTTTCCCTACAAAACTAATGTTTCTTCATGCGTTGTATCGAAAAAATCACTCAACATTCTTGACGAAAAAAATTCTACAAATTTAGTAAAATTTTGAGGGAGTTGCACCTTACACAACTAAAATTGATTGGTCTACAAAACTGTGTACTCAAAAATGTTCTAGATTTTGATGACCATTTTTTATACCTTTCATGAACATGAAATGGTATTATAACTTTGGTCCGATGTTTGTAAGTATGAGAAGAAGAAGAGATATACCCACCAATAAGTATAACGAAATGATCAGGGCGATGAGCTGAGTCAGTTTGAGTGTGAGTGAGTGAGTTTTCAGGTTTTGCACATATAATATACGTAATGTGGCGTAAAGACAGCCCTTTCCTCACTTATTCATGTTTAAATAACTTACCTGAACTTTATGTTAACTTTGAAATCTCTTTTTATGTGGTTTCTGTTACGGAATTCGCTATATTTTAAATGAAAATTGTTAAAATCACAGCTTCTCATTTCGTCGAACGAGATACATTTTAATTTCACTACTAGTATATTGAACACAGCTGTATATATGTAAATTTTTATTTTTTTAGCATACTTATAGGGGTGTTAGTCAATTTAAGTTTTTGTAGCATACTTGTAGGGGTTAAAAGTACCCGTTTGGGTAGAAAGTGGATTAGACCTTGCGTAACCGTTCTGGTATAAATTGTAGGAAATACTCAAACAAATGTGAACAGCCCAGCCCATACAAAGTGATCAGAACTGACATTAATTGCATTCTCCTTTGCGACTCATCCCAGACGAATCCTAGACTAACCGCATTTTTCGCAGGGCATTACCAAAAAAAGGTTTAAAAAGTTCCCTCCTCTGTCAAATATTTACTTTGTGGAAATTGCAATGAAAAAAATTTATGTTTTTGAGAACTCTGTCAAAGCACCAAAATTCGTTTTTCCTTATAGTCTCTCTCATTCTT
Source organism: Merzomyia westermanni (assembly GCA_949987695.1). Classification (NCBI taxonomy): domain Eukaryota; kingdom Metazoa; phylum Arthropoda; class Insecta; order Diptera; family Tephritidae; genus Merzomyia; species Merzomyia westermanni. The sequence goes on from OX465288.1 coordinate 7,206,696, forward strand.
CAGAAAATTAATTTTTTTTTCCTAAATACAGGGTGCGTTTTTATTAAAACTATAATAAAAACTGAAGTTGGCTTGAAAGACTAATAGTTTCTATGGAATAAATATGGCTTTGGTACATACCTTTCTAAAAATCGAGCCTAAAGCATAGAAATTATATCAAAAAAACCAGTTCAGCAATTTTTCCAGGGCGCCAATTTTTTTTTTTTTTTTGTAGACCTCATAAGCTAAGTGGGGGAACATTTTCAAATTTTATTTTCTGCATACAACGAGATGCGCTTTCCTTAAAATACCGAAATCGGGTCAATCCCCCTTTTTTGTATAGCATAATTCGAAAAAAATCTAAGAAAAAAGTATTCAGTATATAAACGCCTATTTGGTATTAAGATCGAAATTGTGTCATTTAGTAGATTTTTTGACAATTTTGAACATGGGCGTCACACCGAAAATGCAAAAATTACAAAACTTTGAAAATAGGCTTCTCCCCTCCTATTTTGAAAGAGCTCATTGTCGCGTTTCGGTAGACAAAACTCGAAGCGGAGTTGAGATATCATAGCAAAATATGGTATACATATTTCCAATAGAATAAGTAAAAAAATTAGTTGATAATGACACCCACTTTTGATAACAGTGCAGATATAGTGACGCATTAAATTTGGAAGGTGACTTGTCTGAAAACAACAAGAATAACCTTGGTAAACCCTATTGAAGCATGCCAAAATAAATTTTTAGTGGATGTTTCAACTTGCAATTCATATTTTCACTGCTTTTATCGAAACCGTGTATTGCTTAACCCTTTCGGAACTCTTGGGACACATACGTCCCAAAAAAGTTTTCTTATTAATTTAAAACTCGAAATTTTCTTTTATAAACACAATAAAAACAGTCCCGTCTAGTATATCGCGATTCAGCCAACGGTTCTCTGTTTTGTGCATAAAGAGTAAAGAGAAGCTATCAAGTTTTCTTCTAAATCAGGGTTTCTCAACACTTTTTTTTGGTGAGGCTCCCCTGACTAAGAATAATACGCTCGTTGGCCTTTAATCATAGTCGTTGCATAACACGTGTTTTAATTAAAATCTTTACTTAACTTAAAAATACATTTAAAACGTTGGTCAATCATAGTGATATTAAACAAAGATTTAAGCTAAAATGAAAAGTAACAGGGTACTCTTATGAAAAATATTAAGTTGGTTTGTGGTATGAATAAAATTTTTATGTTTTCCAAGGTCACCCTGTGTCAGCTGTTTTATTCACAAACCATAGCATATCTGTATCAACAGGCGAAAACAGCCAAACTCAAGTTTGGAGTAAGCGATGTCACAAGCACAACCGTGGACACGAACCGTGATTTTAAAATGTTAAAATTACATTTTCGTCATTTTAAAATTAAAACGCCGTCTTTGACATAAAATGTATTTTAAGTTGACTATGATATGGGCCTTTAGCTAAAATTAAATATAATAGAGTGAAGAACAATTTAATTGGTTGTTGGTATGAAGAAATTGTTTATGTTTCGGAAGGTCGCCCTGTGTCAACTATTTTATTCACAAACCATAGTATACTATGGTATGATATGGTATATGTCCTGGAGTAAGCAATGTCACAAACACAACTATAGACACATATTATGATTTAAAAATGTTAAAAGTTCATTACGAATTAACAGGCAATATTTTGATCCAAAATTTTTTCCATGTCAAAAGATGAAGGTCATCCTTCTAGAACTTTTTTAAGTCAAGCGGGTAGGAGAATGCTGGAGCTTGCTTTCCTGTTCGAAAGGGTTAAGTGAAATACCCACTTTCATAAAAATTAGTGGACTCGTTTCCAGTACTTGTAGCAATTAAAACGACAAAAGTTAGTTCAATAGGTTTGATAACCACGCCCACACGCCATCTAATGAATGATGTGCGGTGAATGTCACGTAAGGAAAAAATAACTCCAACTTTGTGGGCTTTTAAAGGATATATGATTCCGGTTCCAGTAATATCACTACACAAGAAGAGAGGAAGCGTTGTGTTATAAACTTCGTAGTTATTGTTTACCATCTATCTATAAATATAAAATCCAAATTATATATGTATGTATGTATCTATAGACCGACTTGTGTCCTAAACGTATAAACCGATCGCAACCAAATTTGAAACACGCACTGGATATCTTCCAGGGATGGTCATGGGCTAAGAAATATTTTGATATATATAGGGGGCGTGGTACCTCCCATACAACTGGAATTTTTCATAGTCCATATCTCTGGAAGTATTTGGGTTAGACAACTGAAATTTGGTAAGGGGTTATATGAGGTTAATCCCTAACACCTGCTTAAAACTGGTGGTAACTAAGGAGGGGGCGTGGCACCTCCCATACAACTGCAATTTTTCAAGTCGGTCTATAGATACATACATACATAATTTGAATTTTATATATATAGATAGAAAAGTGGGGGGAAACCCACGGGTATAAGCTAGTACTATATATTAAGGAGTTGTAAATAACATCTGTACCAAAACAAAAATTATTTGTAAAAATTTTAATTAGTATTTGTCAACAAAACCACATTCGGGTAGATCCACCAAGGGTTTCGCTGGTCTTCAATAAAATTTTCTTACCTCACGCCAAGTAATTGCCTATCTTCATCGAATTTCCATTTTTTATGTATTCGAATAAAGAAATCAATACAAAGGGAATACCTACCTGTCATTTCCTGCCCGTCAATCAAAGTAAATCAAATCCTTCTATAATTGTATGACGCTACGAGAAGGTGGATCATTATATGCGAGTAGTAACCCTCTAATTTTCTACCAAACTACGCATTTCACTTTCTTTGACGTAACGAATTTTATTGTTCTCCTTATACCACTTTTCACTTTTATTTTTTGTCTTAAATCTTTTATATTTTGTTTTTGTGTGCATTTCATTGTACTTTATTTGGTGTGGTTCGGTCAGCAGCAATGCCGCAGGGAGATTAGAAGCATAATTAGGGTGTGACATTTTAAAGCAAAGTTTATTGACTTAAAAGTTAATTAAATTGAACTCAAAAGTGAATTAGAAGCTTATATATAAACACAAGCAAAAACTCATTTTCCCATGCAAATTATATACAACTAAATTTTTCAGTATCAGAAGCATTCTTAGCACCGTTAAAACTAGAGAAGATCCGAACATGGATTTTTAAAGCTGAACCGAACCGAATCGAACTTCGGTGAAGCTCTAATCTCAACAGAACATTTTCAAGGTTCATAATAATAAGTAATCAATGAATATTTAAGAATTGTATACGTTTATTATTATAAAAAAGTTACATTAAATCACATTCATTTCAGTTCATAACATAAACATTTTTACGTTTAGAAAATTAAAAAAAAAACTTATATTTTTATGACTCGAAATATGATAATGTTACCCCCATATTCATAAAAAATAAAATTGGTTTATAAAGCTTTTTAAAATGCCATTTCCATACAAATTTTGAATTATAAGAGCTTCATAAACCTTTTTTATTTTTTACTACCTTATACCCGTGGGTATATACGTACATACCTGAGTGTTATGCAGTATGAAAAATCCCATTTGTATAGGAGGTGTCACGCCGCATTTTTAGCTATCACCAGTTTTCATGCAGGTGTTAGGTATTAACCTTATATAATCCCTTACCAAATTTCACTTGTCTTGCCCAAATACTTCCAGAGATATGGACAATGAAAAATTCCATTTATACGGGAGGTGCCACGCCCCCTTTTTAGTTTTTGACAGTTTTCTTGGAGGTGTTAGGGATTAACCTCATAAAAGCCCTTCCCAAATTTCATTGGTCTAGCCTAAATACTTCCAGAGATATGGACTATAAAGAATTGCAGTTGTATGGGAGGTGCCACGCCCCCTTTTTCGTTATCCGCAGTTTTTCTGGATGTGGTAGGGATTAATGTCATATAACCCCTTACCAAATTTCAGTAGTCTAACGTAAATACTTCCAGAAATACGGACTGTTAAAAATTCCATTTGTATGGGAGGTGCCACGCCCCCTATATATATCAAAATATTTTTTAGCCCATGACCATCCCGGTAAGGTATCCAGTTCGTGTTTCAAATTTGGTTACGATCGGTTTATACGTTTAGGACGCAAGTCGATCTATAGATACATTTATATATATATACATACATAATTTGAATTGTATATATATTTTTTATGAATATGGGGTTAAGAATATAATTATATTAGAATGCAAAAACAATTGCCTATTGGCACTTGTAACTTAAATTTTTTGCGAGAATAAAAAAGTGCATTCTTGATGTGATTCTGCAATTTTCACAATGAAAATGAAACACAGGGTCACACCTCAAAATATAAATATTTTAAAATTAAACCTTATAAAATTTTTAAGTAAACAAAAATTTACAGACATATGTTCGGCAAAAGTTCGGGTTTTTTTTGGTCAAAGGCGAACCGAGCTTTGGTAGCCGAACATGGCCGAAACCGAAGTTCGGTCGTTGTCTAGCTAAAACATTTCGAGAAAAGTTTGCCTCTGCTGTGAAGTGTTAAATAATCTGACGTGTATCATACGCTGTACATTGAACGGCTTAAACTTTCTCTTATACAAAAATGGCGACTGAAAGGCACACTATTTTAAAAATCATACATAATTTACGAGTTGTAACAGTTAAAATGAATGTATAGATTTGGAACACATTTGAAGTACCTATGACTCTAAAAATGTCGGTTTCCCTTATTATATCTGCACAAAAGACTCGTTCCTTTAAATAAAAATAAAAAGTTTACAAGATAAACGACGCTTTTTAAAAAATTGTGTCTGCATGTTTGTTCGTGCATTGCTCAAAAACGGGTACATTGAATTGAATGAAGTTTTCACCGATGTATTGGTAGACATCCAACTAAAAGTTTAGGCACAATTTGACTTCGCAGTAATATTTTATTTTGGTTATATACAGTGGTGATAATAAAAGTTGAAACAAAAATCTTGAATAAATTAAGTAAAATTAAACCATGATAGCAACACTTTTTTTTATCATCTCCCTATCTGTATGTATGTCTGTTCATAAGCGCAGCACTAAATACCCTGCGTAAAATGAGATCAGTCTAGGATGCATCCGGGCTGAGTCGCAAAGGAGGAGGCGGCTAATGCCAGTGCGGACCACTTTGTATGGGTTGAACTGTTTACATTCGTTTGAGCATTTCCTATGGATAGACCAATTGTAACATTTATACCGGAACGGGTACGAAAGCAATAATCCGCTTTCGTTCCACGCGTGTACTTTTAACTCATATAAGTATGCTACAAAAACTGAAATTGACTTATACCCCCATGAGTATGCTACACAAATAAAAATATACTTATGTATATTGAATTATAGCCAACTGAAGAATAAGGAGACTAAAAAAGACATTTCATAGTCATATTAAACAAAGATTTTGACTAAAATGAAATGTAACAGGGTCCCCTTATGAAAAAAAATTAAGTTCGTTTATGAAGAAATTTTTTATATTTAGCAAGGTCACCCTGTGTCAGTTATTTAATTCACAAACCATAGCATATCTGTAGCAACAAGCGAAAAAAGCCAAACTCAAGTTTGGAGTAAGCGATGTCACAAACAAGCGTGATTTTAAAATGTTAAAATGACATTTTCGTCATTTTAAAATTAAAACGCCGTCTTAGACATAAAATGTATTTTAAATTGACTATGACAGACATGAAATGATATTTATTAAAGAATCATGCTTAAGTTGATAAAACTCTATTTTAATTTGACTATGATTATGGGCCAATATCTTTTAATGACACACCCTAATGCATATTTATACCCATATATGCAAAAATACGTACCGGAAAATTATTTTTTTTTCCAAATTCATTTCTTATACAATATCTACTATGTTATTTTTTCTCATTAAAGATCGGCTGACAAAAGGACGAACCCTAATCGCAATTCATTGCTATGATTAATAGAGGTGGTGCATGTAGAATTGAAAATTCGGTGATTTCAGCTAAAAAAAATTTTATAAAAAAGCAGTAAATCTAAGCAGTGACCAGCACAAAAAGTAGCCAAAATCCTGTTGATAATTTGAACACGTGTGCGCACAATTAAAATAGATTTCTTTGAGTTTTTTTTTGGAATGTTTGATTTTTTTCAACAGATTTTCATAGATTACTTTTTCTTAGGTTACAAAATTGTAGCGCAACCAATAACAAAGCGCCTGCATTAAATACACAGATCACCACTGTGCAAGGAGAATAATCAAACAGGACGTCATCGTCACTATTGAAGAGCTACATAGAACGTAAGACAAAGCCATAGAGGGCACAAGACATTATAAAAGAGCATGAACCAAGGGAGATCAGGCAATGCTCTGTAGATCTTAACAATATTACGTATATATGTATGCATGTGTGTGTGTGTGTGATCGTACATAAAATGCTTAAGATAAGATCAGCGTGCCTAATCAGTTTATTATGGTTGGTTGTTGAATGTGTTGTGATCCCTGGGTGGACGTGGTTATGGGCAGCCGTTATACGTAGACTTGTGAGCGGGCAGCCAAGAACGAGACAAGTAAGGACTAAACACAACCATACAATAAATAATACAATTATAAAAACAACAAAAATAAAGCAAACAATAGCCCTAGTAAAATAGGAACAAAAAATGACGGAGCACAAGCAAAAAGAAGCAGCAGTAAAAAGAAATTAAAATAAAATAAAACAAACTAAATACAATAAAAACACACAAAGTACTAATGAAAACAACGTTGTTGAAGAATATGACCCCATGTGAGCAACCGCACACAAAGGATACGAACGCACAGTCTGAACTTGAACTGTTGAGCCATTGCATGCTTGAACGTACGCTATGGTTAGCCAGCAAGCCAGTCCACTGGCGAGTGTTTGGGTTTGTGCGATGACTGCGCACTAATAGGCTCATCATCGTTATTGGAAGCACACAAGACACATACTAGGTACTACGTAAGATTCTCGGTAAGGAAGGCTAGACGGAGGCACGAGCGCAGATAAGCGCATGCTCAACTGGTTGCCGTCTTGAAGCAACTTCTTTTTAACCCATTCACAACACTCCTTTGTTTGATCACGTATGAAATTTTTGAAAAGTACACAATTGAAAAATAATACTAAATTATACGCGCACTTACGCATATGTGGATAGCATTTCATCAGTGCGCTAAGCAATCAGTTTCAGAGCACTAAAAAATATAAATTCTGAAAGTGATACAAGTAAGATTGTCTAAGTTCGCATGGCATCTAACATTACATGCATATATTTATATATTTATAATAACATTGTAACTGGCCAATGTTTGTACATTATAGATATTAAAGAAAAAGACAAGCAATAAAAATGAAAAAATTGGTTTTTAAATTTTTTTTGGATATTTTGTCTGGTTGTTTGTTCGCGCATCACCCAAAGTCGGTTTTATAGAACTTAGTGCAGCTTAACCCGATGTATTTCTAGATGTCTAACTTAAAGTTAATGACCCATAAGAAGCCAAAGCAACAATTCTTTGAATTTCTGTATGTACAGTTGTGTTCAATATAATAGTAGTGAACTTAAATGAGATATAGTTCGACAAAATAAAAAGAAGCTGTGTCTTCAATAATTTTCATTTGAAATATAGTGAGCTCCATAGAAGAAACCACATAAAAAGAAATTTCCAAGTTTAAATTAAAAATTATTGAGTTATGGGAACGAAACAAATGTACATGAGATACATTATTAATTCCTTCTTTTGGATACTATTACCTGGAATATATATATATATATATATATATATTATTTTAATTATAATATTACCATCGCATTCTTAAAGCAAATTTCACGACTACTACTAAACAAAAATGCTTCGGTTATTTTATGAAATTAGAAGCAAGCGCGCTGACATCTGCTTCTGAAGTCGACTAATGATCCGGAGTATTCCCGAAGTTAGTTTTATCCGGCACTATAATCTTGCAACTTTATTTAAGAAAGATTGTGGGTCCCACTCCAAACACCAACATGTAAATTGGTTCGTATGTTATCTGAACTCGTCACAATCTGGCGTTGCCGTTACACACTCCCTAATCCCAGCTGGGTATACGAATGTCTTCCGCAACCAGACACCTTAAATTGCTTCGGTGTCACATTTCATCAACAACAATAAGCGACATCGTGTTTGTTTGCTTGCAGTTTCTATGCAATGAATGCATGCAGATTCTCAAAAGGAGCTCCTATGTGGCTTGAATTGGTGTATTATCCTTTGCCTTTTTTGTTGAGTCTCATTATTCAGCATTTAGATCTTCTGTTTACTTTACCCTTTTCTAAACTTGAGATGAATCTTACACTCGTCACATACTCGACGGCGACAATAAGGACGTGTTTGCATATTGGGCTATTTTAAGCTAGAAACAAAGATAAACCAACTTTGGGGTGTTGTGTCATCAAATAATATACCACGGTGCTTAGTCATCAGTTCCAATTTTTAGTGAATCCAGTAATGAGCATTGCATCAGTGGTCTTCGCTTCGGTTACGTGAGCAATTAAGTGCTGGCTCGAAGGCAATATGTTCAACGGCAGACTAAAAATGAAATTCCTTCCCAGACCTAAATATACACGTGACATTTGCTTCGAATGCTGCCGTGACTTGAAACTCAGATGAGTTCAGAGTCTTTATTTTTTTTTGCCTATCCAGGTAATGGTCAAATTTCCTAACAGTAAGAGCACTGGACAGCTTGAGCTCCATCCGTCAATAAGTTCGCCAGTCCGCTATCTCAAATGATTCAATCGAACCTAAACGAGGTGCTTTTTGCTCCCCAAGGTGTCGCTAGAGTCGGTAGTTGCATTATTTTAGGAGCCGAACTTGCTATTTATGTTCACAATGGCGTAGTAGTAGTACAAATGCATTTATTTTTTACAATCAATTTTTGTAAAAAACCTGCAAAAAATGATATTAGTCTAGGATGAATCCGGGATAAGTCGCAAAGGAGCATGCGATCGATGCCAGTTTTGATCTCTTTGTATGGGTTGAAGTGATCTCTTTTGTTTGAGCATGTCCTATGAAGAGACTAATTGGTCGCTTTCATGCCCTAAAGGGTAGTGTCGGACCGATTTTTTTTGTTCCCCTACGGGTACGGTCGGACAAGTTTACTTTCAACACCTCAAAGTAGGCTACCGAAATTAAATCAATTGTAACTCATTGTAGACGAAAGGTATTGATTCCGAATCACTCTTTAGACATCAGCCCTACTACGCCAAATAATACTTGGTTTTGCATGTAGAGCTAGTCTCTATCTTTAAGACGATACCTTACCCTTTGCTTTCGAATGTCAGCAGAAGAACAAAAACACCAATGAGTAATAATATATAACATATAAAATTTTATATTCCGCCACAGTTCTTGCATTTCATTTTCCTTGCATCAGCACTTCCCTTAAATTGGCTTCATATTGCAGTTCACCTTGGCATCAGAAAGAACTTGTCATTCATTGAACACACACAATCACTTGCGATAGTTTAATTAATGAAAAAATAATAAGTTAAGCACTTACTATTGCATGTAAATATTTATAAGATTTTGCAAAATTACCACAAAATTCGAACAGCTGTTTTGATATATAACAGCGATGTGAGTTGCCATACGTGTTGAAATAAATGGCAAACAGCCCGATTCTAAATATTCCCATGGGAGTTTATCTTTCAAAAATTTGTGCCTCCCTCCCAAAAACGAATTCTCCTAATTACGAACTCCCTGGGAGAAGACTTTTCTCAAAAATTTTGGGAAAACGAGTTCGAAGCACGAATCATCTGTTTCGAACAAATTTGACATTTCTCGTAAATATAAAAATGTGAACAATTGTTGGGTAAAAATAATGCAGTTTAATTTATATTAAATTATGTTTTAAATACAATTAGATGTTTCGTTTGAAGTGGCATTCCAACTCAACAAAGGCCGGTCAACGCAACTATTACGCAATGGTGGTGTCGGCGGTCGTAGCGGCGAATGTAATCGTCTCCCTGATAGAGGGATCGGCGAAAGTAGTGGCGAAGGAGTGCTGATAATAGTGGTGGAGGTGATACAGCGTTCTTTAAGCATGATTCCGTCTAGGGTTCATATACAGCACAAGGGTACTAAGAGTACATACCCTTGGCGTACATACCCTTGGGGTACATACCCAACTGTGGAGGGAGCGATTTGGTATTACCAGTGCAACCTTCTAAGTCATGTCACCCCTCCTTACGTAAAGAAGGAGAGGCTATTTAATGAAAGGCATCATATCCTTGGATCAACTATCAAATTGCACGGAATTACCTTTATGCATTTTAGACGCGGTAATTATTTAGGACCGTCGCCGAGTGGGAACACACGCCCAAAAATGTCGTGATCGGAGATCAATTAATTTTCCTAGTTTGCAAGATATTTGCAGGCGAAGTTAACAATTTTCTGTCATTTCTATTTCTATTTCCAGAAGTGTTTTGGGCAGAAATACTGGGGATCGCGTAGCCGGTGTTGGACCTTCTAAGGGTTATTTTTTTAAATAGCCAACTCAGAAAGATGGTCTGCACATAAAAACCATAGATCACGCCTCAGATTTAGGAACAGCCTGGGGTTAGTTTTCTGTTTTTTTTGCAAATATTTTTCAAAATAATGAAAATATTTGTTCTCTCATTCTTGGGAGCGAAAGGCGTCTTTTGATGCCCATATCGACATGTTTGGAGGAATATTAGCACTCGGTCGCGGTTGTAAACAATTACCTTAGTCCCCTCTGCCTACCTGATGTTGACAAGCCTGGCGATCTTCTAAAATGTTTGATTAAAGTTATGGATATAGTGGCACCATGGTCTTTGAGACTGTGTCAGTTTTCTAATAAATTGCATTGTCTAATTCACGAGATGTGGTATTAAAACGCCGCATAAGCGTTAATTGGAGTTGTAGAAGACTCGCCACTTTTACCAACCAACTAAAAAATGTTTCTTCTATTAGCTCCCTTAAAATAGTTTGAGGAAATGTCTCCAAAATTATGTGTCAGTTCTCCCATTTTTCCAACGTTCAGAATACCTACTTTTCCTCCCAAATACATCTTCGATTTTTCGAAGCTTGTTTGTGATACGGGGAGATGGGAAAAGAGAAACAATTCCCAAAAAATGTGCGTTCATGATTGCGGGAATGGGAAATGGGAGAAATCTCAAAAAAAAAATCTGTTCAGAATCGCTATGCATATGTAAAGTTGGCACAGAAAAGTTTAATTTGCTTGCATTAATGAACCAGCGAATTAAAAAATTAAAAGATTTAATTTATCAGTTCTTTTGTACAAAAACTACCCAAGCCTATTAAACCTCTCTTGTTGCCCGTGTGTATCTACAAGGTGGCGCAAAAGTAATCCTCCTATCAGAAAATGCTATAAATTTTGCGATTGGCCCCTAAAGTCAGTTCTGTTTTGACATTTGTGTAGTAAACACATGCGAAATACACGTTAATAAACAATGTTACGCTACACTGCTCCAGAACGCGGAATATTGCTGACTATTTATTTGACCAATAATCGGTCGGGGCCAAACGGTTACTGTGAATGGTGAGCGCTACAGAGCAATGATCAACGAGTTCTTTTTGCCGCAACTTGATGAATTGGGATTGGAAAACATGTGGTTCCAACAAGACGCTGCAACAGCACACACTCCACGTGCCACAACCGATATGCTGAACATCAAAAGCTTACTTTTGCGCCACCTTGTATGTGTACAAACGTCAACCCAGAGGTGGATAATATGAAGCACAAACTGACAGTAAGTAAATCAACTCGCGTGATTTCCCTCTCTTTAAAAAGAACAACAAACACTGCAACATCTTCAATCCGCCACTGCTCTAGGCAACGTCAATTTGATTATCACCGGAAGCTGGAAATTAACATCAACGGTGATCAACGACGTAGACAAGCAACTACAACTTCAATAAACTGGGAATTCCATTAACGGCTTGAAAAGAAGTTTAGCGCGCAGCGTTTTATTTAGCAACCACAACGAAGGAGCAGAATATAGAGGCCCGCAAAAATATTAAGGTAGACAGACACAAAAACAAAGGTGACAGAAAATACAGAAAGAAAACACCAATAAAATATAACAACAAATTTAATGCTTACTACGAACTTTGGCTGCTTACTGGTATGTGCGCTGAGGTGGTTGAAGGTTGTACGAAAGTGCTGCCGGAGACGTGTGACCAACAAAGAAGATACGTTGCTGAATCTCTCGCTAGAAATGTTTCAAGTTGAGCCAGGTTGGGCTAGGCCATTGGTCATTGTGAAGGGTCGGCAATCAAATTCGTATAGCGACAGTATAGCTGCGTGCTAAAGGCTTTTGGCATGCGGCCAGCGGTGTGGTGCGGTGCATTTAAATCTTCTACCTCATAACACCTAATCAGGGACAAGAATGACGGTGCGACGAGTATAACAACAACCACACCAGCGATGACAGTAGCAGCAATATTAACAGCAAATGTGACGATGCCCATTAAACAAATAATTTTATATGAAAGTAATTTTAAACGAGGGCGCTTAAGTAAGTCAGGGGTTGATATTAAAATAAAAATAAAATTTTTTTAACTTAACTGAATCTTAGGATGGGTGGCTTTTTTACTCTCTGGGCTCTCTCAATCTTGGCACTATACTTTCAAAGCAAATGTACTTGATGTATACGAAGCTGATACAGAAGGGTAATCAAAGCTTATTACGATAGCCCAAATCGATAGAGCGCAAGAACAGCTTATGTTGGGAAAGCAATTATATGGACATACAACTTATTACTTGATCTCCTCAGAAATCTTAGAGTGGCGAACAAGCCGAGTTTCAAAAGCACAAAAATCTTTGATCTCAGACTCAACATATATTTAGTAAGAGAGCTAACATTGAAAAAAGGCTATTAGTCTAGTATTAGTTCAGGATGAGTCGCAAATGACCATGCTACTAACGCCAGTTTTAATGTCTTTATATGGGTCGACCTGCCCCCTTTTGTTTGAGCATCTGCTATGAAGAGACTAATCGTACACTTTTAAGTCTAATTGAGTACTGCAGAAGAGGTCCACCTTGCTCGACTGGTTGGACACTTGTTGTGTTTGTGCTCTGCCTTCGCTAGGTAGTACACGGCTAAAAGGTTTGAACCATTCGTCGGTTTAAGCAATTTTTTAAACGTTTTTGTAATAAATTCCAAACCCGATTTTGAATTTATTGCGAATTAGATTTAAAACTTAACTGAAAAAAACGTCTAAATTTTTTTTAATTGCTTTTCATTTATTTCTGAAAGATTTTTCAAGTCATTGAATTTTTCTCAATACAGTTTTGTGTGCCCCGTAGCTCAGTGGGTAGAGCAGACGACTCTGAGCGGGGGCGTCGGTTCGAATCCTGCCAACTGATACAAATGTTTTGTATGTTTTTTAATTGCTAAGACATTTCTGGTTTAAAATTTAAACCCTTTTCTTCACGGTTATTTTTTTGTCTAAAACTGGTATAGTTTAAATTCTAAACCAAATTTTGTTTGGACATATATGTCGCAGAAAAGTTTAAAATTTAGGTTAAAGTTTTTAACCGCGTAAGTAGAGGGTTTTTAGTGAAAGTGTGCTAGGAGATGGACCCACCATGACCTCTGTCCTGTTAGGGTTAAAATCCGAATTTCACTAGTTTCTTGAATACTTTCGAACTTAATGACCTAACCTCGTATATACCTAAATACGCATACACCAATGTAGTTATGAAAAATTTTATAGGCGAGTGCTGAGGGCTTACTTCATGACCCTTAATTATGTAGCTGACGCGCTGGGCTTGGATGGTCAAGAAAAAAGAAAATAATTTAATTCTATAAAATGCATAAGGAAATCCAAGTTCAACAGCAACAATATAATAGAACACGTATAAAATAGCAGCAAATAATAAAAACAACAACAAACACAAGCGACTGTATCTTAAAAGCAAACTCAAGCAAATAGTAACAACAGACACAGCCACTAAACATGCTGCCAAGCAAGCAACCAACCAACCACCAAATCAACGGACGCTCCAAAGAAAGAGTCAACACAAAAGCCAGGCTAACTCGCGCCAAGCCAAGACACAATTGCATCAAGCCGAGGGCAATTTATCCTCCTTTTTTGTGTGATGCCAAGAGCCAAAGATCGAGCTACGCTGCTGCCGACGACAAGGTAAGGCTGTGGAGTGCGCTTTGTGTGACGGCATGCGACGACAATACTCTGCGACGGTGAAGCCTACGACTGAGGCGCGCTCGCTTTGAGCTCTTGCTGCCGTTGGCCCGTAATTGTTGTATGTTGGTTGATGCATTGCATTGCATTGCGACGACTTTTGTGTTATTATCGTTTTCTGTGTTTTTTTTTGTGTTGTTGTTGGTTCCGCTAGCTGTGTGTGTGTGTGTGTGGTTGTTGTATAACGTATCTGAAACGACGATCGTGAGAAAATGGTTTGGAACGTGGTTCTCACACGATCGACACACCTGCCCTTTTTTATTTCTGTTGAAATTTTGTTGCTTTATTCTCGGATTTTCTGTTTTTTGTTTTCAACTACTTTTTGTTTTTGCATCGCTTTGAGATGACTTTTTTTTCACTTCTTCTTTTAACAATCTTTTGTTGCTTTGTTTTGCATTATTATAATTTTTTCGATATGTAAGAGATTCGAGACTACTTAAAAGTGACGATCACGATATTGTAGTGGAGCAGCCAGGCCAAAAAACGGCAGACATGTGTTGTGCTTGTTGTTGTTGTTGAAAGGGGCAGCACTTTTTTGAACAGTAGTACGTATGGATAAAATTGATATAAATTATAAAAAGGTATGAATCATGACAATTGAAAAGAGAAAATTCAAATTCACTTCTGGCCCGATATTCCCGCTATGGGTATGCGGTTCTTGACTGACACGGACTCGTATTGGGCTGTTATTTTGTTTTGATTATTTTAACCCAAATAAAGAACGAATTATCTTAATCAAGCATCTTTATACCACAAAAAGCATATAATCCCCGAGCTTCTTCTTTATTGGTCCGACTGGGAACATACTAACTAGTTTTGCCCTGTATAAAGGACTCCGTAATTCTGGTGGTCAGTTGAAGTCTATTTTTGGTCCGATTATGGCCACAACAAACTCCAGAGCAATCTATCTTACTTGTGCATCTTTATCCCAGAAAAACAGTATACTAGCTAAGCTCCTATTTGTTGCTCCGACTGCGAACAAACGAACTAGTGCTACCCAGGTTTAAGGAATTTGTAATTCCAGTGGTCAATTGATGTGGACAAACTCCACAGCGCACCAGGTTACTCGAGCATTCTTGGACAAGTAAGCCTCACAGGATCAAAGAAGCAAGTGATTAGCTGACTGCAAATCTGAATAGCCGAATAGAGGAATAGAATGGAGGATGTGAACGTGGAAACATTTTATGTTTAGCTCTTCAGCGGTGAAAGTATTACAATACATATCCAAAGTTAGTCTTAGCTGGAACTAAAATAATGTTTTTGTTTTCTAGTACTTCGACCTAAAAGTGCGTAGTAGGTGTCACCTTTAATGAATGCGGAGTCATAAAGGATTACCAGGGGGAAAAACTGAGCTTTTCCAAAGTGTAAGTAATTTCGAGCTCTTACTTAAAAATATTGCTCAATCCGGATAATTTAAACCAATTTGAAGGCTTATTTCTAGTCGAAACACAAACTGAGTTCCGATGCATCAGCGCTTGGTGTTGCAAAGGAGCTGCCCGACTATTTGCGGTGTGGATGAGAGCCCCTGTGGGTATGTGTGGATTAAATAGATCACTGGATTTTGTGATAGCTTCCTTATACACCTATCGAGTCGAACTGCCACGGGCGGGTGTCTGCTTCGGTGTCATGGTTCCGCATCTCATTATGATCGATACATTTTGGTTTCACTTTAAAGTACGGGTGTCATAAGTCCTCCACATTCTGGGTTTGCGCCATAACGCACAGCTTACTTGCAACCAATACAACCCAAAATTTTGTTAGAGCGAAATTTAAACTCCATCTGTCCGTCTTCCCCCAACATTGCCAACCACTGTGCAGTGAGACGTCGCCATGGCACGACTACTCGTACAAACCATCTACACCAAAACTACATAAAAACAGCGACACAGCACCGACAAACGGAAGAGGTGATGGCGATCATCATAATGATTGTGGACACAATCGTTAAGTCCAGCAGCAGGAGTCGATGCTGTTTCTGAGCCATTTTGCTGTTCAGCGTTGGCAAACGAGCTAAAACATGAAGCTGACGGCGCGCAATCTCACAAGCGCCTACAGCACCGATTGTGCTGAGCTAACCAAAAAGTGAAAAAAAAACAACAAAAAATCACTAAGTCACTTCATTTAGCAGCGCAAGACAGCCCAAATGTGGCCATGACTGTGAAGGAGGGCGACGGTGGTGTTGGTGGTAGCGCTGGCGATGATGGTAATACGGTCACACGGTCACAACCGAACGCGACGTGTGTTGATTGCTATATGTAGTTCGTGTTGTTGTTGTTGTAACTATTGAATATGTAATGTTTGTAATATGTGAGGTTGTTATACAACTTTGGCACACGCGCACTGTGCCACTGGGACTGACTGCTTTACTTGGCTGGCTGGCTGGCTGCCGAGGTGTGCATCTTTGTGAACGTTTGAGGCCGTGAGGCTGAGACTTTTAACTGCATTTATGGCTGTCGATAGCTGCCTACATTTTTTTTTTCTGTTCGTTACTTTTTTGTTTTGCTAAAAGTTATTGGTGTTTAGTGTGACTGTGTTGTTGTTTTGTGTTGGGCGCATATACAGGCCTGGTACGTAGGGGATCTATGGGATAAGGAGCTTTGCGTTTGGGCGCAATATGAAGGAGATGAGGTTGTTTTGTTGCCTTTGAGTATGGTTCTCATTGTTATTGTTGTTGCTGTTATACCCAGCAGCGTAAGTGCAGACAATTTTATAACTTTGAATCGTTATTTTCAGTCGATCAAACCAAGATAAACCTTCTTTAACTTGTGTGGAGCTTAGGTAAACTACACCCAATGGTATGGATCTATAATGCTACGAAGAACTACTAGAGGGTTGTGTCTAAGTACTAGAGATCGCCTGGTCTGAGCTATTATGTTAAGCGAGTGCTAATTCCGAGTTTTACCGTCCTCTCTGTTCTTTTGAAGTATAACTACTTTATTATGTAGCAAACGGGCAGACTGCTAAGTCTCGAGGAACATATTTCCATATTTAGATAGGAAAGGTATTGCCTTTCTTCTCCAACTAGACCAGCCTGCGGTGAGAGTACCACAGGGCTACCTATGCGCCAGCTGTCATAATGGGAGGAATAGCAGTTGACCAATCACTTTCTTTGTCGATGTCCAGGACTGCAAACAAGGCTTGGGAAAGTGACCTCGCCAACAAGTGCTACTTAGACTAAATTGGCATCTGAGCAGTTAGGAAGTCCCCACGTCTCTTAAGTCATGATGTAGTTCTCGAAATCATCGATAGCGTCGAAAGAAGACGCAATGGCTATTGTTATGTTGCTCTATGTGGATGTTGTTGGAGCACCTCAGAGACTCAGCTTCAAGCAATTGTCAACTAGGACTATGCGGTTTACAACAGCTTAGTATTTCATTACTGTGAAATCAATGCGTCATCCCGCAGCAATCCATAGTGTTGTGTTCTGCCAGGCCTGAAACTCACTCAAAACTCTACAGTCAAATTACCAACCAGTCTCAAAGAAAAATAGTCTTGAGCTACACACCTCGTGACTCATTCGAAGCGGTTACAAAAGTCTCGGTTAAAAGACGCTTTGAAGTATCGAATATCGATAATCAGTCATCCATAACCAGAACAATAACTAAACTATCCGAAATGGAACCGTTTGGGAACAAGCCAAAGCGAAGCTACCTTTAAGCTGTCCGAATGAGAACGGGTTAGGAACGAGCTGGGAAGTAATGCACCGGACCACAATTGCCACCGCCAATTACATGTTCTGGTATAGTTCTAAACTAGTCCAATTATCTACCGGGATGTGTCTTTGCTAAACTCGACGAGCAAATCGACGACGTGTAGCTCAGATTCTGCTGACCGGCTGCCAGCCAGTAGCTTTGGGATCTTGTTGTGGCTTTGTAATTTGGTGGCAGTCAAGGGCAGCGAGTACGGATGGCTAATATCATTTTCACCTGCGCGCTCGAGGATTAAGTCTAAGACACTGTCAAGTTCCGCGAGGCGAAAAAGCCAGCAAATACCGTGAGAAATTGTTTATTTTGAAGCATTAATTTTCAACCGAAAGCCCTTGAACTAACTTATCATGCAGAGTTTTGCGGAGTTTAGAGATTAGACCATGTTGCAACGGCGGTTCGCAAGAGCCCGATTTTGCTCATCTCTAGTGGTCTTTTGGGTATATTATGGTTGCTTCCACCCCCTAACTCAAACATTCCTCTTTGTATTTGCTACTGCCGTTGCTGTTGGTTTGTTATCATTATAGTTTTTACCTCTTTTGTTGTTGTATTGCTACATTTACAGCTCAAATTGCTGCCATCGCTGCTTTGCTACCTTTTGGGTTTGTTTTCTCTTTCTGTCTTTTTATTGATTTTTCTCCTTTTCACCTTGCACCTTCCACATACCTAAATACCTTTCGCTTTGCACTAGTCGAGAATCGTGAGCTTGAGGCGAGCCGGCGCGCCAATCATGTAGATCGCCTGCAAACAATCATCTTAGGATGTGTTTTAGCACACGCTGCAGCAATTAGGGAATTTAGCATCATTGGTGATGATGTTGCTCGTGATGATGTTGGTTGTGGCGGTGGTGCTGATACGACGAATGGTTGGGTGCTGCTGCTGGTCGCACATTAATCGCCGATCGTTCTTGTGGCGCTATTCCATGCCGTGATGAAATTGTTGTTATGCAAGCAAAACCCAAAAGAGTTGAATTTGTAAAAAAGGATTAAAAGCAAAATGGGAATTGGTGAATGTTTAGATCTGGTATTGCACACAGCAAAAACGAATTGATTTTGTGGGCGAGTTGGTACTCGAATGGGAGTAGTGAACAGTGAAACGAAGCGCAAGGCAGACCTGATATTGCAATTTGCAGCTTGCTTAATACCAACTTCGCAAGGAACATGGCACCAACATACCTCTTACTCATTCCGCAACTCATAATTTGTGCGCTTTGTTTGACTAATCGTGCGGAATTGGAAATTTTTCTGGGAAATCTTTTATGAGTGCGCTACGACGCTATGACGCTTCTTAAGCGCAGCGAAGAAATCTAGAAACGTTGAGCTAAAGCGTTGGGATATACTTGACGTTGTAGTCATGTTAGGCATGTGTCACGCGTCTAGTCTCTGGAATGCTGTGCAATTTCCGGAATACTTGGAAGAATTTGCATGATTTTAATTCAATTAATTAAAATGTGTCAGCTTGAGTGGAAGCCACCTCCTATAGGAGATGCTCTCTTGGACAATGCAAAGGTGCGTTGTGATGCCACATAACATTATGGTAAAGTCTTTGATTTCTTCAAGAATCGCTGCACTTCAACGATATAACTCCGAATAAGACTAAGCTCGATCTCGGATAAATCCCTCGAAAAACCGAGAGTTCAAAGTCGAAGAGCTTCCAACTAGCACTAACAAAAGCTGTACAACATGAACCGACTCGATGCAACTGCAGCAGGAAGGGTTTTCCAATATGTTGAGCTAAACCGAGTGTACTCCGATTGGGCAGTGCTACGTCAGAGCACCTATATCCAGGCATGATTTGTGAACTCAATGAGCTCCAAAGACGCCTGCAAGTTTCCCTGTACCAAAAGGATCGGGCTATTCTGCAAGATAACACATAACTCCAGCGCTTAGGTGACTGTTCAAGGTCAAACTAGAGATGACCAGCGGCTGTTACAGAGCGGACAACAGACTCCACAGCCTGATACGCCCCGCTATGCCACGGGGTTCAGATGATGCTTATTCTGAAATATATTTAGGAAATGGGGAGGGTGCTCGGGCATTACCAGACTACACTCCACTGCAACACGGTTGAGCTCACAGCCTTAATAGGCGCTTGACTATCCAAAGAAGTGCTGAATGTTCTAACCGTTATAACACTGGATAGCATCGCATCGACTGCATATTTGATTTCTGCAACTTTTGCTTCAACAAGCTCCTAACAGCAAACTCTTTCTCCAACCTTCGCTTTTAACCTCGATCCATCCTTGAGCAAATTTACTGGACCGCTGCTCACCCACCCTCAATATTTCAAGTTTTGGAGTCAAAGACAAACTTGTGCACGACCAAGCGAAATACCTACTCAAGAATCAGAACCCAACATGATGTCTATGTCATGAATCTGCTCCAAAACTATCGATTGAGGAGTCCCACGGAGCGCATTGCAGAATTTACTTCTTTCTGCATTCGAACAGTATACACCAGACTCTACATCCCTAAATTTAGGTTCCTGGCTAATCAGTCTTCAGGCGAATGTAGTCTTGTGCTGCTGTCGAGCAGCCGCACAAATCATGGATAGCATACAGATCCTTTTCAATACCTTAATCAGCATTTTTAAGCTTGGTAACCTGTACATAGAAAGGGTTTCCTCCTTCCATAATAAGCTTCAATAATGCTTTTTAGTCTGGCATGATACCAAGATATTGTATAATGCAATTCACTTGTAGATCTGTCCCTGCTAACGAATTATTGATACTTGCTGCCTTGACCTGTAATTCAAGATCAGATCTCCAGACACGATCTCTCACGAAGCGCCTAATTCTGCAGAGTACTAACTTTTTCCCGAAATTACTCTCACTCAAACATCATCTGCTTACGCCAACAGTCTGATTAGTCAGTGGTCAAACTGGCAATGCAGCTGGGTAATGACTATCATCCGGGGTAAAGGTGAAGTTTTATAGCTCAGTTCCTACATTTTTCTTTGGGGATTGCCTTACACTACCTCTAGATGAGTCAGTCGATGACTAATAACTATTTCCCCCCCTACTTGAGGCGCGATTACGTTAGCTACAACAACAAGGCATAGAAAGACCTAATAAAAAAAAAAAAACAAAAGCTTATTAGTTACCTTTGAAGAGGTGATGAAACTTTGATACACTCAAATAATGCGCGGCGTCATGCATCTCACTTTCAACGTTGCTGACGTGCGAATTTAGTGGCGCGCCGTATTAGATGATAGGCGGATTTACCGCTTTAAAGCAGTGGTCGGCATAAAGAGTGCTGCAATAAACGAGATTGCGCCTTTCAATAATGTAAATAATACGGAGTAATCTAAAAGTAATCCTCTTTCAAGTGCGGTCCAATTTACATTGCGATCCCCTAGGAGAGGGTCATCTACTACATCTCAAAACGCTATTATTATTATTATTGTAGCGGTACATAGCAGTGGAATGACATGTGACGTGACCGACTCAACAGGGTTATACTGATGTTGTCAGTCTGCCGTGGTAGCGACTTCGTTGAGCCCTGAACCGCCCTCGATGTGGATTTTAGTCGCCTCTTATGACAGTCATACCTACCTCGGGCATATTCTAACCCCCTAACTCGCAGTGTACTCCATTTCTTAGCTTCTGAGTATGCCACATAATACCTAAGTGAGAATACTTTCCAAATACTCGCAAGGAATTACTCCACGGAATACTCAAAAGCAACTCGAGAGATGGAGTAGATGATCCTCCAATATGACGGATGGGGGCACGTGATTCAACGATTTGTGTATGGTATCGCCATTGGCGAGGGGGTTGTAAACCTGTAAAATACCTATTGTATAGTTCGACTCCCAGGAAAGTATTTGCCGATCATTGCTTAAACGCTGTGATGCAGGTGTTGTACATTACGCTTTTAAGTTGATTTTTGGTTACGATAATTACACATACACTTTAACTTGAATACACGACGTAGTTCACGGGGTGACCAAAGTCCACTCAGTGTGATACTCTTAACCTCTTTTTCTATGATTTGTTTTTTTTTTCTTAAACCATTAGGTACTAACTCACGATTTAATATTATAAAAATAATTTGGGTTGACTTTAATTCTAATAAGATTTTGTCCAATATTATCCTCCCCATAGCTGTGTGCTAGAGATGTACGGTGTCTTAGTTGCTCGTAGCGGTTTGGTAGCTCATTGAGTGCTCTAGCTCATCCTCTCCGTTACCGTTTCCAATAAACCTCCAGAGTGTATGGACTTACGTCCCACGTCACTTATCTCGTTTATAGTTGTTAAGGTCTAGAGACACGCTGGGTGTAATGAATGGTTTCATATCCGAGTATCCTCTGACTATGAACCACCAAATGAAAGGTATTATAGAACCTCAATAGGTGTTGTCAGAAGCTCAATAGCTCAGGTCACACTGAATCCGTAAAGTTGAGTTGAAAAATTTAGAGCAGCTAATAATAACCCTGAATTCCGAAAGGCTCCCGAAGAAAGCTTTTCCAGCCAGTGCTGTGTGCGCATAGTTATGGCCTACTTGCTTTCTGGATAGCACTATTCTTGAATTGAAATAAATAGATTTAGGGCCGTGATATCTGGTTGAATTTCTGACTTCGGTCTGAATTTGTGAATGATCTCTCGAATAAGTGCTTTGGGCATCCATGCTGTGAGTTCTGGTCTCACACGCCTCTTTTCGGCGAGAATTTCTTTTGTAGACGTTTTAGAGTAGTAACCATCAATACTAAAAAAACATCTGAAACTTTGTGCGCCTCCATTGGACCACTACTGAACGCCGCATTGTGGGCCTAGTTTGAGCACGCGCTAATACACGCCCATTTTCTACTCGGAGAGCAATTCAGCGCGTGCACACACAAACACCCATACCCACATACATATATTTGCTTATTCCCAGGCAGCATTTTGAGAATTGTTCTGGGAATTTCGAGTCACGTTGAAGAGTGCTTGAGAATGGAGTTGCCTGGTTTAGTAAAAATAGCGAACGTCTCAGGTTCTTAAAGCTTTTTTAAAAACAGGCTATCTTAGGCAGTGGCCAACCGGACTAATTTCCGTGTGTCAACAGCGGCAATCGGAATGTACCGCGATTAGACACGTTTTCAACATGCTGACTGGGTATAGATATACAACGATAAGCCAAGTAGAGTCGAGTGTTGTGTATCGTTTATTGCTTTTTTGTTGTTGCTTCGTTCTTGGAAAGTCATTATGTCGGTGGCGCGTTGACGTCAGCAGCGACGCGTCCATTACGCGCGACCGCACATAAGTGTGGGAACATTTTTCAATGAATGGCTCATGCTTCCGCTTGCGGCATGCGCAGACATACCTATATACATACATATAGTGCGTTTCCTGATTATAGCACATTGATAATTTAAGTTTTTTAATAAAAAAAAAATAAAAAATTAAATATTATACAAAAGTAAGTTTTTTTTTTTTTGATTACTTTAGATTATTTTTAAATAATCGTGAAAAATCATGATTTTTTCGACTATTTTTTAATTAATTTGAAAACAATTTTTAATCAATCATTAATAATTTTTAAAAGATGCACTTTAAAATGGGGTGCTCAGAAGTAAACAAAAAAATAAAAATAAAAAAATTCTAAATGTCTAATTTTAGAAAACTTTTATTTAAAACTTGGACTCAACTTTTTTGTATTATACCTCTGTTTGTAAAGACATACAGAAATTCTCAGAAGGGGCTTTTTGGTTTTAAAAATTTTTTTTTTTTAATTTCTTTGTTTTTAATTTTGAAAAAAATTTTTTTTTTAATATTTCTATTCGAATTTCGAGCATCATTCTCATGCTAGTGAAACGTAAAACAAAAATGTAAAAAAAAAATTTACGTATTGTTTTTATATTCACTAGCACGAACAACACTTTCAGTCATCAGAATTGAGTTAATTTTTGAAAGTTAAAAAATTCCTATTTCTGAAAAAACTGGAAAAGATTATTTTTAATTAATCGTGAAAAATTATATTTTTTTTCGATTATATCTTAATTAATTTGAAAATAATCATCAAAAATTTAAAACAATGTTTAATCAATCATTAATAATTTTCTAAGGCTTATTTTTCCAATATTTCGGAAACTAATGTACTTAGGAAAAAAAACTTTGGCGCTTTAAAATGGAATGTTCAGAAGTATAAAAAAAAAAAAAAATTTTAAATTTTTAATTTTAGTTAACTTTTAAAAAAATTTGGACTCCAATTTTTTTGTATTATACCTCTGATATATATGAAGACATCCTGAAATTCTGAGAACGGGGTTATTTGGTTTTCCAAATTTTTTTTTAAATAGGATTTTTTGAATTTTGGACAAAAACCGTTTTTTTTTTTTAATTTTTTATGTTGCTACTCAATTAGTTAAACACAAAATAACCTAATTTCGAGCATCGAAATTCCAATGCTACTGAAATATATAAACAAAAATGCAAAGAAAAATTTGTTTAACATACATTTGTTTTTTTTATTCACTATCACGAAAAAAAATTTCAGTGATTAAAATTTGGTTATTTTTTGTTTAACTAAATGCGCTCGACTAGAGATTAAAAAAAAATTGTTGGCCAAAATTTCCAAATTTCTAATTTTAGAAAATTTTCAATAAAAATTTAGACAAAATTTTTTGTTTTAAACCTCTGATATACATATATAAAGACATCCTGAAATTCTTATAAGGGTGTTTTTTGATTTAGCAAAAAATTTTTTTTTTAAATATTTTTTTTGAATTTTGGGGAAACATTTTTTTTTAAATTTTTTTTATTTTTCTAGTCGAATAGAATCAGTTAAGCATAAAAAAACTTAATTTCAAGCGTCGAACCATTTTTACCATGCTTGTGAAATGTAAAAACAAAACTGTCTATACTCACTAGCAAGAAAAAATGGTTTAGTGTTAGTGTTTTGATTGACTAAATAAACTCGACTAGAAAGTTAAAAAAAAAATTGGTTGCCAAAACTTCTATTTCTGAAAAAACCGAAAAAGATTATTAATTAATCGTGAAAAATAATTGTTTTTTTTTATTATATTTTAATTAATTTTAAAATAATCATTGAAAATTTAAAACAATGTTTAATCAATCATTAATCATTTTTTAAAACTTATTTATAAATAAATTAAATTAAATTAAAAAAAAAAAATTTTATTAAAAATTAATAAAATGCCTTAAAAAAAATTTACAAATATTTTATTAAAATTTGAACTCAATTTTTGTCGTATTTTATCTCTGATATATGTGAAAACATCCTGAAATGCTCAGAAGGGTGTATTTTGGATTTTCCAAACTTTCGAAACAATATAATTTTTTGTATTTTAGGGAAATTTTTTATTTTTTTTTAATATTTTATGTTTCTAGTCGAATTCAGGTAGTTAAACACAAAATAACTCCATTTCGAGCATCGAATGTAAAAACAAAAATTAAAAAAAAAAAATTTTAACATATTTTTGTTGTTATACTTACTAGCAAGAATTTTTTTTTAGTGATTAAAATTGAGTTATTTCTCGTTTAACTAAATGAACTTGACTACAAAAAAATGTTTGCCAAAAATTCCTATTTTTGAAACAACCAAAAAACTCCCTTCTTCAAGGATATCTTTAGATATATCAGGAGTATATTACAAAAACAAAGTGAGTCCAAAATTTAGTGACGAACATTAATTTTGACGATTTTTCTAAAAAAATTTTTAAATTTTTTTTCCATTTTTTTTATACCTCTAAAGGGTATCTTTGCAAGTGTCAAAGATTTTTTTTTAATACAGTAGATTCCAAAATATTGAAAAAAAAACTTTGCACAACTTTAAAAAAAAAATTACTTTTTTTCTTTGACAGAACTTTGTCTTATGATAAAAGGAAACTACCCACCAAATTTCATTCAAAGCGGAAGAGTTAGATTCCACCTATCTGACGATTTGTCATGAAAGAGCCATATGTAAATAACACTGGTTTACAGCCAAAATGCACCAGAGACGCCATAGTGAAATTCCTACGTAAAATCACCTCCTAATTCCGAAAACCAAGGTTATTTTTACTTGAATGGTACCGTTTTTGAGATATTTACGATTTACCGTTATTTCAAAAAACAAAAAAGATGGCTCCACTTAATCGTGTATATCTCAAGAACAAACTGAGCTCTTCCAAGACGGTTTGAAAAATTTGAAAGCTTATAAAATTTACTATAATCAGTACATACAACACTTTTTGCTAGGTCCTGCAGATTCAAACATATTGAACAATCATTACGGATTTTTTAAATTTTTTTTGTAAAAATATAAAAAAATTTGTTCTTTGCGAGGAAGCATCTCGAAAACTTTTTGTTTTTTTGCAGATATTTTTTCCCCCCTCTAAGCTCTGTTTTATTACAAAAAAAATAAGCTATCAGTGAACAAAATCGATGAACTAATACAAAAGTTATAAGCATTCAAGTAAATATATCCATTTAATACTTAAGTACCCTACAAATAATAGCATATGTACATATGGTTCTGTCTTAACTCTATGATCTTATTTTATAATTGAAAAAGTTATGTGTCTTGTTTTGACGCTTATTTAGATTAGGATCGGTTTCTCTTATGAGAAACCAACAGTAGTCGCCCATCATAGCGACATCTCAGAATCCTTGATACCGACTTTCAATCACTTTCATTTGCTGGTGAAACCTTTCGCCATGCTCGTCACTTTCGTCGCCAAGATTTTGCGGGAAAAAATTTAAGTGGGAGTGTAAGAAATGAATTTTTAAAGACATATTTACTCCTGAAAGAAAATAAAAAAGTAAATTAGATAAATACATAAGTGACACATTAGTATATAATTTTCTTAGGCTGGATTTATCTTTCAATTCAGAACAAATTTTTTGTTTATATTTTTCCCGTTCTTGTTTGTTCGGAACTGGACGATGAATTCAGATTTATGGCTATATATTCTCATGTAAATTTATGTAATATATAATTTATTATAATATGTTTTTTTATTTACCCATTTCCGCATAGTTTTTGATTAAGTCGTTCACTATCATCTCGTAGTTAGGACTTTTGTGTTTGCCTAAAAAAGAAGTAACGACCTTTTCAAAAGAATCCCACGCTGCTGCCTCCACTGGTGACAATAGTTCTTTGAAATGGTTATTGGTCATCATTTTCCTTATTTGCGGTCCCACAAAAATCCCTTCCTTTATTTTTGCTTCTGAAATCTCTGGGAAGATTGTCTTCAAATGATGAAAAGCTTCGCCTTCTTTGTCCAAAGCCTTCACAAAGTTTTTGATAAGGCCGAGCTTGATGTGGAGCGGAGGTAGAATTATTTTTTCCTTCTTTATAAGTGGAGAGTATTTTATGTTATCTACCCCAACTTGAAACTCGATTCGTTCTGGCCAATCCTTTATGATGTAGTGGTCTTGACGAGCTCGGCTATCCTATTTGCATAGAAAGCAACAGTATTTTGTGTATCCACTTTGTAGACCACATAGCATTCCAACGACTTTAAGATCGGCACATATTTTCCAATCATGTTCTTCGTATTTGATTAACTTGAGCAATTTTTGCATTATCTCATATGTTTCCTTCGTATTTACTGCATGCGCGATCGGGATAGATGGCTTTTGGTTGCCAATATGCAATAATACGGCCTTTAAACTTAATTTATTGCCGTCTATGAACAATCGCCACTCTTTTGAATCATATGGTTCACCAAATTGTTTGAATAGACCAGCAATGTCTTTGCAGTAACAAACACTGTCCTCCTTCGTATAGTACTTGGAAAATTCTTCGTGACGAGTTCTATAATATGTTACCTTAACATCGGATGAAACAAATTTAAATTGTTGCATTCGAGAGGCGTGTAGTTCGGCCTTTTCCTTTGACAATTCCAAATCTCTTATCCAATCATTGAGTTGTGCTTGTGACAAAGAATTTCTTTCGTTTTCCGTTTGAAATTCAGTACAACATGATGCCGCGTAATCAGATACTACTGTTGACAATGAAA
This sequence comes from Merzomyia westermanni, assembly GCA_949987695.1. Lineage (NCBI taxonomy): Eukaryota > Metazoa > Arthropoda > Insecta > Diptera > Tephritidae > Merzomyia > Merzomyia westermanni. Next base: position 7,234,569 of record OX465288.1, read on the forward strand.
CTGGAGCCGGAACTAAAGTTAAATTTGATTCTGGCAATGTCGCTTCTGTTGAAATTAGTTCTCGTAATGACACTGTAGATACGCTCGCATAGGTTACTTTTCTGGACTTTCCAACCCCAAGTACTTTTGCAGTACAAATATAGCAGTCCGTTGAATGGCAAGTTGGTTCCCTCCACTTCATTGGTGTAATAAATTTCACACGTCGCCTAAATAGATAGTTTCAGGAATTAGTCAGCTATGCATTAAAAGGGAACACATTCCTAATTTTTACAACGTACCTTTTTGTTCCGGTTTCCGAAGAAATCAATTCGACTCGGCATGTGGTGCACACAGTGTTCGGTGTCCATGGTTTTTCATTGTTTTTAGGCTCAATTCCAAAACACTTATAGTATGTAACTTTCAAAGGATTTGAAAACACACGTCTCATACTTTTAACAATAAATTGACCGCAGATGAAACAGAACATATCTGGATCATTTGTACACTCAAACTCTCGCGCCATTTTATTCATTTTTTATTTTAAGTAAATGACGGGTTATAAACTGCAATTATAAACTGAACAGTATCCGGCGAGCCTTACAGATATTATGAAGGAACAAGGCGCATGTACTCTTATTTATACTTAGATCCAGTAAAAATTCAAGCCTACCTAAACAAAAAGGTTCCCTAGTTCTACAAAGAAAACACTACCTGCCTCAAAAATATGCTCTTGTTTAAAATGTACCTAGGTTTGAGAAAACGACACTAACAGCTTTTTGTATCTAATAACTTTTCGAAAATCTACCTGCTAACTAACTGATATACGAATACTAACCCATATGTACCAGTAGGGTACTTAAGTATTAAATGGATATATTTACTTGAATGCTTATAACTTTTGTATTAGTTCATCGATTTTGTTCACTGATAGCTTATTTTTTTTGTAATGAAACAGAGCTTAGAGGGGGGAAAAAATATCTGCAAAAAAACAAAAAGTTTTCGAGATGCTTCCTCGCAAAGAACAAATTTTTTTATATTTTTACAAAAAAAATTTAAAAAATCCGTAATGATTGTTCAATATGTTTGAATCTGCAGGACCTAGCAAAAAGTGTTGTATGTACTGATTATAGTAAATTTTATAAGCTTTCAAATTTTTCAAACCGTTTTGGAAGAGCTCAGTTTGTTCCTGAGATATACACGATTAAGTGGAGCCATCTTTTTTGTTTTTTGAAATAACGGTAAATCGTAAATATCTCAAAAACGGTACCATTCAAGTAAAAATAACCTTGATTTTCGGAATTAGGAGGTGATTTTACATAGGAATTTCACTATGGCGTCTCTGGTGCAGAAAAAAAGTTGGAATTTGTGATCCAGTGTAATGAAAATATTGAAATTCCGAGTGCGCTATAGCTATGAAACGCACTATAGTTACATACATACATACGTTTTACAAATTTTTGTTTTAGTTTTTCTTTAATTCTCCTCGTAATGTGGCTATTATTATTAACGTTTTTATTATCTTGCTTGAGTTTGAGTGAGTTTGTTTTTGTGATTGTTAGTATTGTTGCTGTACGCTACCTGTTGATATGTTGTTGTTTGTTAGCATAGTTTATTTTTAGTAGGCCTTTAAACTCGTGTACACATACATATTTATACATATAGATATATTTATTGTAGGCTTACTGAAGTGCGTATCAAAGCGCGCCTCCTTTGCCGCGCGCATGGCCCTGTTTTTATCCAGCGCCCAAATTATCGCGATCAACGCGCGCGTGAATGCCTTGCAGTCGTATTTCTATTTTGATTGGCGCACGCGTTTGTTAAGTATGACTCAAATCTGGCGTCTATCATGATAAAACCACATGCAAAAAATCTGTCAAATTACCCACCATAAAATTACTTTTACTGTGCGCGTGATATTTTTGTGGGGTTTTTGCTCGGTTTGGTGTTCTCCGGATGGACATTGCGCTGATTGTGAAATTCGCTTAAGCTCAACGAGTTAGAAATAGTGTGGGAATAAGTGCTTTTAGTAGCGATGGATCTGTTAACACAGTCATGACGCGCATTGACGTTGGTAGACGTCTGCTCGCGTCAGCGCGCAACATTAATGCCGCATATGTATGTATGCAGCGTATGAAGATCAAGACCTTACTAGACATGATAAGACGGCAGTGAATGTACAACCTTCGAAATAATCAATGAATGAAATCGATGCTGTGACGTAGCTAGAATATTAAATAAAAGATTGGTTTTTGGATTTTTCATATTTATTAAGATTTCAAATATTTTTGGGTTTTTTTTATGTTTTGATTTGTGCTCAATAAAATTATTTGTTCCCTGCTTTCAAATTTTTTCATAAAATATTAATACATAAAATATATAAATTGCCTGCTTTTGAGTATACAATTTTCATAATAATTCAATAATTTACTCCGCAGCTTGCGGAACGCGACGCGGTCTTGTAAGACCTTATGCTTCTAAGCCCACCAAAAACCGGCCTCTTGTAGCTTCATGCCAGTCGCGAACGTTGCACCCTAACTGCGCACCAGCACATGCGTTCTTCTGTACAGCAGTAATATTTCCGCAAACCGCTTCGCTCCTCGGCCAATGCGTGAATTGCTCAACTTTTGCGGAGTTTCAAACCTAGCTGGTTTGCTGCATGCGCTGCCGCTTTGTCCCCGCATGCAGTATATATATACCAATACGAGATCCTCTTGCCGGAGAATCGCAGTTTTAAAATTCCAATGCTTTCATCATTCACCAAGGACGCCAAACGCTGCCATAGCCTTCACTAGGCGCTGGACTGCAGCTACCACTTTCACTGCTGCCACACTCTGAAGGAGGTGGCGTTATAACAACGGGGCTGCTGGTTGTACTACGTTCACTGCTGCTGCTGCTGTTGCTGAACGTGCCATAGAACTGTGCTGTGTTCTGCGTTGTGGGCACAAAATGATTGAGCGGTTGTGGTACGCCGGTCAATGGCATGCTCGGTACCACCACTTGCAAGTAGTTTAGGCGATGTCCCAATTGGCTCATTAGCTGTGTGCCTAGATCCACATTGACACCTGGTAAAGCGGCCAACGTTTTGGATACTTCATTAGCTGCATGCACATAGCCTGCACGAAAACTTTCCGCAATCGTCAGTTTGGGATCTTGTATAGCGCCCACGCCGCTTACGCCTAAACGTAGCTGTTTCTGTGCGCGCAACTTTTTCATATGCTCCACAGTTAGTTCGAGGATGTCTGCTTTCTCGAGTCGTGTTATGTGTTCACCCTCCTGTGTTAGACACTCGACCATGATGTCTTTCAGCTCATCCAAACATTTGTTGATGCGTGCGCGTCGCTTGCGCTCCAACATCGGTTTCATCACTTTACGATATTGATAGGTTTTGGACATTTCAATTTCGAGTACCATCGTTATGAGATCAGAATGAGGGGATTATTGTTGTTGTTTTTCTGTGCTGCACGATTTTAATCCAATTGCTGTTTCTACAAGTTTAGTAGTTGCGCGTAACTGTTTGCCGCAAAGACTTTGCAATGAATGCCCAGCTCGTTGGTTGGTCGCGGCCTTTTAAAGCCTCAGCTACAGTAGCGCTAGCTCTTAGCGCTCAACAAAATGAGCACATCACAGCAACGATCAAGCTTATCGGAGAGCGCAATAATCTACAACGCATCACTACCACCATGACGTCGCAGCACAGAGTCAGTCAATGTTAAAATACCTAAACTCTCTTGCGTTCATACCAAACGTCCCTTCACACCCTCCTGGCATTTTGGTGCCTTCTTCGTGTACATACAAGTATTTCGTTAAGTATGCAGTTCAAGTATCTCTACTCAGCTGACGACTCGCGTTTGCCAACCGACTCTACACAAAGCACAGCAAACTCCTCTCGCATCACGACATTCCTTTGCACGCCGCACACACAACAAATTCCCCTACACAGCTATTCAAACAACCAGCCGTCCGTCCGCACTTTGTGCAACGACAAGAGCCACAACGCTGCTGTGTAAATGCTCTTGGTAATGGTGGTGGCTTAGCCGGCAGCGCCATTAATGTGGAACGAGTCAGCGCGCGAGTGTTCAACGTCTACGTTTTAACCTCTTTCTCCATCCCAACGAACGACGTATATATATATATATGTTGTGATTGTTATACCGTGGGAAAGTCGAGTGTAGTCGATTTCTCACGACAGCTTAACTACCCGTCTAACCCGCCAGCTGCCCGCTTGCATTCCATGCGGCTGCCCCTATGCGACCGCAAGTTGCAAACAATCAAACGAACTTCTACTTGTTTGTCCGGGTGTGTCTGTCCATGGTTGGTTGTTTCGCCTGCTGCTTGAATGACTGATGCCAGCATGACTGCCTGATTGGGGTCTCTTAAGTGGTGCGCACCGCATGTATGTATGTATGAATGTGATCTTGTCTGTTTTGGAACGTTGTTGATTGTTTAAGCGGTGTAGGTGAAGGTGGCGGCGGCGGCTGGTGCGGCAATGGCAGTGGCGCACATGCCTGCCATCCATAACGAGCTGTTTTGTGTTGTTTCAGTTTTATTTGGTTTGTTGTTGTAAAAACGCGATCGCGCGCTTTACCCTCACTCACTTCATTTAAGATTTGTTGCTTTATTGCCTTAGCTTCTGAGCGCTCTTTGTTGTTTTTGTTGTACTTGGCTTTATGGTTGTTAAGTGTCGTTTCTCAGTTTATTTTTACATTTTGTTTTCTTGGCTTGTGCTGCTTTACTGCTGCCGGTATTATGTGCCTCGTGCGCCGCATTTTCGTCCCGCCCAACCCCCAGTCTTAAGTCGCAAGCTTCCTTCTGTTTATCGAGCTTGACTAGTTTGTTGTCTTTTGACGGCGGCAATGGCTCGATGTGGCACACCGATAATTGTGGAATAGTCATCGCATTTTTTAACGCTTTATGGATCATTGCAAGTTCGTGCTGCTTGCTGGCTGGCTTGTCTGACTTTTGGACTGGTTGGTTGCCCTCGCACGCCTTTCTTAAATCCGCGCCTTCAAACACGCGCGCTTGCTTTCTTGTCCTTCTCTTCATTTGCGCGCTTGGTCGTTATGGGATTTTGTTATTATTCTTGATTACCACTCCGCGCCGCGCGTTGACGTAAAGTTGTATCTTACCTTTTCACAACATCCAATTTTAGCGCAAAACCCTTTCTACCTGACGCGCTGTTGATAGTCTGGCTTGTTGGTTTGCACTGCACTCAAATTCAACTCGCGCTTGCTCTGTTGCAAAAAGTGGGTTTGCTTGCCATCCGGCTGCTGTCTATAGCACACGCTAAAAGTACAACAAAAGCTACCTTGGTCACATGCGCACAGATTATCTATCGCGCGCCTTAACCGTCTGTTGGCAATATCTGGCCACAACTGCTGCAGCATTACATATTCCATAGTTGGCTGTTAGCTGCTTCGACACGAGTCTTTGATGCCACTGCAACCGCATTTGCGCGTAAATACAAAATTGCACGCGCAGCCGTTGCTGTTGCCATTTGCCTGTTTGTTTGACTGTTGTATTTGCACTTATGGAATGTAAATGACATGCACTACTGCCGCACAACAATAAAATCAACCAAGCAGATAACAACTATGTAGTTAGTGACAACTACAAAAACAAAATAACCATTTCATTACAAAAACATCAATAGAAGGCAATATGCGCATGCCAATGCGGAGCGTTTGAGAGAACACGTGTGCGCACGACTGCAATGCATGCGGACAGGATGTGACATCGGCGTAATATTGACAGAGAATATAATTACTCTGAGAAGTTGAACTTTTAAAGTGGAAACTTTTATTTTTGCTGGATTAGCGCTTTTGTTTGTTTTTCAGGAAATGACTTACTTGAAGCTAAATAAAGTTTGATACTCCTGTGCTGCTCTGTTGACTTTCGGGTCCTATGAGTTTGAAAGCCGATTGTGCACGAGTGAAGACCGAACATAGTTCGACTACCAGGAAAGCTTTTGCCTATCATTACTTTGGATGAAGTTTTGCCGGCGTTGACGAGCTTTCTATTTCCGAATGAGGGGGTTTCGTACCTGAAATTTGGTTCCAAAATTTTCGACCTCGCTACTCTACAAAACTCGCCCCACCAGCCTGTTACTCTACAGTCCACACTATCCTCTCTTTGGCTCTGGTTAGGTTAGACTTAGTTAGGTGTGGCGTGGTTCCCAAGTGAGTAGGGAAGCACACTTGGACACATTTAATGATGGTCCATTGTGTTATTACAAGATCCATAACGACCCAAGCTTCCAATTATTTAGCAGATAACTGCGTAGCGCCAATAAAATATCGTTCAAGGCAGACATTGATATCGAGATATTTACGCCTTGACCTGCCAAAAGCTAGGCAGTTACGCATAAAGTGATTTTATTAAACTCTTCATACTTCATACAGCTCACACAGCTGGGACTATTAAAACTTTTCAACCTAACAGCTTGAACTCTCGCCTACCTAGCTCTGTGCTTTGCATTGAGCTGCCTTGACAGATTTTTTGCCAAGAATAATTCCGAGGTGGTCAAACAATACCACCAATAGAAGGTAGTCCACATTCAGGAAGCTGTGATCTGCACGTGAAAAGCACTAGCTCCGCTTTACTTGGGTTTAGAGCTAGTCAGCGTTAAATTTACTTGGTTTATTGAACATTTTTTTTTTCTAAAACCAAATTAGCTGCTGCCCCTCGACTAGAGCGTCAAGCGTAAAATAGCTGTCAAAGGTTCTCATACCCATACATTTTGTATGAATTATCCCCAAATAGCGCGGCGCTGGTGCTGAGTGATTAGAATTTGCAAGTTTGACAGAGCGCTTCGCCGTGAAGTTGAAAGAAGGTGCAGTTTGCACCAGACCTCTTAAATAATGATTACTAATCCTAATCTAGATAATAGATTTAATGATTGATTACCAATTACTTTCAATTTTTAATGATTATTTTCCAATTAATTAAAAAAATAATCAATAAAAATCATGATTTTTTACGATTATTAACAAAATTTAATAAAACCTAAAAAAAATTATTTTGATTATTTTTGGTTTTTTTTTATTATTTTTGTTTTTTTCAGTATTGTTGTAGAATCACATAAATATACACATCAACAATACTGAAAAAATCAAAATTAGTCAAAAAAAAAAACTCAAAAATAATCAGAAATAATCAAACCAACTTTGTTTGAATTCTTTTTGAAAAGTTTTGATTTTTTTTGATTTTTTCTCATCGTAATCAATTAATAAAAACAACTAATATAATCACTACCAATTAAAAAAGCCGTCTAATTAATTGATTACTAATTACTAATCTAATTTAACAGTTCTACACCAATAGATTCACTAGCATAATAAAATATTTAAAAAAAAAAGGAAAGAAAACACATTTTACAAAAATTTAGCGCTTTTATTTATATCAAATAGTGGGAGCATCCTCTCATTGCCGTATTGAGTATACTAGAGTTCGCCCAGTGGTTGAAATTCAACCAATAAACTTTATTTTATTTAATTTTTTTGCTGTAGGTACATATGTTTTATCCGCCTTTTTTTCTTCCTTTCTATGTCTTTCCTTTCCTCTAACATATTTTTATTTTCGTTGATTTCTTTTTTTACTCTCTTATTTTATTTTTTACTTTCCTCAAACTTCTTTTCCTTTCCCTTACCTTCCTTTTATTTTCTTTCTTTCCCCTTCGTTTTCTTACTTTTCCTTTAATTCCCTTTCCCTTCCCTTCCTTTCATTTCCTTACCATTCCTTTTCTTTCCTTTAATTTTCCTTCCTTTCAATTCTTTTCCTTTCCTCTATTTTCCTTTAATTTTCTTCGGTGTTTAATACTCTTTATGAGTAATCATTTATTTTATTTTTGTAAACCTTGTTTGTAGGTATCAGCAATGAATTTTACATATTTGCTCATATTTTACATTGCTTGTTTAATGTATCCAACAAAGCAACTTTTCGTGCTCTCAGGAGAGCAGCTGACACTGGGCATCGTAGCCAGTAATCAATACAATAACAACAACTAAAACAAAAATGCATGACACAACAGAGTATCTATAGTGCGAATACTTATTTTTCATTGGTCCACTACCAACTCTTCGCACTCACAATGAGAGCCGACCACACAAATAACACAAAAACATGCATGGCAAGTCTACTCACACTACTACGGCTCTTAATTTTTTCCTACAAAGCAACTCCTCGGCCATGCTCACGATTCAGCATAGTACACAAAAAGCAAGTACACACACACACAGCGTGTCTATAGTGTGAATAAGTAAATGTGTAGTGGTGTAACTTTTATGTTAAATTTTTTATATTAAAATGATTTTTTAAAATTTTTTTACTTACGGATAAAAGTACACCTCAAAATTTCCTATCTATACATATATAATTTGTATACCTTAGAATTATAGTTTAGCAGAAAACGGTTCTACATTGCATTCATCTTGTCTATTTATATATAGAGTATATTCCTCACTTGTTGCTCTGAGAGTAATTTTTTTCACACCACTGTATGTTTGTGCAATGAATATACGAATTTCGGGACACGTAAAAAACCTGTAAAAACACAAGAAAACATTTGTGTTTTCATATAACAAATATGAATAACAAATATTTTTAAACATTTCACCACTGTGAAAACACTTATTGTTTGGTTACGCAGCCAACGCGCGATAAAAAAACGATAAGAAAGCTTAGCAAACAAGTCAAAGAAAAGAAGCGTTAAAGTGGGGGTCAATAAAAAACATCAAACCATTCATAATGTTTATTTGCATGACATACATGAACACATATGTATTATAAATGTCGACGTATATCGATAAGAGCACATAAAATTTAAATACAAATATTTAACCATTTAATTCAGAAAAACAAAAAATTCCGAAGAAAAAAAACAGAAAACGTTTTCATTCATTTTTGCCAAAATATTTTTGAAATAAATACACAATTCGCTAAAGTAGGCATTTAGTTATGCGCGTACAAACAATATTATATACAGACAGCAACAACCCTAATATTAAAAAATTTTAAAGTGTCCCTCATAACTTGAGAACCCTCTGTACGTCGGTTAATAGGTCGACATTATTCCGCCTGCAGGAATTCGCGCCGGTTTTCAAGGCTTTCACCATCCATCGCTGATTTATTCCTGTTATCTAAGCTATCTAAGGAGGGCGAGTAGCTTATTTAAGTAAGCTCGGGCGATCACTTGTTTCTCTGAGGTATAAGCGCGTGATTGGCCTCTTCATTTTCGCTGTGAAAAACCCCGATTTGGGATTGCAAAACATAAACTATATCTTTGGAATATTTTATAAGCTGGTTGCGAATTACAATAGCATGCAATGCAAATGAAATAAACGAAAGAAATAATTACAGCTTATGTTGCTTAAACACCTGTCATCCAGCATCTCTAACTCCTCGTACTTACACTTATTGGCCTAACGTTTCTTCCCTTCTTCGCTCACGATAGCGCTCATTAAAACCGCGTGACCTTACCCGAGCGAAGCGACATTTCGCGTTGTGTATATTGGATTTTCGCTAACGAAATCATTACAGCGATTTAGTGTCTCCCGAGGCGGTGAGTAGGGAGTGATAGATATGCTGCTACTGCTTAGTTACATCTTCCGTAAAAATTTTGCTCTTAGGTAGGAGATACGAGAGCCGTGTGAAGAAGTTATCAGCCGCCAGCATCGAAGTGCGTAACTTGGTTATCCGACAGAACTTATGTTGAAGAACTTCGACTTCGCTTTGACGCGACTTGTAAAAGAATGACCCATATTCATACATTCGCCTGAGTGCGTTGATATTGCTTCTGGATGCTGCGTTACTATTCAGCATGGCGTTGCGCCGTTCTTCAAGTAAATCGTTTTTCTTAATTATTGAGTGCTGTCATAGAATTAGGCTGAGCTTTTCTTCGAAAACGAACCAAAATTAAATTTGGCGTACGCGTTACGCCTTGGACTTGGGTGTTTAAAACATTCTTGCAATTAAAGAATAAAAAATAATAATAAACAAGGCAATGGACGGCAAACGCTGTCCTGCAACTAAATAAAATATTACAACAATATTATATGTAGCAAAGCAATGACTTTCAATTTCAGTTCATAGCAACGCGCCTTTTCGCGTTATTCACATTTCAGCGCGCTAAAATGTTGGCGCGCTGCGTGGCGGCTTAGCGCGGTGCGGTGTAACGCATCTCTCATAACGCTGTTTGGAATTTCTAGTCGGTGGCTGTGGGGTTGGCATGTGCTGTCTATTACTCAAGTTTTTACTGTTGTTGTTGCTGTTGTTCGTGTTGTTAAATGCTGAATTAATTTATTACAGCAATGCGTCTCACACTGCATTGCAGCAACGCCTCACTGACCCACCTCGCATGAGACCCGCAGCCAGGCAATAACAGCGCGCCATAGATGCGAGTATACGCGCTCATATGAGCACACGCCATCTACAATATGTACAAAAAAAATAAAAACGAAAAAAACGTATTACAACAAAAACAACAAAAAAACAATAACAATGTTAATGAAAGCAAATAAAAATAACAGCATGGAAATTAAAAAAAAACGCCAAAGCAAAGCTGAGATGTGCTGGAAAATCAAATAAAACAAATAACCGCATCAATTCCGAGTAATAACAATATACAACAACAACAATAATGAGAGCGCTTTGTTACAAAGCCAACGCAATGCTTGACGACGATCGTGCGCGCTCACTCAATTGCAGCTTACTGGCGTGCCAAGACAATACAACACAGACAACGCTACAAAAATGTGAGAAAAAAAACGAATAAGAAACCAACAATAAAATTATAAAACAACAACAAACAAGGCAACAAAATAAAACAAAAAAACGCGCGTTGTTCAAACCGTGGGAACCGAGCTCGTGCCAGTCGCTTCATTGCTGTCAAATTTTATCTTGATGGAGAAAGAGTGGCAGCAGCGCGGCATAATACGGACAAGCCTGCTAGCAAGCTAACGCGGCATGCCGTCATACCATGTCGCTGATGAGCCCTACCCTGCACTGCGCTGCCCTGCTTTATGCTGATCTGCGTTTTGCCCTGTTTTATCTCAGCTTGTCGGTTGGCTTGTGTGCACACTTAAATATGTATAGAGCTGCTGGATTGGCGTGTTGTGGGGAGGTCGTCATTGACGTACTTGGGCATCTAGTAAATGAATGTAGGTTTGTATGTATGTATGTTCGAGCGCGTTGATGCGCATGGGTTATACCAGACAATCCTGTGACTAAACTTAGTTAGACTGACGTTATTCATCCAGTCGCTTGCTAAGCTTGTGGCTCTTTGCATTTGTTTGATCGTCCGTCCGTTTGCTTAAACCAAATACCTACGAAACATATAAACATATGTACAAACAAACATTAAACATCAAAATCCAAAAAGTTTTTAAAGTAAAACAACAACTATAAATGGCAAACCAACAACAGCGATTACAAGAAATATTGCTGCTGTTGTGAGTAGAAACCAGTTTACAAATTTAAATCAGTCAACTAAGTGTGATGTTGTTGCGATTGTACTATAATAGCAGCAATCTTGTGCAACCGACTAGCAAAAAAACGCCAGGTCGAATACTGAATAGCATCTTCCTACTGTTGCTCAATGAAACTATCCATATGCGTTTTTAGGTAATGTAAAGAGTTCGGTCTGTTCCAATTTCACTTTATCTATAAAAATAGTTGGAGCCAATTTTCATTGCCACCACTGTACACAACCGGAAAAAAATAGTTTCTTGCTGCTAAATGGCTTCTAAACTTTAAGTTGGACATCTAGCAAAAGGTCGGTGAAAATTGCCTTCAATTCTGTACAACGGTTTTTGAGTGACGCGCGTACAAACATACAAACAGACAAACAAAAATTCTGAAAACTGTTCTTATAAATACCCGCCTATGCATTTTTCTTTGATAGCTATAATTTTACAGACATCGTACTGTGCCAATTTTATTTTATGTATAAAAATATTTGGAGCTTAATTTTATTGCCATCACTATACATGACGGCAACAAAGTATGTCCTTGCTGTGAAATGGATTGTAAACGTTAAGTTGGACATCTAGCAAGACATCGGTAAAATTAGCCTTAGATTCTATAAAGAGATTTTCGAGTGATGAGCGAACAAACACACCAACAGATAGACAAATTTTCTATAAACTGTTGGCTTCTATTACTCTTTCATAATCTAGCCTATGCATGGCTCTTGAATATCTGTAATTTACAAACATCGGATAGTTTCACTTTTATTATAGCATTGATTGCGATAGAGCCTAGTTGGTTTTTTTGCAACTGGGTTAATAAAGATAACAGTTAGTCCTTAAAAATACAACCAGGTTACGATGATATCTTTGAAAATAAGTTAGGGGTGGTAGATATATAGAATAGATACATATGTCAAGAGCTCTTTTATGGCTTTGGTTTCTAATCTGTAAGACAATATCCAGACAGATAGACTGCTTGCCTGCAAGTCCTGGTTTGTAGAGTGACAGCAGATCAGGAAAGCGCAAGAGAGCGTAAACACCCTTCAAACTTATTGGAGTCTATTATCAAATATACATATATAAGTTTTGAGATGTGGTCACACTGCTAGGCAAACGTCTAAATTTTGGGCAATCATGGTAAATCTCGACCATGTCCATTCTCTCTGGACAACTTGAGCAACCTGTTAGCTGAGCCAGCTATAGAACTACAGCGAGCCCTGAGGAACAACTGGTACGATGGATGACGAAGCGTTCACGGTTGCATAGAAGGTGGATTTACGTAGAAGAGACCGCTTGCGCCGAATTGAAGCAAGTACTCGTACAAAGGTTTTTAAATTTTTTGTCTGTCCCTCTGCATGTTTGTACGCGCATCATACAAAAACGGCTGCGTCTAATAAAATGAGATTTTCACAAATTATTTCTAGATGTCAAACTTAAAGTTTGCGGTTCATTTTACTACACGGAAATATTTTATACCCGCTGTTTACAGTGATGGCAACAGAAGTTGGAACAAAATATTTTTCTACACATAGGAAAATTGGAGCATCCCCATGACTTCACTTAATAGATACAACCTTGAAATGCTTATGAGTTGTCTCGAAAAGTCAAAGCAACATTTTTTTTTTTTAATTTCACCCTTTCTGCCTGTGTCTCTGTTTGTGCGCGCATCACTAAATCCCTCCTATATGAAATTTAATGTCTTATTCACCAAAGTATTGCTGGAGGTCCATCTTGAGTTATGGGGTACATACTTCCGTTTCTGCTTTAAGTATATGCTTCTTTTATGGCAAAGCTTTGTTCAACCGCGTTCATCTATTTTACTTTAGTTAGCGCATCAAATCTGACTGGCCCTATCCTCAATGGGTATGACTTGGATGCGTTATCCAAATAGAAGCTTAATGAAAATGAAATTTGTGGTCTGGTACGTGAAGTCCTTCTTGAAGGTAAAGCCAGGTAGTTGTTGTAGCTGGTTATATCTCAATACGCGTTTATTGAGCCAAAGCAATATCTATTGTACTAATAACTTTTCAGACAATATACACAAGTCAATATTCTTTTGTAAACCAATTGTTGGCATGCGGCGGGCATTCAGTCCAGCAAAGCTGTCACGGCAGATCAACAAATGAATAAATGAAACGAGGGTTAGTGCAAGCGAAGCGATAGGCCAAAAACAAAACAAATTTTATGATCTACAGACGTGTTGATAATGAGTTTGATAAAAGAGCTAAACGTGTGACGCTGTTTTTGTTGTTTGCTTATTATTGTTAAGTAGACGCCACGTCAATGCCGATTCAAAGCAACCAACAAACAAAGTAAACTTATTAAGTTCTCTAGAAGGCATTGACGCAGTACTGAGTTTTGGCGACTAAAACGGCTGTGTACAATGCGAAGTTCTAAGAAAAAATATAGAAAATAAGTGAGCAAAGATTGAAGGGGAGCAAACTTATTTGGAGAATTTGGAAAACAATTTTTAACAAAATCATGAGCTGTTTTTTTTTGGTATTCCGGTACACCTTTGCGGTACATGACCTTCGCGGGAGCGATTTGGTATAACCTTCTAGGTCATGCCATCCCTCCTACCGTAAGGAAGTAGAAGACGGGGAATGAGAGGTGAGAGGCATCATATTCGCAGATCAACCATCGAGCTGCACGTCATTACCTTTATGCAATTTTATTCGCCTCTTACCTCGGGCATATTCTAAACCCCACTGTCGTTAGGGTTAACTTAAGGAAATTAGAAATCAGAAAGATTTTCTAAGAAATTTCGTTTGGTTTGTCGCAATCAACTCATCTTTGCTTTAACCCACGCATTAAAAACTTCAAGGGAAACCACGTCATCATTAAAATGCTACAGTGGAGTTTCCGCCCACCTTAGTTGCCACTATTGCACTACAAAAAAAAAACCTTTCGAGCGACAGTGTTAACATTCATTCTCACAACTTTACCCAGCCGGAGAAGCATTTGAACTTGAACTTGGCCAGTTCGTATTTTTCTTACCAAGAATAAAACCAATTTTAATTGTTTCGAAAATTACTTAATTAGAGTTCTTGTTACGTAAAATACCGACTTCTATATTGACACTAATACTAGATACGTACATATATACACACTAGAGTGTTCAAATTTCGGTTACATTTTTTCTTTCTCCTGCCTGTTAATCCGATTTCTAATCTTCGCTTTTAAAAAAGTTGTAACAGGGTCTGTGCTCAACAGAAATTGAGAAAAAGTGTAAAAGGGCATCTTTATAAGACTAATAGAAGCCAAAAGAACGGTTTTCAAAATATTTGTCCATCTGTTTGTTCACGCATCACTCAAAAAATGCTGCATAGAATTGAATGCGATTTTCAGCAATGTATTGGTAAATCTTCAACTTAAAGTTTAAGATCCATTTTAGAAATATATTGTTCCTGCTAGGTACAGTGGTGTCAATACAAGTTAGCGCAAAATATTTTAATACATATGCATAGTGAAATTGGAGCAGACCGATTCCTGCAGATAGAACATATCACTTAAAAAAGCATGCAAGAGAGATTTTTAATATAATTTTATGTTTAAAACGAAAGTAAGTTACTTCATTAATAACATAAGAACATCCAAAACGTAGCCTAATTTACGCATATTATTTAATAACACTGATAGAACCTGGAAACATTTTTTTGCAAGAGGAAGAAAAATTCCTTCCCCTTAAAACACATATTTGCAAACATGTTTTTTTCAGAGAGGTGGCAACCCTGTAAAAACATTACAAGTGTTCGCCACTAAAGGAGGGAGCTTTGATTGTAGCATGTCAAAGCATACAAAATTTGATAGAAATGTGTCATGTCGTTTTCGCTATAAATGGCATGCAAAAGCATAAATATAATTTGATTAGGTGGGAACCCTAGTAGGTAAAGCTGATTAGACATATTTTTTTGAAAATACGACGTAAATAGTATTCGTTTGACACCTTTATTAGTATAACTCGTTTGATTTAAATCAAAGTCCGATAGGTGGCAACCCCGTAAAAATATTCTAAGTGGCAACATTTTAGTAGAAAAGGTTTAACGGCGGTATGTTACCTATATTCAAAATTTCATCCAAATGGTTCAAGTCGTTTTCGAGACAAAGCGGGTTTACAAAAATAAATAAATATTATAGGATTAGGTGGCAACCCTGTATTAGAACCCCACCTAAAAATATGTTTGCCATTACCCACTTAATTTACAAAAAAAAAAAAAAAAACAATTAAAAATGGGTCAACCTGGAAAATGAAATCTGACTTTCAGGGAGGAAAAAGAATAAAAAATCCCTAAATATTAAACACCCTAATGCACTTATGTATTGTGTATACTGTGAATAATGCTTTATCATGTACGCACGTAGACAGAGATAAAAAATCGTTAAAGATAAATAATGTAGATATAGCACAACAACAACAAAGCGTGTTATTCGATGACACCTCAATTTACTTGGTGGATGAATAATCATAATGAGAAAAGATTTGAAATATCTTTAACATTATTGACTCTATGGAAAATTTTTAGCTATCATAATCTGATTAAAATGCACGAATGAAGGTCTTAGTGCAGAGCATTGCGAACGTAAAAAAAGAAAATGCATCCATTGAAGCAACTTTTTGAGTTCGTAATTGGATTAGGAGCCGCCAAGGCATACTGTGCTCGAAAGAAAACAATTAAGGTGAGATCCCTTTTTTGATGACTTCTATCACAAGTGCTTTAGGACTATGACTTGAGTTAATGTACTTGGCATGCCCGGGACCTCAATGGGGATCGTACTGTTGTCAATCCCGTTGATGTCCACGCGCACGCAAAGGCTGACATCACGGCCCTACAATGGGTGCAATGAACAGCTAAAGGCAGTCTCTTCTTCATCTTGAATTGGTACTTGGACAACGTGGCCCACAGCCTGAATTTTCCTCCGCTGAACTAAGTTGTTGTTGTTGTTTGTAACGACAAAAACACTCCCAGAAGTGAACTAAGTTTACAAGCTCGTACAGCTCAACATAAAATTTACGTCCATGAATCAGCCGCGGACCCTTGTTCTCGAATACCCCAAGTGCCAGCTAATCTGATGTCACTGTCTAGTTTCTCCTCTTCGAGAGAAGACTTTCCTTCTCAAATGCTTGTAATTCTACACCGCGACAACCTCTTTTTCGCCTCTTCATCCAATTCAAGACAAGAGAGTCAGTGCTTGCAGGATTCTTCTTATACCAATATTCGAATAATCGTGCATCGTCTATCTATCGATACTATTCGAATATTCGTTTCTGTTTCCAACCAACGAAACGATCAAAAGTTAAAAATATAACAAGTATTCGAAGAATCGTACCCCATCGAATATTCGAATTGTAAGAGCCCTAAGCGACTGGTGTTGATCAAAAACATATGTCGGTCTGATTAATTATTTTCTTGAGAATCCATTTAATTATTGATTATCAATTAATTTTAATTTTTAATTATTATTTTCCAATTAATTAAAAAAATAATCAAAAAAAATTACAAAAATTGTTTTGATTTCTTTTAATTATTTAAATTTATTTTTTTTGATTATTTTTAATTTTTTCCAGTATTGTTGTAGATGCACATAAATATACAAAAAATAGTAAAAAATAATCAACAAAAAAAAATCAAAAATTACCAAAAAAAAAAATCACAAAAATATAAAATAATCCAAAGTAGTCAAAACAACTTTGTTTTCGATTATTTTTGATTATTCTTTAAGTAAATTGGAAAATCATTATTAAAAGTTGAAAGTAATTGATAATCAAGCATTAAGAGGATTCTCAAGAAAATAATTAATCAAACCGATAATCATTATGATTAGTAATCATTATTTAACAATCTGCTTGAACGGCTTTTGATTATTTTTAATTAATTTTTTTTTTAATCGTAATCAATTAAAAATTACCTTTTCTTGAAGAAGATTTAAAATAATCATTACCAATTAAAAAAGCGGTCTAACTAATTGATTACATACTACTAATCAAATTTAGCAGGTCTGCGTCCAAGTTTTGTAGCGGAACCAAATTCAACAAGATACCACATCAAGACCTGCGATACCTTGTACCTGACGCCCCTCGCACTCGCTACTTACAGACACCGTCCTTTACTTGCTTAATAGGTGTCGTTCTTCCATTTTTGATAAAGCATACCTAAAATGCGTATTGCACATGCTTTATAGGCCGCATTCTTCCTCCGCTCAATATTCGCTAACATATCAGTTGAGCTTCCAGACTTACTTGAATCCTATAGAATCTTCCAAGGCGGTGTGCTATGCTACCATTACTTCCTTACATCGCTCACTTGAAGATTGTTTTGAGAGAGTAAGTGTGGTGCCCGAACGAAAACCCACCATACCAAATTGACTCTGGTCCAACCTATTGAAACCACCAGTTTCCTGTGACTTCTGTTTGAAGATACGGAGGACATTGGGGGGTCCATCAGCGTTGTTTCTGAAAGACTTGCAAATTTTGGACCCTCTCAAATGACGTCAACACCAAGAAGTTGCCATTTCGAACGTACAGTACTGTGCCACTAGCGACCAGTGATCTTGGTGCTTAAATCATAGGCGAAAGGAACACTTGAAGGTAGCAACAGGGCGTTTGTTGTGTAAGCTTAAGTTAAAATTCCACAATGCATTTCAGGTGTCCTTCCACTTCAGCAAAGTCCTTGAGCTTTACCGTTAGTGGCACGCCGCTGTTGTTCAACGCCAACATGGTTCATCCTACTACCTACCTATGTAGTGTGCATTGCTACATTTGTGATTAATAATAATATTTAATTGGTAGTTATAAAAGATTCGTTGCTATTTAATGACATGGTCATTTTCCAGAGATTGCATGACAAGCTCGAAAAGCTCCATCAATTCAACGAAGCTATGTAATTAGGATGAAAATGCAGATTGAGAATGCGTTAAAGGGCGGATCAGACCGCAAATGGACCGATGAACTATGCAGATAAGAATATAAAAGGGTATGAGCAACAACAACAAAAACAGTAAACGTGAAGAAATCATAAAACTTGAATGAAATGCGTAGCACGGGAAGCAGCATCGCCCTAAAACCTGACAGGTGGTTTTGTATGCAATAAATAAATTTGCGTGATTGGATGTGGATCGGGATTATGGGCATGAGCTTATGCATATATATATATATATATATATTATTATTAAATACACACACACGCACATGTAAGGGTATGTAAATACGATCGCACGCAAACGGCAAATTAATGGTTGAGAAGTGAATAAATGAAATAATGTGAATGATTGGCGTGTCCAGAAAAGCAATGAAGCTCAAGTTACTGCTCAATTTTGCTGTCAAGTAAATAAGCAGATTTCGAACTAGGTAACTATGAGCTTACTAACTCAGCGCTATTCGTGCAAATGTATGCACATTATGGTGGTCCGCAAAATTTAACGTGAAGTAACACTTTGTTCCTTTATTTTTACAGCCACCTGCCATTTTATTTTTACTAGAGTGGGCCCAGTGTTTGAAGTTAGGCTAGAAAAAATCACTTTTAATTTTTCATATTCAACTATATTTCGCATGGTAGCATACACAGGTTTTCACAGACTTTCAAGGTTTTATTTCATTTTCTTTTAAAAAATTTGTTTTTTTTAGTTTTCCTTCCTTTGCTTTCCCTACCATTCAATAATACAGTTTTTGTTTTTTGTTTTTATTTGTCAAGGATGTTGGTATTTTTTTCCATACAAAATTAATTTTTCTTCATGCGTTGTATAGAAAAAATAACAACATCCTTGACGAAAACAAATCAGGAAATGTTTGAGCGAGTTCTAACTTGCACAAGCTTATACTAAAATTAACTGGTCTACAAAACTACGTACTATAAAATTGTTTAGAAATGCTGCCAAAAAATTGGAAGATTTTGATTGCCATTTTTTAAAGTTTAATTAGTTAGCTTTCCTGAACTTTGTGTAAACTTTGATATTCCATTTTATGTAGTTTCTGTTATGGAGTTCACAAATTTTCAAATGAATATTTTAAAAATCACAGCTTCCTCTTATTTCGTCGAACGATATCTATTTTAATTTCTTTACTATTATATTGAACCCAGCTGTATATGCAAATCCGCCATTTAGTGTAGTGTAGCATTGCTCCTGTTGCTTTTTTTTTATCTATAAGAGAAGCTTTGGCTATTGTCTCTAAATTTCCGTTTTCTGATCAATTAAAACGTCTTAATAAAAAAGTCATTTACTAAAAACTAACAAAGTAAATTAGTAAAAAAAAATTAAAACAACGGCTTTGAGCACATAACATTTGAAAATTTAATTTAATTTTTTAATTTAATATTTTTTTTGTTATTTTATATAACTTTATTCT
The DNA here is from genome assembly GCA_949987695.1 of Merzomyia westermanni. Lineage (NCBI taxonomy): Eukaryota > Metazoa > Arthropoda > Insecta > Diptera > Tephritidae > Merzomyia > Merzomyia westermanni. The sequence goes on from OX465288.1 coordinate 7,254,351, forward strand.
ATTTTATTTTATTTTCTTTTATTTAATTTTATTTTACTTTATTTTATTTAATTTTTTGATATTTTAGTTTATTTTAATTTTTTTAATTTGTATTTATTTTATTTTATTTTAGTTTATTTTCTTTTATTTTATTTAAATTTTTTTTTATATTATTTCTTATATATTGTATTTTATTTAAATTTTTTTAAGTTTTTATTTATTTTATTTTATTTGATTTATTTTATTTGATTTCATTTTATTTTATTTTAATATAAGTTATTTTATTTTAATATAATTTATTTCATATAGTTTTATTTTATTTGTTTTAATTAAATTATATTTTTTTCTTTTATTTCATCTCACTTTATTTTATTTTATTTAATTTTATTTTTTTTTATTTTATTTAATTTTTTTTGGAATTTTTTTATTTTATTTTATTTCATTTCATTTCATTTCATTTTATTTTATTTTATTTTATTTTATTTTATTTTATTTTATTTTATTTTATTTTATTTTATTTTATTTTATTTTAATTTAATCGATTTTATTTAATTTAACTTTATTTTATTTTATTTTATTTCATTATATTTTTTTTTATTTTACTTTATTCTATTTTTTTTTTTTTTTTTTTAGTATTTTAGTTTATTTTAATTTTTAATATTTTATTTGATTTTATTTTATTTTATTATTTTTCTATTTTATTTGATTTTATTTTATTTTATTTTATTTATTTTCTTATCTTTCTCCTTCTTTTCTTTTCTTTTATTTTATTTTATTTTACATTATTTTACTTTATTTTATTTTATTTTATTTTACTTTATTCTATTTTATTTTACTTTTTTTTATTTTATTTTTTTTTATATTTTAGTTTATTTTAGTTTTTATTATTTTTTTTGGTTTTGTTTTATTTTATTATTTTTTTATTATATTTTAATATAATTTATTTTATTTTATTTTGATATAATTTATTTTATATAATTTCATTTTAATTTAATCGATTTTATATAATTTTACTTTATGATTTTATATTTTATTTTATTTTAGTTTAGTTTAATTTATTTTATTTTACTTTTTTAATTTATTTCATTTTATTTTATTTATTATTGCGTTTACCGGATCCATATCCGTCAAAATGCTATACTCTTCGGTTATACTCCCCTTAACTTGCAGACAGCAATGCGAAGTGTGATGAGCTTTTCATTAGAAGGAAGTGATGGAATAACCAGCATCGATGTAGTTATAATCTCAACAGTAGCCAACGGGAAGTTTTGAATATTTTAATTGAACACAGCACAACGAAAGTGGCAGAGTTGTGCAATGTCAAGAGCCATTTGGTCAGACCTCATAAGCATATCCAGTTGTGATGCCCACAAACTTATAGCAGTCTGAGCAGGTCACTTGAGCCGGAACACGTCTAAAATATTTGAAAGTATTTTAATGGCAAATTTGTAAAAGCTACCGGAAATAGAGATTGCAAATATTCTTGATTTCATCAGCAACTCTAGTTGGCTGCAAATGACTGTAAATTCAAATAGACTTGCCTACCACTTGCCCTGAACAGATCAAAAATTTATTGATTTATCAATATATTGCACAATTAGTAATCACAATCAATGAAACAATCGCACAGCACTGCGATTTAGCTAAGATAGTTTAGCGCACTCTTTAGCTGCGTACTTGGACTACTCTGCGTGTTGCGCACGCGTAAACGCGCAGTCCTAAATGACGCCCTAAAACATACAAATAATTAATACTCGTTCGTTGGATAATATCACACATCATATTGCTACTACAAATACGCACTAAAGAAGAAACCACAACAACAACAGGAGAAATAATTGTTTTCATTGATAAAACGACACATTGACACGGCATAGAGTAGCAGAAGAAGTGCAAGGAAAAAACGCTTAAAAGCAGTTGATTGCATTCATTAACTGGGCAGGTACTAAGTACATTTTTTATGCATCCGTAGCCTGAAGTAATAACAGTAGCACTGAAGCAATCAATTGGACAGCGCAGCCAACACAAAGCATCTTAAGTCAAGCTGAAGTCTGTCTGGCAGGCGAACGTCGAGCGACTCAACAACAACGAGGTAACACCAAACAATCATGCAACCTGTCAGACACAACTTGCGCGTCTGCAAAAGCCTGGGAAAATATTTTGAAAATACTTGCTTGTCTAACGAAAACAAATGAGCGAAGAAGAAAAAAGGCAAAAAACCCCAAAATTCAATAATAAAAACTCATCACAACCAAATTATGCCAAGTAATTGGTGCAAGGACTCAACGCAATTTATTGTTTATTGTTGTTGGTTGTTGTTGGTGTTGTCGCTTCACTCTGCGTCATGCAATGCACGATCGTCATGTCTGCGCGTTTCACAATTAACTTAAACCCTTAAAGGATAATTTGCTTACACTCACAATTTGTTAACGTCACGCATCCTTTTGTACAGCAACAAAACTAAAAAACAAAAACAACAAAAAAGGCTACTCGAAAAGCAACATAAAAACACTGCTGCAGCAACAATAAAAATAAGAAATAAATAATAATGAAAACAACCAGCCGGGAGCCAACAAGGAAATGTAATCATAATAAAAACGGCAAGAAGAAGAGGAAGAAGCAGCAACAGCAGAACAGGATAACAAAAAACACCTTAACTGCGTGGGAATGCCAAGCGAATGAGTTTTCCCACGGAAATAAAATTGAAATCTACACGTTTATATTATCTATATGTTGGAACCATAAATCCTGCAAGCCGATACTTTTTCCAAACCCCGTACAACCCCCATTTCGTCCATGCTAGAGTGAAACAGTTTTTAGTAAAATAAAAAAAACATTCGCCAAAAATTGGACAAAAACCTTAAAGTAATCAAATAGCCGAAAATAAAATACAAAACAACAAAACAAAAGAAACAAAAACACAAGTAAGGAAGTCTAAGTTCGGGTGGAACCGAACATTATATACCTAGTAGTGATCTATTATGGCATCCCAATTTACGCAGGTCTATTTTAATACTTTCAGTTCGTATTTGCGTTCAAATAGACAGACGGAACGACAAATAGACGTATCGAGAAACGGACATGGCTACATCGACTTCGCTCATCGTGCTGATCATTTTAGTGAACTTTTCTCTTCCTCTTCTCATACTTACATACATTTAATGTTTATGAAAGGTATGAAAATCAAATAAGATATACAACTTCGCTATTGCAGTGGGCTATTAACTACATGCCCGAATATTTTGCTTGTGTGTTTCCCGATTTGGGTAATTTTTGGCAGAAGTATAACACATACTACTGAGAATCCGCTGACCAATTTTCATTGAAATATCAAAATTGAATTATAAGCGATTGCCTTTGAAAACAGCAGATATTTTATGCTGAAAAGTGGGCGGTGCCACGCCTACTACTTCAAAATTGACAAAATTTTTTTGCGGCCGAGTTTTTCTTAAAAAGCTTATGTGTGCTTAATCTGATTGATATAACTTGCTTAGTTGTAGAAATATCGCTTTTTAAATTTTACAAAAAAATTTTTCAGAACTATGTTAAAAAACTGGGCGTGGACATTAACCGATTTCGCCCATTTTTACAGCAAACAGTTATTTTTATATATAGAACATTATCACGAAATTTCGTTTCAACAAATCAATTTTTGTCGGAGTTATGGCATAAAAAGTTTTGTGGAATATTCCACTATAAAAGGGGCGGTGCCAAGCCTACTACTTCAAAATTTAAAGTTTTTGGATTTCTTTGTTTACGGAAACTTTAAAAGTGAAATATAAATGATGTAAAGCTATTTTACGCAAAGTTATTGCCTATTTAATATATCTACGATCCTTTTCAAAATCTTTCATATAGAAGTGGGCGTGGAGCTTAACCGATTTCGCCCATTTTTTTCTCGAATATTTCTTGCACACCTGGAAACCTGCGTGCTGAATTTCGTTTCGATATCTTGAACGGTGTTTCATTTATGATTAATAACATTTCTAAATTTGATTTAATCAAAAGTGGGCGGTGCTACGCCCATTTTAAAAAACTTCTTGAAAATCTTATTTTATGCCTCAGTCTTAATGTATACACCAAACTTTATCCTTATAGGTGTATTATGTACTGAATAATCACTTTTTTTGTGTTTTCGAAAATTTTGTATAACTAAAAAATGGGCGTGGCTATCGTCCGATTTCGCCCATTTTAAATAGCGCTCGGAGATGACTGCCAAGGAGCCCGCATACCTAATTTCATTAAGATATCTCAAAATTTACTCAAGTTATAGTGTTCACAGACGGACGGACGGACGGACGGACGGACGGACATGGCTTAATCAATTTCTCTTTTCGTCCTGAACATTTTGATATACATAAGTCAATATCTATCTCGATCCGTTTATGCCGTTACGTACTGCCGTTAGGCGACTAAAGTTAATATACCTTGTGTGCGTAGCACTACTAGGTATAACGAAAACAACTGTAGTACTTATGATACAGTATAAAATACACCAGATATGTATGTATGAACAAACATGCAAACATGCACACATTTGTCTCAACCTACTTAAAATACTCCTTATCGCTCGCTCTTAAATATAACAAAACCATGAGAAAATTTCACGTCGAACACCTGCCATTTTTTTCATATGGATTTTTGAGCGAACAATTCGTAAACAAAGAACACACTTGCAAGCACACAACACATACATACATACGTATCCTGCAGTGGAATAGCAAAGTAGTCGGTGAACTTTCTGTTTGAAATCGAACTAGACCGAAAAGGCTCAAACTTGTGCCGGTTGTGTGGAAGCATGGAACTAACTAATTTCGGCTTTGGTCCGCAATGAGTTTTTATTTCTGGCAGTTTCGATTTTAGTTTCGGCTTTCTAGAAAATAAGGTTAGGATTCGAATAAGATTTCGGTATACAAAATTAATTTCCTTTGCAAAGATATTTTAGGTTAACGATCTACAAAATTAGTTTCGGTTTCGGTTAAGACTTCAGTCTAAAGTAAAGTGCTTTCCGGTACGGTTTCGCGTTCCGATTTCGGGTTGGATTTGGGTCTATAAAATTTGTTACAATTTAAGTTCCGTTTTTTTTTCAAACTTCGATGTATAAAATTGTTTTCATTACTTTCCAGGGTCGTTTTTGGTTTAGACTTAGGTGTGAAAAATTGTTTTCTGTTTCAGTTTAGATCTAGGCACACCTGTTTAGTAATAAGTAATCAATTAATTGGTAATGATTATTTTAATTGTTATTCTAGAAATGGCAATTATTAATAGATGATGATTAGAAAAAATCAAAATAAAATCAAATAAAATAAAAAAAAAAAAAAGTTGTTTTGATTCTTTTTGATTATTTTTGATAATTAAACATTTTTTTTTTGATTATTTTTGAGTTTTCAGTATTGTTGATGTGTATATTATTGTGCTTCTACAACAATACTGAAAAAAAATCAAAAATAATGAAAAGTAATCAAAGCAGCTTTTTTTGATTATTTTTTATTTTTTTTTGTTTTTTTCAATATTCGTAAAAAATCATGATTTCTTTTTTATTATTTTTTTTATTAATTGGAAAATAATTATTAAAAATTGAAAATAATTGGTAACCAATAATTAAATGGATTCTCCAGAAAGTAATTAATCAAACTGGCAGTCATTACGATTAGTAATCATTATTTAAGAGGTCTCCATTTAGGGCAAGAAAATTAGTTTCGATTCTGGGGTCTCGGTCTACAAAATAATTTCGATTCAGTTCAGGTTTTCTAAGAAATAAGTTTCGATTTTCTATGAATTACGTTCCGGTTTTGGCTTCCATAAAAAAATTAGTCTTGATTCCGGGTTTTACTTCGGTATCCAAAGTTAGTTTCGATTAAGTGGGGTCAAGATCAAGTGAAGTCGTTTCCAGTTGATACTTCGATCTACGAATTTTTTTTTAATTTCAATTTCTGTTTTCTGCATAAGAAGTTTCGGGTTTGGTTCAAGAAAATCAGTTTCGATTCCTCGCAAGCTTTGGGTTTACAAAATTAGTTTTGATTTTTCTACAAAATACATTTGGGGTTTGGCTTAGGCTAAGTTTTTTGATTTCGGCTAAGATTTGGGAAAATTAGTTTCGTTTACGGTTTTGGTCTGCAAAGTTAGTTTAGATTCTGTTAAGACTACAATTAAGGTTTTCTTAAAATTAGTTCGGATTTTGATTCACAATTCGATCGAGGAAATCATTTTCAGTTCCAATCGGTAAAGTCGGTTTTCTAGAATAAAGTTTTGTTTTAGATTGACCAAATTAGTTTCGGTTTCGAGTTTCCTTAAAATAACTTTTTTTTAGATTTAGATTTTACTTCGATCAACAAAACTAGTTTCGGTTTTCTGAAAATTTAGCTTCGGTTTCGGCTCTTCAATAAAAAGAGAAATAAGACTTTAGCAAATAAGCTTATGTATTGAAGAACCTGACGTACCCTATGTAGTTGTTGTTAGTTGAATACTTGGGCTTGGTATGTGTAATAGTTTAAGTTAGTTCACCACTACCTCTTTTAACTGCGGGGTGCATAAATGCCAATACTCATTCACGAATCCTTGCACACAACACTTTAGCTCCACTACCGTCTTCGCTCTTCCTTGTCATATCAAACTTTGCTGTTGTTGGTATATTGTTTTAATTTTTTTTAATATCTCCACTACTTTTCGTTTTAAATTTTTTCAACATTTTTCCCACACTCGGTAAAAGGGGTTCCATACGAATCCAGTTTGATTTACAATGGGGAGAGTTGCTATGAGCTAATATCGAGCTGTCTTACAGTGCGCTCACCCTCTATCCTTATTAGTATGCCAATACACCAGCATTACAAAAACAACCAATAATATAAAAAATACCAACACACCGTCTTTGAACACCAACAACAAAGGCGAAGTATCAATCGACACCAGCTTAAAAACCACCACCAACGCGTTTGGTAACAAAGAACACTGACGGCATGAGCTCGATCCTTTGCAAGCACAGTGTGATTTTTCGTTTAATGATTTGGGCAAAATAAACCCGTTGGAGACAAATTGATTGCACACAAGCGGGGCTTGAGAGATACATAGAAGGCTCGGGTACGAAACGGCTTAAGAAAAGAGTGATTGACGAACTTTCTCGTATTCGGTTCAGGGATGGTCTGAAATTTCGAGATCACCTTATTTATAAAAATATTTCAATGCAGATGCTCTGAAAGGTGTTGAGCGAGTCTAAGAAGTATTTAAAGTTATTCAGAAAAGAATCGCATATAATGGCTTACTTCATCTTTCAAGATAGTTTCCTTGGTATTTTTGAACTGGGGACTCTACTAGTCTCTAGAAATCAGTGAATAACCTCTAGAGCGTCCTAAAGCATATGGACGTTAATTATGAAACGTTAAGTTTTAAAAATTAGGATGCTGATGTTGTTAATGCGGCAACTGAGTCAGTTGATTGGGATTCGCTATTTGCTAAGGTTGAAGCTACCGATTGTTTCAATATTTTTAAGAATAATTTAAATTGTATTTGTACTGAACATATTACAAAAGTAAAAAAAAGGTTCACAAAATTTCTTGGTTCACAAAAGAGTTGAAAAACTGAAGAATTTGAGAAACAAGTTTTTCAAAAAATTTAAAAAATCAAGATCTCCTTTTTACAAAGAAATTTATTTAAAATATTTGAATGTGTTTAAATCTTTGAGCAGAGTTTTGAAGCGGAATTATATTAGCAAATTTGAAGGCCATATTAAACAGAATCCGAAAGCTTTTTGGCGTTATGTTAAGTCAAAAAAATTGTGTTCTAGTATTCCCTCTGCTGTATTTTACAAGGATATTCAAGCTGATTCGGCTTTAGATGCTGCAAATCTTTTTGCAAATTTTTTCAGCTCCAATTTTGTGGCTTACCCTGACTTAAGTAGTGGTGGTATTTATAGTGGTTTGGGTGCTAGCGGTTCTTCACTAAACTTTGGGGCTCTTGAACTCTCTTTAGATGATCCCAAGTTCAATATTCGTCAAATAAAAGTGTCGTCACAGACTGATGTTGATGGTGTGTCGTCTCACCTTTTTAAAAACTGTTTAGCTCTCGCCTACCCGATATGGCTGCTCTTCAATAAATCTCTTGAGCATGATGCATGGAAAATCTCTTTTATAACGACAGTTTTTAAATCTGGCAATAAAAATGATATTGCTAATTATCGCCCTACTTCTAAAATTTCTACTGTCTCAAAACGTTTTGAATGCATAGTAAAAAATAAAATTTTTTTTCTCCATTAATCGTCTCATCTCTATAGATCAGCATGGTTTCATGTCGGGGAGATCAACCACCTCTAATTAGCAGAAAAATATGCTTCCCTTAAATATTAAAAAATGCTCCCATTGCTCTTATTCCAAGTCCCGTACTCCTATCCCTACTTCATATTTTATTGGAAGCTCGCAACTAGACATTATTTCCAAAATCACTGATCTGGGGTGGTCTTTGTTTCCATATTCTCATTTCAAAGCCATCTTAATTATACCATAGCTAAGTCATACTCTATGCTGGCTTTTGTCAGACGTTTCAGTTCAGATTTCTCGGATCCGTATACTTTAAAAACACTCTTTACTTCACTGGTAATCTCGAAACTAGAATATGCTGTTATTATTTGGCGTCCGTATTACTCTTGTCATATTAGTCGTTTGGAGAGAGTTCAAAAAATCTGGTGGACTGACCCTTTTTACTTGAACGTATTTTCTTTCTTACTCCTAATATTTGTTTAAGGAATCATGCCACATTTTACGTGGGCCTGGCGGGGACCAATTATGCTGCCAATGCTCCTGTTGTCAGAGCTCTTAAAGAGTTTAACTTGCTCCCGAATTCTTCTGTTTTGGATTTCTCCTACTGTGAAAGAAGGTTTAAAATGCTACTTAATGACCAGTTAAATTAGTTGGTTTTCGCCTATTTTTGTAATTAGTCTGTAAGAAATATAACAATTTTCAAGATTAAATAAATAAATAAATTAAATTAAATTAAATTAAATTAAATTAAATAAATTAAGTGTAACGCTAAAACTACTTGATGGCAAAGTATTAGGACTGATTGCTCGCACATCGCGCTGAACGGCTTTAAGCTTAACGAACTTATTTTAAGATGTTCCGATGCGCTAATACACTTTTTAAGAACTCCATTCTGATCTCATTCATCCCTCGATGATCGTAAGTGGATTGAGCTCTTTAAGAGCAGTAGCCTCAAACTGAGTGAGAGATCTTTCGACTATTTATCTCAGAAACGTTAGTGGACTTTTTTAGTTGTTCTAGAGCATAAAAGTTTTTTAATTCATGTCTGAGTGGAATCCTTATCGTCGCGACTGAGGCAATCTGCCCACTAAATTTCGTAAGAAAGTCACTAAACTTAGAATAAGTGGGTATAGGGTGTATCCATATCCTATTCGTTCCTACTTCTGTCCTAACTGTCGTCCTCAAATCGTGTTGACATAAAGTGCTAAGAAATTTGAGTCGTACAACCAATTCAGCAAATTTCTCACGCCAATAACTGCAGCAGATACCACTGTCTCAACACAACCCAACCGATATACGTCTTGTATGCCACTACCTGCCACTTGCTTAGCCACCTCGATAATTCTTATCGGAATCCGAGTTGTTTGTTGTGCTGTGCAGTGACCCTCTTATGTGATATTTCCTTTATACGCATTTGCGCTTTCCCTACTTTGGACACACTAAGTCAACAACAACAACAACAAACACAGAACACTCTTTGCAGAGGGTAGCTATTAGTTGATGTTGTTGTTGTCGGTATTTACTTGCTTTAGTGCAACAACTGATAGTTTGTACTCTGAGTTGGTTGTGCGAAGCGAACTGCATATCCGTAATGTACAGGCACGCACGACCAACGCTTGGAGTTCAATGTTTTGCTCCGACAACCAAACTGAGCAGCTACTTGGCTACGACGGCGCACGTGTTCTCGTATTTCGCTTGCTCTTCCACGTTGTTGTGTTGTTTATAAGTATTTCTTTTCCTTTGACTGTACTACTCCCTTTCCTGAAGGAAATGTACATACAAATATTTTTTATTTTTTTTGGTGTATTGTTGCTGCTGATTGCTGAGCGCGCCACGGAGCACAGCTCGTTGCTATAAAAGATCGCTGCATTTTGTGTGGAAGTCATTCTAAATTTGTACGTCAAATGCGTTACACGCACTCAGTAGCGAAACAAGACGATTTTCATAAGACAACAATTTAATTAACGTAAATTTTAAAATTAGAATTTTTCGAAAATGTGCCAACAACAGCAACAACAAACAACGGCGTCCAACAACACTAAACAAATGACAAATTCAAAACTTAAGTCCAGCTATAGCATTAAACGTGTCTTGCAGACACTCTTCCGCAATAAAGCGCAACAACAAAAACAAAAATTTCAATGCCGTCAAAAAGTACGACAACAACGTCAACGTTTATGGAATTCTTTGGAATCGTTAGAATCTCTTGAAAATCTACGCAATGCTCAAATGGAGGAACAACATTTCTATGAAGAGATCGAAGATAATTCAGCCAATGAGAAGTTAGCCGAGTTGGTGTACGAAGATGCGGAACAAGATGTTTATGTACCAGTACGTTTTGCACGCACCGAAGCTGGCACCTTCTTTTGGACTACCAATTTGCAACCGGTATTGAGCAGCTTTACACCCATTGCCGCCGATGAGGATCTATTACAGCCGAGCTATTGCTATAGTAACACACAATATCCACAAACGCAATATCCCTACGAATACAATCAAGATCGTTGGGCTCAAGCTTGAGCTGGAGTTTGTGGACTGGAGTTGTAGCATTCGTAGAGTTGTGACAGGAAGCTTTAGAAATTTTGTGATACTCGTTTGTAGCGGCTGAAGCACTCATATCATCATTATTGTCTAAGTAGTTTTAGTTGTAATTGTAGTTTACACGTGTTAATGTGCTTCCATTTTTAGTTTGTAAACAAAATACTCGAATTGTGCTCATGCAAGCGAGTTATATAACTTTTGTCATTTATTTTTTTCAACTTAAATATTTTTAGTTTTTTAGTTACTAAGCGACTTTGTGATAATGAAAGGCTTTAATTTTATTAGTTTTATAATTTTTACTTAAGTATGCACTTAGAAATCATAAATTTGTACTTAAAAACAGATATTTTTCAAAAGCTGTTTCCCTTTTGATAAATAAAAAATATAAAAAAAAAACAACAAAAATATAATTGTTTGAATTTAATAATTACACCCAATTTAGTAAACGGATTTGGTTCTGTTTTTCGCTGTAAATATTTGTTTGTTGGTGAAGAATTTTATTGCTATCTGTTTGTGAGTCTTGTGTTGCTCGAAGTTTGCTGCTTATCGAAATTGCTGTGATTTTATTTTTTAAGGTCGTCTGCAATATTTTGATTAGCTCAAATGATTTTTTCCGCTCGTCTAAAAAATTTGAAAAAAAAAGTTTGAACTGAAAGTAACAGAAAAATAAGCTAGCAGCAGAAATGAAAAGCGCTTACAATGATTGTTGTTATTTCGCAAGCGACAAAATCACATTTGCTTTTCAAAAGAAGTACCAAAAGAGTACCAAGTACTGTTGTTGTTGTGGTAACGACAAAAACACTGCCCGAAGGTTTTGGCGAGTGTTGTCGAATTAACAGTCCTTGGCCGGATTTCAACCCGGTACGCTCCGGTACTCCCTTGCGGTACTGCCCAACTGTCGTGGTAGCGATTTATGACCAGTGAAACCTTCTAGGTCATGTCACCCTTTCTTCCGTAAGGAAGGATAAGGTGGGTAATGAGAGGTGAGAGGCATCATATCAGATCAACCATCGAGTTGCACGTCAATACCTTTGTGCATATTAGTCGCCTCTTACGACCGGTATGCCTACCTCGGGCATATTCTAAACCCCTAACCCGCAGGGGCCAGTACCAAGTACTCGTGGAGTTTGATGTGTAAACATGTGTATCCTGCACACAAATTTAATTGAATAAGACACAATTTTTCAATTTTTCCTCTAATCAAAAATAATAATAATTAACTAAGAATTATTATCAACTGGTCTTGAGCTCGTTATACTTACAAAAATATGTAAAATGAACAGACCGTAAAACCAACAACAAAAAAAAAAAACTTTGTTTTATGTTAGTTATTAGGTATTCCTTTCATTCACCCTCTTTCCTCTGCTTTAATACATTTTCCTTTTATTTGCCATTCTCTCCTTTCAATAGTCTCTATTTTTAACTTATTTTATTGTATTATACGCTTTGTTTCCTGGTCTTGCTGATAATTTGCTTCGCATTTCTTTCGTTTCATTTCCTTTCTTTTCCTTTCCTTTCCCTTCCTTTCCTTTGCTTTCCTCTCCTTTCCTTGTCTTTCCTTTCCTTTTAACTAATTTTAATTTATTTAACTTAATTTAATTTAATTTTATTTTATTTTACTTTATTTTATTTATTTTATTTCATTTTATTTTAGTTGTTGGTTTTTATGGTCTGTTCATTTTTACATATTTTTGTAAGTACAACGAGCTCAAGACCAGTTGATAATAATTCTTGGTTAAATTGAAAAAATTTTTCCTCTAATCAAAAATAATAATCATTTATTTTAAATAATTTTTTTTTTAATTTTATTTTATTGTATTTTCTTGTATTTTATTATCTTTTATTTTACATAATTTTTTTTAAATTTTATTTATTTTCTTTTTTCTTTTCTTTTCTTTTCTTTTCTTTTCTTTTATTTTCTTTTCTTTTCTTTTCTTTTCTTTTCTTTTCTTTTCTTTTCTTTTCTTTTCTTTTCTTTTCTTTTCTTTTCTTTTCTTTTCTTTTATTTTCGATGTTAGTTCCTCGAATCGTGCTAATATCTAAAACGCTGGAAGCATGCCGTCCGTGGTCGATCTGGCTGTGTGGTTTCCGTGGGACAGCCATATTGCTTAAATCTTGTGCTGGATATGTGGCACCGGCTAAGTCGGTCAGCTTGAATCCATTTGGGGAAGTCTCATCGTGTAGACGAAACTTTCCCAAGCTAGACTTTTATATCATGGCGTGGGCAGCACCTTTGGTTAATTCCAGTTAAAGGGGGGTCCGAAACTTTCCCCACTTGCGTGAACTTCTTCACACGGCCGCAACCTCCTACATACCTCCTCTCCCACATACTTACCACAATATGCACGCCTGGCCATTCTACACGCAATTGTTACTCCGCAGTTTTTTAAGTATTTTCGTAGACGTTTGTAAACAACACTTGAGTTATTTATAAACTCGTACTCCAAATCTCTGTTTTGTTGATGTCTTTTCAAAGTCCTCTGCTGTCAAAGGCCTCCAATCAAAATACTAGATTTCTTAGAACTTTACCTCATATCAGATTTACGCCAATCGGCAGTTTAATTGACAGAAGTTCCTTGGTTATCTGTCAAACCAAAAGTGTGGACGTTTTGTGCCTATCCACTTGAGACAATTATCAACTGCATACTGAGAACTATTTAGAAATAATGATAATACTTAAACGGCATTAACTGGTACTTGATAGATATTGTCTCGAGTGTTATATTTGCAAATAAATTTTGCAAATCCGGCTGCAAACAAAATTTAGAAAACTGCAAAAGTTGAAATGGAGTACTTCGAGTGCAATTTTTTAATTGTTTAAAACGGCGTCAGCAACGGAAATTTTTTTCGTTTAAACTTATGAGGGCGTTCTATATATTCTAAAGAAACAGCTGTAGACATCTTCTTAGTTCACATCTAATCCTTTACAATTTTAAAAGCGCAAGTAGCAGTCCCAGCTACAACTTTGTCTAGTTTAAGGGTAATGTTAATGTTTTATATTGAGCAAAGGTGGCAACCTAACCTAAAAATATTTTTATTTAAATACTATGTCAAAGTGTCATAGTATTCCATTACCATAAAAACGTTTCAATATTCCCCCGGTTCGAATGCTTACTTGTTGGAGACAGTCTTGTTAAATAATGATAATTATTATAAGTACTAAGTTACTTATAAGTAATAGTAATGTTTACCGGTTTGATTAATTACTTTCTTGAGAATTCATTTAATGATTGATTACCAATTACTTTAAATTTTTAATGATTATTTTCCAAACAATTAAAAAATATTAACCAAAAAAATCACGAGTTTTTACGATTATAAAAAAAAATCAGAAATAATCAAAAAAAGTTGTTTTGATTACTTTTGATAATTTTTGATTATTTTAGTTTTTTTTTTAATTATTGAAAAATTGGTTTTTGATTATTATTGATTTTTTCCAATGTTGTTGTAGAAGCACATAAATATAGAAATCAAAAATACCGAAAAAAATCGAAAATATTTGCTGATTTTTTTTTTTATTATTTTTGATTTTTGTTTTTGACTTTTTATAATCGTAATCTATTAATAATAGCCTTTTCTTGAAAAACAATTAAAATAATTACCAATTCAAAAAGCTCACCAATTAATTAATTACTATTTACTAATCAAATTTAACAAATCTGGCTGGAGATTTGAAAAATTGATTTTTTTCACCACCCTGTAAAACAGCGAAAGTTCTTTTCGCGCTTAAAAATTTTGTATTTGCCCTTTGATTTCAATGAGCGATATATTGTTGTAAAAGTGTTAACTCATGTCAGATTTTATCTATATGCGCGATTAACCTTTCATGCCAACTTTAGCTTTTTATTAAAATTTGATAAACATTCTCGTTGGCAGAAAGTATATAAACAAGCTTAGGATGTAGTACATTGTGTATATACAAAGTTTCTCCCAATAAGTTGAACCGCTTATGAGACATTAGCTCGTTTAAGGTTGAAAGATTTATTGTGCAAGAAATGTTACTCATACGCCCAGTGTTTCGAGGTATATGCCAACCGATTTAAAGACTTTTATAGAAGGAAATTTTCATGGTCCAATTTAAGTACAGATTTATAGCACAGTAGGTGGCGACCCGTTGAGTGCTGGCCTGCAACACCGAAGGCTTCAGGTTCAAGCGCCGACTACGACTTGAATACGTTTTTCTAAGTCGCCACTCGGAGTCCCCCCTCGGTAGTGGCCCACCATGAAAAAGCTTCTCAGCAGAAATTCATCTGCCTTAGCAAATGTCGTTCGTACAAAATTGGAAGAAGTTTGGCCTTAATCTGGGAATACCATTATACTTTATGAATACCATAGAGTTTAAATATTAAAAGCTTTGAGTTCCGAGAACCTACCGATACAAGTGTGAAGTTCTATTCTGTTGCTGCTCCACCGTTTTCATTCCTCGAAAGAATGCAGCTCCAGGACAAGGTATTGTGTTTCAGTCCCATTGGTGCCATATAAGCATAAATAGTCCAGTATCCTGTGAAAAGTCTTACATCCATGTATGAGTGCTAAGATATACCAAACCTCATAAGTTCTAGGAGTGAAAGAATCTTTTTCGCTTCTGAGGCAGCGCATCGCTGTATTTTACGATTTCCCGACATTAAAATAAGAGTAACCCGAAACCCTGACTAACCAAGCTTGGCGTCATCATTCCTGAACTGAGAGCCCTAGAAGCCGTCTGGCTCTAGGAGATGCCCAACATGGCACTTTTCGGAAGCGTGCGCTGAAAGACGCTTGCTGAGTTCAGGATAAACTTAGATAAAGGCATGTCTGGGAGTGCTACAAAGATTCCCGCTCCTACTCCACAAGAAACAAAGAAACTCTAATCAAGCGTAAACTATAGGGGCCTTTTATTTCCAGAGTCCCAACTTCCGGAGCCTTAGTGCATATTCTGATGCCGCTTGCGTATCAAAGAGAGCAAACGGCGTCACGTTTAGATGCAGTGCGCTGAACTTTTGTTAGCCTGACCTTCATAAAGTTCACAGCGAATGCTTTCTATCACTCGAGCCCCCATGGTCTGTACATTCATGTTGTGAGTTCTAGCCTCAAACGATACCAGATACCAGATTCTTGCGAACCCCAGCTTCTGTCATAAGAGGCGACTAGAATTCACGACCAAGGGGTCAACAAATCGCTCTGTAGTGACTGTTTTGCCTTTACGACGATATCATAATCATACAAAAATAACCACAATGATTCACACTTAAGAGTCTAGACAACTTTCATTGCCAGCCTTCATCGTTCATCCTCGGATTTTCAATCCACATAGAGCCAAGGATGATTATGGAGAGAGGAAGCTTAGATGAAATTCATCAGCATTTTCACCATTAGAGTTTAGGTGAGTTTTGTGTGTTTGTTTAGGTTTAGCAGAGCGTCGCTGGTGTGTCAGTCTCTTGACGGCTAGGTATCCGGTACGCTGCCGTACTAGCACCTCCTCGTACTAGCAGCGGCAGCGACTTGTTTGACTCTGTCGAACTTTCAGGTTGTGAATGTTAGTCGACATTTACGACAGGCGTACCCACCGCGGGTATATTCTAAGCCGCTTAATCGATGGGTTGGGTCGATAACAGCAATCTATCTGTTTTCTTTTCCGATCCAATCGGACTTCCTTCTTGCAGCAGAAAAGTTTTCCACTTGCAACAACCCGTCTTCTTTCTAAATATTTCAGCAAGCAATGGGAATTGAGGTCTTGCAATAAAAGAAGAAAAAAACTATAATTAAAATTTTTTGATAAATTTTAAGAGATCCCCAACTTGGCATTACAGTTAAGACGCCCATTAAGTAAAAAGTGTTTATGACCAATTTAAGCTATTTAATATTTTCATCAACATTTTGACCCATAATTTATTTATGCTGATGATTTTTGTAATTGCCTTCTTTTTATTCTTACGCAGTTCATTCCCCACCCATATTCGTTCACCTTCAGGCAGCCTTGCTGTACACGTTTATAATAAATAAATACTAAGAACTTAGATAACCTCATTTGACAAAACATAAAACAATTCCAAGAACCCGAGGCCCACACCTCGTAAGAAGAATGCAAAAATGCAAGATAAGCACCCAACTTACAACAAAAACAAACAAAAAATACACCGCCACCTCCTCGTTACTAACGCATCCACACACAAAGCTATCACTTGTCTCAATTGCAGGGCGGGTGGCGCGGGTGCTGGAGGAGTGCGCATGCAATATACAAATGTCAGCGCAACGGTCAAGTGTGTGGAAAGCGTGAAGAGCTTGTGGTCGCACTCAGCTGTGGACAGCAGAGTAAGCGATATGAATCGTACAACACATGCGCCGGTGCGGCCATGTTATGTCTTAAGAGCGCTGCGAATGTTTTCAGTTTTTCATCATAAAATGTTGTTATTTATTGAGTTAATAAATTAAAATGCAAGTTGTGTGCAGCGAGTGTCAACACTCCAAAAGCGGACATTCCAACTCGTTCCATGGCGGGCGGATGCGCATTGCACTTGCGGCAGTCGGCAGTCGGCAGTAATGCCCATTTTTATATTCTTTGGTTCGTTGTTCGCTCTTTAGTGCACCAATTGACCAATTAAGCAGTCACGGAATGTGCGAAGCGCCAAAGTACATACCAAAAGCGATGAATTTCTAAAGGAGAGAGCGTGTGGAGAGATGAGGTTTTAGCCACATGCGCTGGCTTGTATCGTAAGCATGTGTGGGCAGAATGCATTTAAAGTTTAGTGCAACAAGAGGAAGGGAGATGAATCGCAACGTACACGAATACTAAGTAAACAATTCGTGTGATCGAGCATCAATACGGAAATATTGTGAAACTTTTTCCGAACCATGCCAGGAAAGCTTTCCAGCTGCCGAGGTGCAAGTTTCTAAAGTCTTTTAAGCCGGGACTTCAACCTTGAACTGTCAGTATGGTAACCAATTGAGCAAGGTGTCTTTACTTCAGTACCAATATGTGACAATTGCGTTAGCTAATATCCAAATTATTTCTGTATCGGCACCGGAATAAATAAATTTATTAAAGTAATCTCGAAATAATCCTAGAATGTTCCAAATAATAATTCCAATATTATACTGCATTTTGTTGAAACCAGCATAGACACATTTCGTTAATTATTCCCGAATAGTCCAGAAAGTAATCAAGTAATGAACAGAAATCTCAAAAACAAAAGATTTTTTTTTGGAAACACGTCTTGAAAAATTTCGGTACCGATTTAGAATACCTCAATAAGTTCAAAAAATCCAAGAATTAAAGGATTTATTATTATGATTATGATGAATAATTGTTCCAAATGGTAGTCCCACAATTATAACGCAATTTTAATGCAAGCCACTTCAGAAATGACCCAAAATTATTTCTGAAATTAATCCGAAATAAACTCAAAAGTAATCTAATGGCCCGAAAATATCAAAACAAAGAGCCGATGGCTATTGCAAATAACTTTTCAGAATCACGTTTTAAATTTTTTAAATTTCTTCTTGAGTTGCTGCTTCTTTCATTACAAAGACAGGTGGGCACTTTGCATTATTAATGAAACAACAATTATTTTGCACCTATAATGCAATTTCATTGGCATTACCTATTTTTCCAACACTGAAAATCGGGTGCAGGTTCAGCATTACTGACTAAATTTTTAGTAAAATTGTAAAAGTAATGCAATTGGATTTGCATTATCACTAAAAATTTACATCGGTCTCACGTAGGGTTAGTTCGGGATTCTTCAAAAGTGGGTGGGGGAACCATTTCGATATTTTTATGGACCTTGATATTATTATTTCCGGGGTCATTTCTGAAATATGTTCGCAACAGGTTCTATAATTTTTCAGAATAATTTTAGGACGACTTCATAATCCTATTGAAGCTCTGTAGTTCCAAATAAAATCTCGAAGTGAAACAGGATCGTTTTCAAAGTAATGCACAATACCAAGAAAAATATCCGAGTAATGATTTGGAAACTATTCAGAAGAGATTTCGAAAAGGTTATCAAAACTGTTTACAAATTAGCTCACTGTTCTCCTAGCTCAGTTTAAATTAGTTCCCCCACCCACTTTTGAAGAATCCCGAACTAACCCTACGTGAGACCGATGTAAATTTTTAGTGATAATGCAAATCCAATTGCATTACTTTTACAATTTTACCAGAAATGTAGTCAGTAATGCTGAACCTGTACCCGGTTCGCAGTGTTGGAAAAATAGGTGCAGCTCGGTTTGAAAAGTGTCCATCTGTGGTGGTAATGAACAATGCTTCAAACTTTATAGGTAATGCAAATGAAATTGCATTATCGGTGCAAAATAATTGTTGTTTCATTAATAATGCAAAGTGCCCACCTGTCTTTGTAATGAAAGAAGCAGCAACTCAAGAAGAAATTTTTTTGTATTCAACGCTGGACACACATTAATTTAGAAGAGGTAGAGGGAACATAGACAGAACCGAAAAAGAAAAAAAAATAAACAGTCAAAGATAAACGCTCATAAATACATATTCACTTGCATGAATGTCAAACAAAAATAAATTTACCAATGACCACTTCAAAATAAAATATCTTCAATATTTGTTTTTAAGAGCGTTGTCGTTATCGCGCGCGTCCATCCGCATGCCAGACCGTATGATAACATCGCAACTGCTACGGTGAGTCCCATAAATTCCAAGAAAACATGCGCGTACAATGATTGGGCGGCTTGGGTGGACCGACATATTTACTTAGTTGCGATCGGCGATGACAGTCTCGTATATTGGGATCTCGGGATTTTTGAGGTCTGACTAGAAGACGAAATACTGTGAGGAGTTACGAAAATATCCGGCGGATGACGGTAAGTTTCAAGATGAAACATGTATATGTTAAAACCGCTGAAGCCCCCAGGCCTTCATTTGATGTCCGTTAGGGTGGTGCGCTCTCATATCGTAGTACTCATAACCCTCCAGTACACTTGTAGGCCCGCAGGCGCACATGCGCGATATATAAAGCTAGTCGTGCAAAGCTCCCGCGTGCAGTCTCTTATTTTATAAGGTACGAGATTGATTGATTATCTGAGATATCAGCGAATTTTTTATTGACCTTTTTTCTGCAGATGTGCATTAATGAAATACCTTTCAGATCTCTTTGTATAGTTGTGTATTTATTAGCGAGAGATTGACATATTCCAGAGATACGCACTGTGGAAAATACAATTGGTATGGGAGGTGCCATGCCCCCTTTTCCCTACTAATTTAATTTTCTGGAGTTGATGGAGATTAGCTTCTTTTATCTTTGTTCCAACTTTGAGTCGTCTACCATTATTACTTCCAGAGATATGCAGTATGAAAAATCTAATTAGCTTTGGAGTTGTCACGCCTCCTTTGCCCTTAACCCCCTTAATATATCGCCTACGACCATCCCTTTTAGGTTGCTAGTTTGTGTTCTTAATGTCGACATGACCGGTCAGTTCGTTTAGATCGTAGTTTAACCCATACCTTTATACAAAATGGAATTTGTATACCTAGTAGTGCTACGCACATAAGGTATATTAATTTCATTCGCCTAACGGTAGCATGTAACGGCATAAACGAATCGAGATAGATATTAACTTATATATATCAAAATGTTCAGGATGAGAAGAGAAATTGATTAAGCCATGTCCGTTGTACGTCCGCCCGTCCGTCTGCAGGTTCCTTGACACTTATCTTCGAGCGCTATTTAAAATGAGCGAGGTCGTATGATAGCCACTCCCACTTTTTATATATAGAATATTTTCGAAAAAAAAAAAAAATTACATTTGGTGTGTACATTAACATTAAGGCAGAAAATAAATGTTTCTAGAAATTTTTGAAAATGGGCGTGGCACCTCCCACTTTTGTTTAAGTCAAATTTAGAAATATTAATAAACATAAATCAAAAACCGTTCAAGATATCGAAACGAAATTTGACACACAGATATCCATGAATACAAGGAATGTTTCGGGGAAAATGAGCGCAATCGGTTAAGGTATACGACCACTTTTATATGAAAGATTTTGAAAAGGATCATAGATATATATAATAGGCAATAACTTTGCGTACAAAAGCTTTATATCATTTCTATTTCACTTTCAAAGTGTCCGTGCACGCGGAAATTCGATAAATACAAATTTTCGAAAATGGGCGTGGCCGCGCCACTTTTATAGTGGACTTTTCCACGAAACTTTTTGTGTCATAACTCCGGCAAAAATTGATTCGTCGAACCGAAATTTGTCAAAAATGTTGAATACATAAAAGTAACTGGTTGTTGTGAAAATGGGCGAAATCGGTTGAGGGCCCCGCCTAGTTTTTTAACATAATTCTGAAAAATTTGTTTGTAAAATGTAAAATGCGATATTTTTATAACTATGCAAGCTATATCAATAAGATCTTTCACACATAATAAGCTTTTTGAGAAAAACTCGTTTGCAAACAAATTTTATGGATTTCAGAGAGGTAGGCGTGGCGCCGCCCACTTTTCAGCATAAAAGTGTTGCTATTTTCAAAGGTGATTGCTTGTAATTTCAACTAGATATGTCAATGAAAATTGGTCTGCTGCTTTTAAATAGTATGTAGTATACTCTTGCCAAAAATAAGGCAAATCAGATAACACACAAGCAAAATATCCGGGCAAGTAGTTAATACCACACTGCAATAGGGAAATTATAGACCTTTTTTTATTTTCGTACCTTTTATGAACATGAAATGTTTGTAAGTGTGAAAAGAAGAAGAGATGGGCCTGTCAATAAGTATACTAAAACAATCAGGGAGATGAGCTTACTAGATTTAGCCATGTCCGTCTCTTCGTCCGTCTGTCTGTCTGTACGTCTGTCTATTTGAACGCAAATTTTTCAAACATAAAATGTGCATGTATTTTTTATTTTGAAAAAATGTGGTTAGCAGTTGTTGGTAGGGAAGTTATTTATATACAAATAAAATAATTGCGGCCGCCGTGGTGTGGCGGTAGTGTTGCCAGCCTATCACACCGAGGGTCCAGGGTGTGAGTCTTGGAACAGGTAACATCAAAAGTGGTTTGGCAAACTCTCCGAGTGTCCTTCTGCCATGGAAGGCTTCTCAATTCATCTCCTTTGTAGATGCCGTTCGTAGTCGGCAAAAATCCGTAGGTCCCGCCAATTTGTATGAAAAAACTCAAGCTCAGCGCAAACATCTCTTACGAGGTTTATGATGATATACCTGTTGTATATCGCGCCATACATTTATATTTTTTTAAAAGTAATTTACCCCTCAAAACTCATAACAGAAGTGTTTTTATTGAAAACAATCTCTCTCTCTATGGCGCGATATACAACAGGTATATCATCATAAACCTCCTAAGAGATTTTTGCGCCAAGCTTCTCTTCCAATTTGTGGTGTGCCGATTTGAATTTTCCCTACAAATTGGTGGGACCTACAGTTTTTTGCCGACTCCGAACGGCATCTACAAAGGAGACGAATTTTGTGCTGAGAAGCCTGTCATGGCAGAAATACACTCGGAGAGTTTGCCAAACCACTGCCGAGGGGCGACCCCGTTTTGAAAAACTTTTTTCAAATCACTTTTGATGTTACCTGTACCATGGCTCGAACCATGGCCCTTCGGTGTGGTAGGCCGGCAACACTACCTTCACACCACGGCGGTCGCCAATAATAATACGACCTAAAAAGTAATAAATGGACCTGCGTAAATTGGTATGCCATAATAGATCACTACTAGGTATATAATGTTCGGTTTCACCCGAACTTAGACTTTCTTGTTCCTTACTTATTCATATATAGATTTATATATATAGATAGCTTCGACCTGTTATCTTATAACTTGTCTTATTCTTGATATCTTATACCTTATACTATATCACTTATACCTAATACCTTATATCTAAGCAATAATGTCTTCTACCTTATTATCATTCTTTGTAGCTACAAGTCAACTCGATACCTAAGTAACTGATACATGTGCGTTATTTATGCCCAAGCGACCCGGACCCAAAGCATGCATAAAAAAGAAAGAATATTTTGAACAGTTAAAATGGTAAGAAAGGGTGCTATGTATAATTGTGCCTGCCACAATGTCCTCAACCGAAAACTAAGAACAAATGTTGACGGTATTCTGCGGCCTTCGTAAGTGTGCTACGCATGCGTAATGAAGTTGAAAAACCAATCAAACCCATCGACAGTAATAAACAACAAAAAACCCGCCGCCTCAAACAATGATATTTAAATACATTTCCATTTACAAGACTACCCTGCAATAAAAGGTATTAGACACGGATGAATCTGGGATAAGTCGCAAGCAAGAATGCGACCAATGTTAGTTCTGATCTCTTTGTAAAAGTTGAAGTAAACAATTTTGTTTGAGCATCTCCTATGCGGAGACTAATTGGTCCCTTTTATGTCTAAAGGGGTAGTGTCGGGCAGATCCAGCTTGTTATCCTACGGGTAGGGCTAGACAAGTTTACTTTCAACGCCTAAAAGTAGACTATGCCTATAACGGCATTGTTGGTATCAATTATAGCCCACTGTAGACGAAAGTTGTTGATCATGGATCACTCTCTTTAGAGATCAGTAGCGCGATTTTTTGCTGGGTACATATGTACATCGTACGATTGTAAGTACGTCGCGATGTGTTATTAACACTCTATTGATGTTTGACGTGGCTCAAGAAGGTTAGCCTATCGCATTTAGCACCTATACTGTGGTGGGGAGTAAACAATAAAGAAAAAACTATTGCGACATAAAATAATTGATGTTTTATGCACTGTTTATGGCCTCAAGACGAGACAAACAAACAAAGAAAGAATTGTATACAAAGAACAAATCGAAGGTGACGTAGATGTGGCTGAGACAAGTGTTGTAAACAAATATTGGGATGGATTTTTTGTGTTCAATCCAGTTGTGTACTTAAAACTAAAATTGGTTTTCCTAGAAATCAAAGATGGCACACTAGCCCCAAATGTTTAGATATAAATTGTGATAAAATGCTATAGCCATAAATCTTGTCGCAAATGTCTGCCTAGTTTAACCTGAAAGTCTAAATCAAAGCTCTACAAGCAGGTACAAGCACTTCAAGATCAGGAAATACCCGATCTCACTTGCGATGTCCTTAGACTTTTGTAACATAACTGCTGTTTATGCATCAGGTTATAAAATGAGCTCCTTTCTTACCAGAATAGGAATTGAAAAGAGCAGCAAACACGTTGGAACTACCAAGACGAGAATGATTCAAAATACGAAGAAGTGACTGGCTTACTCTTCTCTAATAAACAAAGAAGAAAACAACATTTTATTCGAATTAATATTTGTACAAATAAATTGAAGTCCTTAATCGAGCACATTTATTGCTTATTCAATTTCATTTTCAAACTCCAAAGTACGTTGATGGAATCAGGACTGCTCGCATTTTCGAGCACTTAAAACATTGAAGAGCTTTGAAGCCACTGAAAAGATACAAAAAAATATATATCAAAACAACGAAAGGACTTTTTGAGCACGACTATATAAAGAGGTCGCCGTAACATACATACCGATCTACATAACGACTAATCATCCGACTAATCTCTAATCTAATCTGCTTTCGTCTTCAGTGGGTTATAACTGTTACGCATAGTAGAGATTAGCAAATTTATATTTTACTATAATACATACATATTTCGGCCGCGGAAACAGCGCCTATGGCAAGAGAACGTGACCAAGTGCGACTCATCAATCACGCAGATCCTTGAATAAAGGATAGAAAAGCGGAAATCCGATGACCAACTTCTTGAGACCTGCAACCTTTTAGGCGGTGTGGGCAAACATTGGTCAATAGTCATGACCCTACCAAATTCGACCAAACACAACGCCAATGTCTCATTTACCTTTGGAGTCAGCGTCAAGTCGGACCACAAGCGATGAGCGAGATCCTTTTACCGTTAGTTTGTAATGCATTCAACGCCTGATAACGCCAAGAGACGAGCCATGCATTTGGCGCACAAACATCGACACAACGTAGCGCCCATTGCAGTCACCGTCTCCAACGTTGAGGAAGCTATAATGAAGGCCAAAAGTGGCGGTATTACACGCAATTCAAAAAAATTTAATTTTTTTGAAAATTCTTCTTGCAGTAAAAGTTTTTATTAGCAACAGAGAGTATGTTCTATATTTTAAGATAGACTCTCAGGTATATATCGGTGATGAAATCACTCAATTCCCTACCGTAGTTATTTAGTGTTGCGCGTGCAAACATGCATGCATACAGACAGGCAGAAATTCAAATAGTTGCTGCTTTGACTTGTTTTATTCTCGTTAAGTACAACCGTCGTGCATTTTCAATTAATATCTGTCAGTTAAAGACGTTAGTGTTACAATTTCACTTGTATATATAACTACATATAAAAATAAGCTGAGCCAACTTTTATTGCCACCACTGTATTCAGCGTTAATAAAATATTTCCGTGCAATAAAAAGCATGCTTAACTTTAATTTAGACATCTAGCAATGCAACAATGAACATTTGATTTGAGTTCATGCAGTGATTTTTGAGTGATGCGCGTACAAACATGCACACAGACAGACAAAAATGATAAAACCCATTGTTTTTACTGCTGTGACTTTTATATAGACCGCAAGTATGCATTTTTATCATATCTAAAATGTACAAACATTGGCCACTTACAAATTTGTTATATGGAAAGATTTACGTGAAAATGAGCGTTGTCACGCCTATTTTAAAAAGATACTATTTACGGAATACTCTTTTTTTTTTTTGAATTTTCTATGTATAAAAAGTAGTCGCGCTTATCAAGCGAGTACGCACCTTTCAAATACCAGATTTTGCTCCAATACCAAATTTTTTTCACAATGCCCTTACAACCTCCCATTAGCCTAACAAAATTAATATACTCTCGAATAAAAAAAAAAAAATACTCACACTCAGTGCCATTTAGGGCACAGTTCAGTGAATCCAAGAGGCAGCGATTGGCGATCGTGCCACGATATTCGCCATTCGAAATACAAACTGGCTCAAAGATCAACGTGCAGGGTTTCTGGCATTCCGATTTCCTCAAATTAACTTTTTGTTCCATTAGGAAGCTATGTAGATTAGCGACTAACTTTGTGTTACACCAATCGTTTTCGGTGCGCGTGAATACTATGGGTACAACAAAAACAAAAGCCATAAATACAAATTTTCTAAAATTATAAAAATTCTTACAAAAACCTTCACTCACAATTATTTAGCGAACGTTCCTTTTTCAGCTGGCAATTTTTCAATTTCATCATGCATTGATTTACAAATTCTTCATGCTTGTCACCATCAAAACCACAAAGGGGCGCATATAAACTGGGACAAATTGTGGGGCATGGTTGCTCTGCATCTAAATCCTCTATCTGCACGTTATCTTCGTTAGTTGTTATTGTATTTGCGGCACAATAAGCCAAAAGCATGGAAAATATTATTAAGCTTTTTTGATTAAACATTTTGTAAGGCTTTTTTTTAGGAATTATTAATAATTTTTTTCCTTTTTACACACTTACAACCTCTTTACACTGACTGATTGGTTACTTCACTTGCGCGCTTGAAATGCGTTACAGTTATTTATACCTTTCGTTTGGAAAATGAGGTCAATTTTTGTTCGATAGAGTTTACAACGATTGGAGTTGATAAGATATATATTTGGGTGTTTATATACGGACGATAATGTTCGATTCACTATCTGGTACCTTTGATAGAAGATGTAGAACAAGGGCGCTGATGATTACATTGTTTTGATATCAATACTAGCGGAAAATTTATGTACATTCTGGTAGACATGCTGTAAACAAAGCGACTTCTATGCAGACCTGTTAAATTTGATTAGTAAATAGACGGATTGTGCAATTGTTTAGTAGTATTTTAATGGTTTTTCATGAATTGTTATTAATTGATTACGATTAGAAAAAATCAAAAATAATCAAAAAAAACAAAGTATCAAAAGTAATCAAAACGATTTTTTTTTTTGACTATATTTAATTTTTTAATTTTTTTTTTATAATCGTAAAAAATCATGATTTTTTTGATTATTCTTATAATTAATTGGAAAATAATCATGAGAAATTTAAAGTAATAGTAATCAATCATTAAATGGATTCTCAAGAAAATAATCAAACCGGTAATCATTACGATTAGTAATAAATATTTTACAGGTCTGCTTCTATGACACAGCAACTTTTGTTTGTTCCGATCAACTGACAGTTGCGCTACTAGGAGACGTATACTTTGACACAAACGGCAGAGAGTGTATTGTATCAAACAATAAATTAAACGAATTTAAGTGATGCAATATTGATTGGAGGGTGGGACCGTGTGCAGGAGGGTGGGGCCGTGTGCAGAAGTCCACGCAAGTGGGGAAAGTTTCTGATCGCCATTCACCTGGGAATGGCCAGGCGATTCTTTTGCATGCGGTTCAAACAGCTCACTACTTCCGGGCTTTGCGCCCAAGTATCCTCTCGGTAACCACCGAACACCCGTTTGGTGGTGAGCTAAACGTGAGAAGGCGACAACCTGGTAAGGCCACTCCGACATAATCGGTTTAAGGGCTTGCTGGGGGGTTCAAACAGCAGCGTCTGATCACCAGGTGGTGCGGCTGCAAGCGGGCGTCTGTCTTGGATCAAGCGGCTCGCTATACAAACGTGTAATAGAATTCAACCTCCCGTGAAACGGGTTGTGCGTTGGGTTTGGGACCCACCACATAAAACAACGTTCCAATGAAATTCAACAACAAAGCCTCGGATATGAGAACCCCTTTTTTAGATGACAACACCCGCAAACGAAATAAGGATTATGAGATAAGGGCATGCACCTGGAATGTCCGGTCCCTTAATGGGGAAGGTGCCGCTGCCCGGCTGGTTGAGGTCCTGAGGAAAGCAAAAGCTGACATCACCGCCATACAAGAGATGCGATGGACGGGGCGAGGAAACACGATCAAAACACCTTGCAACATCTACTGGAGTGGGCATGAAGACAAGCGCAGATTCGGCGTGGGATTTGTGGTGGGAGAGAGACTCCATCACCGAGTACTGTCGTTCACACCCGTGAACGAGCGTCTCGCTGCAATCCGCATAAAAGTACGATTTTTCACCATATCGTTTATCTGCGCTCATGCACCGACGGAAGAGAAGGACGACGTGGAAAAGGATGCATTCTACGAGCGCTTGGAAGAAGCATACGAGTGCTGCCCCCGTCATGATATCAAAGTCGTGCTTGGCGACTTTAACGCCAGGGTGGGTAAGGAGGGTGTATTTGGCCCCACTGTCGGGAAGTTCAGTCTCCACGATCAGACTTCGCCAAATGGATTCAGGCTTATCGACTTCGCCGGTGCCCGAAACATGGTCATATCCAGCACTAGGTTTATGCACAAGAAGATCCATCAGGCTACATGGCTGTCCCCCGATCGAAAAACATGCAACCAGATCGACCACGTTGTGATAGACGGACGGCATGCTTCCACCGTTTTAGATGTTCGCACAATACGAGGACCTAACATCGACTCTGATCACTACCTAGTAGCAGCCAGGATTCGTACCCGCCTCTGTACGACAAAACAGGTGCGACAAAAAACGCAGGGAAAGCTGGACGTCGAAAAGCTGCAATCGCAACAGACCGCCAATTATTTCGCAGATCGCCTCTCACACCTGCTCTCCGAGAGCACAATTCAACCTAGTGGAATGCATGAGCAGTGGGATCATATCTCAGGAGCACTCCGTACCGCAGACGAAGAAGTAATTGGATTCCGGCGAACGCGAAGAAACAACTGGTATGATGATGAAGAGTGCCGCGCTGCAACGAAAAGAAAGGACGAAGCCTACAAGGCAACGCTGAGATCGAATTCAACGAGGAGTGTGTGTGAACACTACCGCGAGTTGAAGAGGGAAGCGTGGCGGCTTTTCCGGGCGAAAAAAAGAGAGGCAGAAAAGCGTGAAATAAAGGAGCTTGAGATGCTGGCCAACGGGAATAATGCCCGAAAATTCTATCAAAAAATTCGGCGAATGACAAGAGGTTTCAAACCCGGGGCAAACTCCTGTAAGAATGAGAACGGCGTCCTGGTGACCGATGTTCAGAGAACACTCAGAATATGGAGGGATCACTTCTCTGCCCTTTTAAATGGAGAAACTGAGCAAGAAACCAGAGAAGATGCCGAACCCGAACCCACAATCGAAGATGATGGAATTGACGTTCCACAACCCGACTATAATGAGGTGCGAATAGCAATACCCCGATTGAAAAACAATAAAGCAGCTGGCGCTGATGGTTTGCCTGCTGAGCTATTCAAACACGGAGGCGAGGAGCTGGTAAGGCGCATGCATCAGCTTTTATGCAGAATTTGGTCGGATGAATGCATGCCTGAAGATTGGAATCTAAGTGTTCTCTGCCCAATCCACAAGAAGGGCGATCCTGCAAACTGCGCCAACTATCGCGGAATCAGCCTTTTGAATATCGCATATAAGGTCCTATCAAGCGTATTGTGCGAAAGACTGAAGCCTGATGTGAACAGACTGATTGGACCTTATCAGTGTGGCTTCAGACCTGGTAAATCTACCATCCACCAGATTTTTACAATACGCCAAATCTTGGAAAAAACCCGTGAAAAAAGAATCGACACGCATCATCTCTTTGTTGATTTTAAAGCCGCTTTCGATAGCACGAAAAGGAGCTGCCTATATGCCGCTATGTCTGATTTTGGTTTCCCCGCAAAACTTATACGGCTATGCAAAATGACCTTGAGCAACACCGCCAGCTCGGTCAGAATTGGGAAGTACCTCTCCGAGCCGTTCGAAACTAAACGAGGTTTCAGACAGGGTGACCCCCTATCGTGCGATTTCTTTAACTTAATGCTGGAGAAAATAATACAAGCTGCAGAACTTAACCGCGCTGGAACAATATTTTATAAAAGCGTCCAACTGTTGGCATATGCTGACGATATTGTTATCATTGGCCTTAACAACCGCGCCGTAACTTCTGCTTACTCCAAATTAGAAAAAGAAGCGGAGAAAATGGGATTGGTGGTGAACGAGGGCAAAACGAAGTACCTTCTGTCATCATGCAAAGAGTCAGCGCGTTCGCGCCTTGGCAACCAAGCCACTGTTGGCAGCAATAATTTCGAAATAGTAAAGGACTTCGTTTACCTGGGAGCCAGCATTAATACCAACAATAATGTTAGCCTAGAATTTCGACGAAGAATCACTCTTGCAAACAAATGCTACTTCGGACTGAGTAGGCAATTGAAAAGCAAAGTCCTCTCTCGACGAACGAAAATAACACTCTACAAGTCACTCATCGCACCCGTCCTGCTATATGGTGCAGAAGCGTGGACACTAACAACATCTGATGAGGCGGCTCTGGGAGTATTCGAGAGAAAGGTTCTTCGAAAGATTTGTGGACCTCTACGCGTTGGCGACGGCGAGTACCGAAGAAGATTTAATGATGAGCTGTATGAACTTTACGCAGACGCCGACATAGTTCAGCGAATTAAAACACAGCGGCTTCGCTGGCTAGGCCACGTAGTGCGAATGAGCGAAGATGCTCCAGCCCAGAAGGTATTCTTATCGGCACCCGCCGGTGGAAGCAGAGGAAGAGGGAGACCACCACTCCGATGGAAGGACCAAGTGGAGACCGATTTGCGATCCCGCGGTGTTTCCAATTGGCGCCAGTTGGCGCAACGAAGAAACGACTGGCGAGCTATGTTGGACGGTCAAAATCGCCCAGGCGGTTAGATGACCATTTAAAGAAGAATATTGATTGTGCAATTCAATGTTTCATCTGTCATATCAGTTGTAAGTGTTGTAAGAGTCATAAACAGTGTAGCGTTAGAAAGCTACTATTGATAAACTACAAATATATGGAGTGGGATGGGTCGAAAAACAATTTTTTTTTTTCGGAACGCTTTAGTAGTTTAAAAATTTGGAGTCCCTTCAAGTTATGCCGAAAAAAGTGAAAAAAAAAAATTTATAAAAAAAAAAATAAACAAAAAAAAAGAAAGAAAAAAAATTTTTTTTTAATTCTGACGTGTATATGAAAATCGCCGATACACGTGTATTTTTATTTTTTCTCCCCTTTCCGAAAAAGTATATTTAGTTCATAGGACAAAACTAAAGCTCGTTTTTGTAACGCAGTGTTATCAAAATAAGAAAATATTTTGATTTAAGGGTAATACGAAAGCTGAGTTGAAGATCACCCTATCTCGAAATTATAATTTTTTTTTCTAAAACGCGCTAATTCACAAATATGTTTGGGACGCCCTACCTCAAAATGAGTTTCAAAAACGTCCTATCGCAACAAAAACTCAATATATTTTTTACAATTTTCATCTGAGATGGGGCGTTGTTGACAAAACACTCTGACATATTTCTCCACTTCGGGGTTTTTTTTTCGTTAATGCTGTAAGGCTCTGATTCTGTTAATTTTTCTCTTACGGTTGTTTTGAGTTTGAGCAGCTATAAAGGGATGACGCATGACTTGATTTTTTTGATTGCATAATTATTATGTATCTATCTTTTATTTTCTTTTCTTTCAAACACAAACTTCTCTTTTATCTGGATATAAGAGTGTATTTATGGATTAATATTAAATTTATTATAAGAATTACGTTGTTGAACTTTTGTTATGAGTTTTAAATTTTTTGAATTATTTGTCTTGTCATTAATAACCGCTGATGTACTGTAAAAGGCTTTGTCTTATAGTTATGACCACTGTGCTAACTAAATAAAAAATAGGGCGTTCTTAAAAATATGCGAAAATAAATAAATTGAACTATTGGGTGCATCTTGCACGCTGTCTTTGCTGCTAAAAATGTACTATCTCAGAATTTGGTTGAAGAAAGTCCTATCCTCGAATTTTTTTAACAAATTTCCTATGTCACAAGACCCTGGAGACAATCTTGCTCTCTTACTACACCGCTAATCTGTATGATAATAGACTTGTTTACCACTGATAAGGCCCAAAAAGTGAGCTTGGCTTTGGAATATTAAGTAGCCTCAACCCAGAAAGCAGAACTCCGTTACAATTGGAGCGATTTCTGAAATTGCAAATTAGCTCTCAATGATGAGAAATGCTCCCTCCATACCTTAAGAAGGCTTGTGCCTCGCTACCAAGTCTACTTAACCCTAGAAAGCAAACTTTCGCTCACTCCCTATAAAACCTAATCATTCGACGAACATTCTTTAAAATACTTATTTCAGTTTTTAATCCTCGAAATACATTTTTTTTTATTATTTTGTAAGATTTCAAAAAAGAGACAGAAAGTTTTTAATAGCGTATTCGTCGAATCGACGAAGGTTACCTGTCTAGGGTTAACAAGCAGTTTACTACATTCTTCCATCGTCAGAGAGTAGAGAAATTCTTTTGACAAATTCTGTCAACATCGGTAGCTGCAGAAGAATGCTGTCTTCCTACTGAAATCGAAGTTAGTCTGGTTCAACTCAGGTATGTCTGCTTAATAAGGGCCGGCCACAATAACAACAAAAGTCGTACTACAAGTAAAAATCATCATAACTTCCGTCTACTCATAAACAGTTATTTTGATGTTTGTAAATTATTTCTAAATGTTTTTCACCATAAAGTTTTGAAACAATTTCAACTAATTTGAGATACGTCACTTGATTATACTGAAAAAAGCTAAATAAATAATACCCACCTACTTCCGCAGGTGAAAATAAATAATTGAATCATGCAAAAAATCCACTGAATGTGAAAAGTTCTTTTGTAAACATTCTACTGAATCACTTGTTATTGCAAAATTTGTAGATACGTACCAGAAAAAACAACAACACAAGGTGTATTTACGTAGCTAATCTGAATTTTGTTGAAAAGTAGAAACAGCTTGGCTAGTGCTCCCCTCTGATGTAGATTTGCTGCGCTTCTAAATATTTAATTGATTTGAATACAGTTAGTAATTGTGATGCATAAGAACCGATTACGGATATTCGGCATAAGAAATGAATTAACAGCCTATGAAATTCAGTTAAAAGTGGTTTGAATGAAGGCGAAGCTCCATTACAAATAAATTTCAGTGTCTTAAACGAAACTACCAGCTGGCAATCTTCCAACAAAAAATGGTCCGAGAAAGCTCTTGCTGAGATGCCAGCTTTAACAATTAGAAAGAATAATTTCAGACATCACTCTTCCCAATATGAAGTTATATTAGATCCGGTCCGAACATTAAAGTCCACTTGTGAAAAAAGAAACAAATATAACATATAGCTCCCCGGTTTTTCAATACCGGGTTTAAAATACGTGTAACTGCACTGACTGATAGCGAGTCACATATGACGGTCTAATAGGCCGCTGCTTTTTGTCTACTAATTGATATGATCGTCATTTTGGCTCTGAGCTCATATATGTATATGCAAATGTGTGCGTATATTTGAGCAAAACAAAATAATATAAAATAGAATAAAATAATAAAATAAAATAAAATAATACAAAATAAAATTAAAACAAAATAAAATGAAATAAAATAAAATAAAGTAGGATGAAATAAAAGAAAAAAAAAATTAAACTTAATTAAAAAAAAAGAAAATAAAATAAAATAAAATAAAATAAAATAAAATGAAATAAAATAAAATAAAATAAAATAAAATAAAAGAAAATAAAATAAATAAAGGGTGTTTTTTTAGGGGTATAGAACTTCGAATTGAAATAAAACACAAGAAAATCGTCTTAAGGTCCATCAATTTGGCTTTATTGGAAGGATAATTTTATGCCATTAATGTTTAAATATGATTTCGGGCATGTGGCCGCCGCGGCTGGCTCGAATAAAGCCAATTCTACAGGTCCAATTTTCAACCACTTTTTCGAGCATATGGGGCCGTATGTCCGCAATAACGCCACGAATGTTGGCTTCCAATTCCCCTAACGTTTCTGGTTTGTTGGTGTAGACGAGCGACTTCACATATCCCCAAAGAAAATAATCCAATGGTGTCAAATCACACGACCTTGGTGGCCAATTGACAGGTCCATTCCGCGAAATTATGCGCTCATCGAATGTTTCCTTCAATAAATCGATTGTGACGTGCGCTGTGTGGCATGTAGCGCCGTCTTGTTGGAACCACAACTCATCCACATTCATGCCATCCAATTCGGGAACAAAATAGTCGGTTATCATGGCTCTATACCGGTCTCCATTAACGGTAGCTGCCTCTCCAGCATTATTGCGGAAGAAGTATGGCCCAATGACTCCACCAGCCCATAGAGCACACCAAACAGTCAGTTTTTGTGGATGTAATGGCGTTTCAAGGGTCTCATGTGGATTCTCTTCACTCCAAATGCGGCAATTTTGCTTGTTGACGTAGCCATTCAACCAAAAATGAGCCTCATCACTGAACAAAATTTTGCGATGAAAATCAGCATCGAAATCAATCTCATTTTCGGCCCATACACCAAAATCACGACGCATTGCATGGTCTCGCGGCTTTAATTCTTGCACAAGCTGGATCTTGTAAGGTCGCAAGCCAAGATCTTTGCGCAAAATCTTCCATAAAGTTGATGGACAAAGCTCCAATTGCTGTGCACGGTGGCGAATCGATTCATTCGGGTCCTCTTCAACACTTTGCTCTACAGCGGCAATTGTTTCTTCGGTGCGCACTGTTCGACGTCTCTGCGGATGCGTATTATCACATAGAGTAAACGTAGTGCGAAAACGATCCATGGTTAACCGAATTAATTGCTCTGATGGACGATTATGTCGACCATAAAATGGACGGAGCTCACGGTAAACTTCGCGAACTGAACCATTATTTTCGAAATAAATTTGCACGATTTGCAAGCGTTGTTCTTTTGTCAACCTGTTAATGATGAAATGGCAAACCAAACTGAACATAAATGACATTAGAGTTGCCAGATTTGACCACAAAATGCCAGTTTTATCTCTATTCGAAAAACAAACCTGTAAAAAAAACACCCTGTATTATAAAATAAAACAAATTTGAAAAAAAAAATAAAAAATAAAATTAAATTAAATTAAATTAAATTAAATGAAATAAAATAAAATAAAGTGAGATGAAATAAAAGAAACAAATATAATTTAATTAAAAAAAAAAATAAAATAAAATGAAATAAAATTTTAAAAAATTATTTCAAAAAATAAAATAAAGTAAGATAAAATATAGTAAAATAAAATGAAATAACGTGAATAAAATAAAATAATACAAAAAGAAATAAAAGACAACTAATCAAATAAAATGAAAGCAAATAAAATAAAAACTTGTAATAATTAAGTAAAAAATAAAAAAAAACAATAATTTTCATAAAAAAATTTCAAAAAAATAAATTTAAACAAAATACAAAAAAAAATATAAAAAAATAAAATTAAATTAAATAAAATTATATAAAATAAAATAAAGTAAGATGAAATAAAAGAAATAAAATAAAAATTAATTAAAACCAAAAAATAAAATAAAATAAAATGAAATAAAATTAAAAAAAAAATAATTAAAAAAATAAAATAAAATAAAATATAGTAAAATAAAATGAAATAACGTGAAATAAAAGAAAGTAAAATAAAATAATATAAAAAGAAATAAAATATAATCAAAGAAAATAAAATAAAAACTTGTAATAATTAATTAAAAAATTATTATTAAAAAATAAAAAAACAATAAGTTTCATAAAAAATTTTCAGAAATAAAAAAAAATAAAATTAAATTAAATAAAATGAAATAAAATAAAATAAAATGAAGTAGGAAGAAATAAAATTTAAAAAAATTAAATTAAAAAAATTAAATTAAATAAAATAAAGTGAAATCAAAATAGAACCGCAATGAAAGGAAAGGAAGTAAACGAATAAAGCGAAAACAATAACGTAAATAAAACTAGAAACTGTAGTAATAAATAGGGTACAAAGAAAAGAAGGAGGCGGAATGTAAAGAAAAGGGAAATATATTCAGGGAAAAGAACGCTAAACAAAGGGAAATAAAGAAAGACCAAAGAAGAGGGAATGAAGTAAATGAAAACATACTAAAGGGAGGCGGAATAAAAGGAATAAAAGGAAAGACGAAAGAAAGAAACAGTATTGAAAAAAAAAAAAATAGTTTTGTGGTTGAATTTCAACGACTGGGCAACCTCTAGTTTAAAATAAAAGAGTAAAAAATTCCATTTCATAGGCCTATAACACAATCACTGTCTATTGTAATATATTGAGACCTTAAATAAAAGACTACCCTTTAAAATAAAGTGCTGATGGTCACCGTAATCATTAGTTAATATCTAATGCAAGAGTAATCAATTTTATGCTTTTGGCCTACAAGACGATAACGTTGGAAAGAGTTCCCAGATGCAGAGGCGTGAGAAAAAAACTTTCGTTTAATATTAAGAACGGATGGTCATCATAAATCAAAATCAGTTTCCATTGGGAGAGTTATACATTCATATTTTCAGCCTTATATCACACAAACTGTTGGTTTGAAAGACTTATAAAGTGCAGATAAGTAAAAAAGGGGCTGTAATTTGAAATAAAGAACGGATGGTCACCGTAATTACAAATCAGTTTACAATGAAAGAGTTATACATTCAGATTTTCTGCCCCAAACACACAATCTGTTGGTTAGAAAATAAAGAAATAAAGCTATAAAGTGCAGAAGTGTGAATTTTAAAATAAATAATAGATGGTCACCGTAATTATAAGGGAATTATTAATGTAAAAGTAGTAAATTTTACTTTCAAGTTCTACAACGCAACAAATATTAGTAGGGAGGAATTGTGTAAAGCACAAGCATGAAATAAAGAACAGCATTTAAAATAAATCATTGATGGTCACCGTAAAAATTCTTTTTAATTTTGAAATAATAATTTGCATGTATCGCCAATCGAGTTAAGTTCCATACTCTACAATTTGCTTTAATTTTCAGCGAAGAAGCAAATTTCCAAGTGGACCCAAGAAACTAAAAACCAAAGTACCGAGCCAAAATGAAACACCTTACCGCTTTGCACATAAATACATAGTTTAAACACACTGACATTAAACCTTATTATGACAACGTGATCCGTTCAAAATGATGATCGGCATGCTGCCGTTGTACCATCTTGACCAGCATAACCAATTAGTCTCGTTTTGACCATTCAGGGAGTGTCCAGTCAATGGCTTGAACGCATACCTTATACATACATATCTGCCCTTATAACATATTTACACAAGAGAAGCAAACATTAACAATATACAAAAACAAAACTTGCATTACAACGTCAATAAAAAAGCTTGGCCAAAAATCGTGGTAATCATTTCAGGCAACATTATTCTCACATTTATATTCAAAGCAAATAGTTAGTTCGTGCAACCGTTCGGTAATGCCAGCCAGCCATCCGTCCATCCTTTCTTTGATATTTTTATGCAGCCAAATGGCAGCTCTCAGCATTTCGAAAAGTGTGGGAATATGAGAACGTGCCTTAAGCAATGTCAAAGTTGTTGTCACTATTATTTTTACAAGCGTTATTTAAGTTGTTGTTTTGATCTTTTTTTATACCCTTCATGAGCATGACATGTGATATTAATTTTGGTGCGCTGCATGAAAATTTTAAGTGCAAGAATTAGAGGCGATACACCCAGCTGTGAGTAAAAAGTCGATTTGGCCATGATCACCCTATACGTATCGCTGTTTGGAGGCAAATAAGTCTCTAAATTTTTGAATTATCGCCATGATATTTAGTAAGCGGATGAACTTTTGTGTTATATTAATCCGTTGAGGTGATGGCTAACTCAGCTTCAGGGAGATATCTTAAAAGTTGAGAGCCTAAGCACAAATGATTATGCAGATCAGAGAAATTTCTTTGTAACTCGCTCTTTAAGAAACTTACAACCATTTAACTGTGCAATGTATTAAAAAACATGAAGAAAAATCTTTTGAAAACATTACTGGGAACATTACTCTATCTCATACAACTGTCAACTACAGTTGGCAACACTGCCCTGGAATGACAGGCAAAGCAATAGATGGAGATAAGAATGACTGAACATGGAGTTGAATCGAGCAGCCGAA
Source organism: Merzomyia westermanni (assembly GCA_949987695.1). Classification (NCBI taxonomy): domain Eukaryota; kingdom Metazoa; phylum Arthropoda; class Insecta; order Diptera; family Tephritidae; genus Merzomyia; species Merzomyia westermanni. The sequence continues at coordinate 7,292,071 of OX465288.1, forward strand.
GCGTAGAGTCGCAAAACGACGTACATATTCCTTTTAAAATACAACAACTTTTCAATAATCATTATTCATGTAACATTTAATATTCATTAAATACTTATTTACTTAGACTATATAAGAGTTCATTTATTTATTCGGCATCCACGACACAACTACCTTTGCACTGAGTATCTATTGAATTTTTGTCAGAACTCTTAGTGCCACGTCTACAGAAATGTTCCTGAATATCAGAAAACATCTCTTGTAGGCACTACTACATCTGGTGGTTAATTAAGTTGCAATCGTGAAAGATATAAGAGCTTCGCCAGTGCCGTAGACAGTCCGTCTACTTTTGCTTTGTTTTTTTTTTTTAGCTTATTTATGGTGGAGCTATTGCTGTAATGTGCTGATCGTTATCTTTTACTATTGTTTTCTCTCTTTTTATACTCAGCTATACCTAGCATAGATTGTAAAGACCTCAACGAATAACGAAATATATAGGTTTTCCTATGCCAGTATGCTCAGGGCGATATGGGAAGTCCAACATGTTATTGAGATATCTCACCAAGATTTAATGTATGTGTTCCTTGGTATCTAAGGTACTTTGATATTTAACAAAGACTATTTAAAATAATAGCTACACTAATTTTTTCCCGTATCGGAAGATAATGGTTCAATCCAAACGTCTTTTAAACTTATAAATAAAAATTAATGTGTGTCCTTTATATGCGTCCAAAGTACTACACCGATCGTCCTGAAACTTTCACAATATATTCTTGGGTTCACTAGTTATATACAGTTTTGCAAAAGTGGGCGTTTCCACGCCCCCAGACTATATAAAATTTCAATTCGTCATAACTCTGAACGTATTTGGTCTAATTTAATATTTTGATATATGTATCCTTCAGTCAAGATTTACATAATTTGGAAAAGTGGGCGATGCCACGCCCACATATTTTTAGTTTTATTTTGTGTTTTATTACCGTCCACAGTTTATTGTCGATGTCTCTGGAACTCTCACAGTAGGTTCACTGCATACTCCAAAAAATTCTGTGAAAAAGATTTAAAATTTTGATAAATTTCTTAGAATTTTCGCGAATTTTGAGTACATTTTTAAAACAAAATTTATAGTTCTTGTATTTGAAAACTATACTTTTATACACATAGTCTTTGTTAAAATAATTTTATTAAGGTAGAAATTTGTGAAAATCGCAGAAAACGTTTGTGCCAATACTTATGTCCGCCACTGTAGATATAGGAAGAGAAATTATAATAGGAATAGAAATATTACTAGGAATGGGAATAAGAAGGAATAGAAATAGGGATTTAAATAGGAAAGTTAATAACAATAGGAATATTAAGAGGATTTTGAAAAGGAATAGGAGTAGAGCTATGACTTGTAAAAGAAAAGGAAAAGGAAGAGAGAAAATAAGAAGAAGTGGATGTAGTTGAGGAAATTGAAGAGGAAGAATAATTCAACTGGGGCAAGAAAATGTTAACAGTGGGCATATTATTGGTTTAATTTTGGTGGAGGCAGGCCAGTAAGAGCAGGCTAGTATGTATGTAAGTGACAAAAAGATGTCGATCGGTTAATAAGCAGGCTCACGTTCTTATGTTGTTTGCTGTAATACCGAAAACACTGCCCGAAGGTTTGGAGAGTGCTAAAGATATGGGCAGTCCTTTCTGGAATGAGACCGGTACTAGTACCTTCTGGTATTAGTCCAACTGGCGTGGGCATTATTTTTTGTCCCCTAGAAATTTCGAGTCGTGGATTTTAGTCGACTCTTACAACAACCATAACTTACCTCGGAGATATTCGAAGCCTCTAAACTGCTTGGCTTCTACATTCAATAGAGTGTTTAATAGATGCCATGTTTTCGTACCGAATAAGGGGAAATCTATGAAATATCGACAACCTCACTTCCACTGTTTTTGCCACGTTCACAGCTGAGTATTTGTTTTTTCCCACTTAGTCAAGCTTACTTGTTTAATTTTTATTTCTTTCTAAATGTTAGGTCGTAAATGTTTGGAAACATTTTAATTTCTATGCACAACGACTTGGTTGGGCTCATAGGGAAATGGGATAGAGCGCACGTGGTACCAAAAACTCTAAATATATTCGGCACTCAAAGGTGGATGAAGAAATTCATCGTTCACTTGCCTCATTTGGAAATTTATGTTAAAAATGCTTCGCACGAAGCAGATTCTTGGCTTATCGGTAAATCTACGAGTTTTCAATATTTCAGTACCTGGGTGACCGAGCCTTGCTCGGTATTTTTCGAATTTGTCACATAATCTTACTTACCAAGAGCACTCAGATAGATAGAGCGCCGAGATAGTGGTCGATATAAGAAGGAATAATTAAAATGCAGTCAGGTGGCAACCCTAGGTGGCAGTCCTACTTAAAAATATTCTGGTTGGTATACGGCCTCAAATACCTTCCGCTTGATACCCATATTGCCATATATTGCTTAATATTTAAAAAAATTCGGAGAGGTGACAACCCTCTAAGCTTCCTTTAGTGGCAACATCCAAGTAGAAAATCTTAGAAGGAAGCATACTATCCATCTACCAAATTTCATCGAAATCTACGAAAAATACTTTGGTTGGTATAAGGCCTAAAATACCTTTCATTTGATACCCATATTCCCACATATTGCTTAATATTTAAAAAAAACATGATATAGGTGGCAACCCTGTGAACCACCTCAAGTGGCAACACAAAAGTAGAAAATCTCAAAACAAAGGATACTACCCATATACCAAATTTCATCCAAATCGGTTGAGTCGTTCCTCAGATAGTAGTGGATATACAAATATACAACTATACAAATATACAAGAATAACTCGTTTAAAGTTATAAAAAAATTTGAGCGAGTTTTCGTTTTGAATGTAGAGGGGACACGATATCGATGTCTGTACTCGTCTCAAATATTACTTCAAAAATATCGGGTACATATTACTTAATATCGACACATCGATATATGAGGAAGCCTAGGGCATACAACATAAGGATATTGCCTATCCAAATCATCATCCAGTCTTACATTTTAATCTATGGAGGTAGAGTGGTCATATATGCCAAACAAAATTGCTGCAGGGAAAATAATGGCTACTTGGCAAACTGAGATACTTAATTAGCCAAGTCTAACAACTACTGATGTGGCGCTTGTAGTCATAGACAGTGTCGAATGAAGATGTGATGGCTCATTTGGATGCTCGAGGGAAAATGTCTGCGGAAGATATATGATGTCTCCAACGACGAGTATCGAAAGAAAGGCTCCGCTGCCTAGGTTTTTTATGCGCATAAAGAAATAAGCGCCGACCCAGTAGGTGTGCGTATCGCAGTGAAAGCGGTGGAGCGGACGTGACTGAGATGGGGAAAAACTGCTGGGGGGATGACTTGGTATTTCCAAATGGCTACAGTTAACGCTAAACATTTCTGATTGCCTTGCTTTGTTAGGTAACGGCCATAATCGCTTGGATTTTCGCTAAAAATGACAATGAGATGAACCAAAGATAGCACGTTTTGAATAAGTAAAAAAACGATATTTTTGAGTTTGGTCCTTTTTTCTGTCACTGGGTTTATTGCCGTACATTTATAACAAGTATACATGCAATTTATAATTACGTTTGCATAAAATAATTTAATTTGCGTTAACTATTTTAATATGACAATGCAAAATATTTAATTAAATCCATATCACAAATATTTATATTGCAAACAATTATAGTTAAGTATGCTTCTTCTTCTTCTTCTTCGCTTTTGTTTTTAAAAAAAAAATTTAAATGGTGGTTATTTAATAGATATTACTATATAAATTAAACTAAATAACAATGAGATCCCTGATGAAAGTTACTGCACATAAAGCTTTCGCCACATGAAAGCTCTACAAAAGCACGCTTTGAGTGAAAGTGCGCTAGTGACACATGCGACGCATTCACAAAACTGCAGCTTCTACCGGCAGTTGACGCCAGCTCTCACACAACCACGGCGTCAGTAGGTCATCGTCGATTTTTTCTTCCGCATTCGTCCAAAAGAAGGTGCCATCATCGGTGTGCACAAATTGTATGGGCAGATCGAGTAGCGCGGCGCTGGGCGGTTGCATTACTCGCGTCGAACTATCTGTTGTCATTGCAGGTAAATATGCAGTATTGGTGGTTGTTGTTGTTGCACTCGTTTGTGTTGCAGCCTGTGTTACCGCATCGCAGATGTGATCATGAAATTGCTCGTGCTGACAATTACGCCCATAAACACAGTGAGCACACGTGCTGGGTGGCGTTTTTTCAATGCTGGCGCTGCTTATTATTGTTGTTGCAAATTTGGCACTCGCCTGACATGGCCGTCGCTCCGTTTCGTGTGTGCTGCTGGTGGCAGACGCTTCCCATGCGCCATGATTGCATTCCTCTTTACAGCTCATTTTGCGCATGAGGCTGGTGTAATCTTCAATGAGTGCAGTGGGCCATTGCTCGCTGTTGGTGGTTTGAGAATTTGCAGGCGCAATATTGTTGAGATGTACATTGTTTGGATGTAGGCTGATGGTATGGGCGTTACTTCCGGCTATGGTTTTGTTGGTTTTGCGTGCCATCAAACGCTGTAGGGGACGCCACATTTTGCAAAGCTTTCGCTTTGACTTTTCCATGGGTGTGTTGGGTGGTAAAGTGGTTAAACTCATTTCGGCCAATTGAGGTGCGAGATTCTTTGTGTCGGTATACATTGTTGTTGTATTTATATTTTATTTCAACTATTTACGCGCACTAACTAATTTCGTATACAAATTCTTTGTTATCTTCAAATAAAATATTTTCACGTTTGTCTCTTCAATTCTTATTTAAATAATTTTTGTGCTCGCTACTCGCGTCTTTTTACTGTGAAAGTTGTTGATGAACTGATGCTGTTGCGCTTGCATCCATACGTTTTTATACATCAAGCAGCCACAACCAGTTAACAGTCCCAAACAACCGTCCAACCATCCATTCATCGATCGATCGTGTGAACCAACATAGCTGAAGGAAAGCAGAAATACGAGACAAGCGCTGTCGTCGTCACCGTCACTAGCATATTTACCCTCTGCGTCCGTATGTACACAGCTGAGCGCCGCTCAACTGCACTTCCCAGTTCTGGCTTATTTGCGCAGAGAAATTCCAACAGGAATCATACATTGTATATTTCCCATGTTACCTCTTCTCGTACTCTTTGCTCTCTTCTACATACCCACCACCTGCGCTGACTGACCCAAAAGGGCAACACAAGTCAACGCACTGTCGATATACCTCGACCGTACATGCCACCACCACCACCAGCGCCACTAACAACAAGCAACAATCAGCGTTGCCCTATGATACGATGAGACCGAAAATGGTATCTTCATTTGCCTCGAGATTACCAGTTGGTATTTTGAGATATTTGGTATGCGAACATTTTTGAAAAAATTAGTTACCTTGTACTCCAACGAGTATTAGTAGCAACGCCTCTCCAAAATTGCTATCCCGTTTTCTCTTTGGTGTGGTGGTTGGTAAACGGGAATATTTGGTAAGCTAACATTTTTCAAAATATTGGTTACCCTGTACTTATAGGAAAATTGGTAGTAATGGCTGTGCTACAGTATGGTACGATAGGTCCAAAATAGGTATCTTGTTTTTCCGTTATGTGGTGGTTGGTAGTTTTAAGTTTTAGTATTTAGGTCCTAACCATGTATATAGTGGTTACCCTGTGCTCATTGGAGTAGGCGAAGTGATAGGAAAGTTGAAATTTTCTACAATCATAGCAAACAAGGTATTTTGGCTTCGTTTTGGTAGGCTGAAGTTTTTTTAGAGCTAACATTTCAAAATATTGTTTTCTGGGTTTATCTTTAGCGTGGTGGCTGGTTGGTTGAAATATTTTTTTTAAATATTGGTTACCCTGTAATAATAGAAGCAGCAGAAGTAAGAGCGTGTTGTTTTGTTGAATAAAGTCACCACCGAAAATTTTAACGAAGGTGTTTCTGCTCTTGTCACCCCATGTTTTGGCAAAGGCCCGAACCTGAGTTAATTAACCACCAGTAGACAAAGATGACCTGTTTTCTGATATTTTCTGTTGGATCTTGGAATGGTGAGAAATCTACAAATTTTTCGAGAGTGCGGATTGTAAAAGCACAGACCTAGTAGCATCGTCATCATTGATTGACACTCAAGCGGATAGTCGATTTTGGAATTTGTCTAACAAAGCACTCCAAGGCTGCCGCCAATAGGAAACGCCAAGCGAGACCACTGCATACTCCAACTCAGTCGGTACTTCATCTGCTGTCAAACTGGGGTGCCATCAGCAAAGCCGGTTGGGTTTAATTTAGACCTAGTAGCACAAATCCATAATTACAAAAAGATCTTACTTTAGTGCTAAAATGTTTTTGGTACCTAGGGAACTATTTTTTTTTTGAAGGTTTAGTACAAAAAAATATTCTCATCTGGCAACACTGCTAACAACAGCTAAGTCGGTATGCAGCTCAGGTAGCATGCACCATCCAAGCAATAACAACAACAACGACTACCGCAGTTATAGTAGTGGCAAGTTGGCTGTTCAAAAATTTACCAAAAATCTGAGTTGTCTAAAGGCAATACGAGAGTTTGTGAGCTCAAGTGGATGTTTGTATTATGTGTGTGTTGCGAGCGCCCCCTAAATGGTAGGGAAAAAGTGTGGGAAACAATTTTTTGAGAAAATGTTTTTTAAGTTTCAAGTAATTGGTGTTTTTTTATTTAATAAATTTCTCTCCTTTCGACAGGATGTAGCCGTAAAATCGTGAAGTGCGCTAGAGATGACGGTAATGGTGAATTAGAGTTGAGCTACACTTATAGAGAACATCTTGCTTCATTACCCTTCTCAGAGTTGCTCTGATATGTGCGACTCGTAAAAGTAAGCTTAAAATGTATAAATCTTCTTTCTCAGCAAAGATTTCCTTAGAGTTTACCAACCTTTATACCAAGACTTAAAACTAAGAAAGCAATAGTTTTTACACCTTGCATAAGTCGGTAGAAAGCCCCTTCCTCAATCAGCAGACTAACGTAACGAAGGTTACAAAACTGGCGAAGACTTTAAATCTTTTACTTTTTCTGATACCCACGACGTAGCAAACAGCGGGTAAGCCGAGGGCGTGCAATTCCGTAGTTATAGTGAGGACCTCTTCTTTATTTCGGCACAGGATAGCTAGCTCGATAACGCACAAGAAGTGATTGATGTGGCCTTAGGTCTGTCGGATAAGAAAGAATACAAGATTTAGCTATGAAACTATCCTTGGAAATATGACCTCTGTCTTTAGAAAGCTATTTCTGAGGCGTCTGTTAAGAAGAACCTGGAAAGGGAAATCAGAAAGATGAATGTGGTCTTTGGCTGCTGATATGTAAAAGCCATAGTATTCTTGCCCAAACAAAGCAGCTCGTAATCCGGTTAGAATCCCGTAATCCGCTTAGAATAAGAAATTCAAGCTAAATTCGTCCCTAGCTTATGCGTCTACCAAACCCACCTCAAAGTTAAGTCATGTTCGTCAAAGATTTAGTACTCCTATAGGCGGACTATAGTAACAAAGGCAGAAATACCTTACAGGGTGAGTCATTTGAGTTTCAAGAGAACTACTGCAAGCACCATAAATTTCAGCAACAAAATTTCAACACATTACCCTGTTTCTAGGGAGAGTTTATTAAGAAGCAGTAAAGGCAACAAGTGGGTGCTTTAGCATGAGAGATATACATACATACACACATACAGGGTGGCTAATGAAAGCCGCTACCAAAAAAAAATTAAATAACTTTTTTTCTATTTAATGAATCTGGTTAATTTTTTTTTTATTTTGCAGATTGACTTTTACATTTAACAAAAATGGATAACTGGGACACTAAAACAAGAATTTGGATTGTCCGCCGCTATCACGCACTGGAGTCCGTAGTTTCGGTTCAAAGAGAGTATAGGCGCACGTTGGGCGGCAATCCTCCGAGCAGATGGACCATAATAAGACTTCTAAACAATTTTGCCGAACATGGGACAGTCAACAGAAGACCTTACCATCGAAACCCTTCAGTTCGAACGGAGGAAACAATCGCTGCTGTAGCTGCTGCCATACAAAACAATCCACGTGTTTCGACAAGAAGCTTATCTGCTCAAATGGGTGTAAGCAGACAGTCATTACAGTCAATTATGCACAAAGATTTGGACTTATTCCCATATAAAATTCAAATGGCCAACAAACTGAACGCTGCAGACTTGCCGATTCGCTTGGAATTTTGCCAGAAGATGCTTCAAATGGTGGAAGAGGATGGAAACATGCTGAACTGTCTTTTCATGTCTGACGAGGCCCATTTCGATTTAAACGGCAACATAAACAAACAAAATTGTCGAATATGGAGTGCTTCCAACCCACAGATACTCCATGAGACGGAATTGCATCCACTTCGTGTCACAGTGTGGTGTGCAGTTTCATCACGCTGCATTGTCGGGCCCTACTTCTTCGAAGAAAACGGTCACACCGTTACGGTTACTGGAGACCGTTACTTGAGCATGTTGAGAGAGTTTTTCTATCCAGAATTACGCCGAATGAGAATTTCTTTCAACTCTGTGTGGTTTCAGCAAGATGGTGCAGCTCCTCATATAGCCCAACCTGTTATGACAGAATTGCGACGAAAATGTCCCAATAAGCTGATATCCAGAAACTCCACATTCCGTTGGCCACCCAGGTCGCCTGACCTTACTGCACCTGACTTTTTCTTGTGGGGTTATTGCAAACAGGAAGTCTTCAAAGCAAAACCAACAAATTTGAATGAACTAAGGCAATCCATTCGAGAAACAATTGCGGCTATTCCTGTCTCAACTCCCAAGCAGTAATGAACAACTTTTTGGTAAGATGCCGCACATGCATCGACGAGCAGGGGGGGCATTTAAATTCCATTAATTTTAAAACTAATTAAGCTATATTTAATAAAATTTAATGAGCTTTAACATGAATAAAAGAAAAATGAATTCCATACACTGAAAAAAAAAATATTTGAGTTTCTTAATGTAGCAAAATTCATCAGCCACCCTGTATATATAAACGACGACTAAGGCGCTTGTGCTGACCGTCTACCTTTACCTACCCAGTCAGCATTTTGAAGCAATAACCACGGGAGTGATCCCAGCACTCATCTAGTAGGAATGGAAAAAGGACTCGCGCATAGGCTGTCCTTACAGTTTAAGGCAACTCACAGCCATTAGTAGGGAATACATGTAAAACATGGTTTATTGTATTCTTAAATGTATAAAGAAATTACAACCTGCTTACGGTTTGAGGGGTCAAATCGATTTTTTCTGTTATCGACAAGGTTATAGGTGTTGCGTTTTTGGATAGTACCCTGGTTTCCATACCTAGACGTCCCTTTGACACATAAGTTGAAATGGAAGTTTAATAAAGACAAAAGTCCAAGGAATGAAAGTTGGGTCTGAAGCCAGTTACCCAACCGTTCACACGCTAAGGTAATCTGTTGTGGTGGAAGACAGTCGAGGTGAACTAATTGAATAGAATTCTAGCAAAAGTTCAACGAGCTGTCTGTGGATCGCTTCACAGGGGCAATTACCAGGGTACACATGAGCTTCAGAAGTTGGGTCAATGACAAAGACCCGTATATTACAATGAAAATGGATTAAGCTGTCCCAAGACAGTCTCCCTTATAAACTTCAAATTTCCTTTCATGCTGGGAAGGATTGGAAAGTTTTTAAATTCCCTCAGGAATTCGACATTTCGCTGACGGACTTAAAATATCATGTGTAATAGGAGCTGGAACATTTGCAACAATCTCGGTGATGTCCTTATCCATGCGGGGCCCGTACTCATCAAGTATATTTCAATCCAGCATCTAGGGATGTAGGGAATTGCTGTGTGCTCACATAACCGGAAGTGGGCTGACAATTTTTTCTGCCAACCGGGCTTCATGGTCAACAAAGATAGAATCGAGTCTGGTTGGTCAGTGTAGACGATAGACCATGAACCTGGAAAGTCGCCATATAACTTATCCAGTATTCGTGCCGGGACATCGTAACATAAAGCGGAACGAGATAGCAGTTGAGGTGAGTCGACTAATATAGTCTTAAAAGCGAAGAAGGTTCAGACAATCCTGCGACTTATCAGCGGCCGTATCTATCGGCGCTGAATTTGCGAAGCTAATAATAAGTACAAGCGTTTCGAGTACTGCAGAGCGTCTAGAAGTCTGTGGCCCTCCTACAATGAAGCACTGTCTTCTTAAGATTTATAGAAAGGAAATATTCAGTCCCAAAATTTCAGCCGCTGTAATCTCTAAGGGATGTAAGAAATTTTGGAGCACCTGCTGTGCGATTGTACAGCGCATTGGTGCAGCAGAATAAAATATTCTAGCAAAATTTGTATCCTAGAGAATCTCGGAACTCAGGTATACTATGGGAGGGATTCCCATTGTGACTTTTAAAAATTTTTTATTTTTCTAATTATACTTTTCATCGCTTAATTTACGAGTTGTAGTGTCAAATGGCGTATAAACTATAATTGGGCTCAGGCCAACAAACATCAACTGACCAACAACATTCAGTGAGACAAAAAACTGTTGAGCCGTTTAAACTAAAATCAAAGAAGCTAATGTGGCCTAGATCTAGGTAGGTTTTGCAGCATCCAACCCTCGTTTTCTGCCCGCTAACCGCATAGATCCAAGGATATAGCCGCTAAATCCCCTAAACAGCGACCCATTCTGAATTCCTCTGCTTCTAGCCTCGTTTTGATCTCTATCACTGGCATGCATGTTTTTTGCCTCAAGTTGACAAGCATATCCCAAATGTTGGCTGGGTTAACGCACTCTCTTAAGTTAGCGCGCTCGCAAACACTTGGCCTCGGCAACACTTTATTGCTAATTACTTCTTGCTGAATTTTTTTTTTCAGACTCAAGACGATGTTAACATGAGATGACGCCAAGAACGGAAGAGCCAAGTAATAAGGAGAGACTAAAAAATAGTTTCAGCACATATTCTTGGGCACTCGAAAAACTAAAGAACTTCAAGGTTTTTTTGTGTTTTGAACGCGCCGTCGTCTGATGAAATGCAAAGAGGAAGTTAGCGTTTTTTATGGAAATTCCTTGGGAACCAAAAATGTTCGTATGTCCGCCAAACGGATGTGTCAACTAATATTTAGTTTTGAATTTTTTGGAACTATACTGTAGATATCAGTTCGTAAGTGCGCGCTTCACTTTGTACGCTTGTGTGCACTGATTTCGAATGCGCCTTTCGTGCGCACCGGACCTTGCGGCTAACTCAGTTACTATTTTGAGAGCGCTAATGCTGGCTATTTAAGAACGCAGCTGCGCATACTGATTTCTTTCATTACCTACGGTTTAAACAGCACAAAAAACTGAGATTATTTACTTGGCTACCCATAAGCAATCCGGATAACCGTTTACCTGCCTGGCTTACAGCTTACGTGCCTATTTGGCAGTCAGTCCCTGTTGCGCTTCATGCTACACACGTTAGGGTGTAAACTCACACACAACTCAGCAAACGCTTGCACTGTCTTGGTTTTTATTGTTGTTGTTTTTTGAAGTGCTCTGCGCATGCGCACACAACGGAAACAAAGAACGCATAAGAAACAACGGACAAAGTGGATACACTGCGCTTAAGCAAGAAGAGCGAACGAGCAGGTTGTTTTGGTCGAGCCGTGGGAAGAAGGATTTTCGGCTGGTTCCCACGCAAGGATTTACGCGCACAGCTGACATTTGAGTTTGGCAGCCAGCTGCACCGCAGCAACAATGCATTGCACGTATTGCGTACGGGGAGCGGTATTGAGTGTTCGCGTCTTGGTTTTGCGACTGCGCCTGATTGGCATAATACAGATTATGAAATTGATTTTGCTGTCAAATCAGGTTTTCGATTACTTATTACGACTCTGTATACGTTTGAGGGAAACTGTGCACTTGATTACCGTTGCGCTGCGTTGGTACTACACTCCGGCGTACCCTAAATGTACTATGATGGTCTGGACTTGATGTGTTCTCCCCCCTTTTCGTTAAAGTCACAAGAAATTGTTGCACCCTCCTCAGTAGTTGAACTGTAAAAACATTGAAAGGGGAAACGTACATTGCACTGATAACGACGCATTACACCAACAACAACTACAACAGTAAAGTAATTTCATTTTCAGTTTAAGTTGAGATTTTTGTTGTCTTTCCCACGCTCCGATTTCTTGCGCTACGACTGGCACCTGATGCTGTTGTTGGTAGTGCTGCGCTGCTGGTGGACTTGACCTTTCTGTGTACGGTTACGAGAGGGAGGCATACAAACAGCTGTACGTGTGTGTGCAAATTCTGATGTGTATCTATATTAGGGTGGGCTTAAAAAAACATTTTTTTGCTTAAAATAAGAATGAGTACTTTTTAAAATAAGAAAATAAAATAAATTCTGGTCGTTTTTATTTGTAGTTTTAGTTACCAACAGTGTGTTAATTAATTCGTTCTTTAGTTTTCGAGATAAGGGTGGACATCGAAAAGAAAAAAATATAATGGGATTAGTTGGCAACCTTAAAAAACATTTTTGCTAAAATACAACTTAAAACACCTTTGGTTTGACACAAATTTTAACATAGCTCACTTAATTAAAAAAATTTTTAGATAGGTGGCAACCTGATAAAATCTTCATAGTGGCAGCGCTGCGAAAAATGACATAGGAGAACTTAAAATGAAGTATATTAGCTGTGGTCAAAAGTTCATCCAAATGGATCAAGTCGCTTTTGTGATAGTTGCGGATACGTCATAAAAATAAAAACAATAGTATCATGTGGCAACTCTAGGTGCTTACCCTACCCAGTAATGTTTTTGTTAAAATTCGGCACAAAATATCTTTCGTTTGATAATCATATCTCACTAAATTTTTAACAATTTCAAATAAGTGGCAACCATATAAATACTTTGGAGTGACAATACTTAAGTAGAGGAGATTGAAGTGTGTATTCAAAAGTCGATCCAAAAGGGTCAAGTCGTTTTCGAGATAAACGCGGATTTGCCAAAATATAAATGTAATGGGATTAGGTGGCAACCCTATGTAATAGCTCTACCAAGATATATTTTTGTTGAAATAAAATGCACAATACATTTCGTTTAATAGCCATATTGCTACGTATAACTTAATTTGTGGAAAATTCAAATAGATGGCAACTCTGTAAAAACTACCAAGTATTAACACTTACACAATTGCTCTACTTCGAAATGTTTTTGTTGAATGCGACGCCCAATATCGTTCATTTTATATTTATATTGGCATGTCTCACTGAATTTTTTTAGAATGTCAAAAAGGTGGCAACCCCATAAAAACTTGCAAGTGCCAACACTAGTATAGGGGAGCTTTGACTGTAGCATTTTCAATATACTCAAATGTTCATCAAAGAAGGTTAAGTCGTTTTCGATACAATCATATGGGATTAGGTGGCAACTCTAAGGGATAAACCAACCTAGAAATATTTTTGCTGAAACACGACCGAAAATACCTTACGTTTGATACCTATATTAGCATATTGGCATTCACTACAAAAAAGCTCAGATAGCTGGCAACCTCATTGAAGCATCGTGGATGGTAACGCCTTAGCAGAAATTTTTAGAACGTAGTACAATATCTACATACAAAATTTCCTTCAAACCGATTAAATATTTTTTCCACCCACCCTAATGTACAAACCACTTTGTTTTTGCTGTCACTCACAGTACGACTACTGTGCAACGCATGATATTACGGTAAGGACACAGCTGCAGGTGTCACAATGACATTCAATTCTGCGCAGACATATAAATGAGGGTCCTAGAAGATAGACGATTAACTGCGTATTTTCGATTTGTGGGAAACAAATTGATGTGCTTCATCATAGAGGGAGAGCGAAAAAAAGGTAAACAAAGAAATGTAACAAAAAACAAATACGGACTGTGATTTTTTAGTAACTAACTACACCTGTTTCGAGACAGTGAGGATTTTCATTGTTAATACTTCAGCAGGTTAAGGTTTGGCTGAGCTTGCGGGTCCGTGAATATCTCATATAGACTGATTATGTCCACAGTGATACCAGAAGTGTGTTCGATCAGAGAGCAAAATGCTTATACCCTCGATGCCAAAAGATCCGGTAACTACGCCCATTGTAAGCCTGTATTAGAGGCTTATCTTAGGGACGCCCCCTCCTTGGCAATCCGCCTCGTACAGCATGTGTTTCACTTGGATAGATTCCTTTGTATCAGCCTGTATTTTTAACTTGTGGTGTAGAGTTTGTAATGCAAGTTGAGCGAAAATTGGAAAATGATAAAAGGCCACGGTGGGAATCTCACCCCACTATATCCATGCCAAAGATTGTACTTCGTCGTAGGTGACGCGCAGACTAATAATTACTCTACAGACTTGCAATGCCTTCACCTTTTATTACCCTCACTAAGCCTGAGCCAGTGCTGAGAGGTATGACCTGATAAGCCCTCCTTAGCTTCTGGGACATCTCGTCCCGATGCTCTTTCACCCATATTAGAGAAAATGATATGTCGACTCGCCAGGCTCATGGTCTTGTGCTTGCACGGACTAACCAGTATCGATTGAACGCTGCTGCCCAAAGAACCGCCTGGCTGTCAGAGCAAATGGCTTTTCTGTTGCCGGTGATATCAGCACACAATAATGTAGTATATACAGTTCCCTTGGGTTTCCCAGTGAATAGAATCGTATATGATTGTTCTGCCACTTTTAGACGAGAGGAGTGAGTCCAGCTTCGAAACACGCTTACACAACTTAGATCGGAATAGTGCAGCAGATTAAAGTCTATATTGCCCTGACTGGGTCTGCAAGTGGAGAATGATCGCATGAAAACAATCATTTAATCCCACTATCTCTACGATATAAAATTATAGAAACATTATTCTTCGTTGGCCTGTCGCGGAATTGGCGCAACAACAATCATAGCTATTTTTAGAGCTTTTGTGGTCAGTGTTGTCGGTCGTGATTTCGCAGCCGAGACAGCAGCTTCGAGAGCCAACGTTATAAAGCGTAATATTTCAGCCTAGAATATGCCCCTTCCCAGGAAAACCGGACGTTTGGTCGACCTGTCCAAACGGACCAAATGGGAAGAGCACCTAAGCACTTGTAAACCCTGCGAAAACACAACAAAAAATCAATTGTCTTTCACGGTAACGCTCGCCAAACTTCGTCGCATAGGCTACAAGGGGAATGATTATCTTTCAGTCAAATTAAGTATAACATTGTGCTAATTAAAACTCGCTCAAAAATTTCCCTGAACTTTCAGAATTTTTTTCGTAGAGGCTGTTGAGTGCTTCCATATGGAAGAAAATTTTGAACAGCCTCAATTAAAATTTTATTAATTCAGGGAAATTTTTCCACGAATTCTAACTAGCACAATGTTATACTAAAATTGACTGGTCTACAAAACTGCATACTCGAAATTGTTTTAGAAACTCTGAAAAAAATGTTTGCAGGTTTTGATCGCCTTTTCTTTAAAGTTTATTTGACTTTGAAATTTCTCTTTATGTGGTTTCTGTTATGGAGTTCCCTATATTTTAAACGAGAACTATTAAAATCACAGCTACTTCTTATTTCGTCGAAAGATATTAATTTTAATTTCACTACTAATATAGTGAACACAGCTGTACATATCTACATACATACCTAACAGCAATAAAACATAAGAGAACAATCATAAAACCAAATTAAAAGCCAATTTTCGTTTGTCTATTTTAATTTGCATAGATTTTAAAAATCATTTAGTTTGCATTCAAACGACTCTCTCACACACAGGCCACATTTGAGCCAATTCAACATCAAAACCAATGTGACCAGGTTAGCCTTTTCGAGGCTGGATTTAGCTTTTTTCCTTTAGCCTCATAATTTTGGTTTTAGCCTCGTGGCTTTTTTCTAGCCTTTTTTTTACTTCAAACTTTTCTGGTCCCAACACAATATTTTTCATACAACTTCGAGAAATATATAAAATTAAAGTTGAATAAAGGTAGTATTGATGAAGAAATACAGAAAATTATTCGTAAAAATTGTCAGGTATTTTTAATGGAGTTGATAACCCAATTGCGACATCGCCTACCTGATAATACGAACTCTTTACAAAAGATAACTTTTTTTTCAGTTGCTAATTCTTTGCAAGTTACAAAGCCGGATGTATTTTCTCACTTTCATAAAGAAAAGTCTAGGTATTATCCAAGACAAGTAGCATTTATTGGGCTGCAGTGGCGAAAGCTAAAACCCGTACGGTGGAGGAGCGTGACCTCTACCATTGAATTTTGGGCGCAAGTCCGAGAACATAAAAATTCATTAAACGACTCCCCCTTTTTAGAAATGGTCGAGTTCGTATTTGTCTTTTTGGTATAAGCTTTGTATACAAATATTTTAAACTAAAATAAAAAATTTGAAATGGATTTCGTAAAAAAATTTCTGACTTTTTTTTAGCTTTTTTTTTCTTAATTTTAGCCTTTTCTAACCTTTTTTTTTTGCCGATTTAGCCTCTTTTTTTCTAACACCTGGTCACACTGATCAAAACTCATATTTATGGGCATAAAAAGAATTCAAACACACTCTGCTTTGGATATGCTAAAAAACACGAATCGCCTAAACTCGTGTACAGAGGTTGTGCCTTCAAATACCACAACAATACACCAACACCACATGACACCATACAACGCCAACAGTGACAATAATAACACCAACAAAGAGCAATAACAACTAACCACATTTGGCAATAAACCCAGCACCGAGGCAATTGCACTATGGTAGAGAAAATGTGATTTCGTGGCGAAAAGTCTCTCTTTTTTTCGTTGTCGAAAAAGCGTTTCGCTTCATCCTTCAAGTCAACATATCTTTCAAACAGTCTCCTAATTGCAATCGCTCTCTATAGACAACATCATTACTTTCTGTTTCAACTTGATACCCTTCATCATACATGGTGTTTCCCCGAGTTAACTAGCGTCCAATTATATATGCGCTCACTGTACATGGGTGTCGTTGGTTTGACTTATGCTCCCAGAGAGGAGGTTAAGAAGAGCGATGGGAACTTCCCAATACCCAGCTTACGGCGTGTTTCTGGACATTCAATTTTTCCCACACCGTCCTACTCCTTCTTTGGCATGTGGGCGTAAATTTAGGTCATGAACTACAGTACGAGGTGAAGAAGTCTCTCTCCCAAGACAAATCCATAGTCGATCATGTCTTAGCCACATCAGCAACAACAGTGGACTTCACAAGGTTTAATGACCGTATCTTCTTGTCCCATTCTTGCCTTTGCCTTCACGAGCACATGCACCAAACGTGCAGACACTTACTGTAGCTGGTAATTTCCAGTTGAATGAGGATCACACGCTACTTTTGTACACCTCGTCACTCGGCCCAATCTTCCTATACCACTCGGAAAAATTTTCAAATTTCCATAGCAAAAAAAATAGATTTTTGTCCCTCTCAGCAAGTCGCCTGGCCCATAGTGCAATGCAGTGCCGCTACATTTCTAGACAGTGATTGTCGTTTAAAAATGCAACATTAGCCAACATGCGTCGCAAAATAGCCGCGTGCCAATCGCGTGTACAAAATGCGCTTACTCCTCACACGATCTCACCAACCAAACTAGCCTTACCAGCTCAATAGCAAACAATGAGCACACGGAGCCGTTCACATGATCATCGTTTGGCAAGAGGCAACTTTGCTCAGTGTGCGACCACAGCTACTTTGTAAGTCGCACTTAATTTGAACGCTCATTCGATTGGACGATTGGTCGTTTGTTGGAGGCTTCTCACAGTTGAGCTTTATGCAAGTGGGTTTATGTTTGGACTGTTTAAAGTCAGTAATTGGGTTGGCTGGGATTGCGGACATATGAGCAACAATGCTATTTCGGTTAATAATTTCATGTGAGATTGGAGCATTTGCGCGTGTTTTGTTTTATTTCAAGTATGCCATTCATGAAAAACTCAGTTTAATTGTTCAATGTAAGAGTACGTTCGATCAACTACTAACTGACAATGTAGCTCAGCAGTGAAGACCAGTTGTGCAAGGATTTTTAAAGTTTGACATTACCAAAATTCACGTAAAACCATTTCTCAGCAAGTAGGCTGAAAGCACGAGCCACTCTCCCTTGGGTCATTGCGAAATCAAGCTAGCTAAGCATCTACTTTTACTCATTTGGTAGACTTGCTGGCTAGAAATTTTATATTTGATCTGAGTTTTCTTACTGAGATTTGTTGCGTTGAAGTGGGAACGGTTCATTTTATACTTCCATCAAGACTACTTCAGTGTTTTGCATCTTGAGATTTAAGAAATGGGTTAGCTTTCTAATTTCACATCTTGAAGCCTACTCAAAAATGTTATGACTAAATTCTGCAGTGCCTGGAAGGAAAAGGGGCTGGCTGTGGAGTGACGTGGAAAATCACCTAGGTATCTTTGGCGGTAGGCGTTAGATATACTGACCAAAAGTTTTCGGTTCCTGCAAAAAAAAAAGCTTTAATAGGGTGAGATTGTAACGCTACCTAGAAATAATTTTCATTTCGTTTGAGACCCATATTGACACATCTTTTTTCTAAATTTTTTTTAATTTGAGACAAGTGGCAACCTCGTAGCAACGTACGAGTGAGAGCATTTTGTAGCAAATAAACAATTTAACAAGCTTCATAGAAATGCATCAAATCGTGCTCAAGATATTAGTAGAGAAGCAAAGACATAAATATAAGAGTTGTAGGTGGCAGCACTAGTCGGTAACCCTACTTAAAGTATTATTATATCCGAAACAAAGTTGTGCCAGACTGCATCCTACCAACGCCCTGGAATTTGAGTGAGCTCCAATAGCTTAGTAAGCTGTGCGGCAAGTGACCGACTCATTGTAAATGGCATTGAATGAGCGCCGGCGAATCAGAGAGCCTTTTAATATTTGGCGTGATCCAAGCGCTCTTTTCATGGATATGCCTTCGGGCTTATGTAAGGCGGCTTTTTTTCTAAAGCAAAGATTTTTGCTGCAGTTTTGGTCGCATGATGCCCTAACCTCGTCAACTGTGATCTATGACAGATGCTTGACATAATCTGCATCGAGAAATAGACTCTTCACTGGTATAACTTTGGGTTGTATTTTGTAACACTTTCAATCATACCTGCCGAATGATCGACTAGCTGAAAACTAGCCTAGAGCTAAACCATTTGACGTTTATAGTAGTTCAAGCGAAATATTTAAGCAAAGCTTTCAACTGTCCACTTTTAAACGGCAGTGCCATTGTAGATTATGTATTATTTAATGAACTCTTGATTCTCGACTAATCAATTATTCAATTAATCGATTTAGAGCAGTTTTTTCAAAAAATAATCGATTACCACTAAACGAAGAATCGATTACAGTAGTTTGCATTCGACTAGTTGACCATTCGATTATTATTTTACTTTGTTTTATGTTTTTTTTTCTGCGGTTAAAATTATTGAAGGTGACAATGAGTGCTCTATGGAACTGAGTTGCATGACTTTCGCAAACTCGCAGAGCACATGGGTTGCAATCAAATTTTTTTTCTTAATTTTAAAAATTATATTTAGCAGTATTCCAATATTGTTAGCTAGTCGATTAGACAATTAGTCGAAATCGAATGTTAGCTATTCGATTTTCATATAGCTCAAAAGTTTATATTTGGCTAATCGATTAGCCGAATAATTGATTATAAACAAAGGCCCTAATTCTTTGTCAACTTATACTTAACCGGTTACTTTTCTGATAATTCAAAGGTAGCTTCGATGTGGTTGAGTTATTATCAATATTCGATGCATCAAACTGTAGCATAAGCCACGGCAGTTTTTCACATCCAAGTTGCTCCAATAACAGTGCCATATTCCTGCAAAGAAATGGAAATACTCCGGTTCATCATCCAAAGAACACTCCTTAAGGAGTATAAGAGTAGGGTAGGGCGGGGCTAGTTGAGCAATTTTTCACTTGAGCGGATATAGCTCCTCAATGATAAGTCTCAATGAGTTGTTATGCAGCTTGATGGATTAGTAATTTATCCCTTAGCAAAAGTGTCCATAGTAATTTTTTTGTAACAAGTCGAATTTAAGAGCTACAGCTGTTTAAATGCAGAAAGTCAAGTACGCTCAATGTACCCCATAGGTGAGGTAAGTTGAGCAAGGGTATGGGGCAAGTTGAGCACTAAGAATGTCTAACCAAACCATGGGTTCAATGTTGACTAGAGATGAAGTAAAATATATGTTTGACAATTAGCTCTTTCCTCAAAACTACACCTACTCCCTCTCTTTCTACTTTGAAACCCTTTTATGATAAAACGAAACTCCACACCAAATTTCATTCAAATCGGAAGTGGCGATTCCAACTGTATGACAATTTGACATGAAAACCCCCAGCATGTATTTCGTTGAGGGTACTCATGTTCGCATACCACACAATAATTAAAAATATTTCGTTTAAATTATTTAAAAAATTTGTTTATTTTCACACACTGCACCGGATTCACATTTGAGGCGTGCATGCCGTTCATGTGACACGCCACGGTGGCCTGCTTGCAATTTTGACTTCCATCTCCACCGGCACCGCAGCTAACGTTGCAAAGTGTGCAATATTTATTTATCTACTTAGTGGTAGCCAACTCATGCATAATTCATTTGGGGCGTTCCGGCTTATTCTAGCGAGAAACGAAAGCTAAGCAAAACAATCCATTCAATAAGCTGTTGAAATGTTTTATGTTTATCTGCCAGCATGAATTAGAGATGTGCACAGACTGCCGACAAACCCGTTGAAATATTCATATTTACTAAACTTTACTTCCAGCCTGGATATACAGATCGTTAAACCACAACTAGCCTGAGCTAGCGCAACTTGAATATATTGATGCTCAATAGCGAAGACTGGGCATATGACATGTGGGAGCATTCTACCAGTGAGTGTATACACATTTATAACGATGGCTGCAAGCTTAATGGAAAACGAGTAAGGGAGTTTCCTTTAAAGATCTATGTCCAAGAGGTCTATCCTAAAATGGAAGTTGTATAGAATATTGATGACGAAACTATGGTAAGATATATTTTCATTCTTAGTGAAACTCAGAGCGTTGATAAGATCACTTGTTGCCTACCCCTTCAATTCAAAACTTTTACTGACCCTGTACCAAGCGCTGCAGCAGTGGACCCAGCCCCATCTCAGCTGGAAATGTATTGAATTTTCGATAAGATAGAGAGTTTTTCAAAAATAATTTCAAATATCGTGATTTTCGACTAAGCATGGCCTTCAAATTAATTGAGATATCAGGACCTATTTGACTGACGGTACTCAGTAGAAATAGCCCTGGATGTGCAAAAAAGAAGGTTCCAAAGGTGCAATGTCACAAAGAAAGTGTTCGTGACGTAAAATTGAAAGTCGTCATTGTCGAAATCGATATTGTATATTTCGTCCCCCGCACCCATCTCTAGCATATATGTTTGTATGTAAGTATTAATTCCACTCATTCGCTTTAGCACTTTCTCACGGTTTGATTTGATGCTGTGCCGGGCTGTGCCGAGTTACGAGCATGCCACACCACATATTTAGCAACCGCAAAGGCGCAACGCGTAATAAGAGTCACAGGCTTCTGTAGCAAGTGTAACAATAATAAAAGCAACAACAAACTTAGTATTATCTTCGTCATCAT
The DNA here is from genome assembly GCA_949987695.1 of Merzomyia westermanni. Classification (NCBI taxonomy): domain Eukaryota; kingdom Metazoa; phylum Arthropoda; class Insecta; order Diptera; family Tephritidae; genus Merzomyia; species Merzomyia westermanni. The sequence goes on from OX465288.1 coordinate 7,313,689, forward strand.
TATCATTATCATTAGCGCAATAGCATTCAGCAAAAAAAAAACAACGAAAGCAATAACAACATTGCATATCTGCATACCATAGATGGGCATGCGGCAGTGAAATGTGTACAGGGATATTTATTAAAATTTTCTAATACGAAAATGCAGAGAAGCTTAACTAAGTAAATACAATTTCTTTTTTTTTCAATTTAAATGACTTTAGCTTATCTTTACATATAATAAATTTGTAACAGTTAGATACTTGTACATTGCAGATATTCAAGAAAAATTGTAAGGAGGGATCATTATAGAATCCAAAGCAACAGTTTTAAGAATTTTTGTCTGTCTGTCTGTATGTTTGGGCGCGCATCACTCAAAAACTGCTGAATATAATTGTATTTAGTTTTCACCATTGCATTATAAACGTCTCAGTTAAGATTAAAGATATCACTTATTTCGATAACTCGCCTGGTTTCGGAGTTATCGACCAATATCTGAACCTTAATATATAATACAATATCAAACGAAAGCTGCTAATGAGTGCTACAATAAACGATATGGTTAGATGCCATATCTTAACTGCTTTCGGAGTTATAATGATTAAAATGGAACACAGTCTATTATTAGTTCTGAGACGCAGCGAAGCGTGTGCTCTTCTAGTCAAGAAATATGAGTGCCCATCTATGATACATTAGGGTATCTGTTACTTTCGAAGTTAAATTATAATTCATTCCTTCATTGCCTCAATTACCAAACAGATAAATAAGTTCTAATACGTCATCATACCATATCGTTACTTTTGTTAATCGCTAACAATATTTTCTACTCGATATCACTAAGATAAACCCAGTTGCCAGCTATAATAAAAGCTAAAATAACGAATTTGACTTAGTCTTTTCATACATATTCTGTAATCCAATCTACACTGCTATTTCTACATTGAAGAGAGCGATGCAGCTAGACCGAAAGTGAGATCGTAGAGTTTCGAGAGTAGCGCCGTTATTATTAGGTACCCGACATATATTTTGTAATGTTGCAATAGACCGATATCTGTACATTATAAATGGCAAAGAAACATAGTTAAAGAAGTCAAAAGCACATTTTTTTAAGATTTTTTTGTCTATCTGTTTGTTCGCGCATCACTAAAAAAGCACTCTATAATATTGAATGCCATTTTTGCCGCTGGATTACTAGAAGACCAACTTAATATTTAGAATCCATTTTAGTTCACAGAAATATGTTATACCCGCTGCACACAGTAGTGGCAATAACAGCGGGCTCAAAATATTTTCATGTATATATATATATAAGGCAATCGTTGCCTATACATTCTAGATATTAAGTAAAAATGCATATGGGTAGACTCAATAAAGGTGTTTTTTTTTTATTCGTAAGCACTTAGCAACATGTGAATAAAATAACAATTTGATTTTATTTTTTCAAAATTTTCTTTGAAATTCAAAAGTGAACTCATTTATTCAATAATTCATTTTATTGTGCATTTTCCTTACATCTGTATATGTATATCTTGAATTTGAAAATATAAATAAATAAAATAAAAAGCGAACAATTTAAACTTACATAGGATATACAAGTAGATATCGGAAAAGCTAAGATATTTTATATGCTAAATTAAACATAGTGTCAAATGTCATTTTTAGCAAACATAATAATACAGTGGACTGTTAAATGGCAAGATCAAACTATAGATAATTGTTTAATCAACTTCTAATAAGACTCGACGCTCGTGGTATAGGAAGCAAACTCGTGAGCGCTTTTAAAAGTTTTTTACTCGCTTAATTTTGTTGTTGTTTTAAATTGCAAATTGTTTTCCAAGTGAGCAAAAAGAATGTCTGTAGCATCGAAGTGGTGAATAAAAAAGGTCATTATTGCTTTTATATGTTACTAAGTGCTTATGAATAAAACAGGGCTAGTAATTGATTCAAAAATAAAATTAATAATTTGGATTCAGCTGTTACTTATAAACTTTTTTTGAAAAGTTTGAAAAATAAAATGGATTTATATTTCCTTTAAGAGGGTCGTAAGCAACGCTAGCGCTAGGAAGCGAAAGTTTAAAAAAAAAACTAACTGGGTCTTGGTTTTTGAAGTAATAAATTAACAACAGCACCCTAATGTTTCATACTTTGTGTTGTATTGCAAACTTAAGAAAAAACCAGATATTTTAGCACCCGGTTTTTGTGGTTTATAGAAACTTTTTTTTTAAAAATGTTACTTGTGATTTCTTTTGTATCGCATTTCTTTCGCAGAATTACCTAAATACCTGCTAGTAAATCAGTTTATAACCTCTTCGTGTTATACATGTGACACTTTTGCAATTGTTGTCCACTCCACACACGCTAATGACCGTTTAATTCGTTACAACAACAAAACAGTGAGTACAACATATGTGAAACTATGACACTGACCTCTAGTCAGCCACTGGTTTGGACTTACGTTATGTTTACTAATAATTCATTTTTTCTGGTTTTTTTACTTTTGAAACGCGCTAAACGATTTGTCAGGAGGAAATCATTTGTTGCTCAAGTTTTTTAGTTTGAAATAACCTGTAGTTTGAGTATTTTTTTTATTTTATTTTTTGTCTCTCTTTCTCTGTAATCGAACAGTTAATTGAAGGTCTTTCAAGCTCGACTTATGGCGTCTAGACCGTGGGAAATATTGAGCTTAGGTGGATTAGTAGCAAATAAGCAGCTCTAGACAAGTTGATTAACTCTAGTTATGTGCCGTGAGCACTGCCTTAATGTAGAGCGTTGAGATTTTTCTTTTCATGGAATTTTTTCATGGGATTTGAGTTTGATCGAGTTCGGGTAGAATATGTTAAACGTTTATTTTCTTTTTGGGAAAGTTTAGAGATTAAGTGAAGCCATATCATTATCAAACAAAGAAGCTCTTTTCCAGAAGGTTTTCCTATAGACATCCAAATTGGCAATAGTAGACAGGGGCCCGGACAGGTTGAGCCTGACTTGAACTCTCTTAGTGTTTCGCTAAAAAAGTTATGATTGGCAGCCCAAAATCGCTTAGGCGGCTGAAGCGCCATTAAATGATGATTATGAAATCATTATCTGCAAGTAATCTCTCCGTTGTCATCTTTATTAACTCTCTGTGGAGTCGATACGATTTTGATTTTTAAGGGATTGATTATGATGGTCACCGTGACACTTTATGTCACCGACACTCACATTCAACTTCACCGCCATGCAATACCAAACATGTTTACCAAGCAACTCCCATTTACTGAGGGAAGAAGAATTTTTCTTTAAACGAGAAGAACTGACTCGCTGTATCACGTTGCGTTTTACATAATTAGCTCGTAAATACTCGCTTCTTAATCAGTATAAGTAAGAAAATTGTAAAAGAGAAGTCTGTGTAAACAAATGCATATGGAAAGTCCTGCTTAAAGTAATACAAGCCAAAACAATAGTTTTTAGAATTTTTGTCTGTCTGTCTGGATGTTTGTTCGCGCATCACTCGAAAATCTCTTCAAAGAATTGAACGCAATTTTAGTAGTGTACTGCTAGATGTCCAACTTAAAGTTTAGAACAGTTTAATTGGTGAGCCTTTCATCTCTATTTATTCTCCGTAGATTCGATACGATTTTGAATTGTAAATACTCGCTTCTTGATCATTTTATATTAGAGAAGTGGGGGGCCTGTATTAAAGATAGATGCATACAGAAGGACCTTTTTAGAGTCATAAAAGCCAAACCAAACAGTTTCAAAATTTTTTGTATGTTTGTCTGTATGTTTGTTTGCGCATCACTCAAAATTCGCTGCTTAAAATTGAATGAAATTTTCACCAATGTATTACTAGATGTCCAAAATAAAGTTTAGGACCCTTTTTACAACAGTAATTTATTATGTATACGCTGCAAACAGTGGTGGCAATAAAAGTTGTTTCAGCATAAATGAAGCTAGCAGCATTTACCGCCTTGACGACTTATTGACTATTTCAAAAACTGATTGCGCCTGGTATCAGCCAAACAATAAAATGCATTGAAATAAAATTGCTATTTTTGGGCTTATCGCCGTATAAAAACCCTAAATTGGGTTGTTTATCTCAGGCGACCGCAATAAACGAGTACTTGAATTTTGATAATTTATTTGCCGTCGCCACTGCATTAAACATTGCTCTGATAGCACGCATACATATGTACGTATGTTTATATATGTGTATAGTAATATAACCCAGCCAACCAAATGAAAAAGGAAGTCTTCGATTTTGCGGGGTCTTTGGTGACATCGGCTTTAATGGAGGACTTGATGTTTAAAAAGTGATTTCAACTACATCTTCCAGAGTAAGCACTAATATACTGATATAGTAAAAAACGGTGTTATAAGATGAACCTTGTAGGGTTATTTATTCTAATTTTAAAATACGTTTTAATATTTGATATTTAATAAGATTGCATTCAATTTAAGAATTAAAAATTGAATAAATGCAATTTTTATAAATATTACAACGTATTCTAAAATTAGAATAAACAGCCCTACAATCATGACTCATCATCAAATTAGATTTAAAAAATTCTCCGAAGAGATTAGCCGCTTTATAATTTATTTAAAATACGTGAATGTTATATACCTAACCTAATATTTCTTACAAAATCTCCATTGTGTGACTGTTTTTGGTTTCAGAGATGACGCTTTTCCCAATTTACTGAGGAACTTTTCGACATTAATATCAAAAGCGGGCGTGGTTGTCCGTCGATTTTGATATATGTTTCCAGTTTCAGATGAAATATTTGTTTCACGTTGAAAAGGCCTTCGCAAAAGAGAGGCAATGCCACGCCCATTTTTCAAAAACTTATTTTATAACAACGATAGTTTGGAATTAAAATAGAAATGCTATACAATTCGTTCGCAGAGATATCGCCCATTATATTTGGCTATGATCCTTTTAAATATATTTTATATAAAAGTGGGCGTGGTCCTTAACGGATATCGTCCATGTTTGTTGAGCTCATTTCCTGTATTTCGAATTTTGGGAAAATATCTCTAACTGCATTTGACTTATAATAAATAACCTTTGTAAAATTGAGTTAATCAAAAGTGGGCGCTGCCACGCCCATTTTCACGAAATTTATAAAACAATTCATGTAATGCTAATATTTCAATGTACATATATATTAAATTTGGTCATTAAACGTGGATCATAAACTGAATAATCACTTTTTCTCCAAAGTACATATTCGATATATAAAAAGTGGGTGTGGCTATCAGCTATAGTGATGGGAGCTGAGTTTCAAGGAACTGGCATACCAAATCTCGATGAGATACCTAAAAATTTAAGCAAGTTATAGTGTTCACAGACGGACGGAGGGGCTTGGTTTCATCTTATCTCTTCCTCTTGCCCTCCTAAACCTTTTGATACAAGGTGGCGCAAAAGTAAACTTCCGATGTTCAGCATATCGGTTGTGGCACGTGCAGTGTGTGCTGTTGCACCGTCTTGTTGGAACCACATGTTTTCCAATCCCAATTCATCAAGTTGCGGCAAAAAGAACTCGTTGATCATTGCTCTGTAGCGCTCACCATTCACAGTAACCGTTTGGCCCCGACCGATTATTGGTCAAATAAATAGCAATATTCCGCGTTCTGGAGCAGTGTAGCGTAACATTGTTTATTAACGTGTATTTCGCATGTGTTTACTACACAAATGTCAAAACAGAACTGACTTTAGGGGCCAATCGCAAAATTTATAGCATTTTCTGATAGGAGGATTACTTTTGCGCCACCCTGTATATAAAATAAATATCGTGAAGGCCTAACTTTAGGCGTATACAATTCTTTTACTCTGTGAGCTATGCTCAGTTGCTCAAAAGATAGATAAAATTCGGTCGATGGCGGCTCAGAGCTTATCTGAGAATGGTTTTGGAGCGCTTGGATTTTTTATTTAGTCCTCCTATGGATTGAAAAACACCCCACCCCCACCTTTCTAGAAGGGTATATTCCACTGGTTACCTGGGTTGTATTACGGTAAATATAAATACTTTAAGTTGAGCATTCTTTCAAAATATAAACGAGATCTCCCGTCGTTCTTTGCCAGAGTGGGGGTCGTTGTCGAAATATGTATTTTGTAGCGCTGAGTGATGGCTCTACAATGTAAACAAAAGTTGTGCGTTAATCGTAAATTTTCGGGTGACTAATAATTGTGCATATTTTTACATTGAGTTCTTCCAACTCGCCCCCCACCCAGCTGCGCAAGCGACATAAGGTTGAAATAACGCACGTGCAAATCCCACACCACTTGTCGCGGCGACAATGATTGACAGCTGGGGGGCTGCACAAGCGCGCACCCCACCCCAGCTGAGACAACGAATTGTATAATCGACATAAAGAGGCAACAAGTTTGCTGCAAAATGCGGTTCTACAAACTGCTCCAAAGTAATCCATGTGATCTACTATGTGATCCCTCTTCAAACACACACGCGCACACCAAAAGGCGAAGCGAGTAATATGGAAAGGCGAAAAAGCGGCAAACAGCCAGATCTCACGTACCATCACATTCGCATTCAAACCCCAACAAACAGACAGACATTGAACTAAAGCCAGCAAGCGTTAATGCGATCAAGTGACCGTCGCAACGAACGATCCACCGTGCGAACGCCCAACCCAACAACCGACCGTCAAGCAACTCAATTGATACGCTTCAACGAAATTCATGCCATCATCATCAGTCGAGCATGCCTCAGCGTAATTGTGCGACTTTTAAACATACAGCGCGACGGCGCAAAATGCGGGACCCTAACTGGCAGCCCCATAACCAACCGAACACATAAACAAAAAAAACATTTTAAAATCCCCAAGCAACGCCAACAACAACTTAAACTCAGCTCACACAATAATAACAAAGGCAACATTTCAACAACAATCCAACGGATCGACGTCGTTGCGCATCGCATCGCATCGCAATCCATCCATCCGTCCATCGTGTGGGAAACACACGACAAATCTGTTTCCCACGGTCTGGAAAAGTGTGTAGCTTACGAATAAAATAAATACAATACGATTTACGAAAGCACCGACCATAATAACAACAACAGCGAGTAGCAACAACATGACACAAGTCAGTGGCAGCGGCAGAGAACTGTCATCATTGACAATAAGTAAGACATGCCCGCGTAGTGGGGCCAAACAACCAAACCAAGCGTCAATTGTGTGTGTGTGTGTGTGTGTGTGTGTATGCAATGCCCCCTATCGCAACGTAATTCCGTCATACAACCAGCCGACAATCAAGCATTTCAAAATACGAGTACGAGCGTCAGGCACTCTACAAGTTATACTCTTCTGATTGGCACAAGCGGTGCGCACGATCAATCGTTTGCTAAGTTCGCTCTCCAGAGTACGAGTTTAGGAAAAGACGTAGCCGACCAAGCATTTTCATATTTGGTTGTTGCTGGGGGTCAGCGCGCTGCAGGGGCTGTGTTTGAGTTTGTTCTTGTAAGAGTGTACAGAGTGGAGTGTTCCACACACTATTGAAATTTCCCTCAAGCAGGGAAAAAATAATTTTTGAGAAATTTCACATATTTAAAGTCATGCGGCAGGAAAGTATGAAATGCGGAAACAACGGCTGCTGCGCTTTAGACGCACTTTTTCTTGTCTTGGAAGAATTTGAGAGAACCGTCGTTTCTTACCCGCACTTCTGATCTAACCCTACAGGAACAGCTCGCCTTCTAATCAAGCTATATATGAATAACACTTCGACTTATTATAATTTCGTCCTGCTCTCGGCGGCAGTGCTCAAGATATTACGAAAACACCTTCTCCGACTCTATAGATGCCACATTTGTCGCCACCTCCATGGGGGAGCTTAAGTCACATAAAATAAAAGCTTACTGAAGCTTTTCTGGTGCGGCCTATGATACCTGCTGTGATTTCTCTATGAATAACTCCATGTAAATGTTCATTGGAAGGCTATGGACCCATTGCAAGTTACTGGAGTTTAAATTTTTTATTAAAGCTGTTGCCTACATTACAAGCTTGCGACGTTATGACCTCTCGATAGAAGTCGTCTTGAAGCAATGACGTTGCGCAGTATTAGTCTGAAACGAGTGTAGCATCGCCTGTCATTATACGTCTTCTGGCTGCGTAGTTCTTTTATTGTTGTTGTTGTAAGACCGAAGATCTAGAGGAGTTTTATAGTATGGGAAGTCGTTTGCCGGAATGAATGCGGCACGCTCCGGTACTAGCAACATGCGGTATTAGTCCGACTTCCGCGGGCACTGTTTGTTTGAGCCCTACAACCTGCGAGTCGTTTATTCTAGTCGCCTTTACATCAGGCATAACCCTACCGTGGGTATATTCTATATCTCACTATGACAATGAAGGTCCGTAGTCCTTCACAAACACACTCGAAGACACGAATTTTAAAAACTACAAGTTTTCCCGATCGTTTTAAGAATATTCCTTGCACTTTTTCCAATTTCTTTAATATCTTCGAAATTACCCTGGTACTCTTTCGCATGAGGAGGCAACACTCATTTTGCCACACTCCAATCCCATTGACTTGTTGGCGCTCTTTCCTGCTCACATTGACTTCTGCCTGCCTCACTGCCGCTATCAGCCAACACAGTCGCAGCACAGTAGTCTCTCTTCTGTTCACGCTTTGCTACTGATAAATACTCGTACCACACACACTCGCACACCAGCAACCTACAGCGCGACCACCGATCGTGCAATCAACAAACCAACCAACCAACCACCTTTGACAGCAGCCATATGAGCTGCGCGATTGTACAAAATCCCAAGCGTTGTATAAAAGTTATGGACGGGGTAAGTGGACGGCTCATTTCCAAAACGTCACGCGAATAAGAAACTACATTTTGAACGTGTTAAGTTTGCGCTCCTCCCAACGGAGTTTCCACGGATTACGGATAACGAAAACCCACGAGCTTAGAGTAACCAAACCATATCAATTAAACAACTTTTGGAGGCACCAAATCACAACCCAAGCACCTCAAACCAATCCAACAAAAAAATGGTCATGGAAATGTCTAAAACCTATCAATACCGTAAGGTGATGAAGCCACTGCTGGAACGCAAACGTCGTGCGCGCATCAATAAATGTCTGGATGATCTCAAGGATCTCATGGTGGAGTGTCTGCAGCAGGAAGGTGAACATGTGACACGTCTCGAGAAAGCCGACATACTCGAGCTGACGGTGGAGCATATGCGCAAACTCAAACAACGCGGCAGTCTCTCTTTACAATCGCAAGCGAGCGCGCACATTGAATCCTTTCGTTCCGGTTATGTGCATGCGGCCGATCAAATCTCACAGGTGCTATTGCAACAATGTCAAGCCGATGAATTGGGTGGTAAAATAATGAAATTTCTCTCAACGCGCCTCATCGAAATGCAACATCAATTACTGCGCTCCTCTGCTGTGACGGCAACTGTGAACGCAATACCAACAACAAGCGCAAATTTGTTGCCGCTCCCACTCACATTGCAAATGCCTTTGCCGTCGGCGAATTACAATTATAGTGAATGTGGTGAATCAATGGGATCGCTAGAATCGCCGCGTAGCGCTAAATCGCCATTGGATTACTATGGTGGGACTAGTGAGGCGGCGCAAAGGACTTATGCTAGCGCTAACGTTACTCCTGGTATGGTCACAACCAAGGAACAGGATCTTATAGATGTTACAACTGTAGATAGTAGCTCTTCGACGCGCGATACGGCATCTGTTGTATCGGTGGATTCCAGTTCTTCCGATCCCATGTGGCGTCCTTGGTGACTAGCGCGCGCTTAAGTTAAGAATTTAGTGGACTAGCACATACACACACACACACACATCTTCATATTTGTATGTTTTAAAGTTAATCAAACCGAAATGAAACAACAGAATCGTCGTATGTCTTCCCAGGCGCACGTTGTAGGCATGGAGACGTTCTGCGCATTTCGCGCTCTTTGTTCCATAGCCCCCAACGTGTCGGCCCACACATGAACAAGTGCACTCTTTGCTTTAATTGTTGTCTGTGATAGAATAAAATAGTTAGTGTTTTGTATGTAAATATGTAATAAGCATGTGAGGCGGCGTTCATACAAGGCGACTCCTTGTCCGGAAACTCGTTGCTAGTGGACTGATTGCAAACTGGCGCGCGACTAAGAGCGGAGGTGATTAAGTAGCCGTCCGTTTTCTGTATCGCGCTCTCGTCAGCCAAACGATGGGAGCGTAACGAGTTGCCCGCAGTGCAAGAGGTCTCCTTGTGTAAACACCGTCTCAGGATTTGTATGCCCTGCATTATTGGAAGTATTTGAAGGGAAGAGTAAATTTGTATTAATTTATTTTAAGCTGATCAACACTTTAACTAAACTAGAGTATTTTTGATGTTTGTATGTATTTAGAGCTTATTTTAGTTTATAGTCTTAAGCAATCAAAGGAAGTGAACTTGTATTCCTATCAATTGGTATCTAGCTTTAATGGCATACGCCACGAAATAAAAATACAAATAAATTAAAACTTAAAATATTTAAAACTCAATAATATGCACTTTCGAACATGAACGATTTTCTAAATTAGTTATTTGACATTTCAGAAAGCTTTACCAGCGGGTAAGGTCGATCAAATAGCGACAAGGATTTGCCCTCCAGTGACGCGCCAAACTAGTCCGGAAACTCACCAGTAAACAATTAGAATTTTTTAGTCTAGTCCGGAAGGAACTAATCTTGTACAAGAAAAATTATAAAGCTAAGCAGACTGCATAAGTATACTAACAGACCCGGCAGACGTTGTCCTGCCTAAAATTTTAGTTGACTACATTTAACAAATTTTACTCTCTTCCCTCCGCACTTGGCGCTTCCTTGTAATTTATTCCTATATCTTAATGAAAATGAAGGGAAATAAAATAAAATAAAGTAAAATAAAATAAAATAAAATAAAGTAAAATAAAATCAATTATACTAAAATAAAATAAAATAAAACAAAAAAAAATAAGTTTAATAAAAATGCAAAGTTGTTACTTTATTTTATAAAATTAAATTAAAAAAAAATAAAATTAAATAAAGAAAAATTAAATAAAATGAAATGAAATGAAGTGAAATGAAATAAAATACAATAAAATAAAATTAAATAAAACAAAATAAAATTAAAAAAATAAAATAAAATAAAATAAAATAAAATAAAATAAAATAGAATAAAATAAAATAAAATAAATTAAAAGAAAATAAAATAAAATACGACAAAATAAAATAAAATAAAATAAAATATACTAAAATAAAATAAAATAAAACAAAATAAAATAATATAATATTTGTTTTTTGGCGACCTTTCTGATTGTTTAATGGTGTATTTTTAAGCTGGCTTGAGGTCCGGAAAGTTTAATAAAAATACAAAATTGTTACTTTATTTTATAAAATAAAATAAAAACAAAATGAAATGAAATGAAATAATAAAATATAATACAATAAAATAAAATAAAATTAAATAAAATTGAAAAAAAGAGAATAAAAAAAAATGTAATTAAGTAAAATAAAACAAAACAAAATAAAATAAAATAGAATAAAAGGAAATTCATTGCGATAGAGCTTATTTGACAAACATTAATTTTTATTTGATACCAGCAGACCCGGCAGACGTTGTCCTGCTGAAAATTTTAGTTGACTATATTTAACAAATTGTAATCTCTTCCCACCCCACTTGGCGCTTCGTAGTAATATATTCCTATATCTTAATTTTTATACCCAGCGTTTACAAGTTCTTTCTATTTTTACTGATATGATATTCCTAGCTACACGGAATTGCAGCTTTTTGTAACCCTGGGGCTTTTCCAAAAACTATATACAGCATTTGTCGTGCCCAACGCCTGAACCTACTGTGAGAATTTCAGAGGCATCGACAATAGACTGTGGATATAAATAAAGCACAAGGAAACACAAAATATGTGGGCGTGGCATCGCCCACTTTTCCAAAACTATATATAGCCCGTGTCGTACCCAGCGAACTCGTGAACCTATCGTGATAGTTTCAGAGATCTGCCTGTTGACATCTCGTATAACATCGCCAAGTTAAAAACACCAGTGGCGCATATGAAAAGATAAAGGCAGTTGGCTGACTAGTTGGGCTTTATTTACATACTAGTTTCGAAGTAATTTGCAACTAGTTTTGGTTTGACTGCGGGGTAGGTGTACGAGGGAACAGTCTAAAGCTTTGTAAAGTACGTTGATAACAGTCCCAGCAGGCCAAGGCTTACACTTTGAAGCAATAACTGATGGGTGTCGATAGGAAAACCTTCTGCGATTAAGCTTCCTTGGTTGGCTTTACTATGCTCATATCTGCGAAAAGCTCGTACAGCTATCGCTTAGTATAATTCGATAGTTGTTATTAGCATAGCAAGGCCCACAAAAAGAGCCTGACCACACCTCATTTCTTCGCCTCGTTATTCAGGCCAAATAAGCGAAAAATTATGGCACGCTTCTTAAGGTCAATACTATAGATCTCATAAGCATAGGCCAAAAGCTTATTTCAAATCGACAATCGGGTTTTCTTCAGGAGTTGGTGTATCGTGAAGATCTGGTCGATGACAGACTTGCCAGTTCTTGTCCAAGATATTATTCAATCTTTGTGACAATAAGCCAACTAGTATTTTCTCACAACTCTTCGCTCCCTGTATTTGAGCAGCTCAGGAGATAGTTTGTCATTTTCCCGCGCCTTAATATTATTAAGCCAGGATATGTCCGTTATCGCTTACGCGAAGTCGGCTGATGGTACATTTTTAAAATCAATAAGGATTTTGTTATAGACTTCAGCATATAGCTCGTAATTTTACACTGTCCTATGACCTTTATTCCTCTCAGTCAGTGTCTCAGGCTGCATCGTACCAGTTGTTCCTCCGCGTTTGTTGGAACCATAAAGTGTCGTCAACGGCGGTCTTAGTGAGTGGCAAATATGGTACCACTGCTTGTTTACAAAGTTATGATGCAGATTGCTCTTGAAGATCAGCTTCAGGGGGGCATTTGCTCAACCTCAAATTACTTATCAAAACGAGACCAGAGAAAAAAATAGCAAAATGAACAGAATGGGTGGAGTACAGTGGTCAGTCGTAATCCTTAAAAATAAGTACTTACCTTCACACCCGCTATATTCTCTGAAGGTTATGCTCAAACTGCCTTCGATAGACTTCTATGAATGCAATCCTGCTCTTGAGTGATGTAAGATTTGGACAAGCTAGTTTTATGGGGTCCGTTTTACAAAGTTTTTGTCAATTGGAATCCACTACTAGAACATTCTTTCTTGAAGATCTCAATAAGAATCCCATTGGTACCACCCTCAACCTTCGTATCACGCCTCCGACGATTCATTGCCGTCCCTAAATGAACCTAACCTAATAAAAGTGCCTTATAAAGTGCTTGTCTTCTTTCCTTCACACGTTTGTCTTCTGCAGCCAACTTCATAGCGAAACGCTCTGTCAAAATTTAAAATTCCAATTGCTCAGCGACAGCGCAGCGCTATATGCGAATTGTAGATACCCCTGTCCCGCTGTGTCGAATTTCCTAACAAATACTGATCAAACCCTTCTAGACTTAGTTTAATTCGATGACAGTTTTTAGATACATGCGCTCAGCCGGGGTTTTGAGCCTTGAGCTGAGCTTTAAACAAGCATCTAAATATCTATTATGAGAATATATAAATATGAGACGATTTTCAAGGTTGGAAATACCAATCAAATCACGCTCCCAAAAGCCTTCGAAAGTGTTGGATTTATATCCGGTAAGACTCTGTCACACACTGGCAGACATTTCTAAAGCCCTCAAGCGAGAGTGTTTGCCGAGGGAACAAAAACAACAATCAATAAATTATTCAATTTTAAATATAACACTCTCAACGACACCTAGCGGCTATGAAACATACTAACAAGATACCAATTAGACTAATTTGAGTGAAGAGTGAATAGCAATGGGAATCGGCAAAATGGTTTAACTACAAAGTAGTGACCGGTGAAAGAAGATGGGAAGGTGGTTAGAAATTAAATCACACACACAAATTTACTGATTTATAAGGCAATGGACAAGACCAAGAGCGCTACCAAATAAATAATTATGAATATTAGATGGCGGAAGTACACAAAGAAATTGGAAATTAAGGAAAATGGAAATTGTACACTTAAGTATGTAATTAATGAATGAACGATAAATAAATGAGTTGTTAGTGGTGAGAATTTTAACTGGAAAGTTTGCAATTATAATTTAGAATTTTTTTTTTTAGTTTTTTTTTTACTATTTATAATTTTGTTAATCGATTAACACATTTAAAAAATAGGTTTTGTATTAGAATTAAGAAACCAGCTAGACGTAGCCCAGCTGCAATATTTTAATCTAACACTGTCCCAATTCGCCTATCATTCTCTATACCTTAGTCTTCTTTCTCAACCTCTCGATTCCTTATGCTCCCACTACTTAACCCTCAACATCTTTCTCTTCCATCCCACTCTACTTTTCGACCTTCTACCCAGACCTGTTAAATAATGATTACTTATCACAATGATTACCGGCTTGATTAATTATTTTCTTGAGAATCCATTTAATGATTGATTACCATTACTTTAAATTTTTAATGATTTCTTTCCAATTAATTAAAAAAATAATAAAAAAAAATCATGAATTTGTACGATTTAAAAAAAAATCAAAAATAATCAAAAAAAAAGTTGTTTTGATTACTTTTGATTGGTTTTTATTATTTTTGATTTTTTTTAGTATTGTGGTAGAATCACATAAATATTCACATCAACTTTACTGAAAAATCAAAACTAATCAAAACTAATCAAAAGTAATCAAAACTACTTTTTTTGATTACTTTTAATTATTTTGGATAATTTTTTATTTTTTTTCTGATATATTCTAATCGTAATTACTAATTGCCATTTCTTGAAATACAATTAAAATAATCATTACCAATTAAAAAAGAGCAGTTAGACCTCTTACTAATTACTAATCAAATTTAACAGGCCTGCTTCTACAGGACTAAATACCTTTAAATTTAACTCTTACTTTTGATCTACCTCTGAGGCAATGCCGCAAAGATGTAATGACGCGTAATTCGATGGCTGATCTATGGACAGATGCAACCTATCACAATTAATCCACTTCTTTTCCTTCACATTGACTGGCACTATTGACTCGCAACACCTTTTTTCAAAACAGTTAAACATTGTGAGAACCCTCAACAGATTGAGGTGTTCACATCAATTACTACACCCCACAGACTGGATAGTTCTTGAAAAAGTGAGTAGTCGGGTGTATCGAAATCGTAACCTGCAATGAGCTGTCAACTCGGTAACACTGACGAACAACAGCAGCCAAATGGTGACAAAAGATGGGATTACGCTGTTGTTAGTTAGCTTGGATATTCATTAAAGCCAACGACCTAAGAAAGGTGAGTAGCTGGTTCTTTTTGTTGATGACCGTTGCCTTAAAAAGGCAAACAAGATTTTCCCTGTAAGCTCTCTGGTGCTAAAGCGGCAGCTAGTGTGCTCCAAATGAGACTGTGTAAAGCGAATTAAGAGGTCTTAGAGGTATTTCCCTGCAACTCCAAGGTGGGCTCTAGTGATTATTAGAACTAGGAAGTAAGTTAATGAGATGCATGTTATTACCTTAGTATGATTTTAGACGCAATTTAAACCGTTTTATGAGTCCCAAGAGCTTTAGGTGTTGGTATGGTAAAGGATCGAATTAGAAAGAAGGCATTGACATTTAATCCCCTGTCGCCACATTAATGTGCTTATTAGTTTGGAAATTTTGTGAAACGGGTTTTCAGATTCTTGTTAGTCAGATTTGTTAAGCGATCACAACTAAGCACTTAACCTTGAGAGTTGTTTGGTGAAACGGGTTTTCAGAATCTTCTTAGTCAGATTTGTTAAGCCATCACAACTAAGCACTTAACCTTGAGAGTTGTTTGGTGCAGTTCCGCTGTTAGTCTCGGTGTAGATTCTGTACTGGTTAGTTGGATTCGTTCATTGTTTTCATAGAGCGTCATTGGGTTCAGTTAGAGTGGACTAACACATAGTATGAGTAGAATGTCACCAGGGTAGCGTGCCCCCTTATTGAGGTAATTGTTGATTGACTCATTTGTTTCCGAAAATGGGCTATTCTCCGGTCTATGTGTATTATGTGACCTGTCTTAAGCAGATCATCCCCTGCAGCATACCTACTTTAATCTTGTGGAATTGCTGACAGGCTACTTCAAATGAATATCTCAAGACCAAATCTGCTCTTCCTGACTTTGCGAATGGTAAGATGGCTGAGCATTTCGTCTTTCCAGGGGACGCTAAGATAAGGAACAACTGAGCTCTTTAACAGTCAGTGCACTGTATTCCTGCTATCTATCCGTCAGTGGGCATCAATTGGGCTTCCATCGGTTTTTCAGTTGCTGTGCTGTTGTAGCACAATTTATTTACCGACTTTTGTCATCAATGTCTTTTAAAGGAAGTCCTAGGAAACTAATCGTTTCAACGGCGTTCGACGGAAAGTGAAATTGATGTTAGGTTAGGTTTAAGTGGCTGCCACAAGAGCACACTTAGACCAGTATCACCGTTACACCTCCTCTTCGAACTAATTTGACGACCAAAGAAGGCCATCAAGTCCTTGATGTCATACTCCGCGATTTGGCGAATGTTATCCAGTAGGGTAACTCACAGGAAACGCCGTCTGGCGCTGCTAAGTGTGGGTCAGTTGCAGATAAGGTCTTCTACAGTTTTCCCCTTTTTGGACGTCTTTGCAGCTCCTACAGTAACGGATAAGGCAATGCCCAGTTAGTATTTCTATTAAAACTTATCGGGATCTCTTGGGATCCCTTTTTGGCCAGGTTTGCTTGCATATCTGACAGCCTGGGGTTTGTTGCCATCCTTCGTTAGATTGTCGCTAGGTACATTCGTTTAGCAGTATCCTGCACTTGGCAAAGGCGTTCTTTGACAGGAAGAACTTGCTTGGTCGTGCTCTGCCTAGCATACTCATCTGCCCTATAGTTTCCCTCAATGTCCCTGTGTCCCAGGGCCCTTTTGAGGTTCACCCAGTGCTGCTTGGCCATCTCTTGGAGAGAATAAAGATTTCCTTGCCTATAGCGTCCTCTCCTATCCACGCCGTGGCTTCCATGATTGCAGAGACCCCCGCCTGGAAGACACTACAATGATCAGGTAGTCTGAAAGAGAGTTCTAGTGCATCATTACTTGAAAAGACTCATCCCCTCACCCTCCCATTTAATTTAAAGCAGTTGATGATTATACTATAAACTTTATAGATATGCTACCTTCTCCACCGTAACACCCATCCGACTCCATCGAAACCACCCTACTGGGGACATTTACCGTGAAGTTACAATCCGAAACTGTAGTAGTTGCGCAACAATCTAGGTATAAGAAGAAAACCGAGATTATTTAGTATGCTGGAATGTCCCTTGGTTCGTGTGTTCCAGCTGGACTATTCCCTTAGGTGCAGGGCTGACGTCGCCGCTGTTAAATTCAGGTAAGAAGAGTCTGTTCCGTCGCGCAGTCAAAACTGTTGTTGATGTCATGTAGGGCCACACCACATGCCAGCCAAACATTAGGCATGACTGGGCGGTTAAGCGTTGAACCTATTACAGTCTACAGACCGAAGCTGGGCAGCGTATTCTTTTCCAATTGGTCTCATTAGGTATATAGAGTGAAGGAGACTAAGCTCATTTAAACTCCAAGTAAGAAGCGGATTAATTCTATTCTAGTTAGCTTCTTTGCTCAAGCGCAGCAAACAAAAAATTGCAAGCGAAAGTGCAGATAAAAACAAAGTCGAAGAGAGCTAAAAAACAAACCCCGAATTTCAAACAAAAATTTTCAAATGAGAAGACAACAATAATTTTTTTTTTTTTACGTTTTTAATAATACAATAATTTCTTCTATAAAAATAATTTTAAAATATTCTTCTTTCAATTTCTTCAGACAAAATATCACAAACAAATAAAGCTTTTCGTTTCAGCATCTAGTTGACCAAAATGAATGTTGATCTGGAAGACAATATTGGAGTCAACACAATTTTATTTTCTACAGCTTGCACTACCATCCATCCCACTCAGCAGCTCAAGCCTGCGCCCAACGATCTTGCATGTATTGTTGTTGTGTGGTAGCGATCTGATTGTTTGTGCTGCAGTTTAATGGCTCAATCAAATCATTATCGGCTGGCATATCAGTATTGGCCGTCCAAAAGAATGTGCCATGCGCAGTGCGTAGAAAATGTACTGGTACGCTGGTGATATCAGCAAATTCATAGTCTTCTAATTCACAGGAGGGTGTAGAGGCAGCCAAACGCTCATTAGCGCTATTTTCACAGGATTCCAACGAGATGCATTCAGCTTCATACTCCAAATCGGCATTACGTGAATTCTCTAACGATTCAAGTGATTCCAAAGAGTTTGCTTTCTTTGAGTTTTCGATATTTTCAAAGAGTTCTTGTTGTTGTTGCTGCTTTTGTTGTTGTGATTTCTGTTGTTTAAAAAGTTGTTTCAGTAAATGTTTAACGCTGTAGCTCGTCTTCCTCTGTTTGCGCTCAGTAGTCATGTTGACATTATTCTCGTATTGTGCGGTATACATTTTGAATTTATATTTTTTTGTAAATTTACGAAAAGAGTTTAAGTAATTTGAGCGTTGTTTATTGCTTGTTTGTATTGCTCACTAAACGAATGCTAATGTTCGAATGATGTCGAGTCCTGTCGTGCATGCGGCTTTTATACAAAAATTTGGCTGCGCGCACCTCAGCAACAACAAAGCACACGTGCATTGTACAGCAGGTCGTTTTAGAAAGTGAGTGCGAGAGAGAGAGAGAGAAGGAGACATATAAAATCTAGTCAACATCATAAAATTCCAACACTACGCATAACTAAGTCAGCAACAACAGCAGTCAGGCCGGGATACGAGTGAGGGAACGTCAACAGGATCTACGTGGCCATACAAAAGGAGCTGGAAAAAATCCGTACATAAAAAATGGCAGGTGCGTTTTATGCTCAGACACAGATGAGCTCAATTGTATGTCAGATTTAACCTGCTTGTGAGTGTATGCGAGCGCAATATAGCAGGCGTACTCGCTCGCACCTGCTGCTCTCCGCATTGCACTGTTGATAGTGATCATGCGCACTGGTTTTTTTTTGTTTGTTTTTATTTTTTTTTTTTTCGAGTAAAGAAAAGACAATGCGAGTATGCCATAAGGATAATGGGCATGAAAGTAATTCATTTTATGTCGAAGGAGTATGCTTATCCTGGCATTGGGATCGTGTGAAACTAGCGTTCGGTCATGTTCCCACACTTTTGAATGCAAGCCGTGTTTTTGCAAAAGAGAATCCTGCTTGCTTTAAGGATCAACATTTTTTTTTTGGATTTTTTTTTTCTTGTTATTTTTTTTTTTTTGTTATTGCAAACACTTGGAGCATTTAATGATCACTTTTGGTTTTTGTGTGCGCTGCTTCTGCTTGCTTGTGCTTGCTTGCTGTTTTAGCCCAAATTTCCTGCTTATTTTTAAATTTTTAATAGCATCTACACCATACAAAAACAATTGCAGGTTTTTATATTTCGAAAAGATTATGCATACGCACACACACATACCAGAAGATATATATATTTGAGCTCCTTCCTTGGCAGCTCCAGCGCAAATCAGCCATAAACATTGGCTGAGCACGCACAGCATAATTTTATCGAACACGTGTTCATTTTTCTTAAGGATCCTTAAGGTACTGACGCTATACAGTATTTTGGCTGTACAAAAACTCTATATAGAAAAACGATCGTGGGAGAATATTTTCGATTTTTAACGCTTGAATAGCATACTACAATTTATTGCTGCTTTGAAAGCGGAGCATAAGAAAAAAGTGTAGTAAGAAAGCAAAAGAAAAAAAAAAAAAACGAAAAAAAAAAAGAAAAAAAAAAAAAAGAAAAAAAAAAAAAGAAAAAAAAAAGAAAAAAAAAATAAAAGAAAAAAATATATATATTCTTATTAAAGCAGTTACTTAAAAGCAGCACATTTGTTGCAAACTCATACTGCTGCTTGTTGTTGTCATTTTTCCTCTGCTCCTTAAACATCCTTTTATAAGGATATTTATGTATGCATGAAATTGAAAAGTATTTCAGTTTTGCTTACCTCATTTCGTTCCCCAAATAATTTTGTTAAGCGTTTGCGTTTATTGCTCGTAGATTATTGCTTTTTGTTTTTGTTGCTGCTGCTGCTGATCTTTCGTGATCGTGGGAAGCAATTTGACAATGTTTTGTTGGTATTTAAAGTAATAAAGCAGGCGTTTTGTAACGTTTTACTTGTTTAGTGTTTTTGCTTTATTTGATTTCTATACAAACTGCGCTAACGACACCACCTAAAATTTTTTTTTTTTTTCTTTTAAATGATCCCAATTAATGCCAGCTCACACAAGTTAAGCGTAGGTGTTTAGTTAGTTGTTGCTATAAATTAAGACCAAAAAAAAGATAAAAATAAAACACCACAATTATGTGTTATGATCGGTGATCAAGAAGCAATCAACATTTTTCATTTTTTATGAACGCGCACGATCGTTAAGGCTTGTCCTTTTGTACCTACGAGCACTTCAAGGATCTGTGTAAGCGTGTTTGTTGTGTGCCCAACCTTAAGCTTCTTGACTTGACTTGTAGTCGTATTCTTCTTTTTTTTGTTTAATTTCGATTTTTTTTCTCAGCGGCAATGCTATTAGTTGGGACAAATTTGTGTCTACAGCGTCTGTGTTTTAGTGAGAATGCGGCGTGCGTGGGCCACGCGTTGGGCACATGGTTGTAGTAAATTGAATATTCTGCTGTAAAAGTAGAAGAAATGTTTGGAGAACTAAACTAATTTAGCGCGGCATATGAGCTTTGGGATAACATATGGCAAAACAAGATAAATTTGTTGTTGGGATGATGAGTTAATTGAAATGTCATGTTTAGGAAACCACAGTAGACTTTGTACACGGCAGCACATAACCCACTTAACTAAACAC
The DNA here is from genome assembly GCA_949987695.1 of Merzomyia westermanni. Lineage (NCBI taxonomy): Eukaryota > Metazoa > Arthropoda > Insecta > Diptera > Tephritidae > Merzomyia > Merzomyia westermanni. The sequence continues at coordinate 7,334,629 of OX465288.1, forward strand.
TAAATTCGACCTTTGGCTATGGCACAACAAGACTAGGGGAGATTAACAATAGCCGATTTGTCTGAAGTGTTGTTGACGTAACCTGCCCCTAGGACCTTCGATATCGAATGCGTAAGTTTAGCTAACTTAAACTAATTGAAAACCGCCTTCTTGCCCATGTTGGTGTTAACTAGATGTACTTCGTCGCCAATGCGTAGAAGCCCGTAAAAATTTCGAAGAACTTTTATTTCGTATACTCCAAGAGCCACCTTGTCCAAAGCTTCGCCAGCGCCCAGGCTTTTGCACTATATAGTATTTATTTATTTATTGGCGCTTAGCCGCATAGGCGCTTTTGGCCGATAGTAGCTGTTGGTATCAGTCAAATGGCCATAAACCTTCCGTAGAACTTTTCTCTCGAATATTCCCATCCTATCTTCTTTAAACAATGTCTATGATTAGGAGCAATACATCCAGATGGGTAATGATGAGAGATTTATATAGCATGATTTTTGAGTGATTTACATCTTAGTACCCTACTTGGACCTCGGTTTACTCCCAAGATATGCACCCACTGCTCCGATTTTTCACTAGGTTGATTATATTCTAAAAGCAAGGGCGTTGAGCAGATATTTCTTGTTGTTGTTGCAAACGAAAAAATACACCCCTAAGGTGCTGGGAAGTGCTACGGTTATGGGCAATCCTTATGAGTGGCACCGAATTGGGGTAATCCGTCGGCTGTCTGAGTAATAGATTTCAGTTGTTGTTGTTGTTGTGGTAACGACAAAAACACTCCCCGAAGGTTTTGGGGAGTGTTGTCAAATTAACAGTCCTTGGCCGGGTTTGAACCCGGTACGCTTCGGTACTCCCTTGCGGTATCGCCCGACTGTCGTGGTAGCGATTTATGACCAGTGATTTTAGTCGCCTCTTACGCCACTCATCCCTAGCGCGGGTTGTTGCTGTTGCCTAATGGGCTCTTCCAAGAAAACGCGCAGTCGCAACAGGGTCGGCCTAAAGTTATGTTGGTGTAAGAGAGTATTTTCAATTGAACCGATAAAGAGATGTTTGGTATCGTGAGGGGGCATACCAGATGCAGGGCAAGTATTTGGTATGGTGGGGTTGAGTCTGGATCAGTAAGAGTTTAACCTATTACAGAATCCAGAACGAAGTTGTGCTAGCATGACTCTAATTTCCCCCGGAAGAAGGGAGCTAATTTAGGTGGTTTGATATCAATTACGGAATTCACCGGCTAAGATCCAAGAGATCTGTCTACTGACTCGTTGTAGAGGTCATTTAAAGATCGCCAATGGTTACGGAGATCAAATGGCAAGGTGATGTGGTGCCGGATCTTATCATAGTGCTTACAGAGATGTTTCCTTATGTCTTTAGGAGGCGGAGCTTTATGCAATATATGGCGTTTTGGATGACTAGGTTTGTGACGGGTTAGTAACAACTGTCTTCGCAACAGGTCCGCGTGCTCACGAACATTGAGCATTTGAGTCTCTTAATGGATGTGAGACTCGGATGTCATAAGAAGACATCCCTTGGTAGTTCTGATGGCGGTGTTTTGGCAAACTTGCAACTTCCTCTAATGGTCCACCAACCATATGGGCGCATCATAATCAATAACCGGTCGGTCAATAGTCTTATATGTAGCAAGCAAAGCTTCTTTATCTTTTCCCCGAATGCTGCCGGCAAGTGACTTGAGGATCTTGTTGCAGATCTGTACCTTTGTGACTATTGCGGTGGCATGATTGGATAAAGTGAGGTCATTGTTAAACTTCACCCACAAGGGTGAAAAGGTTTCGGAGGTACCAGTTTATCCTAGTGCGAATATATTCTAAGACTCCAAACGAGCAACCTAATCGAGGTACAAAATTGATGTATGGCACTTGAACTTGATATTATTTGACTTCGCATTTTTCGAACGCACTGTAAATAGGTGACAAGTATGCGGGGTAGCCAAAAGATAATTAAGTGAGCCGAAGTACGAAAGTATGTAAGTAATTGTTTGTGAAAAATGATAAGAAAAAAATTGGGAAGGTAACACTAATGGAACTTTGGCAAAAAAACTAAACCGGACCCGAATTGCCAATTAGGCGATAAGCTTGATTTTGGCTGGCGTACAGTCCAAATGCTGATAACGAACAAAATCTAATGGCTAATTTTGTACTCTGTGGCTTAATGCGAGCTGGCAACGTCATAGGACGCCTGCGTCTAGACACGTGACACAAGACGAATTGAGGAAATTGCAAAGGCGACGAGTTGCATGTGGCCACAAGCGTAGTTGAGCCTAGCTGACGCGACGAGAGAAACTTATGAGCAACAGACTAAAGATTGACAGTTAGAAAATGAAATGACAAAAAAACGACACCAACAACTAATGAGTGATGGCGATTGTTTGTAATTGGAACAGTTTAGTGGCACGCTGCAGGGGGCGTAGACGGCTACGACAAGAAATGTTTATTTAAGATGTGAGTTTTTTGTGTTCTTTAGAAAAGGAAAAAATAAAAATTTGGTTACAAGCAAGCAGCCGAGTAATTGGAGGAGTCGTCTCTTCGTAAAGTAAGGACGGCTGGCTGTTCCTAAAAAGCAGGACATGGCATAATTGTCAGCGGCGCGCCTCAAAAACATAATTATTATGCGACCCAGTAATTCACTTGAAAATTGATTATGTTGTGGTCTAAGGCACACGTACAGGGTGGCTGATGAATTTTGCTACATTAAGAAACTCAAATAATTTTTTTTTCAGTGTATGGAATTCATTTTTCTTTTATTCATGTTAAAGCTCATTAAATTTTATTAAATATAGCTTAATTAGTTTTAAAAATAATGGAATTTAAATGCCCCCCCCTGCTCGTCGATGCATGTGCTGCATCTTACCAAAAAGTTGTTCATTACTGCTTGGAGAGTTGAGACAGGAATAGCCGCAATTGTTTCTCGAATGGATTGCCTTAGTTCATTCAAATTTGTTGGTTTTGCTTTGAAGACTTCCTGTTTGCAATAACCCCACAAGAAAAAGTCAGGTGCAGTAAGGTCAGGCGACCTGGGTGGCCAACGGAATGTGGAGTTTCTGGATATCAGCTTATTGGGAAATTTTCGTCGCAATTCTGTCATAACAGGTTGGGCTATATGAGGAGCTGCACCATCTTGCTGTAACCACACAGAGTTGAAAGAAATTCTCATTCGGCGTAATTCTGGATAGAAAAACTCTCTCAACATGCTCAAGTAACGGTCTCCAGTAACCGTAACGGTGTGACCGTTTTCTTCGAAGAAGTAGGGCCCGACAATGCAGCGTGATGAAACTGCACACCACACTGTGACACGAAGTGGATGCAATTCCGTCTCATGGAGTATCTGTGGGTTGGAAGCACTCCATATTCGACAATTTTGTTTGCTTATGTTGCCGTTTAAACCGAAATGGGCCTCGTCAGACATGAAAAGACAGTTCAACATGTTTCCATCCTCTTCCACCATTTGAAGCATCTTCTGGCAAAATTCCAAGCGAATCGGCAAGTCTGCAGCGTTAAGTTTGTTGGCCATTTGAATTTTATATGGGAATAAGTCCAAATCTTTGTGCATAATTGACTGTAATGAATGTCTGCTTACACCCATTTGAGCAGATAAGCTTCTTGTCGAAACACGTGGATTGTTTTATATGGCAGCAGCTACAGCAGCGATTGTTTCCTCCGTTCGAACTGAAGGGTTTCGATGGTAAGGTCTTCTGTTGACTGTCCCATGCTCGGCAAAATTGTTTACAAGTCTTATTATGGTCCATCTGCTCGGAGGATTGCCGCCAAACGTGCGCCTATACTCTCTTTGAACCGAAACTACGGACTCCAGTGCGTGATAGCGGCGGACAATCCAAATTCTTGTTTCAGTGTCCCAGTTATCCATTTTTGTTAAATGTAAAAGTCAATCTGCAAAATAAAAAAAAAATTAACCAGATTCATTAAATAGAAAAAAAGTTATTTAATTTTTTTTTGGTAGCGGCTTTCATTAGCCACCCTGTACTTGAATTGCTTTTTTTTTCTTATTCCAAAACGCATTTGTGGCACACACCAAGCAGCTTATTTGAACTCCCACACACGAGCCTTTTGTTGCAACTTCACTTCAAAGCGAGAAATGCGAAAATTTCACTGGAATGTAATTCAAACGCCCTACGACTCAAGTGCTAACGAGCGTACAAACCAGATGAGACCCGCAAGCATTGAAGCATTGAGGCGACCGGTCGATATTCACTAAAAAAACACGCGCTAGCACGGGCCACTTGAGTTGGTCCACAAAACGCGCTTGAAGTGATTTCAGCAGAATGAAAACATAACCAGCACTTACTTAGAGGCGTGCTAGCCTTGCCAAACAACCACACTACAAAGCCGAGCTGAACTGCATTGTTTGTGCGCTGCGTAAACTAAAAAAAAAAGAGTTCAATATGGGTCCACTAAACAATGTCAGCATCGACTATCGATCGTATTACAAGACGCCTCCTCGCAACGTCATTTCTTCGTATTCGTATCGTCTTGCCTATATCTTTGATAAACAATAACAATAACAATATGCAGCGTTAAGTAAGAAGACGTGACTAACACTTGTCTCGACGGCTACCACTATGACATATAGTATCTACAACACCAAACGATCGCAGCGTGACAAATTTATGTCTAACCCCCAGCGACGTTGACGATAACAGCAATCGATCCTGTTCGGTATCAAAATAAAAGAAATAAACGAAGCTAGTAAGAAAGTGTAACTGCGGGTATGATCGAACAAAATATACCCAGCTCGGCAATATGAGCTAAATGTGGCTAATGCAAGGTTCCCCACGTTATTTGGATCAACAGCTGGTGTTTAAGCGACATAAGCTATATTAATTTTTTTTCGTTTATTTCATTTACGCTGCACTCTCTTGTAATTCGCAACCAGCTTATGAAATATTTCGAAGATATAGTCTATGTTTTGTAATCCCAAAGTGGGTTTTTCACAGCAAAAATGAGGAAGCCAATCCAGCGCAATGCCTCAGAGCCAATAGTGCTCGCCCCCAATTAATACATACAAGGTGTAACAAGTGCCCCGCACTCCGCGTTCAATAAGAACAAATAACTCAAATAACAAATACTAATAATTCAAAATAATTACTCAAGGGTTGCCCCCTATGCAACATGTGCTCCGCACCCCCTGTTCTACTCTCTAAACAAATAATGAAATAATATGCAATCAATAACTTAAAAAAAGAAAATACTCGCTCTCCATAAAGCTAAGCTTTAGTTTTTTTGAGTAATTTTTTATTTTATTTCATTATTTATATTAAATTATTGGTTTAGAGAGGAAAAGAGGGTGTGCGGAGCACATGTTTAGTATAGGGTGCCCTTTTATAATATTTATTTAATTATTATTTTATTTATTTAAATTATTTGTTCTATATAGAACGCCATGCGGCGTACCTGTTACACCTTTTATGTATTAATTGGGGGCGAGCACTATTGGCTCTGAGGCATTGCCCCGCTTTGGGATTACAAAACATAAATCTGTGGTATATTTCATAAGCTGCTTGCGATCTACAAGAGAGTGCAGCGCAAATGAAATAGATGAAATAAATAGTTATAGCCTATGTCGCTTAAACAGCTGGTAACACAAGGCATGCTTAACTATTACCGGTAAAACTTAAATACTTAACTAAACGAGAAAAAAATCCAGAGTGTACTTAAGCAGACCATTCGAGTTTTAAAAAAGTCTCTCATCTAGCAGACCCGACTGACAATATCCTGCCCAAAACTTTTACTATCTCTCCATCTCATTTCTAACAGAGTCGTCTATCGCTGCCCTGCGCTAAAAGTTATCATTTCATATCCCGCTACTTCTTCATTTAACTCTTGATCTTTACCCAGGGCCGAAGTGAGTCTGCAGTCCTTGCACATTATGCATTACGAAACCCTTACAATTACTTTATTACCATCTATTACATTGTATGCTGACTTGTAATGAAAGAATTTCTATGATTTCTGCTTCGGAAAGTGTTTAAACTTCGTGAAAGTTCGTCTTCTTCTTTACGGAGATGACCTTGAAGGTTTCAGTGATCAAGCCAAATCGCGCCCACTACAGTCGGGCATGTACCGCAAGGGAGTACCGGAGCGTACCGGGTTCATAACCGGCAAAGGACTGTCACTTCCCTCAACACTCCCCAAAACCTTCGAGGTGTGTTTTTATCGCTAAAAACAACAACAACAACTGACGAAGTTTGAACGAATCGATCGATTGCCTCTTCTAAAGGAGAGATATGGAAAACCAAGTGGCTTAAGAAAGAGCTCTCAGTGCCCCAACCAACTCAAAACTATAACATCTTCAAAGTCAGCCCGTCTGAGATCCAACCACAACCAACTATAAAAAGTAAGCAAAAAATAGCCCAACACAGCTCGGTAAAAAAATCCAGCTCACTATGCGGTCTGTGCGGCGCACACGTGCAACATTTATGTGCCACTTACAGCTCGATAGTTGGTGTTTATTTTGGGTTGGATTTTGGTGTTTTTTGTTTTTTGTTGCTTATTCTATAATTAACGTTGCACTAAAAGATAAACGTGCAGGATAACACAAACCAACAAAAGCAACCACGGTCACTTTAAGGGGATTTATGGCAACTAAATACGTGTTAAAATGCGCCGGGCTCGTTGACGTGCTCGATGTGTGTGCCACATGTGTTGAGCTCAAAAATTCCTCTTCCAACGTACACCAACAACAATAAGTAGCCATGTACATGTGCAACAAAACACTTTGCTCAAATGCAACACAAACAACAAATACAACTGCATTAGACAACCAAAAAGCGAGTCAGTGCCGTTTACCTTTCCCACGCTTGCGAGCGAGTCCTGTGCAAGGATCAACAAATAGTCGTAAATTTCCTAAAACAAACATGTGAAGAGAAGAATACCTGTAAAACAATAATAACCTGTAGGGACAAATGCCTAAACCCAAGACTCAACTGTGAGGGTATTTTTGTTTTTGCTTTGTGCACCTTAACTCACGTTGAACCTGCATTGCACGTGTGCATTGCTGTAAAGCACCCTCTGTGCACTCAACCAAGTTCCCGTGACCGTTAAATGCACATACCCGCGCATATGTAGCCTACGCAACGGAAAGTACGTGTAAATTTGTTTTGGAATCTGTGTGGAAGTTACGTTTCCCAGCGTGGTGCACGATGAGATGGTGGTGCGCGCAGGGGAGAGGCATAGTAAAATCATTCGTTTCGTCATGCATGTTTAATAAATTTTAAAGACGTTTGGAAACTCCTCTCGCTTTCGCACAGACGCACATGCGTACGCAGAGTTTTAAGAGTCTAGCGATTACTAATGGCAATTCGCTGGCTGTTGGATGGGTTTTAAACTAACTTGTAACTAATTTAAAGTAAAATTGCTCTGTCACGTACAGAGATTATTTACGCATGAAGGACCTACAAGGCAGATTAAACTGCAATTTCATGTTTGTGAATCGATTTTTTTTTTAACGCAAGACCAGGGAGAGCGCTCTGATTCGAATCTATTTCTATATTTCTCTAGATGAAGGCATTTCACCCAGGCTTATCTTTAGTAAGCCGTAGAGATTTTTGTAACTCAGTTAATAGATAGCTTTCTCCTCTACCCTTAGTAGTGATATTACGGTAGTGAGTTTACCAGATCCGGTTTCAGAATCGGATTTTTTTTTATTTTTTACCATTCGAATCGACGCGCAAAGCGGCAATGTACCAGACTACAAAAGACAGAGGCAATAGCAATCAAGTGTTCCAAGAGACAGAGAGAAGGGCAATTGTTGAGAGTTAAGGAAGTCAAATTCACCACGAAAGTATCAACAATTTCAATCTGTCAAAGTTTAAATTTTTGTGCCTGCACCAAACGATAACAAAGTACTGCGGTTAGTTAGATTTTATCTATGGAATAAAAAGAATTTACGACTATAATAAAAATTGGCGAAAACGTGAAATTATATTCACCTCATAACTGTCAAAAACTAGAAGACGGTTTTTTAAATTTGTGTTATCGGCATCGGAATCAAAAACGGAAATAATATCAAAATTTTTCTTTGTTTATTTAATTCTATTTTGCTTAAGCTTGAGTTATATTTACCTCATATCGGAAGCTAGATACAAAGTGTACCAGTGAATAAAAGCCAGAGGCAATACCAATTGTTGACAGCTAAAAATATCAAGCCTTTCCAAATTCACCACGGAAATTATAAAAAATTTTTCTTAATCTGTCAACAGTATAATTTTTGCAACTGTGTCAGCCGAAAACCCAGTACTGTGCTATAATATAATTTTATATGGTGTAAAAATTTTGTGATTCATATTTACCACAAGGTAAAATTATATCCACCTCATAACTGTCAAAAACCGGAAATAAAATTTTTCAAATTTGTGAACTAGGGTACAAGAGACAGAGAAACTGGGAATTGTTGACAGTTAAATATCCACCACCAAAGATAAAACATTTTCCTTTGATCTGTAAAAATTTAATTTTTTGAACCTATGTTAAACAATAATAAAATACTGTGGTGAGATTTCTTTTGCTTTGGTGAAATAATTTTGTATTAACTGTCAAAAATTTTCACTGCAACAGATTCTCAGAATCTTGGTGATTTACAAGGAAACAGTATGGGCATAGTAGTAGCCTTCTATGGACTTTGACAAGAACTATAACGTGAGTTTCTAATCAAGAATGCCATCGGGATGACATTATAGAAGTGCGGTCTATCTCAGACGGGTCCATAATGGACTGTAGTGGCGAGGCCGCAGTAACAGGTCGTGCTCTCTATCTTTCCAAAGTCATCTAATATCTTCGAAGCGAAGAGAATTTGGGATCCCCAGCGGGAAGTTAGTTGGGCTTGAAACCCGACTTGGGTTTGGCTCTTAATTTCTATGCCTGGGCCTTGTAGTGAGCAGTATGTAGGGTTAGTCGAAGGGGGGGCCCTCAAACTCATTAAAACTAGCACTACATGTGCTTCCAATTTGTGCAACTTGCTGCGTGGCGTACAAACAAAGAAACTAAACACCTGAACAAACTAAAAACCTGCATACAACTTCATTAAATAAATGTAAACGAGAACAAACTTCCAGTAGCCACACAACCATTGAAATTATAATGACATGCATTAAATGTCCTTCAATAAAAATCGAAAACCCACAATCAAGACAATTCCAAGCTCAACGCCAACCAATCGAAGCCATCCAATCAACACAATGATCAGCAAAGAAAACAGACAGAGAACAGCCAACAACAGACCAACCCCTCCAACAACACCCACTGTGTGCTAACATGAGTACATCGAAAAGTTTGTCGAAGCACATGAATGAGCCTGGCAGCGCAGTAGCGCTTGTGGTTAACACGCGCCCGCAACAAGGCTCACAAGAATTGAAATAAAAAACTTATAAAGAGCAAAATGATATTTAACGCTACTTGGCCCATTGCAATGCTGAGTTCGAACTCACTTACGTCTGCCTGACTGACTAACTAGCTCGCTGGCTTTATGGCGCACAGTGTATGACTTTGAGGTATCATGGGAGAAAATGTTGTTTAGAAGAAATACTCATTTCGTTTCTTCGAAATTTCGAGTCAAATAAGGGTGGTCTACTTCTCTGGGCGAAGAGACAGAGTTTATTAACATTTTAGGGAAATTTTTTCTTGACCCACAACTACCAATACCGAGATGTGAATATCTTACAGCCGCCTCTGCTTAGGATACCCTTCGACTATCCAGCCAACCAAAAATTATCCCTACCAACTCATTTGGGGCCGTGGTCCAGTTATCCGTTTTCGCATAGATCAAAGTTACATATGTTGAAAAGAAATTTTATGTCAGGATCTTCATGTACCACGCAAGCTCAAGCTGCTTGATCAATGTAGTCTCTTCCAAGCGGTAGTCGGAGCATTCAAAGATGCAGTGAATGGTATGCTATTCGGTGCTGCTACGGAAAGAGATTTCCATATGTACCCGTGCAGTGATGCTGTTTATGAGCTCAATCGTGCTGTGGTCGAGTTTGATCTGGGAATGTACAACCTCTCTCTCCAATGAATCAAGCTTTTGCAAAATAAGCATCACTTGGATGCTGGGGCATGGCAATATCCCGTGCAACTGACTCAACGATGTTTTAGCGCAATATATTTCACCCTTGAACAGATAGACCAGTGGTTCACGAAGTAAGCGCTGGGCTGATGCTAGCTCTTGCATGATGGCGCAACTCTTCTTTCCCAGGGTGAATTGCAAGTGATCTGTGGAGGTCATTAAGTTGTCGAAGGCTCATTGGAAAACCCTGCGGTTTCAGTAGTTTCATGTAGGATGAGATGGTGGAAACTTCATCACTTCATCCTTAGCTATCCAGCTTTTTGAAGGAACTAGTCATAGTCTTCTCAGGGGGATTAATCCGGATAGCCGGTTAGTGTTTTCAAATCCGATATGATCCAAAACCATTGCACGATCTTAACTAGAAAAGAAAGAGGTCTACAAATGACTTAGACAAGGGTCTAGGAGAGTGTTAGCGATTTCGTCCTTTCGAAGGTGCTAGTCATGCCTTCCGGCGGGTTATTCCAAACTCTCTTACATGCTGGGACTGGGGCTGTGGCGCTGGGGTCGAGATTTTTAGATGACGCTAGCAGCAACACCATACACTGTGTGGCAGTTTGAGGATCGACTTTAACATTAAAGTAAAGAATAGTCCAAGAAACGTACAACATATACACAACTACAACAACAACAAGGTAAGTTGTAATAATAACATTGATAAGCACCTTATAATGTAGCTGATGCATAACAAATGCGATCAAACACACACCCACACACACATACACGCATTCATACACAACAAATGCAACATACCAAAGCGCATAAAATATAGACAACAAAAACAAAAGTCTCGAATGACGAGCGTCAGTTGGTGTGACGACGCATCAAGCCAACAAATGAGCCAACGACGAACAAATGGTGGTGGCTGGTTGGTAGTGTTGTTGTTGTTGTATGCGCACTGATGGTGCCTTTGTGTGCAGGTATGTGAAGCCACCACCACACCAGCCAAGCAAACAACCAGCCGTGCTTTAATTTCTACCTCGCCTTCACTTCCATTACCTTGTCCACTGCAACAACAACAACACTGAACTACTCTGTATGCGCTGTGGCACTGCTGTATAAATATGCTGTGTGTTTGTGCCGGATTTTCGAATCGTGGGAACCGATTTTGTCGTGTGTTTCCCACGCGAGGCGAACACCTGCCTAGTTTTTTTTTTTGCTTTTGTTGTTTTTTGTTTTTTGTTTTTTTTTTGTATAAGTACAGACTTACATTACTTGGCTCTTATTGGCTTTTTCCTTAAACTGTGTCTTTCTTTGTTTGGGGTGGCTAACTATTGTTGTTGTTGTTGTTCGTGTTTATTACAGTTTCGTACTTTAAGCACGTCGTATTTAGACTTTGGGTTTGCGGCGCATGCGTGCCTGCGTGTATTGGATTTCTGCGAAGCAACAAACTTCGCCCCACTAACTTTAATTTGATTCAGGTAACTTGTGGTTTTGGATTGTGCAGCTACATAGGCGATGAATCAGCACAGCAATGGTGGGCTGCGTGCTATTTACATAGGAACTCACGACGATAAGAATAAAAGTTCGCTTAATTGGAGACTCTTCAAACTTTTTTACTAAAAATCCTTGGTTAGATTAGGTTGAGTAGCAGCCACCTATTGTAGGAGATGCACACCTGGACAATATAGAGATCAGTTTGTCACGATATGAGACTACGGTGATGTCTTGATTACCCTAAGACAAGCTGACTTGCAACGATAAAACTGCGAATAAGATCCAGCTCGAACTCGGATAAATCCCCTGTCGAACCGAGTAATTACAGGCTGAAATATCTGTAGCGGTTTCCAATATGTTGAGGCGTATCGGCTGTACTCCTAATGGGCATTTCCCTAACAGACAGCCAATCACCGGGGAGTTAGTCTTTGTGAACTTTAGGAGCTCCGCAGATCACCCGCAATGCACGCTGGGAGAGAGATGTACTGCCAGCCCAGCTCTTGTTCGGCTGACTCTTGTTCGGCTGACTACAGACTACAGGTGACCAGTGTAGCTCCGAATCTAGTCCAGTAAACTTACACGAGTCCAATTGGCATAAGAGAATATATTGAGCCAATTGAGTTAGAAGTAATGTTTTCCCATACTACCCTCGACCACATCACGGTTGAGCTAAGAACTTTAATGTTCGCTTGTATGTCCGAGTATTGACAGAAAACGCTGAGTCAAATATTTCCTCCAAAATTGTATACATCTGTGAACGAGTCCATTCTCTGTCCTAAATAATTTCCTAGAGTAATTGATGTCTCGCCCATTTCCTCTGCTGGGGAAAAGGGCGGTATTAAAACGAGCAAGGGGGACACTGACCGACACAGAGTAATCTTTCCGGTGCGGAGTACCCATAGTTACCGAGCCTAGAAACCATATCACTGAGTCTCATAAGAGCCCGAGCCAAGACCGCCTTACTCGCAACAGCCACCAGAGTTTATTTTCGAAAAAAAAAAATTGAAAATTTCCCCAAATTCACGAATCCTGATTAAGACACCGTCTTACCTGTAATAATCACGGTAGTGATATTCGCCAAAGAAAAATAAATTTAACCGAGCAAACTTTTGTCACTCCCCCCATATAATTACATTTAAGCTCACTTCGAACTCATACCAAAATAACATGGCATAGTGTACTTTACGGCGTTGCAACTTCTGGCAAGCTTGTAGTAGAAAACAAGTCGTCCGTCTGCCTCATTGTAAAAGGGGGCGAGTGGGCATTTTTTGGCCAGCATGCCGCATGTCGTTTTGTCAGCTTGTCGGTTTGTCGACTTGTCGTCTTTCGTTGCAATTCAATTTAGCCGCCTGCGCCACGGAACTGCAGTGATTTCTCCACACAGACTCCAGCCCATTGCAAGTTGCAACTGGCAACTGACGTCTCGCAATGGCTCGTACTAGGCTGTTGGCTGGCTGCGAGTAGCTCGTTTGGTTTTTCTGTGGCACACGCGCGCTTTTGTAAGCACTCAGCCAGTTAGTTAGTTTAATGGATGCTTGGCACATGCGCTTGACGATCGGCACGCTTTATATGCCCCACACTCACACACACACACACATGCCACGGAGATTTGTTAGTTTGGAAAATGCATTCATATTTGCTTAGCATTTTTATTCAAGTTGCGTCCTGTTTAGTGGGCGCTTGCAGTGGGTGTGAGTGTTTGTTGTTGGAAATTAATAAATTGCGATGGCATTTGCTGCGTGCAGCTGCTAAGATTTCGGAACTGGTGAATGTCTGTATGTTTTTAGCAAATGACAATTAACTAATTGAAATATTGGCATTTAGGATTTACAATTTTTTGGCAAGACAGAAATAGTTTTAGTGGCAATAAATTCGTTTTAATTGGACATGAAAATATGGAGTCGCTATTGTTGCACAATAGCTTGCAGTGGAATAACCCTAAAAGACTTCTCTGGACAAATTTTCAGTACGAAAATCAGCACAAAAGTAATCTAACTGGATGCCTCCAAAATTGACAGAATGTGGAACAAAATCAATCACATTGTGATCAATGCAGACGTATGTATCACCAGCCCAGTTTAGATATATAATTTCCCAAAGTAGAATGCGTCCAAAAACATTATATTCCTTGCAATGCTCTCCAAGGTTTTAGAAATACGACCAAGAAGGGAGTTTCAACGAACTTAGAGCTAAGAAAGACCAAGCTGTGTACTCTGGGATTTGAATACACTCAAAGCTACGCAATCTTCAAGCCCAACTACAACAACGTAATATGGGCTGTGCTCTTTAGTCCGTTATTTCACTGCGATACCTATAAAACGGGCATACTTGTCCCCACATATTTTGAAGTCCGTTATGTTAGATGGTACGTCTTGAGCGTCAAATGATGTCAAGATTTCTAGTTGCCTTTAGTGTTTATGCTAATATTATACTCGCTGGTCTTCCGACTGACTGCTGCAGACTGCTGCAAAACAAGGCTTCAATAGACGTGCTATAAAGTTGCCGACATAAATCCTAGGAAATTAGGTTACTAGCTCTACCGCCGGCATACTCAAAGAAAGATGGGGCGATCAACTAAGGTGGCTACCGGTGTTCGGACCCCTTTTCTGTTCTCGTGGCGCAAAACATTGGAAGCTTTAAAGTCAGTGTGGGGCTTTAAGCCGCACTCAACCTATTACCTGCCGAGCAGCTTTAGCATACTGGTACATAGAACTTAGGTCTACAGCTGTCCAGCACAGGTTTACAATCCGTATTATGAATTTCTCATGTCTCACTAGTAGGTATTCGTTGACTCTGATTTTTGTAAGGTTAGCAAGCTGAGGTCTCCAAATCGTATTTACATTTCCTAAATCAGACTAGGTGGTTGGATAGCCGGAATTTCTAATCTGTTTGTCGCAAGTTAAGTTCAAGTGTCCCATACAACTTAACCACTCGTTTAAGCGCTGTCAAAAAAGTTAGCAACTGGGCTTCCTATTCCCAAGTTGTGGGCACAGTATCAATAACTATTTTCACGGCAGCTACTCTAACCTCTAGGTTAGCGCAAATGCTGGCTTTGTTATGGTTTTTGTTTGTAACTATAAAAACACTTGCCGAAGGTTTTGGGGAGTGTTGTCGAAAGTGACAGTCCTTTGCCGGATATGAACCTGGTACGCTGCGTTACTCCCTGGCGGTACATGCCTGACTGTTGTGGGAGCGATTTGGTATGACCAGGAGAACGTTATCGGTCATCTCACCCCGTCCTTCGGCAAGGAAGGTGAAGATGGGTAATGAGAATTGATAGGCATCATATCCAGAGATCAACCATCAAGTTGGACGTTATTACCTTTGCGCATTTTAGTCGCCTCTAAGACCGGTATGCCTACCACGTGCAATTCAAAACCCCTAACCGGAACAATACTGCTTCTCCTAATAGAAAATCGCCATCATTTTGGGGTGTGGTGGTTACCATAATACCTGGTGCTCGCACCCAACGCAATCCATGTCATAAGCTCAGTGAAGGCATAGCTGGTATTGCTATAGGCAGAAATATTTACTTCGCACCCCTCCATGCAATATCCCCATAATATTCTAAAATTTTAATAATATCAATCCGTTTCATTTAAAAAATGTCCCTATGTCCTTGTGTGTACCAAATGTGTAATTTTAAAATTAGAACTATAAAAATTGGCTCAGCAGATTAGCAGTTTTGCTCTTACAAAAATTCGGTTTAAAAATGTCTCTGTGTCCTTGTGTGGCACTAATGTATTTTCCACAACTTTGAATAGAAGAAATCGGCTCGGTATATTGGCTGCTTTGCTCTCACGAAAATTTTGATTTTAATATTATATATAAGATTAGATAAGACAAGAGTGCATCTACATATCAATTCACGCATAATAAACCAATTTTAATTATTTGCCTTCCCTTACTACACAAACGAAAGGCCTCCCACTTGCAGCATGACACACCACAAACACACGTCACCATCAACATTTCAAGCAGCAAAGCAATGCACGTTTCCAATTTGAAATTCCTACAGGAATAAACGACTGCATGCAGGTCACACTCCTGACACACACACACACACACTTAGCAACAACAAGAACAACCAAAAGAAGCAGAACCAAAATCCAATCACATACTCACACTCAAACGCACGTTTATGCTCCCAACATTGTGCCTGCATCCGTTGCAACTCAGTTGCATGCTCAGTTAGGGGTTGTTACTTACTTTCAGAGTCGATCGTCCGTGTTTTGTATAAAAGCCGCAGCAGTCAGCAACTCCACATCATTCACAACGCATCCTTCGTTGAGTGCATTCAACACAAAGTGTACGCACACGAGAATTGAACAAGAAAAGAGAGCTAAGGAAACGTGTAGAAGTTTCAAAGTAGAAGCAAGAAAATATTGATATCCAAGTAAATTTAAAAACCTACAACAACAACAAAGATGTCGCCCAATACAAAATCTGTGGAACCACAATTTTATGCCACCAAAACGGAGCTCTATTTGAAGGTAAAGAAACCACTATTGGAACGTCAACGACGTGCACGCATCAACAAGTGTTTGGACACATTGAAAACGCTGGTTGCCGAGTTCCAAGGTGATGATGCCATTATGCGTATGGATAAAGCTGAGATGTTGGAATCAACAATAGCCTTCATGCGTCAACATAGTCGTCGTTCAACAATGCCTGCCGTAGCACCACTCGCTCCCATGGATAGCTTTCGCAATGGTTATATGAATGCCGTCAATGAAGTATCGCGCGTCATGGCAGCAATGCCTGGTATGAGCGTGAATGTGGGCAAATCAGTTATGACACATTTGGGTAGCGAATTCAATCGTCTACTACAGCAACAACATCAACGGCTAAACGAACCTCAAGTAGAACAAACAAGCAGTGTTGTAGAAGTCACAGATAAGAGCTATGCAAAGATGTCACGTCCATCTAGTCGCGCCTCATCCGGTTATCACAGCGATTGTGAGCATGATAGTAGCCCCATGCCTTCACCCACAGCAACTGCAGTCACAGTGACAAGCGCTAACTGGCGTCCTTGGTTGTAGAGCGTCGCTGGCTCATTCTATGGCGGAATTGGTACAACGATTGTGTGTTAGACTGTGATCGCATTTATTTGCATTTTATTTGATCTTCCAGAAGACAGAAAGAAAAAAAGGCTTTAATAGTTTGTAAGTTTTAAGAGTTTTAAAATAAGAAAACGAGAGCTTTAATAGTTTACTAAAATTGTTTTTAAATAAAATATAACAAATTGACAGAAATTGTTGTCTTTATTACTTTAAAAAGCGGTATAGAGCCGTGGGTCTATTGTAGGTCTACTGAAATAAGTTTACTGAAACTTAATTATTCCAACTGGAAGCTCACAACCTCTTCCACCAGCCTAGTCCAGCAAAGGTGACTCGAGCCAATATCGCAGATCTCATTCGCTCCCATTGAGCTATTATCTCTTCAAAGATTCCTTCATAAAATATAAATTCCAAGCGACTTTGCAGCTATTGCGAGTCTCATACATCCCATGCCTTTCTAAGAATTCATGTATTCTCAACAGATTTGTATTTCATAAGTTTGATTTGCAGGTGGCACAATAGACCTGTTGGTAGCAGTGCAATCCTCAAATATTATCTATCTATCGGGTTCCACTCTAACGTTGCTGGGCCATGACTTACCAAGCTGAAGGATTCTGTTTGAGTTGGAATGTAGCTAATCGACGCCTTGATAGATGTGAATTCCGTACACTACAGTACTCGGACAGCCCACCGAAGAGTTCGTAGCAGAAAGTACTCGCTCGAGCATTCCCAGATAACGAACTGAGCATCGGTTTAATCCGTGAGGAGACTCCGACATACTCGGCTTTAAAGCTAACTAAGATTTTGTAGCGCTTGCTTATCGGAAGGCGCGGCTGCAGGCGGACGTCTATGTTGCAGCCAGCGGCTCTCTGTGTTAATTAATGGCTATACCTTGAATGTCTGCAGCCTTTAAAGAGAATGTACCCCTGCCCGGCTGGTTGATATCCTTGTCTGACATTACATGGCATAAAATCAATCTGGCCTTGCAATTCCTACTAAAGAAGCCAGACAAGGAAGAGAAAAAATCTAAGTCTTGGACTTGGATTCGTGGTGTGAAAGTACTGCGCCACTAGAGTGCACTACGCGCCAAGAAAAATTCAGTCTCCATATTGTAGCATCTCCTACAAAGCCACTTGGCTGTTCTCAATTGATTATGTCGTGATCGACTAGGAAAAGAGCGTCAGCGTCCTGGACATGCGTACTTTACGTACTCCAAATATCGAGTCAGATCAGAATCTTGTGACAGTCAAGGTACTCAAACGGCAGCGAATAAAGTGTGCACAGTAACAAGCTGAAAGTTAGACAAGGCCAGCTTGGCTCCACTAGTCTCTCGCAATTACTCTTTCAACTTATTGTTCCAATAATCCTAAAAGGACAACTTGTGCTATGGGGAAAGTCGTTTCGCTTAGGAAAAGAAACCCGCTGGGTATCGGGCCACTTTGCGTTTGGGCACAACCCACGGTGTGAGGGAACGCTGCCGTGTGATGAAGAAGGAAGAGAGATGTCGATTTAGCAAAAAAAAATGTGAGGCTGAAAGGCTTGAGGTTGGAAAAATATACTCACTGACATGAGTAATGTTGGAATATTTAACCAATAGATCCATTGTTCATAGAGTTCAAGACCGTGGCGAATTTCTGCAGGCACAATAATCGCGAGCAAAAGCTATGAACGAAGACCAGGGAGGATTGCAATATCTCGGCTCAAAAATTATAAACTACAACGGAATCAGTCTTCTTATTATCTCATATAAGTTTCTATCTAGCCTACTTTTCCTGTTGAGGGCGGCTTCAGATCTTGTAACTCGACTACGGACCAGAGAAAAATCTTGAGAAGGGATCCTGTCTTTGTCGATTTGAAAGCAGCCTTTGACAGCGCGAAAACCCGCTGCCTGCTAGCTCCGGTGTCTGAATTGTCGATTGTTGACAAAAGTGATTCTCCTTTGAATTTTTCGGCTGTCTTTATTTCGAGTTATAACGGTAAACACTACAGGACGAACTCCTTCAAATTTTCGAATTGTTGTGTCAACAGTGACGTCAGCTTTGATGACACCAAATTTTGCACTCGTTCACCAGTCAAGAGGTAGAAAGTCAGTAACAGTTTGTTGGCTCTAGAGCAGTTTAGCTTTGTTCCTTGAGTTATAATCCACTTAATCTTAATTTAGAGTCCTCTAGAAATCCTCGTAGCTCTTTTTGGCCATTGGATTTAAGGTACCGACAATTTCATTTTGGCTTCGAAGTTCATCTTTAGGTACAGATAGCTCCTTGAAGTATCAAGAAAGTGTTTGACGCGAGTTTTTTATCGCAATAAAGGCCGGCTTTTGGATCATCATTATTATTCTATCGTTGTTGTTATTGTTATATTAAAAATTAATTTACTAACACAAACAACAAAGCGGAAAATAATCAATTTAAGTATCACTTTTCTCCCACCCTCTTGGCTACACTACGGGCGACTCAAAAGTGCAATGGGAGTGTGCCTGCGGCCAGGATAACAATTCAAAAGTAAAATCACACGCCCGACACGTGACTTGACAATTATGAGTAATGACATTTAATATATAAATGAGCCGGACAAGGACTGATGATAAGGATACTTTACGTTAGAGGTGGTGGGATTGTCAGGGTGATTGTTAAATATTTGATTTCGGGATTGTTTTCAAGCAAACTCGAATTCATGGCTGTAGTTTTTTTTATTTCTTTTAAATCGTGCTAACGAAGAAGAAACCAGATTAGAAGTTAAATCTAGAAGTTAAAATCTATTAACCATAACAAGAAGTGAGCGTAGTGAAAGACAATGACTCACTTTAGGGACACAGTTCTGAGTTTATTGTTGTTTGGGCCACTATAGACTGGATACTCCAAATGCATGTTTACCGTTCTGGGAAAGCCATTCAAAATCAATGATAATGAGGTCGAACGGAATCGAATGATGACCTTCCGAGCACGTACGTCGGCAGCACAGTTGCCTTAAGTATTGCATACTACTTGTGAGGTGGAAAGCGTTAAAGGTTTAAGCCGGTATTCGCTAAGGTGAGGCAGGTGCTTTGGTATAAAATCTAGATTAATAAAGAGTCATCCTCTCATCAGCACATACTCGTATGCATCTACCTACTTAAGCTCTTTAAAGTCTTTTATACTGAAAACTGCTTGGAAGTTTGAGTTTTTGTATAAAGCATCTTCAATACATTCATGTCAAAGACTCTACCGTAGATATCCATTAACAAAACTTAAAAAAAGAATTAATCTAACAACAATAATTTTGAATTTCGGGATTGACATTCCTACTTGCCAAACACCGCATAGTTAGAGAAAAGACACTTACCGAGTTGATATCTAACAAACGCTAGCACACGCGCACAATAGCACGCGACCCAATCAAGTTGTACAACGCTTTCGGCACTTTATTTGGCAATACGAAGCCAACGCCACCCAACGCCCAAACGCCTTGCGCTTGAAACCCAAAGTGTGGCAGGCACGTGAACGCGAGTGAGGCGATTGATGCAAGCACGCGTGTGCACATGCACCTGATAGCAAGAGTATCACTGATGAGGATGATTGTGGAAGTTTTGGCGCGTGCTTTGCGTTTTGCATGGAGCTTGTGTGGGACGTCGTTTTGGGTGTGGAAGGAAAATATTGAAAAATTGAAATTGAATTTACTTGCTGTCACGAGCAAGAAAGTGATAAAAGCGTTTGTGGGGTGGTGATCTGAGAAACGAAAGCATTAATTCGCCCCTTTTTTGGTATGTGGCTGGAAACTTTAGGTCACCTATTTGAAAATGAAAATGTGTTAAATAGAATTACCAACAATTTAAAAAGATTTAATTTATTGAATATTGAATACAAGAAAGATCAATATTCATGAAAACTTTTACTTAGTTATGTTGGTGGTTGAAGCATGGGAAAATCTCAAGTTGAGTTTTGTTGCTCTTTGACTCAATAATTTTTAAGTTTTTTTTTCGACTATCTCTGGGGCTGTACAGATCTATTTTGAATGCAGCTAGGTAGAAACTTTAGTTCATCTAGATTATTCACCAAGACTAGGTTAAAACCAAGCCCGAACCTACTTAATTACCACCTATATGGAGACTATAGCGGAAATATTTGTCTAATAGTTATTTGGGTTTTTAGTCAGAACGAGTTTAAGCTTACTTAGGTTTGGAGTGTGACACTATATTAAAAAAAAATATACCTTTATTTAGGGACTTGCCTTGAAGAGGATCCAATTTATAGGGACTCTAGTTCCAAGGCGACAAGTATGGAACCTAACGTGGGAGTAGTTCTGTACTAGTTGGGTACTAAAACTTAATTTTCACCAAAAAAGTGCTGTCTAAAACGAAGTTTGCTTACGAAGCTTTACTTCTACACCAGAACCGTTAATTAATTAATAAGAATCGTGACGACTACAACTATTATTTACGAGTGATTAATAATTTATAACTTTCCCTACGAATGTCTGAAATAACTTACTTTCAAAAGCATACAAGTTTATTTGTAATTTTTATTTTGGTTTTATTAATCTATTAAAATATTCAATTTATGACTATTTTTTTAGTCGTATGGTTAGTGTAATCCCTTGATTATTTTCTATTTTTTTAACATTATTTTGCCTTTTTAGGCTTTGGAAATATTGTCAAACACTTATTTTTTAATTCCTTGATAATTAATTTTTTCAATTGCATATTCATATATATATTTTTTTTAAGTTAATTAAATCAATAAAAAAATAACAATAATTTTCATAAAAATTAAAAAGTGAAAAAGTGGCCTTGAGCTCGTTTCATGCATTATTTAACAATTAACATTATTTGCATTTAAAAAAATAAACAATAATTAAATAAATCGAATTAATCGAACTGTAAAATAAACAAATAAATTAATTAATTAAACCAAAAGTATGCTTAAAAAGTATCAAATGAATGAAAAAAATTAAAACATTAAAAATAATAAAAATATTGAAAATGTTTAATCTATTTGATTATACTCAAATGTTTTTTTTAATTACCTGATTATTTTGTAAAATTGCTATTTAATTAAATAAGGGAAAAAATTAAATCAATTAAAGTTATCTGCAATTAAAAAAAATTTATAGTACTACTTCCTCAATCTGTAAACTATGTAAATAAAGTAATTTTATTTTAAACAATTAGTATACTGAAGGTTAATTCAATAAGTAAAAAGAGAAAAAAAACTAAAACTAATCAGGTGATAAAATTTAATTAGTCGATTTGATCATAAATAAAAACAATAAGATGATTAAAAGTATTCAGCAAACAAGAATTATTTTTTAATATCTGATTGTTCTGAAAATTGCTTATTTCAAAATTTTTAGTTTAGAAAAAAGTTTAAATCAATTACTTTTATTTGCCTTTGAAAAAATATAAATAAAACTTGCTGATATCAGCTTTATAATCTGTAGGCTAAATAAATAAATTTACTAACTTTAAACAATCAATATACTAAAAAGTTTTATTAATTTACCAAGCAGAATAAAAAAAAAATAATCAAATGATTGAATTTAATTATATGCATTAAAGAAATAATTGAATAACTAAAAATAATGAAAGCACTAAAAATAATCGGAGTATTGAAAATATTTAGTCTATTTGGTTATAGTCAAATGAATTTTTTTTTAATTACCTGATTATTTTTAAAAATTGCAGTTTAATTCATCTAAGGAAACAATTTAAATCAATAAAAGTTATTTGCCATTGAAAAAAAATTTATAGTATGTATGAGTGTTTCAATCTGTACACTAAATAAATCAATTAATTAATTTTAAACAATCAATATACCAAGGACTGTTTAAATAAGTAAAAAGAGAAAAAAAACTAAAACCAATCAGGTGATTAAATTTAATTAGACGATTTAATTATAACTAAAAACGATAAGATGATTTAACATATTAAGCAAACTTGCCCATTTGTAATAGCTGATTATTTTGAAAATTGCTGATTTAAAAATTTTAGGTTAGAAAAAAATGTAAATTAGTTATGGTTATTTGCCATTGAAAAAATATTTAATAAAAAAACTTGCTAATAACATTTTTCAAATGTGTAGACTAAATAAATAAATGAATTAATTTTAAACAATCAATATACGAAAAAGTATTATTTAATTAGGGTAGGGGGGGGCTAGTTGAGCAATTTTTCACTTGAGCGGATATAGCTCCTCAATGATAAGTCTCAATGAGTTGTTATGCAGCTTGATGGATTAGTAATTTATCCCTTAGCAAAAGTGTCCATAATAATTTTTTTGTAACAAGTCGAATTTAAGAGCTACAGCTGTTTAAATGCAGAAAGTCAAGTACGCTCAATGTACCCCATAGGTGAGGAAAGTTGGGCAAGGGTATGGGGCAAGTTGAGCACTAAGAATGTCTAACTAAAGCATGGGTTCAATATTGCCTAGAGATGAAGTAAACTATGTGTTTGACAGTTAGCTCTTTATTTATAGTCTTTTAGTGACAAAACAACAAAACTTAAAGTAATTTTCTTTGGAGACAACTTCAGGATTAAACTCACCCTTTCTGTTTAAAATCAGAGTTAAATATCTTAAAAACATATATTAATAAGATCTTAGCAACTTAATCGTCCTTGTCACTGTTGTAATTAACACAAACGAAAGTAAGACCAACACCTGGAACACATTTTGTATGTGCCCATTCCCTGCAAGCAACTATAGCCCAACTAACCCCAACCCGGAATTTTAAAACAAAAGCGAGGTTATAAAAAAATCGTTAGAACTATACCCAGAACCTCTCTACACATCAAAAGTACAACACTTCTCTGGAAGATTAACACTTAACTGATTGAAAACAGACAACAATTGACTAATACAGACGAAAACTTGCGATAAACGACGTTTTTACTTTTTGGTCACAAATTAAACAAAACGCATGGGCACTTCACTCATTCGTCACGCGGGCACTAGCGATCGCGTGGTGGTTACCCCTCCCGCGACTACTTATTTCCTCCATATGATGCCTATGCGTACGATGAATAGTTTGCGAGATATTTCGATTGCCCAACTTGCCCCTATATTCAACTAGCCGCGCCCTGCCCTACTAAAAATAATAAAAAAAAAAATAAATAATTAAATGATTAAATTTAATTATATGCATTAAAAAAATAATTAAATAACTAAAAATAATTATAAAACTAATAATAATCAGATGATTAAAAAATATTTAGTCGATTGGATTATATGTGCTTGGAAAAAAATTATAAAATAATTGCAAATAATATTGTATTTAAGATTTATTATATGATAATTTTTTGATTATTGGATTGATTGTGATTATTTAATCAAGATTAATTTTGATATTTTTTATTTAATTAATTACTGAAAATAAAAATTTTAAACAAAGAAATGACTGTTAATTGTAGTGGCTTTTCTAATCACATTTACTTTTTTTGATTGATACAGAACATTAACCCTCTAGCGATCTTCGAACTTCCAAGCTGTGCTACAAAGTTATTCATCTGGAAATTATATCTAGTGTAGTGAAAATTAAATAAAAGTGGTTTTTGTGTTTCTGATATTTACGACTTTCTGTATAATTTTTTAAGGAAATATACAGTCCAATCTTCATGTGTATATATCTAAAAACACTTCTTTTGATTTTAAGCTTTTTGACATTAGCATACCGTTTTCTTAACACTGAAATAAACAGGTAAACCCCTTGAAATATTTAAACCCCTAGCGAGTAATTGCTTAAACAATATTTTAAAAAAATGTTAACCCTTTAGCGACCTTGTAAAATTCTAAGTCATCAGACTCTTATAAAACAAAAAAATTTGAAAAGAGAACACCCATAAACATATGATACAAATATCTGTTACGCACTTGCAACGCACTTTCCCACACTACATGAAAAGATGGTGCAAAGTCGAAAAGCATCAACAGCAGCAAGTGTCAGCGCAACCCACGGCACACCCTTTCTCGCATATTTGCATAAAATTCAATTCTCAGTGGTTACATCCACCCTGCACGGGCGGCGCACATACACGATTCTGCCACATATTTGTTGCTTTACGTATTTCCTTTTCATTTATTTGTATGCCTCGCCCTGCAATCGTACTCGGCGTTCGCTGCCAAATTGCAAACATCTGCCGCACTGAAAAAATTAAATAAAAACTCGAAAGCGCACATGCGTTTCAGTATATTCAAAATGCCAAAAACCGTGGGATAATTTTTCGAAATTCCACCGACCGTGCAGCCCTTACGCTGCGCGCTGCTGAGAACGGCATCAACCGAAACATGTTTAATGAGGTCGCCGCTACGCGCAGGATGCAGGCGCGCTTGTGCGTGTGTTTGAGTTTTGTGCAAACAGAAAAGGGGTTGGGCGCGCCTGTTAGCTTGTCACAGCGACAAGTGCTGCGGCTTTTGGTGTATGTATGTATGCTCTTACTTTGTTGCTGTTTTATTTACTGTTGCAAAGTTGTTTTTTTTTTTGTTTGCTGCTCTTCTTTTGAAAGATACACTCACTGTTGGTTGCTGACGCCGCATGCCCAGCACGTGCAGACCTCATCAATGCTGCTGCGCTTGCAACCACATGTGAATCTTATGCGGTTTTGTTAATTCGGTCTGTTTACGTTGCTTTGTCCTGCTTTCTTTCGTGCGCCTCGCACAGCCCTGCGCGCCCTGCCTGACAGGGTTGAATGGCAAGGCGCGAAACCAGATGATGCGCCAGCTATAAAAAGGCGCGCGTTTCCTGAGCCAACACGCATTCAATACCAAGCCAGTCAAGAGTGAAGAACGCAAAAGCGATTTGAAAGTTATGCAAAAAGGATAAAGAAACCAATTTCCGAACAAAAAAAGTTTATATTATAAATAAATTTGTTTGAAATGTACGCTTCAACTTTAAAACGCGCACCAGTGTTGGACAAATTTAAATTTTTGGCGGCACGCATAAAGCAAATCTTCAAATTTGGTAAGGCGCAACAGCGCAATGAAAGCAGTAACGCCAATAACAACACTGCCAACTATGAATTTGAAAATAACAACAACAATAACAATGAGCTTAGCAAATTAGAGTCATTACTCACAAGCGAAATGGCGCAAAATGCTGCCAATGAATGGTTGCTACAACAGACGGTCTTCAATATCAATGGCGCTTTTAGCCACACGCCATACACCACAGAGGGTGAGGAAACGCAAGTGATTTGCCTGCAAACCGATGCTGGGCACTTTTACTGGAATTCAGCAACAACGTTAGAAGCGCAAGCACAACAAGAGCTGCAACAACTTGTCGATATTGATTGGAAATGAGGTGTGGCAAAGCTATTTGAAAGCGAAAAGAAAAAATGGCAAGCAAGAAAATGCATGCTATAGTCAGCCAGCTTAGCCATGAAAGGGGGGCAATGAAGTCGGCCAAAATGATAAAAACAATGTGTTCGATGCAACCAACACGCGCAGCAAATTTGCAACCAATGAGCAGCAATCAACAGCCTCCAACAACAACAAACTCCACTTGCAAAAGCCGAACCGAGCATGCAATAACGTTACAAAGTGGTTAATATGAATGAATCAAAACCCGAGCTGGAGCCGGTTAATCGCCGCCGTTTGTTGTCGTAAAGCACTCTCTAGCTAACGTCGTCGTCAATCGCTTCGTACAACTGCCGACCAACTTCGAAAGCTATGAATGGCCAAACAGGTTTCTGCTCAACGCACCACAAGCTACACAACTTCCCAGCAGAACGAGAGCATTAAGCTCAAATGAATGAATGAAAATGAATGACGGCGCTCCATCCACACATGCAACGGCATGTTTGTTTTTTTTTTCGTGAGCATAACGTAATCTCACAAACCCTGTTTACTATGTTTTTGTTGTTTGGCGCCATTCTAAAAGCTGCATGAATGAATGCAGGAATGCGCGCGTTGTTGTTGCATTCTACTTACACAGCGAGCTTAATGTGTTGGGTGGCGATTTGACAAGCTGAGCGGAGTTCTTGTTGTACGCGTGTATGGGCGTTTCTGCTTTAATGAGATGCACACTTAACTAATTGGCGTTTATGCAGCGTGAGCAGTGCTACCAGATTTAGATTTTAATTAAAAATTTATTGCAACTCAAATTCAATTTATTTTAATTTTTTTTGCTAATTTTTTATGAATACCGTATTTTATTATGAAATGAAAATAAAGAAAAATACATACTTACATAGTTGTTACAAAATAATTTTATGCACCAATTAGAATTTCTGTTGATTCAGACCCTAACCTATTATATATGAATGTGAGGTTAGGTTTGGTAGATTTCGTATTGCAATAATCACCGAAACGTTCTGTGAATCAATGGTTAGGTTAGATTGCAGTGACTGCCAGATTTCACACCAGCACACTAAGGTCCCGTTGTGATAGTAAATGAATCTCATAGCACCCTAATCAAATCATCTTTTGGATTCCGCAAAGCGGAGAATATTCTTCGGCTTTATAAATCGCAGAGAGGATTGAAAATCCGTACTCCAAATATTATATTTCCACACAGTTCAGGGCATTCACACAGGAGATGCCTCACTACTTCTGGCTCCTCATCGTCTCAACAGCTTCTGAAGGGAATATCCAGCCTTTTAGCGTGTCTGTCTATATTTATGTGGCCCATGAGGAGACCCATAAGTAAAGAGAGTCCATCCCTTCTAAGTCTGAGTAAGTCTTCCGTTCTACTCGCGCTCATCTATGGCCACACTAGCCTAGTATTCCATCTGTCACCAGCATATTTGAGGAAGCTATTCCCCATTAACCTAAACCCTTTTAGGACTGTGACAGCGGGGCAGATGTGCCCCCTCTAGCAAGCTCGTCTGCCATCACATTTCTTGGTATACCACAGTGCCCTCCAGTCTTGAGTTACATGTAGTAGATCCCAACGCCTTGAGCGCTACATGGCTATCTGAGAAGTTATAGACGTCCCCATAAGATTATCCACTGTTTTTAGTATTTCTACAACTTCCTGTATGGTGGCCACTTCTGCCTGAAAGACGATACAAAGATAGGGAATACTAGTACTTCGGTATAGAGTAATCCGAACTGTACACAGGGGCATTTTTGAGGATGAATAAGTGCCCTTCACCAACAGTTTAGGCAGGTGAGAGAATTCCCCCTTACGGCGTGCCTCTGTTGACGATCTTGTTCACCGAAACCCAGGCTAGTTCCGCGTGCACCCTCCTGCTCGCCAGCATTTGGTATACACGGGACACTAGCCTGGGCTGGATGCCCATTGCCGTCAGAACTTCAATGATCGCTAACGGTGTGATGGTTTTAAATGACCCCTTAATGTCGAGAAAGGTTATAAGTATAAGTTTCTTATGTACTAAGGATTTTGCAATACGTGAGGTGGTACGATGCCAGACTGCTAGGTCTGAAATCTGCAGCCATGATATACTTCGGATGCTAAGCCATCTAGACCCGGAGATGTGTTATGCGTGTAAAGAATGATGCTCGGCTGCAGGAGATGTGGTAATACAGGTGTAGGATAACATGGTCTCTCTTGGTGTTTTCAATTGCCTCAATTATCGATAAACTATTTTTCATCATCTCTACATATAAAAAAATTTAAACAGATCGATGTTTGTACATTGCAAATATTCAATAAAAGTTCATAATAGGTTTCATTATTAAGCCAATAGAATCCAACTCAACAGTTTTTTGAATGTTTGCCTCTCTGTCTGTATGTTTGTACGCATCACTCAAAAACTGATCAATGGAATTGAATGGAACTTTTACCGTTCCATTACTAAACGTCCAACTTAAATTTTAATATATCGATTATTTCAATTACTCGACTTCTTTCGAAGCTATCGACGTATATATGGACCAGCAGCGGAATTCTGGAATTCGTTAAAGCTTAATCTCGATCGCCATAAATAAAACTGGGAGACAAAGTTACCAAGGATGCGTCCAAAGTTAAATGATTCCATCAGAATAGGGTACTGTGATATACGAATAACTCCAAAACCCCAGAAAGGATTGGAGCTATAATATTTGGCACCCGCACCAATATGTCCATAGCGTTTCCACATTTCTGGCGGCGGTGGTCCTTATAAGGCTGTGTAACGAGTATATCACCATACTGAGGGGCATATGTTCTTGTGAGACAAAATGCTAACTAGTGCGTGCAGAGGGCAACAAAAATCTTATGAGCCTGCCGGAACAGCTGTACCTAAAGGGTCCAACGGTCGAACTGAGACTAGGGCAATGACGGGTGTTTATAACACTAAACGATGCAATAATCAGTATATTAGAGAAAAATCGTAGGATCCTATATGTGTTCTCACAATCCATTATAGGATCAAGGCTCATTTTGCTATTTGTGACGCTTTTGTGATAATTATGAAGAAAATGCGAAGGACATGCTCAAGACCTTCGAACTTCCTACACTACATTGCAAGTGCATACGTTAATTAAACCGCTGAGTGGGCTAGAAGTTTAGTTAAAAAAATGTCTCTTAACTTGGCAGTAACCGGCATTCTCAACACCTAAATATTTAAAATTTTATAGTTTCGAAAAACTAACAGATATTTTGGTCTAATCGGATATTTCTCTGACTAAAATTAGTAAAATTCTTAAAAATTAATATTTACGAGGCCGATAAGTAACCCCAAAAAGTATGGGGTTGACTTCTAGTAACCTCTGTCTATTTCTGACTACTTCTGGCAATTTCTGGCTTGTAAGGAATCACAACTAAATTGACAGCTTGCAGTGCTAACCCAGCGCCCCCAAGCGAAAAGATTACATAACAAATTTTAGCTAGGCGACTTGCGTTCCAGAATCGCAAATAAGCGAAATCTCCTAAGATTGTGAGAGTTCCTTTTTTATATTTTAGCATTTAGGCGATGGCGATGTCTGGAATTCCGCTGTAGGTTGGCTCAAAATGTGTTAGTACAATATGGGTATCAAACGAAAGCTGCTAATGAGTGCTGCAGTAAGCGATGTGATTAAGATCCATAACTTAACAGGTTTCGGAGATATAATGATTAAAATCGAACTCAGCTTATAATAAGTTCTAGGACTTTTATTGTTTTTAATAATCATTAAAAATTGTGATTTCATTTATTACTTCGTGTTTAAGCGACATAAGCTGTAGTCATTTCTTTCGTTTATTTCATTTGCATTACATACAATTCGCAATCAGCTTATGAAATATTCCAAAGATATAGTTTATGCTTTGCAATTCCAAATCGGGGTTTTTCACAACGAGAATGAGGAAGCCAATCCCGCGCAATGCCTCAGAGCCAACAGTGCTCGCCCCCAATTAATACATACATAGGTACAAGGTGTAAAGGTATCTCGCACCCCCCCTTCTATATAGAACAAATAATTATAATAAAAACAAATAATATTACTCAAAGGTTGTCCCCTATGCAACATGTGCTCCACACCCCCCGTTCTACTCTCTGAACAAATAATAAAATAATATACAAACATTAACTCAAAAAAGCTACTCGCCCTCCATAAAGCTTAGGCACTTCGATATATCGGAATTTATGATTACTTTTGATTAGTTTAGACAGGTGTTTTAACACCAATATGGCGAAGTTAATAAACGTCAATTTTTACTATTTTTAATTCTTTTTGATTTTTTTTTTAAAACAGTAAAAGGTTATGATTTAAAAAAAATAATATAATGGAAAAAAATTATATAATGAAAAATCAAATCAGTGGATTATTACTCTTACTTCTCATTTAACACATCTGTATCCCCTGATACGTTAATAAGGATGTCCGTCTTCAAAGCCATTTAAATTTTTCTTTAAAGCTACATATGTACAATAGTTAAAACGTTAAATTTGAGATAATTTTATTCGCCATTGGACTGAAAATGTTATCTCCTACTTCCTGTCAAGAAATTAAGGCTCAACGTAGTCTCAAAAAAGTTTATTTGATTTAAAGTATTTTACATATTCTAAAGGGGTTCATGCATACAAAGCGGTAATTGAAGTAGTGTAGTCATTGAAAACTCTAAGACAAGTCTTTAATCAATTCCAATGAACCCGATGTTATCAATCTAAACTTTTGGTTCTAAACAACAAAGCTGTGATTTTGTTTATGCTCAAAAGAGTTCGTCCCACACAAACAGTTTGTAATATTTTCGGCATTTGATTATTGGATAGAAAAAATATACAACAAAAAGTGTAATCCTTTAATTAGTCATTTATCATATTTCAAATAGTAAAACTAAATCAGACATAAATTGGTTTAGTCGTCTAATTGAGATGGCGTCAGGCTCACTTCATATTTGTTTTAAAGTGCACTCATCCACCGGCTAGAAAAGGGAAGTCTCTATATATTTTGGTGGATTTTGCAGGTGGAAGCAATTAAGAGGTGATCAATTAACTGATTGATGACATATGAGGCTTAAACGGAAATACTTAAATTAACATATTTTTTGTTTTGCATACCGTAGAAATAATTTTTTTTACATTATCAGAGCTCGTTAAGAGTTTGTATTTGAGGTAGATAATAGAGCAGACAAACATTTTGTTTTATCTCCATACAACAGAGGACTACTCTAGTAATCGTCTTTGATATCACCGAATAAACAGCTTGCCTGCTAGATATATTTAGCTTCCGGTTAGTATGTGCTTTATAGGCGGAGAGTGCCGGACTAAAAAGACAATGCAGTTTTTGTTATAACTTTTTCATGAATTGTAATCGAGTAATGCGGGAGTTTTTGAAATTTTTAGAAAACCTCCCAGGAGGGTAATGAGGGAGAGATTTTACATTCCTTCTGAACGATCAATGAAGATATTTGGAGGATCATGCCTCAAGCCTTCTATGGAAACAAATAAATAAATGGAAGCATACATAAATACCTCACATATCAGCAAATAAGAAATTAATTATGGAAAGCAATAGTTATTATTATTTAAATCTTTATTTAAATTGTATTTATTTCTTATATTTTTACGATTGCTGCTTTTTTTTTTTTTTTACAGAAAAATTCGACTTAGTCAAAAAGTTGTTAGCCTTGAGTAGAAGTTGGAGAAATTTCTACTTTCGCTCCAAAAATATATAGAAGGGAGTAATGTTTTGTTAATAACTTGAGGAGGTATTCCCTATTGCTCCTAGAGTAGTAAAATCGGAACACAGAGTGTAGAAATCTCTGTTATTGATCCGAAAGGATGTTAAGGGGAGTATTCTCTTTTTCATCGCTTGGGGATATCTCTCCTTGTCCTCCACAAAGAGTAGCATAAGAGCACAAAACGTAAAACTTCACTATAGAGTTAGCCGTTGAAACTTTTGCTTGGCATGCTTCAAGTAAAACACTTGGCCGCTGCTCCCAAGGTGGTGGGTTATTGATAGGACGATTTCACCATATTCCAAGAGCCACGAAAGCCCACTCTGTGAATCCTTCTTTAGTGTACACTGCCTACTGTCATACCTATTTAACCGTGACATAGACCTGTCACGTATTTTGACTTCTAGAAAGCAACTATTGTGGCAGTATAGGAGACTTGAATTAACTTTTTCCAGCCTTTGCAGACTTCACCTAATGTTTTGGCTATATCATTGACACAGCTAAATAATACGTCTAAAACGCATGAAAGCCTACAGAGGCTAGTGATGGAGTTCAGGCTTAGCACTCTAACTCCCCTGTGTCCTTATCAACCCATTAATTGAAATTAGCTAAGAAGTCCATTTTCAAAGTGGCAGTCTCGCACCCTCATAGTCATTATTATACAATTTGCTCTCATCAAAAGGTCAAAAACCTAAGCAATTTTACTAGATAAAACAATCCTTTTACAATATTATAATTCTAAAGCCAAAAGAGAAGAGAAAACTAGCTTTCCCACGATAGGGATTAAATAGATTTTCTCCACTTTGCCTTGTTTGTAAATGAACCCTTTCACAAGCAATGATTTATCTACCCTCCAAAGAGTCGGTTGTAACTAAAAAGCAGCCACATGCAGCGCAAGATTGCATTGAACACACAAAACTACGGATTTAATGTGCACCACAATCCGCATTACTTCCCAATTTCACTCTTATTAACTGAAAACATTTCAATGTTCATTCTGAGAAAGTATGAAATGCAGCATTATAGGCATTTTTAATTACAACCAAAGTACCAAATGACAAGAGCGCCAATGCAATGCACGGCAACCCCATCCATGATTCAATTTTAATTAATAAACACACGCATATTTACGAGAGTATGTTTGTAAGAGCTCAAAAGCGCAGTAAAACCAAATTACGTACAAAGTCAAGGTTTTACTACACTAACCCTGAGTTCACAACCCAGTTGGCCATAAAACGAGAACGAATTCGAATCGAACAAAACGAGAACGAACTTGTTTTATTTATATAAAAACTCGCAGGTTTGAAAATAAGTTAAGGGTCAACAAAGCCACTGCTTCTAAAAAAAAGTCACTGCTAGTAACAGGTTTGAAGAAAGTCACCGGTTTTAAAAATGGTTACTCGTTCAAAATAAATTCAATAGCTAAATAAACACTGCGTGCGAGTTCCGAAAAAGGCCTGAACCCTTACTCTGTTGTTCTATTCGATAGACTGTTTTACTCGAAAGCAAAAATCGATTGTAATACATATCGGTACTCAGTAGTTCGAACGAATTTACTTAAGAATAAATTCGATAATAGTAGGCATCACTGTTTCACAAATTTCAAACTCAAAGCCAAATACAAAAACACATTGCAATTATTTTCTAATTATTCACTAATTGTTTTATTGTAACTATAAGAACCTACATTTTTGTGGATTTCCGTCCGCATCACTCGAAAGCAAACAAATTTTCTTTCGAATAGAAAGGGGCCCTGTATTCGGAAAAATCACCCACCGGTTTAAAAGTAAGTGACTTGTTTGAAAACAGTCGCATGCTCCAGAGAAGCCTTAGTTCTTAGAATTCTCTGGTTTCAAAAAAGGAACTTGCACAAAGAAAATCGTTGATTTAAAACAAAGGCACTTGTATCTAAAAAGTCACTACTAGCAATCAATAAAAGTCACTCGTTAAAAAAATTTTATTGTCTCCATAAAAGGAAGTAGCACAAAAATAGTTCTGGCTGCAGAAAAAGTCTTAGTTTCGAACGAAACACTTTCCAAAAATTTAAGTGTCTCAAAAAAGTCACGGGTCTTACTAAAATCACTGTTTCCAAAAAATCACTTTTGTAAAAGGTCACGGCTTCCTGAAATATTTGCTGGTTTTAAAATTCACTGATTAATAATTTTTATGACGCAGCCACGAACAAACCCGCGAAAGGAAATATCCACCTTGGTTTAGTTTTTCTAAGATCGGAACATACCAAGGGCGATTTTATACATATATAGTTCCACTGTGCTTTCCTCACTTCTTCGTACTTTATATCCCATAAATTAAAAAAAATTTTTTTTTGACCCTAGTCGTTGTTCTAAATCTTTTTTGATTATATTCCCTAGGTCGAAGGTGAGGCAAACCACCTGCATGGCCAAAGAACTGAACGGCGGATGGTAATAATGTGATTAGTCTGAAATGACTGCCCGGGGTCGTTTAACCTTTTTGTGCTCCGTTCAAGGTAAGCCAATGTTCTTTCTTCAGTTTCTGGTGATGGGGTTTCCTTCGAATACGTTCCGCTAACTCACCCGCCATATTACAAAACCGACAGTGTGAGCATAAGATTACTGAGTCTATAATGATCTGCGAATCAGTAAGAACATTTATACCGATTTGCTCAGAAAAAGGATTTTTAAGTTCAAAGTACTATGGGTAGCTGGTTGCGGATGTGGCACACGCAAAAAATGTTGTGTTCGTAATAACTGGGGGCATATCCCCTCACTGCTTACTGAAGCAAATGTATCATTGCATGGGACCATTTTAAAGATCTCGTCGTTTCTCCTATCAAATCGCTACGATTCTTGGGATACTCTTACTTTCAAAATATCGCTAAAAATGTGTATGGAATTGCATCGTTTTTGTTGTTGTTGTTGTTGATATTGGTAGTCCATTGTATGGACGACGATCTTTCGACACCTCGAACTTTCGGGTAGACTAACCTTGCTTCACTGTTTTGCCTTATCTGTTTTGCCTTTTGAGTTCTAATCACATCTTTCCGGACTGGAATTTACGCCATCCAGCCAATCTTTGCTGAATGTTCCAATACCAATGCACTCCAGAGGTTTCCAGCAGTCACTTTCTACTTTTTTTTACTAGTATAATTCGTTATCGAATTCAATGCGAAGTCGTTTGGCTTATTGGCGTGTAGTTTAAAGGTCTCACACACACACATGCTCATAAGCTGGCAATGGGTTGACCCTAATCCTTTTAATGCCACATCCCATAAGCGCTCCAAAGTCGTATAACATCTTGAACTGCTACAATTTCTCGATCTCCCCCTCACCTATCCTGTGCCCGTTGTATTCATCGCTCGTGTGAACGACTCATTCCAAGCAGACACCCAACAACGCCGAAGCGTTGTGGCAATTATGATGTGATACACGCTGTCCACACTCCGCACAGCCGGGGCCAACTCGATCAACCGATAACTACATCCATACGTATTGCATGTTTGTATGCGTAGACCAATTTGCAGGCACATCATGAAAAATAAAATTAAATAAAAGCAATAATAAACAACAACAACAAAACGAATAAAAGTGTGGAACAAAAACCAGATAACAAAAACAACAACAAAAGAGCAGTGAATTAAATAATAAACAAACGACAGCTGCAACCAAGAAAATTTTCTCACACTCAATGCTGAGGAGGTAACCCAACCGGAGCCGCATCCATAGCCAACAAGCGATCGTCCTACATACAAAGCTATGCACAACAAAAACACACACACACACTCGTATATAACAGCCACTCAGTCATGTTAGTGTAGCAGTCAGTAAGTCGTTCTAGTGGCTACATCCGTACGCCAAGCCTAACTTTTAAGTCCGTCCATACCTTCATACAGCCATTCGTCCGTTGGTCTGTCCGATAAAATGCTGAAGAGTGGTAGCAACCGCAAGTGAAGCAGCAGCCAACATTTAGTCAGCAGTACATTCCAAGTGTGTGTGTGTATGTGTCTGTGTTTGCTTCCTTCAGTCGTCAGTGGTCGAAATTTGACGAAAGGCAGGTGGTAGTTTTTCGGGAATTCTTTTCATTGCCCACATAACAGCTACTGAGTATCATCGTTGAACGAGTCATCACTGTTGAAGCAATGCGGATAAATATCCTAGATTGGCACACAAAGTTATCAGTGAATGTATAGTGGGACAAAGCTGTAAAATATAGGTGAGAAAAAATGCTTTACAAAGGCGCTACCAACGCAATCATTTAAACTACTCTACACGAAACCTAACGGGAAGCGGACACGAATTTCGATACCACATGTTTACTGCGGTTGCTCATCAAATTAAGGCCTGCGAACCTTTTGTTTAAAACGGTTTCCAAATACCTCTTTCAAAGTACTCTTTTACTTGAGCCCTCAAATCTTCCCATTTAGTTAAAATACGAAACATTAAAAAGCTCATGATTCCATTAGAGGTCAAAGTGATCTGTCGAAAAACATGCCTCCAAGATTACAGAACTAAAGTTATTCGAAAGACTGTAGTCTAAGACTGTAAACATATATTTACTAGCAGACCCGGCTGTCGCTGTTACGCCGCAAAATTAGTAGTATCTCGCCTTCTTATGCCTCACTTCCGATGTCTTTAACTCTCAAAGTACCCCTATATCCTTATGTGACCCGAAAATGTCATTTTAATATTTCAATAGGAGACGCAGTAGATTGGCTGTTTTGCACTTACAAAAAATTGGGTCTGAATTCTTTATTTGTATACTCAACTAATTGTTCCGACAAAATGAATTCACTCTTAGCTGTCTTCACAGCCAAATTTTTCGAGCAAGTGATTATATGTAGTTTGTTATTTCATTGAACAAGGAGAGGTTTGATGGAATATTTTGGACAATATTCGATAGCCCAATAAGTAAGTTTTCAAATATCAATCCAAGGGCAAAGGCAAACTTTAAATTTATTTTGTTCGAGAGATTGTGGAGACTATACACAATTTAAACTTCTAATCGGGTCTTTTGCGAAGACAGTTATGTAAGTTACTCCACTTTAGCTGAAATATCTCCATCCCATGGTTATCGAGACCCAATCAATTTAAATGTACATAATTCCTTATAAATACAAAGCTATCAACTAAGGAAGAATCCTTTTTAGTCTCGAAAAATTGTTCCATAGGAAATTCTTCTCTATAATAAATTTTAAAATCTGTTTGAAAGATACAACTGTCTTTGCATTTCGCCAATTCAAGCAACCCTCAATCATCTACTTTTCCATGATTTAATCCACACAAGTGCCCACTGTACCCAATTACAAATTATCAAACCTCACAGTCACCCGAAGTAAAAGGGGATGAGTGCTGTTCGCGCAACGGTGATAATAACACCAACGACAATAACAAGCCGTCGATTCCAACACAACAACAACAAAATTATGGGGTGTAAGCAAAAACATTGTGTGGGAAACCGAGTAGTAAAGTGTTTCCCACGGTTTCGAAAAAGGACTGCTGTAGCAGCTTTCGATGAGCACAGGAGGTTAATTTACTATACCTGACATACAGATATGCGTATAAACTATTGCAAATACAAGTCTAACCGCCATCCAGTTAAGAGAAATCAGCTGCACCCTCGAAAGTAAAAAAAGGAACAGCCAAGAAAAAAGTCAAACAGCCCTTACGTGAGTGTACGTTAAGAGAGATGGAACAGGATCTGCGCAACGTGCAGCCTAAAGCAGAGCGCGCAAATCAACCACCAGCAACAAAATCCACTATAGCCATTCACTGAGTATCATGTCGCAGTACAACCAAGCAATACACTCAACCAACAAAGGCCGTGTGGGCAATCCTGTCTGACAAACTCCTGCAGGTGATTCTCAATGCGCTGCTGGTGGTTGTGCAAGGCGCTCACTCCTGGTTTATGTCTGCTCTCTTCGAGCACGTCTCACCTCATATGAAAGTGGAATGAGCGCGCGTTGAGCACGAGCACAGTAAACCTATGCGACAACCTTTTTAGCCACGTGCAGCTATAAAAGGCACGCACATTCCTGTCGTACTCAGCATTCTCGTTACTGAATTTGAAGTGAAAACAAGGTTGCAGAGCAAACAAAATAAGAATAAGTTAAAATAAATTCACGTTTTCCCAAAAGTAAATAAAGAAACAACAACAAAATGGCAACAACCGCTTATGAATTAACAAAAACCTATCGTTATCGTAAAGTGATGAAGCCGCTATTGGAACGCAAACGACGTGCGCGCATCAATCAATGTCTCGATGAGTTAAAGGATTTAATGGCCGAATGTGTGCAACAACAAAGTGGTGATGCGGAGGTAAAATTAGAGAAGGCGGACATACTTGAATTGACCGTTGAACATTTGCGTAAAGTGCGCCAACAACAAACAAATCTAAAAAGCACAAACGAAGATGCGCGTCACAGCTTCCGTTCCGGTTATGTTAAGGCAGCGCATGAAATTTCTCGTTGTCTTGCAACATTACCAAATGTCGACGTACAATTGGGTACACATCTGATGACACAACTCGGTTTACGTCTCAATCAATTGGAATCACAGTGTGTGGAAGTGCGCGCGGCCGTCAGTCAACCATTGAGCGTTAATTGTGGTTCAGCAACGTCCACAAACCCCATGTACAGTCCAGTTTCTAGCGGATATGCCAGCGATAATGAATCCACTACATCAAGTCAATCAACAACTCCCAACAGTGGGCTTTTGCAAGTGTCCACAGCAACAATGTGGCGTCCTTGGTAAGGCAGAGCTGGATAGAGGGAAGAGTGCTCCAACTGCACAACAAGCAATAGCCATAAGATGCGTCAGCGCATATCTATAGCGTACTGAAAGTAAAATTAATTTTCTCACAACGGTCTCATTAAGATTTAAGAGTAATTGCTCATATTTTTTGTGTGTAATGGAGTAATTATAGTATTTGCTAAGTGTTATTGGAATATTATGTAAACTAATTAGAAGTTTAGTTTTGTGAACTGTGATAGGAAAAGCTTTAGTTTCATACATTTGTACTGTAGCTAGTAGTTAAGTAGTTTTCTATACAATATTGTGTAAGTAGTTAATTAAGGAGAAAATTTTATACAATCAAAAACTACATAATATATATTAAAAAAAAAAAAAAAAATTTATTTGAATTGTTTTGTCATTTACATGAAGTGGTTACCACTTTCATCAGCCCCAGTGAGTTTATGAAATTGCTTCATTGATTGTGTGTCACATTTAGGTCGTAACCCGATTTTTGAGTGAACGATTTAATATAACCACATTGAACCTCCAGGTCATATCAAACCTCCCTACCCCCTCATTCCACTTCTGATTTATTCGAAATTTGGCAGACTCCTTTAGAAACGCCCGTTGGGTTATTCTGCGAGTAGTGAACGTCGAAATCTTTAAATTGAGGATTTCAATTCATATCAGTCTTTGCAACTACACTTACCTGGGCAGCCGGTGGGCAGCAGCATTCTGTACTTATGTTTATATCTGCGTAAAGTTCTTATAGCTCAACAATACATTTGTTCCAATAGTTTTGCTCTCGAATTCTCGTTTTCCGTACTCAAAGTCAGCAATACCCATTGATCTTCCTAATAACTTTTCTTTTGAATACCCGAAAGATCATTTTATCTTATGGACAAGATAATAAAACTCGTGGAGGTGGTTTTTATTTGTCGCGAGGGAATCTTGCCTATCTGTTGCTAATGATTAAAGTACATGGTTAAAAATTTTAACCTAATTTTAAACTTTTCTGGGCTACATATATGTCCAAACCAAATTTGGTCTCGAATTTAAATTGTGTCAGTTTTCGACAAAATGACCGTGAAGGAAAGTGTTTAAATTTTAAACCAGAAATGTCTTAGCAATTAAAAAACATGAAAAAACATTTGTATCAGTTGGCAGGACTCGACCCGACGTTCCCTCATCAGATTAGTCTGCTCTACCCACTGAGCTACGGCGCACACAAAACTGTATTGAGAAAGATTCAATGACTTGAAAAAGCTTTCAGAAATAAATGAAAAGAAAATAAAAAAATTTTAGACGTTTTTTCCAGTTCAGTTTTAAATCTAATTCGCAATAAATTCAAAATTGGTGTAGGTTTTTTAATGGTTTGGAATTAACGTTTAAAAAATTGCATAAACCGACGAATGGTTTAAAATTTTGGCTCAAATTTTTAGCCGTGTATGCACTCAGAAGATCCAATTAGCTTGTCGGCACAATGCACTAGATAGCGCTTTATATACGTCGTGTAGGCTGATTCTTCCAACTGACCACTTTCTTGCCAACCCTGGCGTTCAAGTCACGAATCACTTGCCAGTCCACTCTTCCCCAACACAAATCAAACTCTATAGATAACTTCTTTTTTTGTCACCATTTGCGTTCCCAGGGGCATCAATCAGTCGGGCAGATGAACCTTCTTCAGTAGTTGTCCGGAAGTTCCAGGTACATTCCCTCCCTCAACTTAGAACGTTTCATAGAGGGGTTTGCTTTCTGGTTTCTATTAGAAGTGATTTTTACGTAGTGGACTCAAGGCAATCGACCGCTTGCAAACGCGGCTTTTGTTGGACATACGCAACCCAGTGGCCACACTGACAGTAGCCACTGTGCCTTGACAGAACTTGTGTAGCTGGGTTGGTTACCTCAGCTTGTACCTAGGTTCTTCACAACTGTAAAGGGCGTCTGCTAAATCAAATAGAAGTTTGGTGAGGAGCATTTCATAGCATAAATACACTTGGAGGGTTGATCACCGCCGAGGAGCGCCCAATTTTGGAATTTCTTTTTCTGAAACATTTCAATGTTACTTGCCATTGGTCTTCAACCAGGAACTTGAGCTTGAGTGCAACAGTTGGACTAATAGAGTTTTAAGTTAGACTAGTTTAGTTAAAGCAAAACACGTGAAAAGGTATTTCGTTGATACGGTGACTCCTCAAATCAAGTCATTTGTATTTAGCGCTTTTTACAGTGTGTTGGAAAGTTGTAGGTTTGAAATAAGTATATGATCCTAACAGATATCTTCGAATCAATAAGTTTTCCGTTGGTATGTACGTCGGTGATTGGCATTTAAAAACAGCTTCTTAAGCCTATCGCTGTTTTCTTGAGTTATGAGCAAAAGCTTTCACTTCTGAAAATGGACTAGATATTATGCAATTGTAACGGGCACATTCCTTGTCTTTCTCATGTGGGAGGTGATCCATAGCCATAACCGGATAAAGTGAAAATGAGACTTTCAAAAAAATGATTGTCCATTAAGTCACACACTATTCGATACTCTATTTACTCCTTGTGCAAATATAATATCTTCTTTTTAATTCTGTAAAGTAAACAGCAGATTGAGATAAGATTCCTTACGTTTGACCTTTTTGAATTACTAAAACTACATACATACATACATGCAGCTTATCAATACTACACGCCAAAGTGTGAGCGCATTCATCATGCAGCATCTCACATGATAAGCAATCGGCTTTAATGACTCGTGCATCGCACATATTATTGGCTCGCGCCATTCGTAACTGCGACTGGCTAAATAAAAAAAGGCATGACAACAAAGTAACAATTAATTTTCGTATGAATGCACCACCAACAACATTTGTTCGACATTTTTTCAAACTTTCCCACACTTGAATTCAGCTGTCGAAGTGCTCAACGCACACGCACGCACACACACACAGGACTTAATAAATAGCAAACAATTATGCCATTATCCTCGAACATCATTTGAGAAACAACAACAACTACATGTCATGCATTAACATTCCTGACTCGCACACATTGCGTAGGAGGAGCACTTACGTTCGTTAACACACGTCTTTTTGTAAAACAAAAACAAAAGAACAACAACAATATAGCAATCCAATAAATCGAAAAGCAAACATAACGCACTAAAGCCTGCAAATCCTGCGGATGTGTGCATGTTTGTGTGCGAGTTGGTTGTGCATTGCCGACGAAACAGCAGATCAAAATACCAAAACGAAAAATAACAGCAGCTGCAAAATTTCAGATCCTTAAAAAGGAGCATGTGGCCAGCATAATAACAGCAATTCCAACAACAAAAATGAACACATGCCGAGAACGGAAAGTGCAGTGTGAGAAACTCACTTTCGACTTGGTTCCCACGCCACGAGCCATAAGGCAGGTTTTTTTTTATTTGTATCAACGGATTTTTTGTACGTCGGTTTTCGGTAAAGTGTTTTTGTCGGTCCTCATTCACTGTATATATGCGGTTAGCGTACTAAGGGGTGCGCAGCAGGGCCACCGGCCCATCCTCAACTCTACAAGCCTTTACAGACATTTATTATTTTTTGCTTTACTTTCTACGAACAAAACAAAAAGTAAAGGGCATTCTTTTTCTCATGCAACCATGTTTGCTGGCTTTCGAACGAGTGATTCCACCACTGAAAAGCCCTATGTTGAGATGCTATACATTGCGTGATCAATAAATAGTAAATTTCACGAAGGCGTGGGGACTGGTGCTGTGAAGGTTAGGGATATTTAAGTCGACGGTTAACTATATACTGATATAAAACCTTTCCTGATCGCCTCTTACCATCAATCGTTTGGCTTTGCTTCAG
Source organism: Merzomyia westermanni (assembly GCA_949987695.1). NCBI lineage: Eukaryota > Metazoa > Arthropoda > Insecta > Diptera > Tephritidae > Merzomyia > Merzomyia westermanni. The sequence continues at coordinate 7,376,761 of OX465288.1, forward strand.
TTTAGGTGCATTGTTCACTTCCAACGTCTAATTTAATAGCAGGTAAATTAAGGTAAGACCATCGCAAAGTCCGGCTTGTGCCTACATAGGTAAACGTACTGGATTCAGTGGTATTTTGCATCTACAACAGCTACAAAAAACGATCCCCGAGGACTAGGGAAATTTTTCTGACTACTTAAATACTTATTTTAAGCAAATGGACAACTATTCGACAAAACTGACTCTTTTAAATTAGAGTAATTTTTCTTCTTCTTGCTATTGTATGCTAAATGAAGATACAGTACCATCCCTACACTTCCAGCCAAGCTCAGCACTTTTCGAAAAACAATGCTGAAGGACTCCTGCTTAGATAGTATCTTGAACCCCTGCTCGTGCTTAAGCCAGGCTACGCCACTGCTGACAAATATTTAAGGCTGCTAATTCACTTTACACTGCTATACGAGGGTAGTTATTGAATTCAGCTGCGCACCAGCAATTGAAATATAAAAATCAAATAGAGCACACTATAAATGAATAGAGAGAGAGATATATATATAGAGAGAGAGATATATATAGAGAGAGAGATATATATATATAGAGAGAGAAGATGTTCAGAATGGTCCTTTCTGCTAAGGGTAGCTAGCTCAACGTATAAAAGGCAGCAGCTAACAAGGACATCACAACATATTCGTATCAACTAACGAAGAGTTAACAGCATAACCATGGCACAGCAAAGCAAAACACAAATTTATTTAAAAGTCAAAAAGCCACTATTGGAGCGTCAAAGACGTGCTCGTATCAATAATAGTTTGGATTCATTGAAGAAACTCGTAGCCGAACTACAAGCTGATGAGGCCATACTTCGCATGGACAAAGCTGAGTTGCTCGAACAAACACTTACTTTCGTGCGTAAACAAATCATGAATAAAACGCACGGTAGCAAACCTGTGTCAACGGATTATTTCCGACATGGCTATATGAATGCAGTTAATGAAGTGTCACGTGTGATGGCGTCAAAGCCCGGCATGAATGTAGCAATGGGCAAAGCCGTGATGATACATTTGGGAAGCAGTTACAATCGGTTGCAAAATCAGCAAAAGGAGCAAGAACAAAGACTGCAGCGACAACAATTCACAGCACAGCAGCAGCAACAAGTTTTACGCCAACAATCAAAATATGAACACATGCACTCACCACTACACATTGAATGCTCACCACCACTGAGTCCTGCTTCATCGGGATATCACAGCGATTACGAGAGTACTGCTGCTTCACCTGTTGCACACAAGATAGACAGCGTAGCAAACAATTTATGGCGACCTTGGTGATTAGCAACGGCGTTGAAGGTGATGATAAATAGAGAAAACGAAGAAGAGAGTTGACAGAAGAAACTAATGGGCATTGAATAGAAATGTCTGCAAACCAATGTGATACTGTAGCTGTGATTTTGTGATTGTACAAAATATAGATTAAAAATAAGAACAGTAAATAATTTGAATTAAATAGTAAATTATATATGTACATACACACATACCTGAAAATCCAAGAGTTTATATTTACTTATAGTTTGAGACTTAGGTGGGCTATTTGAGATATATTTTATGCGGAATAATGTAATTTCTTTTTAGCATTTTTTTTTCTTATACCTTTACTATTTGAAACATAAATAAAATTGAGACAGCAAAAATAAACTTGCGTTTCCCATTTCCGCCAAATGAAGGAAATCAATTTTACTTCCGCTAGTGCTGCCAAGTCCATGGAAATTTGTATGAAAATACCCAACAAACACTGAAGTTAGATAAATTTGAGGTAGTGGTCAGTGGTGTCTAACCTCTAGTGGTCTCGAACAAAATGGGACATAATTGATAGTTCTCAAATCCAAAAAATCATAGTTTTCCAATCGCATTCTAATATTTTTCTCTAACGGCATTCTAAGCTGAATTGAATTTGCATATGTTCTAGAGTATACTCCTAGTGTAGCATCTTTCTCGACTCAAGTATCTAATTGTTGATTGCCAATACTTTAATGAATGTTCTTTTTTGGGAAGTTCTAGTGAGCTTCCGTTTACGTGACCCAAATTAGAACCTCCTCTTAATGTTAGGGTGGTTTAAACTTAAAAGAGCTGATCGTGAAATTTTTTAACGTTGTAGAGGTGAACACGATTTTATTTCTACCAATAAAATATACGTGACCAGAGACCAGATGTCAAAATATGGGGTCGAGTTTGAAGCGAATGGTGAAGAATTCCCAATGTTATATAAAACTATATCCCTTTCACACAACATTGGAGGTTCCTGCAGCGCACAGTGATACATTAGTAAAACTGAGTACCAATCAGCTGATTATATTCACCTCCGTGATGTACTTGGGATGGCAGTCAACGCTTTTTGGGCATTTCAGGGTGTTGTGTTGCAAATTTAGTTACGGGAATAAATTAATTTAGAAAAGGGGATTTCGTTAAAAATACATTTAGACATATTTCGTTTTAAGTAAAATTATGTTTATATTAATTGAAACAACAACAACTTTATTTTTATGTCAAAGATGTTGCCAAAATAGATATACTTAGTAATTGTGTTAAATGTGCCGCTTGTACACAGATTTACTTGAATTAAATCTCGCAAAACGAGAGATAATAAAAGTTGTTAAAACAAATAGTTAACCTATTGTTAGGTAAATCTCTGATCGTATTGCGATGATTTTTGGTTAGATTTTGTGTTATCAAAATCACACTTGTCACAGAGCCTTAGAACATTTTACTAAGAACTATGGCGATTTATATGTAACTTTCGCTTTTATGAAAGTTTTTAATTGCAAATGCACACGCTCTTAGTTCAAGTACCTTTTAAATAAATGAAAAGTATTCCTGGCAAGCGCATCTAACCTTTCACTTCCATATTGTGTGGTTCGATTTTGCAAACGGTTTGTCCCTTACTGCCCTCTTTATTGCCAATAAGCGTCTTTTTTTATTTTATTTATTTGTTTTAAGTCGACACAAACATAAAGCGGTCGACTAATAGGAGATATTGAACGTACTGTTATAAATATGTGACTATAACAAAAGTACAATTAACAAAGCAAAATAAACTTAGGTCTAACAGATTGCACAAATCTTACAAACTAGGCAGTACAATTATAGTAGTAGGAGAGGCCGTGTCTCCAATCCACCTTTGAAAACGATCGATATATTCCTTTAAAGTTTTGCTTAGAGATCTTGAATGCCTGAAAATTCACTGGATGGTTGGAGAGGCCGTGTCTCCAATCCACCCTCACATTCGGTCGAATTATTGTTTGAAAGTTGTGCTTAGAAATCTTGATTATCCACTGGTCGGTTGAAGGGGCCGAGTCTCCAATCCATCCTGACATACGGTCGATTATTCATGCAAGGTTGTCATCAGAGATCTTGGTTATTATTATTATTATTGAATATTCACTGGATGGCTGGAGAGGCCGTGTCTCCAATACACCTCCCCCCTCGGTCGATGTATTCATTTAGCGTCGTTAAAATATTTAGGACTAACTGGATGGTTAAATACACCGTATCTTCAATCCGCCCTCTCGTTCAACGACACAAACAACGGGGCAATCTCATATTGCAAGTCAATCGGCAAATTGAAGACATGCCAGGATAGCGCTATGTAATGATGCAAAAGAACATTCGAAGCTGCTAACTCTATATAAGTCGTTATAGTACGAGCAACATACATTCATAGGATTGTTATTAGTAAAGTTTTGATGACAAATAGGTAACTGAAAAGGCAGGTACTGGCAGGAACGGAGAAATTTAATCGGCTAACAAGGTCAGAGGAGTCAATCTGGCCGACCATCCGCTTATCGAGGAACATTACGCCTAGTGAAATTCTACGAATTTCCAGAGAAGGCAAACTAATGAGCAGAAGCCTATTTCTGTATGGAGGAAGGTGAATATTTGTGTTCCAATTAAGACCTCGTAGAGCAAAGATCAAGAATCGCTTTTGAACGGACTCAATCAGCTTTATGTGCTCTTGATACACAGGGCACCAAACACACGACCAATACTCAAGTATTGGGCGGAGCAACGATGTGTATAGAACTTTTGTGAGATTCGGATCATCAAATTCCTTAGTCTCCGTCTGACAAGCCCAAGCACACATGGCTTTATTAGCGGTAGAGGAAATATGCAAATTAAAACTTTATTTAGGATCAAAAAGAACACTCAGATCAATCATGGTGGATAAATGTTCCAAGCGGGTGCCATTTAATGAAGAAGAAGCCAGGACAGGGTTCACTCGGTGGAGTCATAAACTTGCATTTAGAGCAGTTTAAAATTAACAAATTGACTACGCTCCAGCCCAAAAATGAGTCCAAGTCGGCATGTAGGAGATCCGAACCAGATGGTTCCGATGGTGAAAAAGATAAGCAGATTTTCACGTCATCCACGTACATAAGAGTTCGGGAATAAGAGATAATTTGAGATAAGTCATTGATGCACAGTGTAAAAAGTAAGGGGCCCAAGTGACTACCCTGGGGCACACCAGAGGTTACCTCAATCGAGTGTTTTTAAACAAAACCTGCGAGTCCTGTTTACAAGATAGTTTTCAATCCATATTCAAAAGTGCTTCGGAAAACATAGTAAGTCTAGCTTATGAATTCAAAGTGCATGGTTGACAGAGTCGAAGGCTTTGAGAAATCCGTGAAGATCACATCCGTTTGTTTACCAACTAAAAATCCATCCATAACAAGTGAGGTGAACTCAAGTAAATTGGTGGTGGTTGACCTTCTATTTTTTCTTCACTTTTTTGGAAATTTAGGATTTAAAATTCACCTGAGTGTCCTCAACTACCAAAAGTCTTTCTATTGCATAAAACTGCTTTTCACTATCATCGCTCAGAGCGTTTTGGTCATTAATACGCATTTATAATTTTGATACCAGCCAGAGAACATTTTATATTTTATAATATGTGCAATAAATGCCATTTTTTTCTTAAATTACTCTTTAAGTTTTTGATGCTGCAATGCAACCATGCGTCCAAGAATTTACATAGTACAATTAATTGCGACTCACCATAGTTTTAGTACTGTATATCTGTGCTGCAGCCATTTGAGCACCTGGTCACTCTAGTACTAAATTATTTTTTCGCGTCTGCGCTGTAGCTTTGTTGACGTTATTCATTTTAATTAATTTGAAATAAAGTGCAACAACCTTTTCCATTTATATACAGCAATGTGTTAACTAAATGTAGGCGTGTTTAATGTGCGCCATAAAATGTCACTAAATATTACGGTGAATGGGAAGTTTAGAGCATGTAATAAACCGAGCATTTTGGATGATCCAGTGCGTTTCAAAAAGCAGCTGGAATGTGAGCTTAGGAAACAGCGGTTGCTCGAGGTAACTATGCTAGACGCCTAACGAGCATGCGAAGTGAATCGATTGCTTGACCTTTATGCAAATTTTCAGGTACGTGAGGAGTCAAAAAATATAGCGCGTAAAATACGGAATGACGTGGCTGCCGAAAAGGATAGGCAGCTGAGAAACCTTGAAGCGATGAAAGCACAAGAACTGGAATGTTGGCGCAAAACGGTATTAGATCAAAAAAACAATGAATATCGTCAAGCAATTTTTCAAATTGGCACAGCGCACAATGCTGCTAAATTGGAGAACGAATCAATGGCACAACGCAAAGCTGAGCAGGAGCAGCAACGTAAGTTGTTCAAAAAGAAAATGAATGAACGCTTGAGTGTCAAGCGGACAGAGGCTTCGACAAAGAAAACTGTGCAAACCGCTGCCACTCAAACCCCAAAAGTGCTTTTAAAAGAACAAAAAAAGAAGACACCGAAAAAAAGAAAACGAAAAAATTGCACAAAAAATCACATTTCTACTTGCCATTGTTCCAGTGCGGAAAGTGAGACTTTAAGTGAAGATAGCAGTGACGAGGAAGAACAGCAAGTGGGCAAAAATTCGAGACCACAGCAGCAAAAGCAAGATGGAAAGAAAATTGTGAAGCAATCAAAGCAAAAAGTTATCGAAGTGGACAGTGACGATTCCATTCAAAGTCCAGCTACAAAGTCGGTGGTGATTTGTCCATGTCCAGAAGTAATTAAGTGCCCTTGCAATTGTAGTTCCTCATCTTCTTCACAATTGTCAATCACGTGCACCGATGAAGTAGAACCTGCGCTCCCACCTTGTACGTGCAATAAAAACCAAGGGCTTAGTAGAAATCCCCCAGTAATTATAGACATCGATGTGGATAGCAGTGATTCGGTGACAATAACACGTGGTGAAATTAAGGACAGACATGCCGAAAGTAACCGTCAATTTAGTCATGTTGTGCGGGAGAGTAGTCCTGACAAGCGTAGACGATCTTCTCTTAAAGGCAATACAACAATCAATGCTGATGCACACAATAAAGTAGCATCAAAAGTACACAAACCGCGTTTTACACAAGTTTCAAAACTTGTTAGTGGAAAAAGTGCCACCGGTGGTGCACAACCATCACCCAGGGCGCCGCCACCTTCGCTTGCTGTTACATCTGCCACTTCTGCCGATAAATCACCGCGTAAAAGTAGCACGTCTGGAAAGACTTCTGGTGACTTTCAAGTCACAGTATCACGTGGAACATTGAACTTAGATAGCGATGGTAGAAGCGAAAACGTTAAAAGTGTAGGCGAGAATAGCCTTAGTCATGTACAATGTTATGATTACAATAATAAATATCAGCGTACTTACCCACATCCTGCAGAGGGTCTAGTGCGTGAGCCCACCGTGCGTGAGCGTAACGAACCGAATGCGGTAGAACAAGCGGGAATAGAGAGGGAGTTAGAATTCGAGAGAGAACGTGAAAAGGAGCGAAGACGGTAAGTGAAATAAAGAGGCGGAAACGAGGTAGTGATATTTTTAAACGTATCATTTTATTTAACAGAGAACGATCTGAAGAACGCGGCCGTAGGGCGCTTGAACGCGAGCAAGTCCGACGTGATTGCCTACAACTTACAGAAAAGTTAGATGCTTTGACAGAGCAGTATCCGCAGCTATTGAATCCGCCAAATGTATCCAAATATTTCTTTTGTTTTTTGTGTACAAAATTTCTAAATTTAAACTAACTTCATTTTATACCTGTTTCTACAGATAAACTTTTATGATCATCAGCTTCAGGCAGAACGTACTGAGAAAAAGCGAAACGCCGCTGTGGAAGAATTATTTTTACGTCCAGCTATTATAACCTGCCCAGAAATTGCTGAACAACAAACAGGTACCAAAAATCAAAACCGCCCAGACAAAGCCAACAAACACAATGGAGATGTGAATTTAGGCGCACCAGGTCCGAGTAATGAAATTAATATTACTGGCTCCACAGATAGTTGTGCTACAATATTATTGGGTTATGTTGAGGACCAGCAACAAAAAATACGAAATGATTTGCATCAGTATGCTGCTGGTGGCCACCGAAAACAAAATGTGCAAAAAGCAGAACGTTTGACGAACCTTTTAGAGCGAATTGAAGAATTGCGCAAAGCTTTATGTGAGGAGTTGAGTAAAAACGGAAATAGTGACAACATGGAACAGGTCATAAATGGGGTTAGCGATGTGCGTCGAGAACGTGAGCGCATATCAGTAAATGATTTACATGCGGCTGAGGGAAGAGTGTCACCATTGGAAAAGCATTTACATGATATGGAACATAAAGAAGCTGTGCTGGAGCAGAAGCTACGTGAATTATGTAAAATGCGTAAGCCAGATGCGAATGCAATAGGCCGGCGGGGAGGAGCAACTATACAAAGTAGGCTATCTTGTTTTCTTTCTCGTTTTTAATGTCTGGATTTAACCACTTTTGTTAACTTTCTTTTTAGAATCAACAGGAAAGGAGTGTAGAGTACAAACTACGGGTACTAAGCCTTTGGAGATTATAATAAAACTGAAGAATGAAGGTAGGCGAAGCGGAAAATCAAAAGCAAAAAAGTCTACAAAAAGTCCACGTAAACTATCAACACTTATCGATACTCCGACGCGTAGAGTAGGGGCGAAGCGATCGCAGCAGCAGATTAAACAATCTACAGCAATCACACAAGGCGGTATCAACCGTCAAAATTCGTACGATTCAAACTCTACATCGTATCGGAGCCTGCCACCTCGCATTACTAATGAGGTGGATGCATTAGTAGAACGTTTAGAACTGAGTGATGGTTCTGCAGAGGAGGAACAGGAAGTCAATGAGTATGCGTCAACGCGACAAAATGGTACTAACGTACCTACTGGCGCTATCCATGCAGGAGCACGCCAAGCTAAATCAACTCAAAGCACTGCACGTTTAAATCCACTTATTGCACACTATGTGCAGCGCTTGCTGGGAATGTCACGCAGTTCTATACGCGCTCTAGGCGTCAGCTCCTCTGATATTGAAACACCCTCCTCTTCCGTTATGAACATCAGTACGAATCGCACGGGTACCACTGGCGATATGATAGAACCACAGCAGCGTCTACAGCGCGTACAAAGATTTATAGAAGAAAATCGAAGCTTTATTAATGAATTAGAGGATACCTTACGCTCACAGCAAAGTGATGTTACTCTAGAAACAAGCATACGTATGTTTGAGGAAATTTGGCAACAGCGTTTGCGTAACGAAAAGCGAGCAAGAAGTGAAAAGGCGTTGAAAGAGCAACCAGAAAGCAGACAGAAAGAAGTACAACGTAGGCCAGATCAAAGGGCTCTTGCTGGTAGCGGCGTAAGAAAGAGTTTACAACAAGAACGTTTAGCAGGCAGAAATGTGCTGCCTGAGAAAATTCAGGTAAGACCATTGGATAAGAAGGTTTCAGAACAGAGAAGATCACTTCAACAACAACGAGTTTCCGAAAATCATCGTTCACTGCCTGCTACACCAGCTATGCCACAGAATCAACAACAACCCTCGGTACAACCACCAGTTACTCAAGCAACGCAACAAGAAAATCAGCGCCAGTTTATACAAGAGGATGATAAACTCGACACTCGTAGGCCTACAGACTCAAAACAACCAATACGAGAGTCACTACGTAAACGTGATATTTCAGTAACCACTGAAGAACACCGTGCTGAAGAACAGATAGCGCGCTATGAGCAGCTCACCGAGAACTGCACTCAACGTATAGCCGAACTAACAGAGCTCATACAAAAAGTACGAACCGAAAAGAAACGTCTCATGGAGATTACACTTAGTTCGGTAAGCGAAGAACGTAACTCAACCGAATATATCGAATTACCTGATGGCACACGAAGACGCTCAAATGCCTCCAGTGTTAGCAGCAGCCGAAGTAGTAGCGCGAGCGTTCGCGATGTGCTTAAAACTCTACCAACCATATCTTTGGATGACATACCAAACAGAGGCGGATCAGATTCGTTGGAGCAGCAAGCCATAACCACATCTGGTGAAGGATTATCAACACTTGATAATGGAAATCCACCGCTCGAAAAGCACAAACCGACGGGCATTAGTCGTGATAGCGGTATCTCTATTTCCCGTCCATTGACTTCACAGGATGTAGAACCAACATCGCAAGCATCCACAACAACGCATCCTAGCACTAGTGGTGCACCACGTAAAAACCGTCCACCACCAACAATGCAACGCTACAGTCCGAATTTTGCAGAAGATGATGTGGTACACGAATTGTCAACCATACTTGAGGTGGATACACCGGGGACATCGCGTGTTAATGCCACAACTACAGGATCTGTGGCAAAGGAAGCGGTGGAGGTAAACCGGCAAAGACGTCTTCAACCACAACCATTTCCAACCTTCGAAGAATATGCTCGTGAAATGAATTTGGATGTTACGCAGCTAGACGCGGACACCAGCTTACGCATACATCAAGAGTTCGACACTTTGATTGCTAATCTGCGCTCCATGCAGGGTGGTGCTGGTGAGTTATTGCTTTATGAAAATTCAATTAAGTACTTTAGCCTATTCTATTGCAGTTCCAGACTATATGGAGTTTCCATCGTTGACCGGTTATTTGCGCAATTTGAGCGGTCATCAAGAAAACGGTGATAAGTGTGAATCACCAGAGACAATCGATGACCTCATATCTTGCCTACGTATTGCAAATCTCTCTTTTAAAGCCTTCCCATCTCGGCAAGAATATATACGTCAAATGGCTGCCAACTCAGCTAGTGGAGAATTCATCGACAGCGCCAGCCTAGAAAACATAACCGATGCACGCACCAACACTGAAACGGAATCCGAATCAATTAACATCGAAGACGAGCTAAAGCGTCGACAAATATTACAAAAATCTTTCCGTATTGCCAAAGGGAAAGAAGAGATTTTTTCATCAACAGCAAGGGATGGTGTTGAGCATGCGCGCAGAGATTTGCGTGCATTTACCACAGAAAGTGGTATTGAGAAGATCTCATCAACGTCAGATAATGGATCTGGTGAATTTGAGCGCCAGCTATTTAGTTTGGGTATGAAATGGCCTGCAACTATGAGATCGCGTACAAAGGAAGCAGATGCGGTAGGCAGAAGCAATACTTCGTCCAGTCCTGAACGTGTTTTGCATACTGATGGACGCGCTGCACCAACGGAACAGCAACGTGTTAGTCCAAGAAAAGCTGCTAGAGATACATTACAAAAGAGTCCACAACGTTCGCCAATGGCAAGTGCCAAATGTACACAAGCAATTAGTAGTACTAGGAAAGAGGTGAAATTCAAAAGTCATACTAAAGTCCGTTCACCAACACATAGTCCAGTGCGGTCAGCAGATCAACAGCATACAAGTGAAATGTCACCAGATACTACGAAGAATCAGCCACAGCCACGTCCAAACGATGCATCGGCAGCACATGACGCAAGGCGACAGAGTAAAAGTGTAAGTTATTCAATTTATTTAATAAAACGAATTTCTAACTATTTGTAATACCTTCTTTAAACTTTCTCTACCTACAGCCTCATCGCAGCTCACATCGTTCCAGCGATTGCGAATTTGTTAGTGACTTTGGACGTCCCTTAAATTTGCGTGAGTTTCTTACCAAAGAACTGCTAAAACACGCCACATCTTCAAGTTCTTCAACGCCTACAGATGAATCATTACGTAGCGGTTTTCTTCGATCCATTATCGATACTATGACCCCGCGCACTATTAATGGTGGTGGCAGCAATCAACTAGATAGACAAAAGACTTCAACGCCAGTTACTCATTCAGCAGCCTCAACTTCACATAGTAGTACTGGAGATCGTAGTGGGAGTGGCAGTGCAGGAAATACGCCATCACAACTTTTTTCAGGTGAAAGTTGTATATCATCTGTGCGATTTTTTGAACGTTCAATAACACGCACTTATCCGTGTAAAACGCCTTTAGCTGGCGGTGAACAACAACATCTAAAAGATGCAGACGAGCAGCAAAATACTACTGCGAAATAGTTTAGTGACAAAGCACTGGTTTTATGATTAATTAGAGATACATTACTGGTTTGTTGTAGCATCTAAATCATATCGAAAAGGTTATGAAGCTAATAAATATTTGGGTTAGGAATTAGAAAATTGATTGGTTAATGTACGCACGATACTTGTTTTTGGTTTATCTATGCGGATCAAATATCCCATATATTTATTGGTTTCAGTAATAATTTCGACATAAATGGAATTCTATATCAACTACCTATATTTCTGTTTTAAAACTTGACGAAATTTAATTTGCTCATATACTTAGGAATTAGACAAAATTGCAAACTTTTGAATAAATAACATACATACCATATTTATATAACGCGATGCATACATATATTTTAAGTAGAGAAATAAGCTACTTTGTTATTAGTATAAATGCCTATTTGTTAAAGATTTTATATAACATTTGCATGTAGTATGTTGGTGATGGAAATATTGAGTTTTGAATTAGACTTAAATTCATATACGCTCATACATAAAATATGTTTTTAATTAGTCTAATTTAGTTTGGTTTATTTTAGAACGCAATATTTGTAAGAGCGTACACATTTATGTATTGTTATTAAATAATAAAGACTTCAAACTTTTACGCAGCAAGAATTTAGAGAATGAAATTTAAATAATATGCAATGTGAGTAATATTTTCGAACATATATGAATGAGCCATATGAATAAAAAATAAGCAATTACGTGTCCCAAAAGCTTAATAGGTAATTGCTAAGTTTTTATTAAATCAATTCGATGCATGATAAAAATATAAAGTATTATCATGGGCCAATGTACGTATCTGTAATGATGTACTTAGTATAGCATTTTATATATATTTCTCTTTAGTCAATGTCGTTTGGTCAAGGCAAACCTAAGAAATACAGAAAAGATACCACTATCTTTGACGAATTCATCCGTTGCAATAGACTCAATCTATTTTTTCAAGGTAAAAATAATTATGCTTATAACCTTTGTGCTTTAGCAAATGAAATATATAAAATTTTATTTTCCCTTTTGTTTCAGACAAGCCATTCAGCCTGCATAATCTGCAGCCAGAAAACCTTCAAGCAGTGCAATGTAAAGAAGATTTTAGTCTGAAAATATTTGAAGAACCGTCTGGTGATTTATTTGAAGTTCATAAAGCAATTTATAACCCACTTGCAAGAAAGATTTTTTTTAAATACTAAACTAATTAAGTTTTAAGGCAAACTCGAAAAGTCCTCCGTAATCCACCAACAAGTATTAGACAAATAATTGAGTTTTTTGTTCACTTTTTTATTGATTAGGTATAAAAATAGGTAAATATACATACATTAAGTTTGAATATTTTTATATCTAATACTTAAATATTGCATTATAAAAGTGAATAAAATATTTGTATATTTATTGGTATAACCTTAAAAGGTTTCAGTTTCAAATATAAGTAAAATATTTTTGTTGAAAGTACATACTTATCACTAACAGTATATTTTACAAAACTAAAATAATGTTTATTGCTAGGTAAAAGCTTAATACATTTGTTTTCCTAATATTTGGCCTTAAGTATTTTTCAAAAACTGCAATTTTTACAAAAATAGAAAAACTTGTCATCAATCTGAGAAGACGTCATATAAGTCATAATCCGCATAGTATTTGAGTAGATGGCGGTCGATATACATTTTGTTAAATTCGGATTAAGAATTTGATTTTACTTACTATTGGTAAAGAGAGTTTCAAAAACAGCCCAGAAGGTATTCGGCACTTGCTGGTGAAAGCAGAGGAAGAAACGACTGACCAGCCATTTTGGACGACCCTAATCGTTTAGACACTTAAGCGCCATTTAAAGAAGGAATAAAGAAGAATCTTAGAAACCGTACTTAGGTATTTTTGAACGGCTGTGACATGGATAAAAATTAGTTTCTTTGAACATAAACAAAGAACTTGAGTTTAAGTGGTACATTTTTTTTTTGGTAAAGAGATTTTATTTATGTCTTATATACTTGGGAGTTCTAGCCAGCGATCGATGTTTGGTCGAAAAATATTTTTTAGAAATATTTGTTTAGAGTAAGTTTGCGACCGTATTTATTTCATGGCATTACGTTATTCAATATTGAGCAAAAACATTTTCTTGCTTTCCAAAAAAGTCTTTGTAATTCTAAACGTATGCTGTAGGAATAATAGATACCTAAATTTCCCTTTCAAATGTCCCGGAATTGATGTAAATATAGCATTCATACATAAAAAACAAAAAAAATTTATTAACGGAGTTGCATTTTCGAGACTGTTACTATTTCACTTGCTATAATCCTGTTAACTTTCTAATATTTAGTCACAGTAAAACCTTAACAACCTATGCCTCAGTATTCATTCTGCCGTAAAGGGTCACTGATTTGTGATGACATTACAACATACAACTTATATTAGAAGTTACGTGGGATAGGAGGATACTTTAGTAGCATAGTTACTTACTGCTGGACCACATTTTGCGTTTATTTAAAAAAAAGTTACAAATATATTTAAATATTTCAGGTTTTGTTTGTATTACGTTAACATTTTGTTTGAACTTGGTAGACCTTCCAAAAAGGCGAAAATTTGTATAAAGGCAGTTTCAATTTTATAACTATTTTATTATGTTTTCCTATGCTTACGTTAAACTTAAGCTTTAAACTGAGAAATGCAGCGCAAGCAACGACCTACGCAATTTTAAGTATTGTTTATTTGTTTTACGTATACACTTGCTACATCCACAAATTGCAACCCCATTTCATGAACGCTGCATTTTGTGATATGTCTCATTGGCGATCTTCTTCAGTGATTCCGCTTCAGCACCAGTAGCATCCACCATTTGCCGAAAAGCACCACCCTGTTTCTTTAGCAACAAATGTGGTATATCGAATTCGCGTGCACGTCCATCATCCATAACAAGTATGCGATCCGAATCCATAACGGTATGTAAACGATGAGCTACAGTTAGTACCGTGCAGTGTTTGAATTTTGTGCGAATTGTCATTTGAATGAGCGCATCGGTTCTAAGTATAATAAAACATAAGTTATACATTTGTTATACTAAAAAAATAAATTAATAAATTCCAATACGTACTGTGGATCCACATTTGCGGTAGCCTCATCTAGCACCAACACTTTATTATTACGCAATATTGCACGCGCCAAACACAAAAGCTGACGTTGACCAACACTGAAATTGCTGCCACGCTGGGTAACCAAATAATCTAAGCCCGGTATAGCACCTTTTAATTCGACCTACATATAAACAAAGTTAAAATTTATAATTCAAATTACCTGGAAATATACAATTGGGGTATGCACGTCAGCGTGTTAAGTGAATTAGCTGCTAAATTTGATTTTATACACTGAGCAAAATACATACAATACTAGCAGCTTCGTTGATAATCAAACCTGCGTGCATACCCCAAATGACTTAACGTACATCTTCTAAAGCGCGCCATAAATCAGCATCATTATACTTATCAAACGGATCCAAATTGTAACGTATAGAGGCGGAGAAGAGCACCGGATCTTGTGGTATGATTGAAATTTTCGAACGCAACGCCTCCAATGAAATGCTGCCCGTCTCAATGCCATCAACGAGTATGTCACCCTCGAGATGTGACAGACGAAAGAGCGCACCTATCAGTGAACTTTTACCAGCACCTGTGCGTCCTACAACACCCACCTTCCAGCTGGGTTCGATGCTAATATTTAAATTCTTCAGCACAGGTGGATTGTTTGGATCATAACTCAGCGATAGATCTTTGAACTCAACCTGTCCCTGTGTTGGCCAATTACTGGGTGGTTGCTTCGTTATTTCAGACTCCTGTTCGAGATCGGTATATTGCAAAACACGCTCTACGCTGGTCATTTGTTGCAGCGATTCGGCTACTTGTCGCACGCCATACTGCACCATGCCCGTTAGAATCATGGCTTGTGATATAGCCAAACCCACATTACCGCTAAAAGTTTCTAAAGTTAAAAAAATAAAAATTTTATAGAAAGTAAATTATAAGAACCTTTATAGCAAATACTTACGAGTGCCCAATAGCGTAAAGCTAAATGTTACCGAGGCAAGGAAACAACAACTAACAAAATCCAACCACAAACCCAATGCTGTATTAGTAGCCATTGTCAATTGCCAGACAGCGCTATGCACATCTTGCAAAATATCAAATTCCTTGATCACAACATCCTGTAATTCGCGCGCACGTATCGTTGCAATGCCAGTGAGTGAGGCTGAGAGATGCGAGAAGACCGGACTACGGCCTATGAAAAAGAAAGCAGAAAAAGTTGACGAATTTTTATCTATCAAAATCGATGTGGTGTACACTTACATATGCCCTCCAAACGTTTGAGATCTTGTGATGGTCGCAAATACAGCTGCAATATGCAGTAATCAACTAAAGCCACTATACATATGGCCACCAGTAGTATGGGATTGATAACGGTAATCACAATTAATATCCCGAACATAATCAACGCTATTTGTATGAAATCCATGACTGACTTTGGTAGATATTCATCAATGGTGCCCATATCTTTGGAAAAACGATTCAAAATGCGTCCAGAGGGGTTCGTGTCAAAGAAGCGCATTGTGGCGCGTAGTATGCTGCCGAACATGCGATCGTGTAGTACTTTTGAAGCGTGCATACAGATTTTGAAGAAGAGATAGCCACGAAAGACGGTCATCTGGAATGGAAAAGAAGACAGCTTAGATATAAAGATTTACATTGTAAGCGGCGATCTTTAAGAGGGAAAAGTTTAGTTGAGCTTCGTAGAGATTAAGTTAGAAGTGTCGTAAAAGCTGTTGTTGTTGTTAAGATTGGAGTCCACAGAAACTAGCAGTTTCAACAGGGTTGGACCAGACTGATATTGGTGTTAGAAGTGTAGGTTTAATTGAACAGTTAAAGAGATGTTTAGTATCGTGGGGGGACATAGCATTTGCAGGGCTGGTATTTGGTATTTATGGTGTGGTTGAATCTGGATAAGTAAGGGTTTAACCTATCAAACTATCCAGATCGAAGTTGGGCTGGTATAAGTCTAGTTTCCCTCGAAAGACGCTCTTCTCTTCGGCTATATCAGGTGGTTGGATGTTCACAGGCCAAGATCTGAGGCCCTGTCTACCGACTCAGTGTATAGGTCGTTAAGAGCCCGCCTGTGGCTACGCAGATCAAACGGCAGGGTAATGTGGTGCCGGATGTTGTTGTTGTATTAGCGACTACTAACCTGCCTAAAGTACCAACACTGTCATCAAGCTCTTCTAACGGAAGTCCCAGAAACCTCGCGGTTTCAACAGGGGTGTACCATAATGAAATTGCTGTTACAAGAGTAGGCTCGGTTGAGCAGATGAACAGATGGTTAGTATCGTGGGGAGACACGCCGCATGCCGGGCATACATTTGACATGTCAGGGTTCAGTCTGGATAGGTAGGAGTTTAGTCTCCTACAGTATCCAGAACGAAGTTGGGCCAGCATGACTCTTGTCTCCTTAGGCAGTTCGCGTTCCTCATGGGCAACAGGTGGTGATTGTGCCTGTAGGACTGCATTCACCGGACGAGAACTGACAAAGGAGTTTACCGATTCCGTGTGGATGAGATTGAGGGCCCGCCGATGCACCTTTGGATCAAACGGCGCAAAAATGTGATGTCGAATCTCGTCATAGTGCTTACGGAGGTGACTCCTTATTCTCCTGGATGGCGGATTTTTGTATAGCAGTTGAACAGGAATTGCCTGGTCAACATCTCGCTTTGCTCTTTTACACCAACCATTTTAGCCTCACTGTGAAGGTGATGCTCAGGAGACATAAGGAGGCACCCCGTGGCAGTTCTGAGTGCGGTGTTTTGGCAGGCCTGCAACCTCCTCCAGTGTGTGTCTGCTAGCCCCGGCGATCATATAGGCGTCGCGTAGCTCAGAACTGGCTGGCCGATTGCCTTGTACGTTGCCAGTAACGTTTCTTTATCTTTCCCCTAAGTGCTGCCAGCTAGTGACTTGAGGACTTTGTTGCGGCAATCGCGGGTACATGACCCCTAAGATTGTAGGGTGTGTGACAGTCGGAATTTTGATGACATCGACGTAGAGGTCTAATTCCATGCTCACCTGCGCTGTCCACGTCGTAAGTAAGGTGTCCGAGGACTTGGTCGGTGACAGTGTCAGATTGCGTCCAGCGAAAAACCCGAACAGGGATGGGAGGTATGAGTTAATTCTTGAGCGGAGCTCGTCTACAGAGGGGCTCGTGCAGTCATCGGCGTAGGAGACGATCGATACACCCTACCCTGATCTCATCATAGTGCTTACAGAGATGCTTTCTTATGTCTCTGGGTCGGAGCTGCATCGAATAGATGACGGTTTGGGTGACTAGGTTTATGGCAGTACCGTAAAACCTGCCTGCTTAACAGTTCTCTAACATTGAACATTGATGTCGGTGTTTTGGCAGACTTACAACATCGGCGCAGCGAAATCAATAACCGATCGGCCAATAGCCTTTTATGTAGCAAGCAACGGTCCACTGTCCAAACTTCTTGATTTGAATGTTACTGACGTTTCACTCAACTCGGACAAAATCCAAATAAAATTTGCCTAGCATTAACCCAAAAGATTATTGGATCATCTCCACTCCATCTATACCCCGAATATGCCCGTGGTACGTGTGCCTGTCTTAAGAGTCGACTAAAATACCCAAAGTTAATGACGTGGAACGTGGTGATTGATCTAGAGACTTAGAAATTCCCACTGCTCATACCAAATCGGTCCCGGGACTGTCGGTGATGTACCGCAAAGACAACGGCTAAGCACAACCAAAACCTTCGGGGAGTGTTTTTGTCTTTAAAAACAAGAGCATCTCCACTCCTCATGTCGGATGGTCCTACAACTTTATGACTTTTGAAAATTATGATTTCTTCGCGGCTATGCCAGTCAGTGAGTGTATCCCAGGAATAGGAGAAAAGTACCCAACTGGAAGGAGTTTGAAAAGCCAAGGGGTTGACCGAAAAAAGGTTACATAGTAAACCGATATATGACTCGAAATGACTGACGACATCAGATGAGATGGACGTTAAAGTATGCCAGACAAAAGTTCCTAGGAACATCAAAGCTTCAAAGATTTCAAAACGAGATGTATGAGCGGATATTGGCGACTTGTAAACCGGCGTACTCTGTTATGAAGTGAACATTTTAATTTTGTATATATAGTAGAGATATATATATATTTCATATTTTTCACCACTTCACTTACCACACAAACACCAAGGATTAGTGCACCATATATATACAAGCATTCAAAAGTGGTGAACATCGTCGGCTTATTTAGCGAACGCAAATATTCCTGTTGTGTCCAAATGTTCACAAAAAAGTCCGAACCACTACACACGACTTGCGACAGCAGCATAACCAAAGTCATAAAGACTATGCCGCACACACTGCTGCCAGCACGAAAGTATTCCCACCATACGCGACCAGAAACGCCACCTTTGCCTTGATCCTCCGCATTGTCTGAATCTTCAGAGATATTTTGTTCCGAACTTACAGCCAGACTAGCAGACTTACGTGTTAGAGAGCCCTCATTGACACTAGTACGACGTAATGGTTGGTAACCATCACGTACACCATCAATATACGGGATATCCTCCTCTTCGTATGTGGTCAAATCGTTTGATAGAACCGATTCATTTTCACTCTCCGCAATGTCGTCCTTCTCTTTAATGCGTTCAAGCAATTTAGCAAAATCCAAATCACTATTGGATAACTCTTCATATGTGCCTTGCCGTGAGATTTTGCCATTTTCAATGATCACAATCCAATCGGCTTCGGTAAGGAAATGTACTTGGTGTGTAATTAGGAGCCGCGTGGCCTTTTCAGTAGCCAAACGACCGCGTGGACCAATGACCTCATCGAACAGATGACGACCAACATGCGCATCGACAGCACTTAACGGATCGTCAAGTAAATAAATGGATGCGGCCTTATAGACAGCACGGGCCAAACTGAAAACGAATTAAGGAGAAAATGATGTTAGTTATTTGTTAATTATTTGGTTCGTAATATATTTAAGATGATTTGATCAATAGCATGCTTATGGTGTACCTAGAACCTTTACTATAAGCCTATATGTATCTAACGTTTCCTAATCAGTTCAGGAATACGGGGAAGGAACCCGATTCTATGTACTGGAGCAACTCTGGATTAAGTTTACCCAGGGCCCGTACTGCAGCATAGCCCCCACACTGCTATCGTCTCAACAGCTCCTTGCATCTGGTCTTCTTAACCTAACCCTGGACAAAGATACTGAATCTGCTGCATATGCTAGATCTTTTTAAAACGATCAAAAGAAGTCTAGTGGTTCCACAATACACAGATCAATAAGTTTCGCCAAAACTTGTTTGCTGTTTACGCTTCAGGGTCTGCCGAATCTTGCATTCCAGCCTATTCCCTCACAGTTAAATGCGACTGGCAGCAAAACTGCTCAGCAAAAACTCACTGGAAGCGAGATATGCCGAGGAACAGTCGGCAAATACGCCCATCGGTCCATTTTAATTATTTTCTTGGTCTAAGCCAGTTACTAATATGTGCCTGAGCTTGTAAATTTCCACACTTCCTCCACACCGGCCATCCATCAGCATCTTCATATCAACTGTCTTTTCCTCTTTATCTTCTTCCTCCTGTGCTTTTTTCCTTTACTTCCCTTCGAATTCCATTAATATTTTTATACTTTCTCCTTTTCCTCTACCTAATCATTTACCACTTCTCACCCCTTTCTTCTTACCCTTCTTCCAATTTTTCTTCACTCTTTCCCTGTTCCACTCAATAGAGGCAACGAATAGCATCACAAAACAACAGTCGAAAGCTGAAAATCCGTTGAGAACAAGAGAGTAGCTCTAAAAAAGGGGATGGATTTCCGATAAAAAAAACTAACTTCTGTCAAATTAATTAGGTTATTTAAAAATGGCGTGAAATTAATAAATACGACTTTCAGTCTAGAACGCAGAATCGGGGGTCGTGTGAGCTGTTTGCGTATGTGTGCCGCTCTACCTAAGACCTGACCCAATATCCATGAATCCACATTTTTTTTGATGTTTGAGAAATGTCTAAAATGATTTCCAAAATGTTTCTGCACTTGAGGTTGAAAGTTTTTTTTTTTTTTTTTTTTTATTTCTGTTTGTAAACCATTGGAGCTCATTTTCAAAGTGCACCTGCAATTTTTACACATGGCAGCACTGGTATTTTCTGTCATATCTGACATTAAAAATTAATCAAAACACGTGAGTGAACCAAATATTGCCAAAATTTTTGCCAAAGCATTAAAAAAGGAAAGAAATAAAAAGATATATATTTGTGGGACCAAAGATATTATTGAAAATATTATATTATATATATTTTATTGACCTTTGTGTTTTAATAATAAGTGTAAGAACTAAAAAAAACATTAAATGCGAAGTTTAATTTCATCAGTGGGAAAATGTAGATGGAATTCAAGTCGGAGTCCAATATTTTTTCAAGTGGAGAAATAAGCATCTTTTGATGTCAAAAATGTCCTCTTTTGCAGGAGAATGCACTGTTTCTACAATTTATCTAAAGTTAAAAAACAGTGTTGGAAATTGAAAAACGGATTTGATCTTAAATGAGATTCCAATGTATTTCCAACAAAAATGCTTATCAGTGAGTTGACACTGATCAAACGGATACCTGTATGGATTGGTGCATATCAGGATTGTTCGCTAGGGATATTTGTTCTTATTTCGGGGCGCTCAGTAGTTAGAAAGCCGCGTACGAGAGTGATTTCCTGTCATTTCTCACTCGTATGGGATTACAGTTTATATAAGTAGGAGATTAATTCCTCAGCGATTAAAAATAAGTACTAAGTATTTAAAATTTTTAAATAAATATATGCACGTACCGTAAATAAGTTATTATGTATTGCATTAATCATATCAATAATAATAACTGCAAAAGGTTGAAGGTGTTAAAAGTCATTACAGAGATAAGAATTAATGTCGCTGCATTTAATTCCGCAATGTTTTAGGGGTATAAATCCTACGGAGCAAATTCATTGAAATGGAAAGAATTTTCATACATTTTTTGAATAACTTCACACATTTCAATAAATTTAGTTTAAGGGCCGTTTACTTAATCTTATAACTTTAAAGCTATTCTTGTATATTTGTATATCCAGACTATCTCGAAAACCGCTCAAACGATTTGGATGAAAATTGGTACATACATAGTGTACCACATTCTAAGAATTTTTACCTAGGTGTTGCCAGATGGGATCTATTTACGGGGTTGCCACCTATCTCAATTTTTTTTAATTGAAATAAAACAAGCCAATATGGGTATCAAACGAAAGCTATTTCCTGCGTATTGAAAAAAAAAAACATTTTTGAGTAGGGTTGCCACTTATTGTTATTATATCTTATATTATTATATCTTATAATTTTTAACGAGCTATTCTTGTATGTTGACAATATCTCGAAGTCGCTAAACCGATTTCGATGAAATTTGGTATGTTCATAGGATACCACAAGTGTTGCCAAATTGGATATTTTCACGGACTTGCCACCTATCTGATTTTACCGAGATTCACACCAATCCAAGGGCCGCTAGGGTGTACCACGCAAAGGCTGAGCATAAAGCTCAGCATCAAACTTTTGAGATTTTCGGAGTGGAGCTAAATTCATCGATGTTCATACATGGTGTGTTATATGTGGCGTTTTCAAGAGTTAAGCGACCAAATACGTTAAAAGTAATGCTTTCGAAAGAAAATCAGAGACGTACTCCAAACATGGTATACCTGGAAGTGTTGGCTTAGATTTCATATGTATTAAATATAAAAAATTATGGATAATTCTCTCTTGAAAAATAAAGAAGTCAAAGAATGTTTATCGATATATGAAGCACAACCGAAAAATATACCCATGTGACACTATTCTTTCTCGATTTATTATTTGATAGCAATCGAAAGCCTCTAAGCATACAATTCAGCAAGAAATCTTGTAAAATCTTGTCAAAAATGTGGGGCGAACTTTTTTGAGCAGCCACCAAGGAGTAACTATTTGTATTCAAACTGTGTTACCAAAAAAAAAATATTAAACATGTTTCTATTATCAAGATATGTTTTTAAAATCTCTTTTTGAAACGCTCCCCTGCTGGTAAGTAAGATTTTACATGCAAACAACCAGTATATATTTACTGATGGATATCTAAAGCAAACCAAACTGTATGGCAACCTATGAAAATGCGGAGCAAAGCTCGGTCGCCCAGCTACTGACTGATTAACAGCTCAATCGGGAGTTTATCAGAGGTTGGCCCAAGAACCGTTTACTCTATGTCTGATTAGAAACAATTCACTGATTATCTTTTGACAAAGGACGAGCCACTGATTATGTTCTTAAAAGCTGTTTACATTAGTCAATTTCACAGTGAACTTCCTGTTGATTCGTCCAGGTTGCGTGGTTCATTAGTTGATAGGCAGCCAACTTTGAATGAACATTTCGTGCAACTGAAATTGATTCGAAAGTTGACTAATGTAAACAGTTTTTTATCAAAAAGAAAGTAAAAGCTGAAAGTAAAAATCTGATTTTGGAATAAATTGTTAAGCTAACAAATTTTGCGAGCTAAAGAGTTTAAAAATGTAATAATATCCATATAAGGAAGTCTCACAATCGAAATTTGTACACCAAAATGGTTCGATCGAACGTGACGACAAAAGAAGCTTTCACTTTTTATACGCTCACAATGACCAACTTTATCATGATAACATAATCACACTTTTGTGTAAACAAATTGCCATCCCCAGATTACTAATGATTAGGTTATCATAGGATAAAGTTTATCAGACATTGAGTAAACGGACTTAAGATTTACCAACAAAGCAAGACTTCAAGTTTTTTTAGCGAATCGGTTTATGACAGTAAGAATACTTTATGGTGCTTATCACAATCATATTTATATCTTTTATGAGCATTAAATGGTATTATAATTTTCGTCCGTTGTTTGTATGAGCAGGGCGATGAGCTGAGTCGATTTAGCCATGTCCGTCTGTCCGTCTATTTCAACGCAAACTAGTCCCTCAATTTTAGAGATATCTCGCTGAAATTTGGTAAGTGGCAGCCAGTTCGTAATATATTAATCATTTGTCGGAACCAACAAGATCGGACCAAAACAATGCATAGAGCTCCCATAAAATCGATTGTTCCCATAAACGGGTTTTGACCTATAAATCTTGCAAATAAAAGGCTAGGAATGTAAAATTTTGCAGGTTTAGTGCATTTTATATACGTCATGTGTGTAGAAAAAATCAGGCACATCGGACCAACATAAGATATAGCTCCCATACCATTGATTGTTTTGATATGGGTTTTGGGCTATAACTGTTGAAATTTAGGAAAACAAAATTTGGCAGCTAAAGTACTTATTATATATTTAATGTGTGTAGTAAAAATCATCAAGATTGGACAAGTGTATCGTATAGCCTCCATACAACACATTTTTCCGATAAACGGGGTTTTGGGCTATGTATCTTTAAATTAACAGGGCAAGACCGTAAAACTTTGCAGAGTTTGTACTTATTGTAAGTAAGGATCGGACACTCAAAAAAACCGCGATGCGTATTCATGAAAGGTATAAAGCCTTCGGCACCGCCGAAGACAGCGCTTTCCTTACTTGTTTCTACTAAGTTTATACGCGTGTCAAATGGTAGTAAAAATTTTGGCAACCATATTTTGAAAGCTAGAAATATATTTACAGACACCAGTTTTTATTATGAACGCGTGTAAGGCATTAGCTTTTAAGATAAGAGGGCAATTTATGGTGTGCACGCATTCGGTATCTATGTGTTCAGTCTGGATAAAAAAGAGTTTAGCTCATTACAGAATCCGGATCGATCCAGTTGGCCCAGAGTAATTATTGTCTACCTCTAAGACAAGAGGTCGTTCCTGCAGTTTCAACTTTGGATTAAAAGGATCTTATCATAATACTTTAGAGATCTATCCCTACTTTCTGGGTAAGCGGGTTCTTTTCCAAGCAAATGCTTATGAGTATGCTGGAGCTGGCCGATTGCCTGGTACGTTGCCAAGAACGTTTCATTAACTTTTCCCCATCTGCTGCCGAGTGAGTGAGAATTTTTTTGTAGCTATGCAAAGTAAGCTTGTTATCAAACGTCATCCCTAAGCTTTTGCGGTAACTGGATGCCATCGACGTAGACGTCTAATTCCATGTTCACAATGTCAGATTCCTCGAGACAAAATAATGGCATAAAATCGGTAGATAGGAATTTACTTTGGAGCACACCTCATCGAGGGATGAGCCAGTTGCCACTATCGCGCAATCGTCTGAGTAGGGAACGAGCGTGACACCTTCCAGTGGATGAGTTTTCTTTAGCATTTCTTTACACCACTTGACACGTGTCTTTTTTAGTTCTTCTTTCGTATTGTGTTTTCGTCGCAATGCCTAATGCGCTAAGCAGATACAGCGCGTCACCGTCGACGTCTCCGTCACATGTCAAAATTTAGAGCAAAATCTACTTTGCCGTATCCGTCGAATCTGTTGTCACGCACGCAAACACTCGCATTCTACTTAGCTGTCAGTTTTTTCAACGTATTGCCGTATTGTATCGATTGCCGATTTTGCTCTCAATTTTGGCGTATGAGGGATACGTCGACGGTGACGCGCTGTATCTGCTTGGCGCTTAAGGATGTCTGACTGACATGCCGATCTGACAAAATCATTGCACACATGCAAATTTTTTCGCCGACTGCTGGCAATACCCGGAGTGAGTACTTGATTCGACGAACTTTTGTAGTGGCCCTCGTAGCGACAGTTGTCATTAAAAAAAAGTTAAAAATAGCATGCGCCCCTAAAATGTTTATAAATGTTTTTTCTTAAGTATTTTAAATTATAACAAGAGCGCTGTCTGCTGGCTGTGCCGAAGTCTTTATACCTTTCATGAATGCGAAACGCAATTTTCATTTTCCGAATTTAATTTACAAATGTATTGGGCTATCTGTTAGATTGATCCGGTTTTTTTGGCTTAGAAAAATGGTTTTTATATTACAAACATACCAAATTTTATTTTTAAATTTTTTATCTCTAAAACTAAATCGACTCAGCTCATCATCCTGATCATTTTGCTATACTTATTGTTGGGTCTATCTCTTCTTCTTCTCATACCGACCAACATCTCACCAAAGTTATAATACCACTTAATATTCATGAGACGTAAATGACATCAAATAATTAGAGCAGTTAGCAATAAGCAAGGCGAATTTATATCAGGTGATAGCACGGCGAATTCGTTGCTGTATACACACACATACTTCATTTGTTTTGTTTTAGCTTTCACGATTTCTTCTGTCGAATTTCATAGAATTTTTAAATTTTGACCGAAGAAGCCACTGCTCAGATGTTCTTATGATATCACTTGTAAGTGAATTCGTCTAGGCAATAAGTTTCTACAACAGTCAGTTCTATGGAATAATCCATTCGTTTCCGATCAAAATATGTGGTGTTTGTTTTTGTTATTGTAATAAAAATAATTAGTTAAAATACATTTGTATAAAAACAATTCACCTGATACGTGCACGCTGTCCACCCGATAATGATGCTCCACGTTCGCCTACGATTGTCTTATCACCATTACTAAGCTGTTGGAAATCTGTTGTGAGTGCACAGCATTTTGTAACCTCATGATAACGTTTGCGATCATACGTTTCGCCGAATAATATATTGTTACGTACCGTGCCGGTAAATAGCCATGGCTCTTGAGCGGCATATGAAATTTCGCCTTGTATAACAACTTCGCCATCTGTTATCGGTAATTCGCCCAATAGCAATTGCAACAGTGAACTCTATAAAACAAAAGAAAAATTAAATATTTACAAAAAATGAATGACCGATTGATGATTAATCTATATATAGAAAAGAAAGTGACGTTAGTTCCAATGCTCATCTCTCAACTCAAGAACGCCTGCACCGATTTGGATGATTGACACTAACTAAGATTGTTCTCTGACCAGAATAGGAGAATATCCAATAAAATTTCCGAAAAATTCCTGAAAAAAAAATTTTATTTTCCCATACATTTTGCATGGTGCGAATTTTTTTTTTGTTAGTAAAGCTTAATAATGGATCGAACGATGGTGAAGTGGAATTGTGTGTGTGTGAAATAGTTACATCTATAGGGATAGGAATGGGGATAGGTATAGTAAAAGAGATAATGATAGGGATAGGGAAAGCCAACATTTCTCGATCCATTCAGGTAAATATCTGGGCAGAACAAAGTCTGCCGGCCCCTCTAGTATAATATAAATACTTAGTATAATCAGAAATGAAAGCAAACAGAAGCACCAAAACCGCAAATAACTCACCTTTCCCGCACCCACGGGTCCAATGACAGCGCACAATTGTCCTCTCTTTATCTCCATATTGATATCTTGCAATGTGTGTTGTGGTTTTTTCAAATCCCAATTAGCGTTCACCTGTTTAAGCAGAATAGCTTCACGTTCATCTCCTTTAGGTTCACCTTTTTTGTGTGTCAAACCAAAAGTTTTCTCATCATGTCCCTCTTCCAGTAGATACGCTTCAACGCGTTTTAAAGAAACTAGTGCCTCAGCACCAAAAGAAACTGCCAGTGGATACCAAATGGCAGCTACCAATTGCAATATATTGTAATAACTAGCCGCCGAAAAGACAATATCCGCTGAAACTTGATTACCCATCAGCACTGCCGCTGCAATTGTAATATATAGGGTGGAACGTTCCGTAAAAACCATTGTACTCAAATAGAAACCACGCAAATATGATGCATAACGTATCTGTTTGATCTCACGTCGACGTGCCTCACCCACCACAGCTTGAAAGGGTTTCTCCCAAGCATACATTTTTATAACTTGTATCCCTTGTACTAGCTCATTCATAATACCAACGCGTGCATCAGTACGTTCGGCAATTTTCAAGCGCAATTTCGAGGATAACTTACTAAACCCAGTTTGTACGGGTATAGTTTTGAGTAGTAAACCTACAACACCAACAACGGCAGCCAAACCAATGCGTAACCAAATGAGATAGCATATGAGCATGGCATTTAATGGCATAATCCAAATCCAATGCATAAAAATGAAACCATAATCAAGACGATTCACATCGTTAGAGAGCAAATTGATGAGGTAGCCAGCGGGTGTTTTGCCGGCGGAGCGCATCGAGAGTCGAAGTGTCTGAAAGAAAATGTGTAGATGGAATTATTATATAATATTATTATATATTAAACAGAGTAAGAAGATCAGACTATCTCGACTGCCGACTTGATAATGCCCTATCGTATAATTAGAATCGTATATAGTAGAACAGTTCAGCTCCGAGACGAGGAGTTCGGTATTACGAATTGAAGTGATTGGTTTACTGGCCTCGAATGTGTAAAAAAGCTAAGGTTAACTTTTTGTATATTGTCTTACCTTACGCAGCTGCCGTAGGGATTGATTTTCAAATTTTAATAATTTTTGTAAACCATGCTTTTAAATTATGCCAATATTTCTTGATTGGAAAAAATAGCAGTACCGAACTATAGCTTTCGAAATGGCGACTCTGTTAGCGGCAGATGTTGTGCTGTCCAAAAATTTACTTGGCTGCCTGTAAAAAAAACGTATTCCCTACCTCCACATATCTCGCTTTCTATTATTCTGCACCTCCATCTCCCTCTTTGCTCCTCCTTTTAATATTTCCTATTGCTTTTCGATTTGTTTCCCTTACCATCTTCTAATGTTCATCCATCATCCTGTGCATGTTCTTATTCCTCTTTATAATTGTATCCCGTGCTTAGGGACGTGTAATCGCCTACTTTTCCTAAACTATATATAGCCCATGATGCCTCCACTGATCACATAAACCCCCCACGAAAATTTCGGTTAAATCCGTCAAGTTGTATATAGCTTAATAATAAGAAGTTCCGCTGGTACGACGCTTCCGCTGTTGTACGACAAATTTACAAAAGAGCGCATGTGTGCAGGTGCGAGGGAGACAGCAAATGCAACAATGAGTATGAGGTAAAGAAGAAATGCCAACAAATAGACGAAGCTTCTAGCGATCAAAGAATAGATTAGAGATGTGAAGAAACTTCAATTGAGGTGGCTCTAGATCTCACGAGCACGCCACTCATCAATTTTAAGCGATAACTGACGACCGTGGTAAACTCAAAGAGAGGCCAAGTCATTCTCCACATATTTTATTCATCTTCTTCATCATTCGAAGTGATTTACTGTCAAAATATGCGAAGGATCGACCGGATGCATTCTGATAAAGGACTGCTTCTATCCGTAGCACTTTCACAAATCTTTATTTACACATTCGAAAAGGGCAAGATGGTCATATTTAAAAACGATATTTCTAAAATTATACTTACTAAAGTCGATGTATATTGGAAAGATTTTCCGTCATCCCTTGTCAAATTTGGTTTTGTAACAAACCGGTTTCGTCCTTCCGCCATCCTCAGTGTTTAGTTTCGTTCTGATTTGTTACAAAACCAAATTTGACAAAGTACGACGGAAAATCGTTCCAATATACATCAACTTTCCACCTAGTCGGAAAATCTACAAAGCAAAATAAATAAAAAAAAAATTTTACTTAAGTCCCCCTATATATTTCAACTGTACTTTGCATTCGACAAACTTACCTTTCTATAAATAAGAGAGCAGCAAGCAATACGCATGCGCGCACCCATCAGCCTTTGTCTCAAGTCCACATGATGTATCAAAAAGCAACCAAGTAGCGTAGATAACACCAATATAGCGCCCAGCCAGTAAACATCATTCAATATAAACAAAAGCGGATCTTCGAAATCACTCAAATCTGACTGATCATCAGCAGCAAGCAAAAATGTGTCTGTACTCGGCTTTCCGGTGACACCAATCGTATTAGAAGATGCTATAAGGAAAGAAAAAAAAACAATCAATTGTTGAAAATCTTTTTTGAAAAAAACATTTAAAAAATGTATTCAATCGTGTGCATATCATTGCACAACTTGTCACTTGTAATCAGTTCAGCCAAAGCAATCAATTGATGATGAACGCCTAATTGGCACGCAATTCAATAGAAGTCAGATGCAGTTGATGTGTTACTCTCTTTATTTGCTTAGTAATCATTTGGTATCAGCAACAATTGCCGCATGTCCTAATTATTACAATGGAATTGGAATGAAGCGTACAATTACAAACGATGATTATGACACGAAATGCGTCCAGCATGATAGCTGATAGTGATGTAAGAACCGAGAAATAGGGCCGGATCTTTAAAAGAACCGATATTTCAGAGTCGTACAAAAACCGACACATGGATCTAAAGAACCGAAACTCCATATCCAGGGATACGACCGCAGGGTGGTCCAATAGAGCTTACTCATTTGCAAACAACGAATAAAGGTCCTTAAGGAACCGGAACTTAGTTCCAACAGACATACGTCCAATGAACCATAGACTCAGCTATAAATGGTCTAGGGGTTAGTCTCTAAGCATTCATTGGAGAGCAGCACCAAACTACGTATTGACCTCTTTTTGTGCTCCGCTAGCGCATCATCAAAACTATTATGCATGAACGAAACAGGTTGGGATAGGGATAAGAGGATGAAGAACGAGCGGTAGGTTATGGGAGTGACAAAGGCAGAGATGGGCCAAAAGAAATGAAATAGGAACAAGTCAAAGAAGAGGGGAAAAAAGAGAAAGAGTAAGGGAAGTAGGAGAGACAGAGCAAGGTCAAGAGGTAGAGGATGAATACGAGCAAAAGTAGTAAAAAAGAGGAATATGGGCAGAGAAACAGTAAAAGAAAGAAGAAAAAGATATATCGTAAAATTTTTTTTGCGGAACAACATCTGGCGCAAAGAGACTGGGACCGAGCTTCTTTTTCAATTTATGGTGCGCTGCTTCTAATTCTACACATTAGCGGGTACCTGCATGTCTGCTAATTTTACATGGCAATAGTACACTTGGAAGGTTCCCGGCCACTATCGAGGGGCGACCCCGAAAAAATTTCATTTTACCTGTCGCGGCACTTGAACACCACTCGGGTCTGCTAGGATCAAATAAAAACAGTTTCTATATAAACAACATTTCCGAAGGTTTATCCAGATATTAGTCTTGAAAACTAACGAAATCGGTCGGTAAATAAAGTCAGCTTTTTGTAGGAAGAAACTTCCTAAACAGACGTTCGTCAAGTAGTGATGTTCCAATACGAATATATAGTCGAGTACTTTGCTCAAGTACCGAGTTGTTTTATAGTCGATTACCTCTTTGAATTACTTGGAAAATAATAAGTAAAAATTGAAAGTGGTAATCAACCATTAAATGGATTCTCAAGAAAGTAATTAATTAAATCGGTACTCAATACAATTAGTAATCATTATTTAACAGGCCTGCTCGACAGATAAGGTTACTCAAATACTCGGCACAGCACATCACTAATACATACAGAGATATGCACATTCGAATAAATTAATGTTCTACGGCCTATTTTTCCAATCACGCATACTCACCTCCACCACTACTGCTCCCACCAGTACCACCACCAATATCAGCTACCAATGATAACAATGAAACGTTTTTCATGGCTGAATCTATGGAACGCGTCACACGTTCTGTAGCATTCACTATCACCGCCTCATCACTCGGTATGGTTGCATTAATCAGGCGAATTGATGGGGCAGCAACTTGTTTTTGAAATTGCAAGAGTAACTGAGCAAGTACGGTTGGTATAAGTGATCTGCAAATTGTAGAAATTGCAAATATATTTCAATGTAGGAATGTGTATACTGAATGCACATAAATATATTTCAATTCCCAGACAACTTACTTAATTATAATGTAAATGAGCGATATTAGGCCATCCATAACTGCCGGCAGCCAAAAAGTACGAAGTATGGCATTTCGTAGAAGAGGCTTGCGCCCTTTGCGATGAGCACGTGCAACTTCACTGTACCATTTTCTGAAAAGAGAGAGAGAGAGAGAGAGATATATGCGTGAAATAATTAGAAATTCATCTTAATATCAAAAATAGCCAAGAGTACTGGGTAAAAAATTAATTTTTGGAGCGATGTACGTATATTGGAATTTAGTTGGGAGATTAACCGGTTGCTTCGCACTTCCATCTTCAGAATCGGTTTTTCGTCTAATTTGTCCACAGCCATTGCCTTGTCTGTATTGTTCGTCAATATGGTCCAACATTGCCTGGCCCGGTACCTACAAACTATAAATATAAAGCAATGGGTTTTGACCGAAAATTTGGTTTGAACCAACCCCAATAAAACCACAGTACGGTGCTCGTGGCACTTGATCTATCAAAAGATTTTGATACCGTCAACCATGCTACGCTTCTTCAAGACCTGGGACCGCTCCCTGCTGGCCGCTAACTACCTTTACCCTCGGAAAGCCTCAGTAACATTGAGAGACTCAACAACAAAATCAATAAGGGTTATTCAGGGGCTGCCTCAGGGTGGTGTCCTATCCCCCAATACTGTTTAATTTAAATAAATCGAGTCTTCCCTGTCCACTCGAGGGATACTCTATAGTCTCCTACGCTCACGACTGAACTAGTATTGCTTTGGGGGACCGGCCCTCCATTGACGAACTTTGTACAAAGATCAATAATTATCTCCAAGACCTTTCAAGCTTTCTCACCGAGCGAAATCTGATACTGTCTCCGACTAAATCGACGGCGAATCTCTTTAAAAGGTACAATAAGATAAGGAAAAGCTACATATAAGGCTATTGGCCGACTGGTTATTCATTACCCTCAGTCTCACCTCCATCAAGAGACAAAAATGCTTAATGTTAGAGAGTACGCGGAACTGTTAAGCAGACAGTTTCTGGTGAACCGTTTGATCTGCGTAAGCAGAGATGGGCTCTAGCGGACATGGCTCAATAGAGTTCCCTATTCATCCAAATCGATATTTGGAACTCTAGATTTATATCTGTTACTTTATGAGGTTATAAGCCCTCTTTATATGTATAAAGTTGATCAGTCGTTTTCGTTAACCTTTGCATCTGCTTGTAGGCTTGTCACACCTAGTTTATAGATAACCAAATCTTGACTGACTTAATTTGTTGTTTTTGGTTTATCACAATGAATAATTTTTTGTCTGTCTATTGTTGTTGTCACGCCTCGAAAGTTATGGTGAGTGTGCTGATGTGAAAACCGTTTTTGAGTTAATCGAAGCGAAAAGTTGAAATAATCGCTTATCTAATGGATGACTTCAGCGAAATTACTTTTGTTTCCAGGACGTCACAACTCCCCCCACCAACCTTTCATGTGATCGATTATTAAATCGCTCGCTGCCTTAGTTTTGTATTAACAAAATCATAATAAAACTGAAATATATTAAATAATTGATTAGACAGTGAGCTGCCAAGTACGTGATAAAAAATAATTCAAATGCCTTTTAAAGATTTTATCTAAGCCTAAAGCTGCGGTTACACTTACAAAGCATAGACTTGACTTGACTTGGAAACTGTGACATAGCGTTCCGCTAAATCAATTAACACCCCTACAAGAAACGCTGATTTCTTTACTAACACACTCACACTTTTTATTGACAGTGATGATAATTTATGTGTCAATGCTGATACTTTCACACTAGTATGTTTGTTTCCTAGCACACGGGTGTCCGGTATTGCCAACACCCACAAAGAACCAAGGGAAAGAACACGAATTGGACAGGCCGAAGCTACGTGGGCAATAACAAAGGAACATACCGTACTCACACGTACACGGTTTTTGACATCATTTTTTGCTATTCGCTTTAAGAACATGTTGCAAATCCCTGATAGTTAGAATGACAGCACTGACTCTCAGATGTTGTGACAAATGACTGTCAGTGTGCTTGTAGGGACTTAAATAACTTAACTTGACTTAGAAGTCTTCAGAATTTTGATTTTCTACGTAAGTTCTAAGTGAGGGTAACCTTTTGGGATTATATTTGTGATTTCTCAGCGCAATAAGTGTTCAATTATGTTTGCGTGTCGATATTTATATGTAGTGAAATACATTTATCTGACTATTTCTTTAATTTCGAGGGAAATTAGGTATGATTCAAGACTTAATGCGCTAAATAAGGTATAAGCAAGGCTAAGTTAGCAAGTCAGCAAAAATGAAGCCAAGTATATGCTATGTAAGTATAACCGCAGCTTAAGTAATTTTACGAAAGTTTGTATGCCTAATCAATCAGTCAATTCTAAATTACCTAAATATCCAGCAATTATTTATGGAAAGTGTCAGTAAATCGCTTCTAAAGATATTTTTTTTACAAAATCCATTGAAATTCATCGTCGTAAAAGCGGCTAGGTCCACTTTTCACTCAAAACGAATTTTTAATACTGCTGTAAAGGCGGTAGCTTCTGGTTAAAGGATATTGTTGTTGACAATGCTACGAATCACTAAAACTTAGTTACTAAAAATGCAATATGAATTTAGTTAGCAGCTTTTAACGCCAGGCGACATTATGCACTTCTTACTCTTGTCTACTTTGCAAAAAAAAGTGTTCAACATTACAACTCCGATGTGAATCGGGCAACTTTTTCGCTGAGCTACCCTAATATACATGACAAACCGCCCCCTGTTTATGAATGAAACTACATACAATTTTTTCGCTTTTACTCACTTTTCTAAGCGATCTCCCAAATCTTCCGAATTATCTTCAGGTAGGCACTTGGTTAGGTCTTCCGTATTCAGTCCATGTTTAGAGCCTTTGTAGAGGAAAGGTATCGCCCAAACAAAAAGTAGATGTGATAAAATATTTGCACGACGACGAGGATTTGATTTTTCCGGTTTACGGGAACTATCCATTTTAAGTTTGTGAACTTAGTACTACTAGATCTGCAAATAAACAAAACAAAAACGTATTAAAAATGTATACACACATGTAAATATATAGTAGCTGTAATCTTTTGCAATCAAGTTCGCGAATGCTTCAGTGATGTGCTACTTTAGAATAAAAGTTCTAAAAATTTCCTTAGCAAAAGCTTATGAACTCAAACTTAAATAGAAAAGAGGTGTTTTATCAGAGTTTTAGATAAGTTTAGTCACAATTGAGTTAACATTTGTAAAAAAAAAGTGAAAAAGTGCCATGCCCCCTTAATATTTCGGCATTTTTCCCCCAAACTTGCGCGTATTAATTACAAACAAACACCCCAAGGGAGTGTTCAATTTGGTTCAGGCGTTTTCAAGTCTTTCCGTGACGAACAAACCACGCTTCATTTATATATATATATATATATAGATCAACAATAACCGCATGTATTTACATACCACAATAAAACAGCTGATTTTTTAACTACATTTTGACGTAAGGTCCGCTTGGGAAATTGTAATATTGTTCTTGTTAGCATATATCCACTCACTCTTAGTTGCCTCAATATTATATTTTATTATATTATAATTGCTTATTTATACCAACAATTCTTGTTGATTTACGGCCTGTACATTTTCAAGTATTCATGAAACGAGCTCAAGGCCAAGAATAATAATTTTTCACTTTTTGAATTTTTATGAAAATTATTATTGTTATACTATAATTGATTATATTTCTTACTTTATTATATTTCCTATTTTATTTTGTTTTATTATACTTTATATATATTTTATTCCCTTTAATTTCATTTTATTTTATTTTGTATTATTTTGTTTCGTTTTATTTTTTATTTTATTTAATTTTATTTTTTTAAATTAAATTTTATTTTATTTTACTTTATTTTATATATATTTTATTCCATTTAATTTTATTTTATATTATTTTATTTTGTTTCGTTTTATTTTTAATTTTGTTTAATTTTGTTTCATTTTATTTTATTCTATGTTATTTTATTTTATTCCCTTTTATTTTATTTTGATTCGTTTTATTTTTTATTTTATTTAATTTTATTTTACTTTATTTTATTTATTTTATATATATTTTATTCCATTTAATTTAATTTTATATTATTTTATTTTGTTTCGTTTTATTTTTTATTTTGTTTAATTTTGTTTTATTTTATTTTATTATATTTTATTTTATTTTACTTTATTTTATTATATTTTATTTTACTTTGTTTTATTTATTTTATATATATTTTCTTCCATTTAATTTCATTTTATATTATTTTTTTTTGTTTCGTTTTATTTTTAATTTTGTTTAATTTTATTTAATTCTATTTTATTTTATTTTATTTTATTCCCTTTTATTTTATTTTGTATTATTTTGATTCGTTTTATTTTTTATTTTATTTAACTTTATTTTACTTAATTAAATTTTATTTTATTTTACTTTATTTTATTTATTTTATATATATTTTATTCCATTTAATTTCATTTTATATTATTTTATTTTGTTTCGTTTTTTTTTTAATTTTGTTTAATTTTGTTTTACTTTATTTTATTTTATTATATTTTATTTTATTTTACTTTATTTTATTATATTTTCTGTTATTTTATTTTATTATATTCTTTATTTCCTTTATTTTATTTGGTTTTGTTTTGCAATAACCACAAAGTGAATATACATAATCGTGAGTTTTTGTTTTTGTAAACACTGTGTATATTTATGATAAACGCAGTTTGGGCTAAGGAGACCATTCATCGTGTTTACGCACGATTACCGATTAATGCAAACAACAGCAAGCCAAAGAATGTAAGCAAAGCACTTGTATACACCCACACAACTAAGCAGAGTGTCACATATCAAGAAGCAGACAAGCAAGAATTTATATACACTAAATACTAAGCCAAATCTCACTTACAACTCAAATGAACTACATAGAACCAACATCAACAACCACATA
Organism: Merzomyia westermanni; assembly: GCA_949987695.1. NCBI lineage: Eukaryota > Metazoa > Arthropoda > Insecta > Diptera > Tephritidae > Merzomyia > Merzomyia westermanni. The sequence goes on from OX465288.1 coordinate 7,412,900, forward strand.
CTTAGCATAGACACAGCATACGTTGCATTCTGTTACGCGAAGCTTTGCTGGACTGACCTACACCGGGACAGTTCATATCCAGCCTAAAGATGTTTACAATTCAAAAATTGAGAATTGTTTCGCTGTTGTTTATTGGGTTATTGTATAGTTAAGAAATTTGTTATCATTTTCCCAGATTCAAAATGCGGTTGTCGGCAGTTTACTACCGCCCTTATCAGCCACTTATGTTACTAGTTACGATTATGTGCAAATCGCTTATTAAATATGGGTAATGGGATTGCGACCTTGTAATGCACTGCGGTGCATAATGTCACTTTAACCCTAGACGGTCATCCTTCGTCAAAATGACTACGAACTATTTTATTTTCACTGTAAATAAGTTTTTTATTGTTCGTGTTGATCTCCGCTTTCGTACAGCGATAGTCGGCTGTTTACTCTCTTTGAATTTGTATTTATAAATAATGAAATAAATAATTAAAAAAAAATAAAACGCGTTCATTATTTCAAGTCCTACTGAAAATGGATTTGAAATAAGTCGTCGTCATATTGACGAAGGATGACGTTAATGCACAAAAAAAAAGGATGACCGTCCAGGGTTAAGCTGCAAAGGAGAGTTTTTTTGCTTTCATAATTTTTTTGTTTACAACGTGGTTGGAGGATCATCCCCTTTTCAAAATATTTTTGAAAAACGTCTTACTTCGGGTTTCTTTTCCAAAAACGTTCTATCTTAGTATATTCAATAGAATTTTTATTCTGATGGGGCATTCTTGAAATTCATTCTGAAGTAGGACGTGCTTCCTACAAATTATGGGCGTGATTGAAACAAATTATAAGGGGAAATAAATATTTTGAAATAGGGTGAATTTCCACTCAGCCGTCGATTTGTTCTTAACTAAACTATACAATTGGTATGTTTAAATTTTTTCAAATGTACACGTATTTGCACATATAAGATAAGAAATAGATGCATGGATCATTTATATATTTTATTGTTTGCATGTGGATCTATTTATATTTCTATTCTATATCAGACATGAAAAGTTGAATGCACTAGGCACTTATCTAACCAACCAAGGTCTACTGATTCCATTACCACGAACCATTTATTTTTCAGTTAAACTTTGTTTCTTTGAGTAGCCACAAAAACACTCTCCTAAGGTTTTGGGGTGTGTTGCCGATGTTGAGTCTTTTGCCGGATATGGACCCGGTACGCTCCGGTACAAGCCCGACTGTGGCGGGAACGATTTCCTATGACCAGTGAAAGCTTCTAGGTCATGTCACCTCCTCCTTACGTAAGGCAGGCGAAGATTGAGGTAATAAAAGGGGAGGGGCATTATATCTTTAGATCAACTCGCACGTCAAAAAATTCGATTAGTCTAGGATGAATCCGGGATGAGTCGCAAATGCGAATGCGACCAATGACAGTTTTTATTCATTTATATGGGATGAAGTCATCTCTTTAGCATGTCCTTTTGTGACTGAATGGGTAGTGTCGGACAGATCCTCTTTGTTTCGCTGCGGGTAGGGTGAGGCAAGTTTACTTTCAACACCAATAAGTCGACTTCCAACTATGCCTATAACGGAATATTTGCGATCAAGTGGGCTACGTAAACGAAAGGTATTGATCGCAGTCGCCCGATTTCTTCAGGCTATTGTGATCTTTAGTCGCCTCTTACAACAGCCATGTTCTAGCTTACAACAGCTATATTCTAAGCATACCTGTTAAATTTGATTAGTAATTAGTAATCAATTAATTAGAGGGTTTTTTTTTAATTGGTAATGATTATTTTAATTGTTTTTCAGGAAAAGGCAATTATTAATTGATTATGCTTAGAAAAAATAAAAATAAAAATTAAACATAATCAAAAAAGGGTTTTGATTACTTTTGATTATAATTTTTTTTTTTTTTTTTTTTTTTTTTTTTTTTAATTTTTTTTTTTTTTGGATTATTTCCAGTATTGTTGATGTGAATATTTATGTGCTTTTATAAAATTTTTTTTTAATAATCGTAAAAAATAAAGATTTTTTTGATTATTTTTTAGTTTATTTGAAAATAATAATTAAAATAATTACACCGGTAGTCATTACGATTAGTAATTTTTATTTAACAGGTCTGATTCCAAGCCCCTGACCCGCTGGGGTGAGTTCATTTTCATTAGCACTCCAAATTTTATTCAATGGACATTTACTGGTATTGCTGATCATCTGTAATGCCACAATTTATATTTTTCTATATATTGCACATACAATTGTACATTTAGCTTAATGTTTTTTATGGGTTCAGTGTGCTTTTCTTAGCCTGAGTTTTATCAATTAGTAGACGGCAAATATTTCTGGTAATTGTTGTTGAAGCAGTGCTCGTATTTTTATGTTTGTTTGTTAATTGATATTATTTCTGTTTGTTCTATGTATGAACATCAATAAAATAATAATTTCTTGCTTTTGAACAATATTACTATATATTTGGCAATGAAGATTTCTTGTTCTTTTTGTTAACGTACAGAAAGGTTCTTCGAAAGATTTATTGGCTTTTTGGAGTTGGCGATGGCGAGTAACGTGGATGATTTCAAAAAGAGTTGTAGGAATATCTATATAGGCTGGATCATGTTGTGCGAAGGAATTTAATGAAGGTATTCTAAACGGCAGCCATCAATGGAAGCAGAGGAAGCGAAAGTCCAAGTGGACACGATTTCAGATCCCACTCGAAAACTGTTGCACAGAATTTAATGCAATTTTCATTGATGTATTGTCTGATGTCTTTTTTGAAATTTAGGGCACATTCAGACGTTGCTGTTGTACATAAGATTTTTATTTGAAGGCGCCTCGCAAAACTGGTTGGACTTAATTTGTAAAATATTTTAGAAACCCTAGCAAATAAAGGGGGGCGATATTTATTTTGACTTGACTTCAATAAAAGTTCAATGTGTCCTTTTGAACTACAGCGCATTGCAGAATCTCATTATATTCCTTGCAAAAAAGTGTGCGTTTAATCTCCAAGAGAGTATTCCGTGATTAATTCCTTTAAACTACAGTATAATTCAAAATACATAAGAAAACTCTTATTTGTGTAACATACTTATAGGGGTGTAAGTCAATTTTAGGTTTGTTAGCATACTCACGGGAGTTAAAAGTAACCGTTACAATTCGCGAACAGTGCAGCCCATACAAAGTGATAAGAACTGACATTAGTCGCAGTCTCCTTTGTGTCTCCTGCCTGACTCATCCTAAACTAATCGCATTTTTTTCAAGGGTTAACTCGTGCGTCGATACAGAGGGAGGTGACGTCAATATATAGAAAACTTTCAAAAGAAATTCACTATCAATGAAATACGTTCGTATGAATAAAACAATATCGAAGAGCTGAACACAATCATAGAAGCTTGTAAAAAGCAAATTTTCAGATAACAATCAAATGCACTATTCAATTGGCAATTCATGTTCCAACTTAAGAGTAAATTTAAAATAAATTAATTGCATCAATAACAACATATTCTTCCAGTCAAATGCCGCATGGTGTTGTCTCATTAACCTGCTGTTATACATTTTATGTCTAAATACATAGTCCTGTTGCCTTAGTTATTTTGTAAATATTTACACGCAAGTACAATGACCGATAGAAGAAAGAAAATAACAACAACTTGTCTCAATTAATTAGTTTATGGTTGTAGTGAAATCGGTCGAAAATTACGTGTATAACCAAACAAGCAATGAGAGTCTATACATTCCGGAATGCATCGTTTTACTCACGGCGATGTCCTAGGAAAGTAATAAATGCCAGGGTAATGCAGAGGAATGTTTTAGGACTTCACGCAACGCACAAAAAATGTTTGCGAGTAGCCATAGCAGCCGGTGGTTCCATAGCAATCGGCGCATGTGGTATTCGTGCTCACACGTACTTGTTGCCGGCTCGCGTTGATGAAAATCAAAAATTTTTCGCCTTGATTGTTGGTATATTTGTTGGTGGCCGAAGTGTTTGACAACCCTACTAGACGGACCTACCCTGCAAAAAACGGAAATACTCCGTTTCATACTCCAAAGAATACTCCTAAAGGAGTATCTGAGTACTCCAATACTTATCCTCATTCAAATAAAAAAGTTGGTCCAATTTACATGGCAATGTCCGGTGTTTGGATCACCTAATCCATCTCGGAGTACTCCGTTTCCTTGCTTTTGAATACTCTATAGACCACCTACGTGAGAGTACTCTCAAAATACTCCCATGGGATTACTCTATGGAGTATTCAACAGCAAAGCGGGAGTGGGGGTGGGTGGTCCTCAAAATAACACATACTCCCTTCTCGCTTTCGTCTAGAATACTCTATAGAGTAATCTTTTGGCAGCATTTTCAAAGTACTCCAACGTAGGTGCTCTATAGACTATTCGGAAGCAAAGTAAATGGTACTCCAAACAGGAGTAGATGATCCAATCACCGGACATCGCTATGTAAATTGGACCACCTTTTTTATATGAATGAAGATAAGTGTTGGAGTACTCTGATGCTCCAACGTTTTTTACAGGGTAGTAGACATATACTATGGTCGCTTCGCGGCGGATAAAAATAATTTAAACGGTTTAATCCTCTATGTCATGAAATGCAATATGAAATAAGTCTTGTTCTCAATTTAATGCCCTTAAAATTAATAAACATTATAGACTGTCGAGTAATTAAGGAATAATAATAGAGTATATGTACAAAAACATCGTTCGGTAGCGAAATTCCAACCACCTATTGCTACGAATTTTCAATGCAAATGGGACACGAATTTCGATACGATTCGATACCAAATCGATACTTTCGGCTTTCGATACCGATATTTTGTACTCGATACTTTTGTAGCGATACTTTTTTGCATCGCGTATTTATATCCCGGTATCGTATCGAATTTATAGAAAAATGTAGCAACTAACAAAGGAAAAACTAGTAGACCAAAGGCATTGCTCTGTTGGTTGTCCCTTTCTAACTTGTAATGGGAATCGAAGGAAGGTATCGCAGAGTTTCTGTTGATCGATGATCATTCTTATTGGAACATGTAAAAAAGAAAATCGCAATGAATAGACACATTTTTTACTATACTAAATTCAATGGGCTACAAACTACATACTCCAAAAAAATCTAAAAGTTCTGGAAAAATACCTGAAAATGTTTTTTGAAAATTCGTCGACATTTCGCGAATTCTGAAAAAATCTTTACAACGTAATTAACATTTTTCGTATTTAATTTCGACTTATATATTTGGAGAAAATCATTTTAAATAATTTAACTAAAAGCAAAATTGGTGTATAGGCAAAAAAGCTACCTGAACGCAGACTTATTCTGCCTAGTGTATTCAAATTTAAGCCATTGTAAACTGAAACTTTAGGTACATATCAAAAAGTGTAATATTATTCATTATAAATAAGCATTATATTATATGTAAATATAAAGTATTATTTCCAATATTAGGATGTCTAGAATTCCAGAGCAAGCCAAAACTTCTAATTTTAGCATAACATACCAACGTTAAGGTACAACTTTGCGTGATTGAACTTGCTTATTTATGTGTAAATTTGGAATCGATTCTTTTACTATCGAGTGTTTTTGTTTCGACGCTATTGGATACCCGATACTTGTACAGCGATACTTTAAATGAGTACATCATTGGTACTTTGCGTTCGATACCGTGTCCCTACGATTGATGCTTTCTGACTGTGCGTTGCCGGGCAAGCGACAATCACACAACCACCGGTTACTATGGTCACACACAAGTTAGAGAGAATTAACTTTTGTGAACTCATTTCCTATTCATACTGTCTCTCTCTTTCTTTCTCCAAACGAAAGGAAATTGGTCATGGCTGTGCTCTCGTGTGGGATCATGGAAACATGATGGTATGCATAGGCATTGGGCTCTATACATTCCAGAATGCATTCATAAAATAGACAACTGGTAATTTCTCAGCATTTTGTTTCAGGTTCTAACGGGCAAGGTCATGGACGCGTGTTGCGTGACGTCTTTTAATAAACTGAGATAAAATGACAAACTACTTTACAGCAAAGAAAGCAAGATAACGCTTTTACTGTTATATTCTCTAGGGAGACTCAGAAAGACATCAAAAACATTCCCACTTTTCTGTTTTTGAGATACATTCCAGCATTCGTTTTCGATCTCACACCTCGGAAGCTTAAACGGAAAGCGTAAACATTGCCACTTCGATGTTTTGAATGCATCCTAAAAACAGTGAACTGTCCATGTCTAGGTAACCAAAAGGGTGTAAAAGTTTCCAAACTATTTTTTACCGGTAAAACGTATATTGTTACCACACTGGAATTAGGGTGTTAATGTCAAACTTGCACTCAGAAACGACTGTACTGTCAAAATTTGAAGAAAAAAAGTAGAAATCAGCTGGTCTAATTAGTTGGACCAGCTGGTGCTGGTTGCCGTTGTTTGCATTTTGTTATTCGGTAATCGTGCATAAACACGATGAATGCTCTCAGTAGAAAAACAGACGAGGAAAACCCAAAACTGCCTTCATGATAGATAAACACAGTGATTACAAAAACAAAACCGCGCTATTATGTACGCCATGTTGTCTGGTTAATGTAAAATAAGATAAAATAAAATGAGGATCAAATAATATAACATAAAAAATATAAAAAATTAAATTAAAAGAAATAAAAGAAATTCAAATAAATAAAATAAAACAAAATAAAATAAAAAATAGAATGAGGATAAAATAATATAACACTAAAAAATTTAATTAAATAAATTCAAATAAATAAAATAAATAAAGATAAAATAAAATGAGGATAAAATAATATAACATAAAAAAAATGAAAGGAAATAAATTCAAATAAATAAAATAAAATAAAATAGAATAAAATAAAATAAATTAAAATAAAATAAAACAAAATAAAATTTTCCTACTCTATTCAATCAAAACAACTTTTAATCATCAATTAAAAATGAGTATTAAAAAATAAAAACAAAAATAATAATTTTCATAAAAATTCAAAATTATTCATGTATACTTAAAATAAAATAAAAAATAAGATAAACCAAAAAAAAAAAAACTCAAAATAAAATAAAAAATAAAATGAGGATAAAACAGTATAACATTAAAAAATGAAATAAAATAAATTCAAATAAATAAAATAAATAAAGATAAAATAAAATGAGGACAAAATAATATAACATAAAAAAAATAAAAAGAAATAAAATATATTCAAATAAATAAAATAAAATAAAATAGAATAAAACAAAATAAAATAAAATTTTCCTACTCTATTCAATCAAAAAAACTTTTAATCATCAATTAAAAATTAGTATAAAAAATAAAAACAATAATAATTTTCATAAAAATTCAAAAAGTGAAAAATTATTATTCTTGGCCTTGAGCTCGTTTCATGAATACTTAAAATAAAATAAAATTAAATAAAAAATAAAATAAAACAAAAAAAACTCAAAATAAAATAAAATAAAATGAGGATAAAATAATATAAAATTAAAAAAGATTAATTAAATAAATTCAAATAAACTAAAATAAAATAAAATAAAGTAAAATAAAATGAAACAAAATAAAATAAAATTAAAATAAGATAAAACAAAAAAAATCAAAATAAAATAAAGCAAAATAAAAATAAAATAAAATAAATTAAAATAATAAAATAAAATAAGTTAAAATAAAATAAAACAAAATAAAATAAAAATAAATAAAATAAAATAGTATGAAATAAAATAAAAGGGAAGCAGCATCAAAGAAAAGTACGGAAATAAAAGGGAAGGAAACATTTAATTCCCCATTTTTTGTCGGCTCCTGTACCTCAAACTACAGCTCGGTTCCATCAAAGACCGTTGAAGATATCGTAAAAAAATTCGGTACATAGATTTGCCTTCTTGCAGGCAAAGTTCCAGAGATAACTTAAGAAGGATTTGGTTTGTGGAATTAAACTGAAGAAAAGGAGCACTATCGGTTGAAAGCCACGCCCACAATCCATGCAAACCTATAATAATAAGGTGGTGAAACACAAATAAACTCAATTAAAGAAGACTTAAATCTTTAAGGTCAAACATAAAAATAACTGCAACTTTTAAAGCTTACAGTTGAGTATATAATTTTCGGCTACACCCACAACAATGAAACACTAAAATTTTAATATTTAATAACAGGTGGCGCAAAAGTAAGCTTCCGATTTTCAGCATATCGGTTGTGGCACGTGCAGTGTGTGCTGTTGCACCGTCTTGTTCGAACCACATGTTTTCCAATCCCAATTCACAGTAACCGTTTGGCCCCGACCGATTATTGGTCAAATAAATAGTTAGCAATATTCCGCGTTCTGGAGCAGTGTAGCGTAACATTGTTTATTAACGTGTATTTCGCATGTGTTTACTACACAAATGTCAAAACAGAACTGACTTTAGGGGCCAATCGCAAAATTTATAGCATTTTCTGATAGGAGGATTACTTTTGCGCCACCCTGTACAAGGTAAATTAGAGTGTGGTACGGCGATCCTATCGATAAATAATAATAATAATATTTAATAAGTGTGATCAGTAGTCCGCAGATATTTTATTTCTAGTGGACATTTTCTGTCCTAAGTGTGGTATTAAAACAGTAGTCAATTTGCCTACTTAGATTATCTAATCAGCTTCAGAAATTGCGAAGGCTTTTCAATGAGCGCAATTAATATCTTCTTTAAAGTTAAACAAATATTTCAAACAACAGGATTATAAAATTGATGTAAAATTACCCACGCATGTAAGTGCATAGATAATTGTGTCCAGATAAGATTAATGTGAGTGCGAACTCCACACGTCTGAGTAGCAAGAACCCGTCACGCATAACGGCCATAAGACAATTTTAACGGGATGCATTGATGGGGGTTGAAGACGCCTTTTTCGTTTTTAAAGAAACAAGAGGCACCAGTCCAATTTTTGAAATTATACCCAATGTCAGAATGGCATCTGAAAGCTGTACTGGAGAATTAAAAAAGTGGGCCCCTTGAGTACTCCAGTGGTGTCGAGATGAAGTTTTCTACATACTACGCGAATATACACACGTAAGGGGTAAGTTATTGCAGAAATATAGGCATATAAAAACAATTGATATTCACTATAATGAAGAATACTTAACAACAGTAGTTGGAGATCCACGAATATGTAATCATCAGCTATCAAAGATATATCAGCCTCATAAGCTAAAGCTCAGAAAGGAATGATGAAAATGGACTTAGATGTACTCAGTACCCAAAACTACTCAAATATGTAGTTAATAGCGTAAATTCGCCAATATGCTCTCGGGAATGGATACTGACTAACTGTATGAATTAGGTAGAATTTGGTTTTATAGATATTTTCTGTACTTTTGATGGCATTCTTTATCTACTCGTACCCATCCCCAACTTGAACCCATCGCGCTAGAAAGCGAAGTCGTCCCACCAATCATTTTAAAAATCTGGCTAACAATTAATTTTAAATTACATATATTTTCAGTTGATGATTTTATGTGAAACATGCTTGGAGTGCTCTTGAATTAGGAGTCCGATATGAGTCCTAAATATGTGAAAAAATTAGTCACAGAAATACTATCATATTTTATGAGAGTTTTCATATAACAAGCAACTTTGGAACTAATATTGATATCTGTTTTTTTTTCCTGACATCCATATGTATAAATCCGATTTTTTTTCTATATTTCAGGTATGTCTTAATTGTCAAAGTGATTTCCGACATCTTTCTCTACTTGAGGTTGAATATTTATTTCCAAAGTTTGTTTTCAGTTTGAAAACCACTGGGGTTATTTTCAAAGTGCATCTGCAATTTTTACACATGGCAGCACACGTATTTTCTGTCAAATCTGACATCAAAAGTTATTCAAAACACGTGAGCGAACGAAAAATTGCCAACATTTTTGTCAAAATATTAAAAAAGGAAAGAAATAAAAATATATATACCTACTTGTGTGACAAAAGGTAGTACTTATACCATTATATTGTACATATGTATTATATTGGGCATTGTGTTTTAATAATTAGTGAAAGGCCTAAAAAATAACATAAAATGTAAGTTTAATTTCAACGGGGAAAATGTTAATGGAATTCAAGTCGGTATCCAATATTTTTTCAAGCGGAGAAATAAGAATATTTTCATATCGAAAATGTTCTCTTTTGCAGGGAAATTCAAATGTGATTAAAATGTATTTCCAACAAAAATGCTTAGTGGTAGTGGATTGGTTTTACTTAGTGTTAGTTTTTTTTGCAAAGTTTTCTTTTTCATAAACTTAGAAAACGTAAGTTGTGTTTTGTGATGATCACAAAACATTTTCGCAAATTGTTTTTTCCTTGCCTCAACCACAAAGAGAAAATCTTAGAGTTAACACAATTTTTGCACATTATTAATTGCGTTTCAATCAGCTATCCAGATCAGTATCACGATCAAGATCTCACGGGAACGATACGGATCAGTTGTATAAGAGGTTACTTCCAAATTTTGGGAAATTGATAAGTAAAAATCAAAAATGATCAATGAATTTCAAGTAAATTGTTCTCCGGACCCTTTTAAACCCATGCAAGACGGTAGGTGGTCCTTTTAAAGTTCAAATTTCAAAAATTGTTTGCAATCTTTTTGTAAAAGGCTCAACAGCGGATAGTTTGATAGATTACTGATAAAAAATGTAAAGCTTTTGACTGAGAGAACCGAGTACGCTAGTCTTTGTTTGATTTACATTTCAATTCAAAAACCAAAATAAGATTATGTTTTTTTTTTATTAATTTAATTTATAGAAAACGGAATTGGAACCGCAATTAAAAGTCAAAACAGAGTACAACACACAACTGAATATAAGCATGATGCGGATTCGGAACCAGAATCGAATTTCCGTAACTACCCTAGAGCAAATATACAATGGAAATCATACCTTATCGAATACGAGTAAATGTCACAATAATTGCTTCGGATGTTTGGTGGCGCTGCGTTGGTTCAATTTATTTATTTATATACATATACAAATTTTTCTATTGTTAGCAGTAAGCAGAAATAAGTAGGTACAATAAACAAACTGGCATTAAAAGCACGCAAATGTATAGGTGTAATTTTGAAGCAAGTGGCAAATTTTTGTGTCAGGCGAAGCACGCTACTCGCTCGTACTTAATAATCGTTGCATGTGCGTTAAAACACTTGTGGCATTAGTTAGATACACTCAAAAATTCCAAAGCAAATATTTTTTTTTTTTTTTCAAAGCAGCTAACACCTTTAGTAATGACGTGAAAATACGGCGTGAAATTGTAGTTGGGACAGCTGTTACACTTTCATTTTCAAACGAAATTTATATATTTTTTTCAAAGCAGCTAACACCTTTAGTAATGACGTGAAAATACGGCGTGAAATTGTAGTTGGGACAGCTGTTACACTTTCATTTTCAAACGAAATTTATATACAAATCGACGTCATCGAGTGTTGCACTCCCTCTTCTATTTATTTAACATATTTTCAGGTCACGCGTTGTACAATTCAATGCCAAAGTTGGGAGAAAATACACCACACACTCACTATTTAAAAGAATTTCACTAGCCAACTACAATAATTCGTAAAAAATTAGACGCGTTCGTTTGTTTTATAACGCGGGAAGTAGCAACAAATCGTAGAGCTAGTCGGAAAATAAGAAAACCGCCAAAGATCACATAAGGCGAATAGCAATATAATTTTTAAATTTTATTTTCCACTTTGGTACATTTTCTTTTTGCTGCTTTTATAAAAATAATCTGCAAAACAGACTTTGCTGCACCTACTTAGTATATATTAAACGTCACCAAATCACTTCAATTTTTGTACGAGATACCAGAGAACCGGCATAACAACTGCAGAATTCAGTGAATCCAATTCAATCCGAACGAACGTACAACAATTTTGACTCACCAATCGCGCGTTGTGAATAAAACTGAAATCATGAGCAATATCTCTGGTGGATTATAGTCACCATTTAGGCTCCTCTCTTTGCACTATGGAATGTTGCCGATAAGTTGTTCTCATGCTCGATTTAAAAAAAAAGAAAATGCTCCCTCGTTACACTCCCATAAGCGTTTGTAATTCTGTGCACATTAGGGTGCGTCACCGCAAAAAAGTTGCAGATTCTTCGTTGAATCTAAAAATGAAGCAAGAGCTCTTGCTGAAGAGAAAAACGTTTTTACAAGAGACACGGAAAACGAAGGATGTTTCCAAGAGTTAAAAGTTAAAAACACCCGGAAATAGTGGTTCTTGTTGCAACAGCACTATGCCCTGTTTAGCCGGCAGTATGACCAGTTACTTTTGATAGATACAACTCGAAACTTTAAAGGAAATCCCACAGAGAAATACTCTTAAAAAAAAAAACAAGAGGTACTTTGGACCAGAACTGTTAAATTTAGAATTGAGTAATCAATTGATTGGGTGGCTCTTCAAATTAATAATGATTATTTTTATTTTAGTTGTTTTCAAAAATCCGCAATCACTAATTGATTATCATTGGACAAAAATTAAAAAAACTCGAAAAAAATTTATGGTTTTTGTACAATTGTTTAATTTTTCAGTCCTAATGATGGCTTTAGATTGAAGTCGAAATATCGATAAAAATAATTAAGTTAAAACAAAAAAACAAGATTGTTTTTAATTTATTTGTACGGCCTGTAAGCTCCTAAAAACACCATAAAGAAAAAAAAAACTAAAGTAATCCGAAACAAGAAAAAAAATGTTTGATTACTTTTGCTTGATTAAAAAATTTTTTTTATTGCTTTGCCTTATGTGCTTATATTTGTCTGCAATAATACAAAAAAATCAAAAGTAATTAAACAATCAAAAACAAAAAAAAATTGTTTTCATTACTTTAGAATTTTTTGGATAATCATAAGCAATCATGATTCTTTTTTGATAGTTTTTTTTAAATAAGTATTAAAACCTGAAAACAGCAATGGGTAATCAATCATTTACAAAAAATAATCAGTCAAATCGGTAATCATTACGATTAGTAATAATTACTTTACAGATCTGCTTTGGACTGAGTAGGTTACTAACCCTTTAACTGTTTAATTTTGTTTCGAAAAACTTTTTCGCCCTGCTTAATTATTTTCCAGAGAAGACGAGTATACTAGACATAAACAGAGTAAAATGTTTCTGCCTATAAAAGTAGGCAAATATGATTAAAAATCCAACGTTGCGTGTTGGTATTTTAGAAAATATATATTTTTATTCGTTGTTAACAAACAAAATTTATTTCATTGATAAAAAAATATCACATAAAATTAAGGCATTATAGGAATGAAAACAGAAGCAATAAAAGACCAACTGAATTTCAAGAAATCTAAGTCAAATATTCTAAAATGTACATTTTTTAAAAGTTCTTTATTTTTCCAGGGAAAGAAATTACAGTTGATTCGTTTAAAATAATACGAATGCGATTTTTTTTATCTTCACGACGAGTATACTCGACATTATGCGAAAAAGTTTCATTTCGCTTTGACGAGTATACGTATATTATATAGTATTTATGTCGAAACAGTTAAAGGGTTAAGAAGTAAGGTCTTAAAATGTATTCGAGAGAAAGTTTAACAGCATTTAAGCTTAAAAGCTCCCACAGACTTAGAAAACAGGTCAAGAATGACTAAGTCTCACACCCCAGCACACTTCTAGTCTTGATCTTAAAACTACTCTAATGGTATAAGCCTAATTTACTTTGGTAGTGCCGATTTGAGCTACTTCAAACTTTTCAATAAATATTTCTTAAACTACTTCTATTAATGACAAAATCTTTTTTTAAATCAATTTTAGAACAACGATGATTTTTTGTATGCACCCTAATGTACACACTCACAAATAAATACACATTCTGCTGGGTTTACAAATTTTAGCCACATTGGCATTTGCTAAAACCCTCTGAGAAAGTCCATTCTGGGAAATGATGAGGAAATTGTACTCTCTAATTCAATTTAAGCTGATACCAGTGATGATAGTAATGAGAGATTTGAAGTATTTTTTGTGAACATTTTGGTAGCCAAGACTATCGTTGTACTATGCTGAAGTTGTAAAAGAGTAGAGTTTTATTCTCAGTGAGTAATCAAAATAATGCAATATGACTAGTCGCAGACTAGTTGCCTCTTTGATAGTGTCGAATCGGATTGTTTTGTAGACATTTTTTTTTTTATATGCTTAACTAATTTTATATACCCAGCTGTACTAGTACATATTGTAATAATGTCCACATAAAGCCATATAGAAATCGAAATAAATATATATAATTTTTTTTTTATTAAGAATAGAATTTGGTATACAGATTACTTTCCGCCCAAGTAGGGTTGCTGTTGAAAATGACCGAAATATGATGTTAGTTACATTTTTAACATACAAACATGGCTCAATCTATTACTCTATTCATCCCCAGACTTTTTGTATATGGATTTCTATATCTATGTATCTCTATTCCGGTACAAACCTCTAAGCAAGCAAATCAATATTTCATAAATTGCAATTTCGAATACAATTTCAAGTCGCGCCAATTTTTCGAACATGTCCCAGAGTTTATTTATTGGAAAATTAGTCCATGATATGTTGGTACTTTTTATTCAGATTTAGTAAATTTTGTTTTCTACTAAATAAAGTAGCTTATTTACCATACCTGGGAAATGCGTTGCCAGAGAGGTAATAATACATTGAACAGCTCTTCTAGCAGCTAATGAGAGTAACAACATTTACTAGTTGTATGATTGGGAGCGTAACTACAAGAATTGGCAAACAGAATGTTTTGGCATTTTGTGCCGGCTGCCACAATTAAAATTAACGAAATGAGTATTTGAATTTCTTTCTCTTACGAGGGTTGTTTCAGATATTTTTAGATTGGTATTTGAATTGTAGGGTTATTGTTGGTAGAAAATGTTTTTCAGCGTCTACAGTTACTTTAAGAATTCTACATGTACAAGGTGCTGCAAAAGTAAGCTTCCGATGTTCACCATATCGGTTGTGGCACGTGCAGTGTGTGCTGTTGCACCGTCTTGTTGGAACCACATGTTTTCCAATCCCAATTCATCAAGTTGCGGCAAAAAGAACTCGTTGATCATTGCTCTGTAGCGCTCACCATTCACAGTAACCGTTTGGCCCCGACCGATTATTGGTCAAATAAATAGTCAGCAATATTCCGCGTTCTGGAGCAGTGTAGCGTAACATTGTTTATTAACGTGTATTTCGCATGTGTTTACTACACAAATGTCAAAACAGAACTGACTTTAGGGGCCAATCGCAAAATTTATAGCATTTTCTGATAGGAGGATTACTTTTGCGCCACCTTGTATATCTATATGATCTGCAAGACTCTGCGATTTCTCTCTATTTAGTTGCGATGATTTCACCCTTTATTGAGTAAGGATTTGAAATCAGCATAGAGGGAAGCCGATTTGCCTTTCTTGTCGAATTTCGAGCTTATTCCAAAGACTGTTTTTAAAACTAAGAGACCATATTTTAATGCCCACGGTGAGCGTTGACTGGGTTCAAATACGTCCAACCAAGTATTCCCTGCTAAACCAGAAGCGAAAGATGAACTTCCCTTATCCCCAATAGACCATCGAGAGAGCGTGCTCTAAAACTCTGAGACGGTTTATCCTCATCTTGAACATTACAAAAGGAAGTGACTCTTTGATTTTCTTTTCTTGACAACCTCTGCATAGGGAACCTTTTGCAATGTTGTTGTTGTGGTAACGACAAAAACACTCCCCGAAGGTTTTGGGAAGTGTTGTCGAATTAACAGTCCTTGGCCGGATTTGAACCAGGTACGCTCCGGTACTCCCTAGCGATTTATGACCAGTGAAACCTTCTAGGCCATGTCACCCCTCATTCCGTAAGGAAGGATAAGATGGGTAATGAGAGGTGAGAGGCATCATATCCATAGATCAACCATCGAGTTGCACGTCATTACCTTTGTGCATATTAGTGGCCTCTTACGACCGGTATCGCATTTAGCCCATAGTGTAGTCTTAAATTTCCATTGGGATAACATTCAGAAGTCAACTTCCCCAAGATATTGGTGTGCCCGAGAACACAGCGCAGTGAAACATTAAGATCAGACCTGTTAAATTTGATTACTAATTAGTAATAAATTAATTAAAGGGCTTTTTTATTTGGTAATGATTATTTTAATTGTTTTTCAAGAAAAGGCAATTATTAATTGATTACGATTAGAAAAAATCAGAAAAATCAAAAATAATCACAAAATATGAAAAAATAATCAAAAAAAAGTTGTTTTGATTACTGTTGATATTTTTGGATTTCTTTTTTTAATAATTTTTGATTTCTTTCAGTATTGTTGATGTGTATATATATGTGCTTCTACAACAATAGTGAAAAAAAAAACAAAAAATAATCAAAAAAAACAAAAAATAATCAAAAAAAAACTAAAAATTATCAAGTGTTTTTAAAAATCGTAAAAAATCAAGATTTTTTTGATATTTTTTTATTTAATTGGAAAATAATCATTAAAAATTCAAAGTAATGGTAATCAATCAATCATTAAATAGATTCACAAGAAAATAATTAATCAACCCGGTAATCAATACGATTAGTAATCATTATTCAACAGGTCTGATTAAGATGCTCTGAAAACGTAAACCATGCTCTACACTCAAGCACGATCTCCGAGTTTGCAAATAGTTCCAAAGGTGATTTTCATTATTGACCTTTATTTCACGACCTTACCGCACTTATGAGCATACGAGCACATGTCCCATGTAAACTTGGCACACAAACCCTATTTGCGGCAGCAGTTGAAATGTTGTACAAATCTACATACATATGTTCCTGCAACACGAACTGAGTATGTGTGCGGGAATATGAAAAATACCTATGACATTGGATACTGAAGACACCTGTTACGTGCTCTTCATTAGAAAAGATGGAAAGCGTGTGTAATGAAAAACTAATGCATGTGAAAACTGCATAGGCTTTAGAAACTCTGAAAATAGAACAAAACACTGCTATTCCTGACCTTAAGCTAGGTGGGTTCAGGCACGGAGTTTGCTACTTTCCATCTTTTAACGACCAAACTAACTATAATTGCAGACCTCTGGGGGTTAGGGGTTTAGAATATGCCCGAGGTGGGCATACCGGTCCTAAGAGGCGACTAATATGCACAAAGGTAATGACGTGCAACTCGATGGTTGATCTACGGATATGATGCCTCTCACCTCTCATTATCCATCTTATCCTTCCTTACGGAAGAAGGGGTGACATGACCTAAAAGGTTTCACTGGTCATAAATCGCTACCACGACAGTCGGGCAGTACCGCAAGAGAGTGCCGGAGCATACCGGGTTCAAATCCGGCCAAGGACTGTTAATTCGACAACACTCCCCAAAACCTTCGGAGAGTGTTTTTGTCGTTACCACCACCACCACAACAACCTCTGGGGGTGTACTTGTAGGACCATTCAAAGACATGCTCTTTAAGACCGCTTATTCCACTTCGGATTTTTTAAATTCCTTTGAAAAAAGGGAAATAAGGTTTGAAGATCCCACATAAACTGGTCATGGAGTGGGTCTAGTTCAGACCTGTTAAATTTGATTAGTAATTAGTAATCAATTTATTAGATTTTTTAATTCGTAGTGATTATTTTGATTGTTTTTCAAGAAACGGCAATTATTAATTGATTACGATTAGAAAAAATTAGAAAAAAATCTAAATAATGAAAAAAAGTTGTTTTGATTACTTTTGATTATATTTAGTTTTTTTTGGATTATTTTAAATTTTTTTTTAGTATACAATACAAGTATTACAATACTGAAAAAATTCAAAAATAATCAAAAAAAAGTAAGGAAGTTTAAGTCCGGGTGGAACCGAACATTATATACCTAGTAATGATCTACTATGGCATATTAATTTACGCAGGTCTGTTTGAATACTTTTTAGTTCGTATTGTAAAGTCAGCTGATTGTTTTCAATAAAAACACTTCTGTTATGAGTTTCGAGAAGTAAATTAATTTATTTGTATATAAATAGCTTCCCTACCAAACACTGCTAATCACACTTTTTCAAAATACCAATACATGTACATTTTATGTTGAAAAATTTGCGCTCAATTAAACGGACGGACAGTCGGACGGAGAGACGGACATGGGTAAATCGACTCAGTTCATAGTCCTGATTATTCCAGTACACTTATTGAGGACCCATCTCTTGTTCTTCTCATACTTACAAACATTTCATGTTCATGAAAGGTATGAAAATTAAAAAAGATATATAACTTATCCATTGCAGTAGGGTATTAACTACTTGCCCGGATATTTTGCTTGTGTGTTATCCGATATGCCTAATTTTTCCAGCAGTATACTACATACTTTTGAGAAGCAGCGGACCCATTTTCATCGACATATCTACTTAAACTACCAGCAATGGCATTTGAAAATAGCAGAATTTGTATGCTGCAAAGTGGGCGGCACCACGCCTACTTCCGCAAAATCCACAAAATGTTTTCGCGGTGGAGTTTTGCGTAAAAAGCTTATTATGTGTTTAAGATCTTATTGATATACGAGTAGCTTGCATAGTTATAGAAATATCGCATTTTACATTTTTCAGAACTATGTTAAAAAACTGGGCGTGGCCGTTGACCGATTTCGCCCGTTTTTACAACAAACAGTCATCTTTATATATTCAACATTTTCGCCAAAAACTGTTGCGATAAATCAATTTTTGCCGGAGTTATGGCATAGAAAGTTTTGTGGAATAATCCACTATAAAAGGGGCGGGGTCATGCCCATTTTCGAAAATTTAAGTTTTTCGACTTTCTTCGTTCACGGACACTTTGAAAGTGAAATAGAAATGATATAAAGCTATTTTACGCAAAGTTATTGCCTATTAAATCTTTCGTATAAAAGTAGGCGTGGACCTTAACCGATGTCGCCATTCCGGAACATTCCTTCTATTAATATAAATATGTGTGCTGAACTTCGTTTCGAGATATTGAACGGTTTTTGATTTATGATTGATAATATTTCTAAATTTGACTTAATCAAAAGTGGGCGGTGCCATTCCATTTTCAAAAATTTCTTACAAAATTTTTTTTCTGCCTTACCGTTAATGTACACAAATTATTTTCTTGTCCTTATAAGTGTATTATGTACTGAATAATCACTTTTATTGTATTTTCGAAAATATTCTATAATAAAAATAGCGCTCGGAGATGAGTGCCAAGGAACCTGCACACCAAATTTTATTAAGAAATCTCCAAATTTACTCAAGTTATCGTGTTAACAGACGGACGGACGGACGGACATGGCTTAATCAATTTCCTTTTTCCTCCTGAACATATTGATATGTATAGGTCAATATCTATCTCGATACGTTTATGCCTTTACATACTACCGTTAGGCAACTAAAGTTAATATACCTTGTGTGCCGAGCACTACTACATATAAAAAATCAAAAATAATCAAAACCACTTTTTTTTAATCATTTCTGATTTTTTTTTATAATCGTAAAAAATCATGTTTTTTATACCTTTCATGAACATGAAATGGTATATTAACTTTGGTCCGATGTTTGCAACGTTTAGAAATATAAGAGATAGACCCACCATTAAGTATACCAAATTGATCAGGACGATGAACTGAGTTGATACAGCCATGTCCGTCTGTCCGTCCGTCTGTTTGAACGCAAACTAGTCCTTCACCTTTTTAGATATCTCGATGAAATTTGGCACACGGATGTATTTTTGTATTACATTAGACATTTGTCGGATCCGGTATAATCGGGTCACTATAGCATATATCTCCCATACAACCGATCGTTCAAATAGGAGGATTATGCCATTTCTCCCTCATTTTTAAAGACTAAAACTTGAAACTTGGTGAGGTATTTTCTTATGGATAGCAAAAGATTTCGTAAAAAAATCACCAAGATCGGAGCTATATATAGTATATATCCCATACAACCGATCGTTCAGATAAGAGGATTATGGCCATTTATCCCTCATTTTGGAAGATTAAAACTTGAAACTTGGTGAGGTATTTTCCTACAGATATAAAAAAAATTTGGTAAAAAAATCGCTAAGATCGGAGCTATATATAGTATATATCCCATAAAACCGATCGTTCACATAAGAGGTTTTGGACCAACCTTACTCAATTAATCAAATAAAGGCACAGCCCTAGTAAAAACTTCCCTTAAACAAATAAAGCTTATTATAAAAGAAAATTAAATGTATTGTTGACAAAGTTTTAGAGAACTTTAAACAATGCGTATTTAAGTTTGCACGTATTCATGAAAGGTATAAAGCCTTCGGCACAGCTGAAGACAGCGCCGTCCTTACTTGTATTTTGATTATTTTTTTAATTAATTGGAAAATAATCATTTAAAATTAAAAGTAATTAGTAATTAATCATTAAATCGATTCTCATGGAAGTAATTAATCAAACCGGTAATCATTACGATTAGTAATCATTATTTAGCAGGTCTGGTCCAATTCATACGATTGTACTCGTATTGGATCGTTTCATGTACAAAGACATTCATCAGTTCTTCGTGCTATTTCTTGAGGGGGAGGAAATGCCATTTAGATGGATCTATCAGCAAGACATTCTGCCGAAACATATAGCAATTTGCTTCAAAGAATAATTTAGTGCTAACAATGTGTAAGTATTGTCGTGGCCCGCCCTGTTTAACCGAACAGAGAATCCATAAAAAATGGTGTATCCAAAAATCAGGGGGAAAATTGTTGCAACAAAGACGCTTTATACGGACAAGTTGAACTGGCGTGGAAAAATATTTCCTTTCATATTTTGCTCAGTTAATATACTCAACTCCAACACAATGTGAACCTGCTATAAAGAGTAACGGATATGCCACGAAATAACGCAAAAAGCGGGTTTGTCTTATAAATATTTTTTGATCGGATGCTTTTTACAACATTTTTTGAATGAGCTGGTGAACTACTTTTATTTATAAAAATTTATAATACCCAACATGTATTCTTTCTGAATAAGAAGGACTCAGCGTTATAGAACTTGAACATGAATTTCGTTGTTATAGTTTTGTCGCACACTGTATAAATAAAACTAGAAACTAATCTTTCTTTCAAAATTTTGAAATTTCCTTTCAAAATCAAATGGGAACTTGTCGTTTGCAAGATAGCAGCCAAAACAACTTTTTGAGTGCGGCTGTTTACAACTAATTTTTAAGGGGCAGTCTAATGTGCATATGTATGTGGATCATCTTTATTTAGAAATTTCGAATTCTTATTTTATTTGCAAAATGTACTCGTACACTGAATTAATTAATGAAGTAATGAACCTGCAATTCATCAGGCGTGTCTTTTCTTCTTTCTCTCTTACCTGTAAAAGTAACATTTTTTTTGTTCACTTTCTTACTTTTTCTTCTTCTGCTGTTGCCTTTTTAAATGGACATGCTACGTAATTAATTTTGTTTTTTATTAATGATGGTTGTGCATTGTAGAGGGGTACAAATGTATACTTGTTGATATAGCCACATTGAAAATATAGACTGCCCGAAGAATCACGGTCACATAATCCATAAAACCTGATGCGTAGAATAAATAGTTTTGTCATCATCATCACTTTCCTAAGTAGCAACGTATGTATGTACATATGTACATAAGTATTTAGACAAAATATTGCATTATGTTTTTGGTACTTCTTTTTGAATTTTCACCCATTTCCATCTTCATTTGTTGGTATGTAAGCCACGCTAGCGTAAAATGATCATCTCGCTTTTGGTTTGATATCTTAATAACGATCATTTTCTTAGTTGTGATCATTGGCATACACATTCGTACATATGTACATACGTAAAGGTGTTTTTATACCCAACTGCGCTTGGCACATGTGTTGCTTTAAAAAGAAAATTTTATAAGATTTCCATTGGATTTTTGCAGATGTAGGGGAGGCCGAGGTTCATATCGATATTGAAAAATATTTAAAAAAAAGGGTTTAATCTTCTACTTAGCCATCGATATATAAAATTAAAACATAAATTTTCGTAAGAGCAAAACAGCTAATCTACTGGGTCGATTTCTTAAATACGAATTTTAAACTAACATATTTGTGCCACAAAGGGATATAGGCGTATTTTTTAAAGTAAAGTATTCATAGCAAGTATGTTTAAATACTGCATTAGGTGTATCAATAATTTCACGCATGCAAGCCAAACCAAACTTTGCTCTCTAATCTCCACCCTTTTTATGCTCAGCTAGCAAAGCATTCCCAGCAAACACAGTCCCAAACGTTAAAGAAATATTGTCGTTTTAAATAAGAATTCTATTGTAGTTATCTAATGCGTCTCTAATCGAAAATCAGGTAAGAGAACTAGGCTAGCAGTCGATTAGAGTGCGATTAGAAATACACCAGAAAAAAGTTCACTTTAAAAACCAATTAGAATTTCACGTTAGAATTCGATTAGATAACTAACCTATTCTCGATATCGATATCTCGATTTTTTGTAAATAATGCCATAATTCTCGACAGTTTCTCAAACCGTTCTCTAACCTTCCACCTTAGAGAAATACATTAGAATTCGAGTGGTTTTCAAATCGTTCTCTAGCCTAAACGTTTACTGAGATAACAAATATAATTTAGTCTCTATCAGCACAAAGAGGCGTAAGATAGAGAAAGTAGGGTCAGAGAGAGCGAGACGCGTAATTTAAGAGAGAAATGTAGACAGAAACTTCCTGGATTTGCTAAACAGCCTAGAAATAATGTATATTACAGAATATCGTTTGTTGGCCTAGCTAGTACATATGTATGTATATCAGATTGAAAGGTCCTCAAAAGGTTTAGTCTACCCAATGGTACGACAATATTATACATACATATCTCCAAAGAGAAGCTCAGTCTTAATCTCTTATCTTAATTTCTATATCGTTCCAAATATATATTATTATCAGGGTACTTGAACCTCGGACCACAGGTGAAAAGTCAATCACCCATATTATGGTTGTCAATATTAACCAAAACAATATTGATGTGCCTAGCATTGTCAGTTCAATTGCTGGTTCGTCGGTATCAATATTGTTCTTGTCAATATTTACAACCATAATATGGGTCAATAATTTGGGTACGACCGAACTTCGGCTCTTTATTTGAAAAAAGCTCGGTTGTGCTTCGTAGCCGCTTCGGGGAAACAAAACTATCTTGAAACATTTCTTGAATAACATTTAATGTTTTCTTGATAATACTTTTGAGTTTTTGTAAATTAGAACAGTTGGGCTATTCACGTAGGCCTGCTTTCGAGTTTCTCTCTTTATATTTCTTACTCAGTTTAAAAAGCAAAAATTCGGGCTAACTCTCGAGGTTACCCAAGATTGTCTTTTTTTGTTCTTGTCTTTGGCTCGGGGGCAGTTAATGGCTATTTTGAAGATATTTTTTTGTTCTAACTAGCCCGGGTGGTTAGTTTTGCACACTTTGCCTACTTACTAGTTTTTATGAAGTGAATATTATGAGGGGGTCGCTTTTTGAATGGATCAACTTAGAAAAGAAACAATCAAGAAATACAGCGGCGACAATTCAGGCGCAGCAAAGGTGAGAAAACAAACAACCTCTATTAACACAAATTGGATGAGGGCAAGGAGGAACGTCGAGGATTTTTCATTTGTAGGAATCCAAGACGGTCTCAATAGCACAACTCCACAACACAATGCTGTAAGGGAACTATTTCCAAAACGCACAGTTGGGTGCATACTATTTAGTTGTAAGCGAACTTAAGGATATCTTACTTGTTTTAGATTTACACTCCTTTTTCCCGATGCTTAAGCAATAAAATTTCACTCAGCGTGCACAGCTGTGCAAAATGGTTTTGAATTTGGATTCATTGGCGCAGAGACGTAGACGCAGTCGGATTCGCGTTCGATGTTTGGATTAACATTTATGTTGTTGTTGTTTGCTGCTGCTGCTGTTTCGTTTTTGACTTTGGTTTTTAGCTCTAACTTTGGCTTTGGCTCTGACTCCGGCTTCGCCTTCTGCCTTTAACATACATCACAGCTGCTCGATCGGTTTCAGATGACCACGAACGGTGAACGCGTCAAGAACTTACTGCCTAACGACTACGTGAAAAAAAGTAATAACTTAAAAAGTGTAAAAAATAAAAACAAAATTCAAAAACCTTTTGGGGGGCGCGTGCAGATATGTACATAGATACACGTATATAATCAGAACTACATATTTAGATATGCTACTCCATGGCATGGCAGTAGCTCAGTTAATCAAATTTTGTTGTTGTTATTGTTGTTAAATAATTACCAATTCAATGAATTACTGTGTTTGCTGAATGTGTCCGTCGTTGTCGGTTGCGATTTTGTTGTTGTTATCCGGAATGTTGTAATGCGTTAAATGTGGAATAAAATTTTATTGGAGCAATTGTGAAATTTTTTTTTATGTAACTCCAAAGGTTAATCCCTACCGACTAACTAAACATACATACTTGCCCACCGTCGGCGGCCCAATTACTAAATTATCAAATCGAGCGCTTGCGCACTGGATATAGGCTCAAGTAAGGACGTCTAAGCTTAACTAAAGTCGTACACTTTATACCCACCTTTACGTTCTAACAACTTATAAAATAAACCAGTTTTAAAGGGACAATGCCAAGTAAATTCAAAAATGTGCCAATAATAGCTGACAAATCAAAAACCGCCAGACGTTCAAGTGCTTGAAAGAGTCGCGCCAGAAGAGTGAAGTTTGAGAGTTTGGTGATCGTTTCAAAATGTTTCCACATTTTTTATTGATTTTATTGGATATTAAAATAAAGTTGCAAAATTAACCATTTTACAAGAATAACAAAACTGATATTGTAATCGAAAAATTAATTAAATAATAGAAGAATTTAATATAACTTCTAATGCCTACGGAAACCAAATTATATTAATTAAACTTTATAACATATCGTTTTCTGGAATTACATGTAATACTGGGTGGTTCATAGAAGCTGTGTTCGGTGAGGATAAAATTTTATAAAATTTGTACTGGAAAGTGTTCGGTGACACAAAACATTTGCAGCGAGAGAGCGCATTTTGACATTTAATTTCGAGAGAGAGTTGTAAATTTCTGCTGTGGAAATTTTACTCAGTAAAACTTGCAAGTGGAAAACAGCTGATCGTGATATAGAAAAGCAACAACAAATTTAAAATTGGTGTTATTAAACAATCAAATAAGCAACTACCGTCTTGTTGCAAGTTTTCACTCCCTTCTGTTCGGCGGAAACTTTTTCTTTTCGAGAGAGTTTTACGTCATTAGCTGTGTTTTGTGACGAAACTTGCAAAAAAGTGACAGTAAAGTGAGAATGACGTAAAACTCTCTCGAAACGCCAAAAGTAAAAAGTTTTCGCCCAACAGGAGTCAGTAAAAATTTGCAAGCCAAACAGCTGTTGCTTTTTTGATTGGTTAATAACACAAATTTTTTAATTTGTTTTTGTTGCTTTCCTATGTCATGATCAGCTGTTTTTCATTTGCAAGTTTTTTTACTGAGTAAAATTGCCCCAGCAGAAACTTGCAACTCTCTCTCTCAATGAAAAGTCAAAATGCGCTCTCCCGCTGCAAATGTTTTGTGTCACCGAACACTTTCCAGTACAAATTTTATAAAATTTTAAAAATTCATCCTCACCGAACACAACTAATATCTCTTTACGGGCAGTTCTTTGCAAGTTTTATTGCCCAACACAACTAATGTCAATATCAAATCTACACTGAACAAAGTGAAAGTCGGGACGGAAACTTGTTATACGTCTCAGCGCCTTGTAATCTCGGCTAAAATCTGCTTTGGTAGTCGGCTGCGGCAAGTGTAAAGGTCCACAAATTATTAGAAGTACCTTTCTCTCGTAAACTCCCACAGCCGCTTGAACAGCTAAGCAGCAAACCTTCTGTTATTCGCTGAAATGTTCGATACAGTTTCCGTGTGCTATTTCTGTCGGTTAGCAGCTCAAGCACGTTGCACTTACGTCTTGCTGCCGCTACAACTAGTGGTAGCGTTTAGAGGCTCCACATTGCGTTCGCTTTCAATGTGGCTCTACGGCCACCTTTATTTCCGTTTCCAAGCAACTCTTCATTGGGCCAGGTATTTTTCGCCGCTATTCAATTACTTTTTCACTGACGGTACAGAGCTCTTTCGAGTTATGTTCCAGTTGCGAAATTATTGCGACTGCAACTTTGATAATTTTTTTGTCGGACAGAGATGGGTATGAACATAGCTTTCTGGTTGTGTGTTTTGGATCGGGGGAAAGCCATGTGGTTTGACGTAAGAATCTGCTTATGTTTGAACATGTTTATGGATATGACCATATTTCGGCGGGGAAGGCTCAAGCGATCCATACCAATTAGGCATAAGAAAGCCTAAACTGCCGGTTAGCGTTAACCTAATATGGTGAAATCGTCCTTAGATATCCCTCGATTTAGTACAGCTGGGTATAAAGATACGGATATGAGCGCATTTATTTATTTACATATATATATATATAAATATTTCACTAACCAACGCAACTTTATTCGTTCCTTAAATTTACGATTACGCGTTTTTAAACGAAAACAAAAAAATTAAAAAATCAAGCAGCAAGGAAAAAAACTAAAAATTTGCAACAAAAAAGTTGAGTTTTGCCGAAACAGCATTTGCACTACACACACACGCACATACATCGCCATCACCCCATATACGCGCTCGCTGCTCGCATACCAACTTCGCCCAATCATCAGCAATCAGCATATCCCGCGCATATTCTAGCCCGTGACAACTGTGACACCAAAGCTGCGCTCGGTGCTCTTAGCTCGTTTAAAAAAGTGTTAAAAAATAACAAAACAATCAACTGTCACTTGAATTCGATACAACACGCGCTCGTGGTAATGCTGAATACGTTATCAGCGACGGTGGCAAATGCTTTGCGCGGCTTTTGGTTCCGACTTGTGCTCATCTTTGGCCGGAGTCATAGCAAATGCCGGCTGAACGTCAAACGTCAATTTTCACTAACATCACAATCACAAACTATTTCAATCACAGCAACAGCGGCGGCAGCAGCGGCAGCTAAAACAACAACAGCACCTTTAGCGCCATGCATGAAGATTTGGCAACAAAAGCCGAAATTTGAAACGGAAGCAGATCGGAAGCTACCAAGACCCAGAGGTTTGCCTTTGATAGGCACATTTTGGGATTTATTGGCTGCTGGCGGTGCACAACAGTGAGTTTATTTCTTTACAATAATTAATTCAATTAAGTTCCGTAACGAATTTATGGTGTTTTTTCTCGATTTTCGGTTGGTTTTTTTTTTCTTTTGCTTTTGCCGCTTTGGCTGCAAGTGATTAAATTTGCGCGCGGAATCAAGTGACTGTAATTTAGATTCGTGCTTGGTGTAAAATTTCTTTAAGGAAATGTTGAAGATAATTTGAAAAAAATCTTTGTTTTTTAACAAAGCTGAAAGTTACATAATTTGAACTGTAATAAGTGGCACATTAGCGAGAGGCGAGCCTGCGGCAAAAAATATCCAGCGCAGTTGACCATGAGCGTTTCAATTTTAAACAACAATGGAGGTCTAGCATAAAATGATCTGCTTCCAATGACTGGTTAAAATGCCCAGACAGGTAAATCAAAAAATCCGTCGAAGTCGTCAAAAAAATGTATGTCCTGTCAATTTGTGAGAAAAGTTAGAAGCCACACATCAGAAATTGGCAGTGAAGCCCCGCTTTAATCCGCTCGGAGGTATATCGCGCACAGTCATCGATCTTTAAAGAAAAGTAGGTCGTCATCTCCAAAGCGAGGTCATAATTTATGGCGCGTTATGCAACAGGTATATCATCATAAACCTCCTAGGAGATTTTTGCGCCGAGCTTCTGTTCCAATTTGTGGTGTGCCGATTTGTATTATTTGCAGACCCGTTACATTTGATTAGTAATTAACACTCAATTAATTATACGGCTTTTTTATTGGTAATTAGTATTTTAATTGTTTTTCAAGAAAAGACAGTAATTGATTACGACTAGAAAAAATGAAAAGAAATCAAAAATAATCAAAAAAAAACTTTTTCTAACTTTAGATTTTTTTTTCGATTATTTTTGATTTTTTTCTGTTGTTGTAGAAGCACAATACTCAAAAAAAGAATCAAAAAAAATTTAAATAATCGTAAGAAATCATGACTGTTTTGATTATTTTTTTAATTTATTTTGTATACCAACACGGCTAAAAATGTAAGCCTACATTTTAAACCATTCGTCGGTTTAAGCAATTTTTTAAACTTTTTTAATTTTTCACGAATTAGATTTAAAACTGAACTGAAAAAAACCTCTACATTTTTTTAAATTTATTTTCATTTATTTTTGAAAGCTTTTTCAAGTCATTGAATTTTTCTCATTACAGTTTTGTGTGCGCCGTAGCTGAGTGGGTAGAGCAGACGACTCTGTTGCGGAAGCGTCGGTTCGAATCCTGCCAACTGACACAAATCTGTTTCATGTTATCTTAAGCGTTAAACATTGCTGTTTTAGAATTTAAACTCTTTTCTTCACACTCGTTTCCTCCAAACTGGCATAATTTAAATTCTAAACCAAATTTGGTTTGGGCATTTATGTATGTAGCCCAGAAATGTTTAAAATTTTGGTTAAATTTTTTAGCCGTGCACAAATCAATTGATTAATTTGAAAATAAGCACTAACAATTTAAAGTAATTGTAATCAATCATTAAATGGATTCTCATGAAAATAATTAATAAAACCGATAATCATTACGATTAGTAATCCTTACTTAACAGATTTCATTTTTTGCTACAAATTGGCGAGACCTACAGTTTTTCGCCGACTCCGAACGGCATCTACAAAGGAGATACGTTTTTGCTGAGAGCCCTTCCATGGCAGAAATACACTTGGAGAGTTTGCCAAACCACTGCCGAGGGGCGACCGATGTCTTCCTCTTCCAATGCTGTAACAGGAAAACCCTCTGACCCACAATACTTTTATTCACGGCCAGGTTCCTAGGACTCCCTTTAGAAGAGATTGATGACAACTCCAGAGATTGGGGTGCCATTTGGCCATGGTGAAGTATTGTTACAACAACAACAACTAAGCTCAAATCATCCTTAATTAGCTTTTTCACCTCAATTGAGGCCTCCCCTTTCTCGAAAATCGAGTATCGATAGCCGTCTTCATCTATTCCACTATATTTACACCTGCGTAAATCTATTACATAAATAATTTGGCACGATATACCTCCAAATTCGCTAACATTTTTAAATTTTTTTGCAACAAATTTGGCGGATTACATTCGTTAGGAGACTTGGGTAATTGAGATTGAAGGGGCGGGCTGTTATCAGCAGATTTTGGGAGTTTATTAACCACCTCCAACTAGAGGTCAATAGCCCTTAAATGTATGTTTGTTTAACCGTCTAAAAGACCGTGAACTTCCAACAAAGCGTGCCACCTGACTATCATTTTGCAGCTGACGCCAATTAAAAACGCCCAGGGATGTCAGATCGGTCTCCACTTGGTCTTTGCAACGAAGTGGTGTCTCCCTCTTTCTCTGATTCCATATATGAGTTCCGACAAGAATACCTTCGGGGCGGAACATCTTCCATTCGCATCACATCGCCTATCCAACGTAGCCGCTGGGTTTTAATTCGTTGAACTGTGTCGATGTCTGCGTTGAGGTTATACAACTTATCGGCATCGCTTAGAAGCAAATAAATCCTTCGAAGAAGCTTTTTCTCGAATATTCATGCTTTTTCTCCATTTTTCAGGACGGGTATTATGAGCGACTCTAGAGCATGGTTTTTGTTCGTCGAGAGAGGACTTTGATTCTCAATTGGCTGCTAAGTCCAAAGTAATATTTATTGTCGAGGGTAATTCTTCGCTTAATTACTAACCTGACATTATTGTTGGTGTTAATGCTGTTTCCCAGGTAAACGAAGTCCTTTAATATTTCCATAATCTAAACTCTACCTCTGTACATTGCTTACTAGGTCGCCGTTTTTGTCCTTACAAGTGGTCGTACGGTCTTAAATTCTTCCGTCATTTCACGGATTTTTTGATTAAATTTTCTTGTTCTTGCTGGGTAGTAGCTCAAGCTCCTCGCACTCACGCCTTTTTGCCTCTCTTTCTTTCTTACTTTTCCTTCTTCGGCTCACGGTAGCATTCGCATACAATGTCTCCATACAGCTCATCATTTAATCTTCTTCGGTACTCGCCATCGCCAGCGCCTATTGGTACATATCTTACTTACCGTTAGGCGAATTAAATCGCAAGTAATGAGTTTTTTCCCTGAATGAAGAAGACAGCATACCATCTTTTTGCGAAGTCTAGTATACTTACGTAAGAGTATATTAGAACAACAAATATGTATGTATGTAAATTTATGTTCTTAACGATCTAATTTGAAATTTTGTTAAAAAAAAAACCTAGACGATCCAAATTTCGCAAAATTATTGGTTTCTATTGAAGGTGTATGAAGGTTTACACATCTGAGTCTATTTCTTGGTACGTGATCGCATATGAGGAATGAATTAAATTGAATGACGAAAGTTGAATCGTTTGAATTTCAAATCCAAAAATCACCCAGGAGGCTATTTTATGAGTGCAAAAAAGGAGAAAATATGCATGAAATTGCAATGGTATAAGAGGAGTGCTGAATAACTGTGACTAAACGGAACTTGTCTACTAATTTTATTTATTATTTCGGCATCGCAATCGGTTTCGGAGATACAGAGCGGTTAGCCAGATAGATATCGCGGAAGCGCTCACACACACTCCTCGTTGCATTCGCTCTCAACCTGGCTCTGTAAGCGGCGCACTCCTCATCGTACCAGGTGTTTCTTCGAGTGCGCTCATATCCAATTACTTATTCAGCTGGGGTACAAAGTGCTCCAGAAATGTGCTCCAACTGCTCATGCATTGCGTTGGGTTGGCTTGCGCTCTCCGACAGCATTCGTTATAGACGAAATGCGAAGTCATTGGCGGTCTGTTGCGATTGCAGCTTATCAACGTTTAGCTTCCCTTGCGTTTTTGCTGCATCTTTTTGGACCTACAGAGGCGGGTATGAATTTTGGCTGCTACTGGGTAGTGATCCGTGCCAATGTTAGGTCCTCGGATTGTGCAAACATATAAAACGCTGGAAATATGTCGTCCGTCTAACGCAACGTGGTCGATCTGGTTGTGTGTTTTCCGATCGGGAGACAGCCATGTAGCTCGTTGGATCTTTTTGCGCCTAAATTTGGTGCTGGATATGAACATGTTTCTGGTATTGGCGAAGTCGATCAACGTAAATCCATTTGAGGAAGTCTCATCGTGTAGACCGCACTTTACGACTGTGGAGCCGAGAGCAACCTCTTTTCACACCATGAAGTCGTCAAGCACGAATTTGATAGCGCGCGTAGAATGCATCCTTTTCCACGCCGTCCTTATCTTCCGTTCTTTGCGTGTGCGAAGATAAACGAGATGTTGAAAAATCTTGCTGTTATGAGGATTGCGGCGAGACGTTCATCCCCACATATGTTACGAACAGTACTTGTCAACGAAGTCTCTTTCCAACCACAAATCCGGTGCCGAATCTGCGCTTATCTACATGACCACTCCAGTAGATGTCGCAAGCTCATCTTTTCTTGCCCCATCCATCGCATCTCTCGTATGGCAATGATGTCAGCCTTGGCCTTCACGAGGACATCAACCAGCCTGACCAGCCGGCACTTACCCCATTAAGGGACCAGACAATCATCTAAAAAATAGTCCATTGGCACAACATCACCCAGCCAGTGGAGCTTTTGGGCTTTAATTGACTGCACTATGGTCATATCAGGGTTAAATTTGTTTTCTGTAATAGACAAACTGCTGATATGTGGAAAAGTTCAGAAGGCAACTACCGAAATGTCTATCCGGACAACACAAAAGTTTGCATGTTCTATATGGGAGGGTTCTGATGAGTGTTCTCGATCAAAGTGTTTTTAAAATGGATGGCTCAAAATGTTCCGGAAATATCCACATAAACATAAACCGGGTTTGATCTGTTTTGTCCATTACATTTAAAGAGAGAGGTCAGAGTAGAGCGTAAGAGAGTCGTGAAAGAGAGAGTGGTGGAGCATTGGAAAACAGATTTAGACGAAAACGAAGAGATGGGTAAAGTGCAGTCAAAAGCAGATATAGTGGAGAGCGAGAAGATGGGAAAGAGTCATCGAAAACAGACAAGGAAAGGCTAGAGATGACTGACCCACAAATATGACGTATTTACCTCTCTTAGCTGACCTCTTGATAGCGAGAGAAATTCTTTTTTTTAAAATACAATTTTGTCTGAAAAGTATCCTTATAAAAAATGTCTATTTTAGAGATGTGTAATTAATCGATAAAAAATATTGAAAATAGTAGTAAAGCAATTGATTAATCGTGTGCTGATTTGAATAAATTGGTACATTTCTTTAGTACTTTTTTTAACAAATAAATAAATGAATGGAGGGCGTTTGCTAAATTCCTAAAATTCGGAGAGTGATAAGTTTGTCAAACTTGAAAATATCTAAACATTAAAACTTTTCGATTTATTAGGTTGCGATTACACATTTTTCTAAATAAACAGTTTAATTAGTTTCATGACAGTACACTCATTTCTTAGTGCGAAATGGAAAATGTATGTGTGTCAGTATGTTTGTCGTGCTGCTACGACCTGTTTAGTTGGACCATGATTAGGTTCTAATTAATTACAATTGTATAAGTCTGCAAATAAATTTAGCGTTTTGTTTAATCCATCATTTTTCACTTATTAATTAATTTTAATGACTAGGTCAAATTTGTCATACGAAATCAAATGCGTTTGCCGTCCGTTTTAATTTGAAAATGGAAAATAACAGAAAAGTGAAAATGGCAATTGGCCACAGAGTGTCAAATTTGACACCCAAAATTCATTTCCTAACATTTTGGGAATTTTTTTTTTCGATAAGCAAAGCCAAACAATTGAAGATAATGCAACGAAATCTGAAAAAAGAGACCTGTTAAATAATAATTACTAATCGTAATGATTATCGGTTTGATTAATTATTTTTTTGAGAATCCATTTAATGATTGATTACCATTACTTTCCATTTTTAATGATTATTTTCCAATGAATTAAAAAAAAATCAAAAATACGATTATTCAAAAAAATTATGAAAAATTATAAAAAAAAGTTGTTGTTACTTTAGATTTTAAAATTTTTTTTTCAGTATTGGGGTAGAAGCACATAAATATGCACATCAACAATGCTGATACAAATCAAAAATTATCAAAAATAATAAAAAAAAAAATTTTATTAAAAAAAAAAATCAGAAATAATCAAAACTTTTTTGATAATTTTTTTTTTTTTTTATTCATTTGTTATCAATTAATAAGTGCCTTTTCTTGAAAAACAATTAAAACAATTATTACCAATTAAAAAAGCCGTCTAATTATTTGATTACTAATTACTTATCAAATTTAATAGGTCTGGAAAAAACTAACCTCAAAAATTAAGGAAACTTTTTGGCACTCACTGCTTTAGTGATAACAAAGCATAAGTTAATGTCCTGGTTCGCCTAATAGATTAATCGTCCATCCCTAGCATGTTCAGCTAGCTTGAAAGGTAAACACTAACGACGTTTACCAAATGTATCATTATCATAAGATATATGTACCTATGTAGTACATTTTTATTGAATGGGGTGTTTTGCAGAACCTTCGCCTTCTCAATATGCGTGCTTATACATGCATAAGTTTGTATGTAGGAAGGTATGCACAACTTGACTTCGCTAACTGCCAATCAATTCGTGTATAATGAAGGTTATTGGAAGCTGAATCTTTGTTATTCGAATAAATTTCAATGGCAAAAATAAAACCGAATATTGCGCATCAGATTGTCAAATCATTGAATAAACCAAATTTGAACTTTTTCGAGATCAACTCAAACAGATCCCGCTACAAGCAACCATGCTTAATACATATGTACATGCAGCATAGTTCATCAAACTTTATCTAGCATATACCTATGTACATCATAGACAACAATCAACTACACCTGCCCATAATAGTCATCTACTGGGTTTGGAAATTTAACATAAATTTATTGTTGTTTTGTTATCTATTTTTTTTTTTTTTTTATAGGTTACACAAATACATTCATCGTCGTCATGAAGAGCTTGGTACAATATTTTATGAACGTCTCGGTGGCGTACAGGATGCCATATTTGTTTCATCAGCAAGTCAAATGAGAGCTGTGTTTCAATATGAGGGCCAATATCCACGGCATCCGTTGCCAGAATCATGGATTATATACAATAAAAAGTATAATTGCAAACGCGGATTGTTTTTCATGTAAGTTTAGTGCATATATATGTGCGTTTGTATGTATGTATGTGTGTAGAGTTATGTGCGCTTTTGGTGAATTTCATTAACACTTTGATTTTGTCGCGACAACCCCCTCATCAATATAGGGAAGGCGAAGAGTGGCTACACAACCGACGCATATTAAATCGTTTTCTATTGGGTGGCACCATGAGATGGATGGATGGACATATTGAGGCGTGTACGTTGCGTTTAGTGAACTTGTGGAAAGCTCAGGCTGTTAGACAAGCAACATACACTGAATTGTTGGATCTTGAACATCAACTTTATAATTGGGCTATCGATGGTTCGTTGACAATATTTATACATATACGAGGAGATTAAAAAAAAAATCGCTTAGTTGAGCAGACAAAAAATTCTTTTTCCAGTTTTTCAACGGGAATAACAGCTGTGGATTAGAGGGTAAGAATATGGTCGAGGGAGACGACTAAAATCCACAATGGGTAATGACGTGCAACTCGATGGTTGATCTACGGATATTATGCCTCTCACCGCTTATTACCAACCTTCTTCTTCTTTACGGAAGGAGGGGGTGAGATGACCTAGAAGGTTTCACTAGTCCCACTAAATCGCTCCCACGACAGCCGGGCATGTACCGCAAGGGAGTACCGGATTTCATTCACATATTCTGAATTCCAATTAAATATTGTGAAATTCAATTTTACTTTTCTGAAATCCAATAATCGTTTCTTAAATCCAAATGACCAAATTCTGAAATCCAATTATCTATTCCGAAACTAAATTAACATTTTCTTAAATGCAATTAGTGTTTTTTTTTCAGTCCAGAAAAGGTGTAGTTCTAGCGCGATATACAAAAGAGAGTTTTAAAAAGACATTTTTAAGAAAAGCAAAAAAAAAGTTGCCAACCTGACATAAAAAAAGTTTACTAAATATATTGGGGTGACCCACTTCTTGCGTTCACTTTTCTGGAAAATATGTTACACGCTCAAATTGTTGCTCTTGAACTAGGTAACCTGGCGCTTTGCGAAAAGGCTGATTTTGTAGATAGTGCCGTTCTGTTTACTCCTACGAAAATATTTTGTGACGTGAACAAATACACCTCAGAGAAAAGGAGCAGTGAAAAAGCAGCAGGTTGATATACGAGTATACTCTTTCTAGCAAAGAAAACGAAAATTTGACGTTTTTTTCTATAAATCAGTTGACAGTTCGATTTTAAGCTGCTTGGCTTCGTTTCATTATAATTCAAAAAGCGTTATAGCGTGTGAAAAATGGAAATTTCGAATCTGGATTTTCGAGTGATGATATTTTTTGATTTTCGATACGGTTTAACACCGCAGCACCACACTGAGTTCATTATTTATGGATGAAGCAACATCCAAAACTATGGTTTGGAGAATTCAAACCTTTGAGGATGATCTTAGCGAGAGGCATCCTTAGGCATTGCGGCCTACATACGATTTTCCACGATCTTTTGCATGTCAGAAAGCTTAGCAATCGTTGGATCGCACACAATATGAAAAAAAAGCAAAAACAGGGAACGTGTCAAGTGATACAAGGAAAGCAAAATGCTAAAGAAATTCGAAGGGGGTCTGTCAAGTTCGGTATATAACATCGCAACAAGTGACGTATTTTGGATATATACATATGAGCCTGAAACTAGGCAGAAATCGACTGTATGGGTGTTCCAAAATGTGCCTAAACTCACAAAAGTATTGCGTAGACGAAGGGCTTAATGCTGACTGGTATACTAATGACTCATTGCCCATAGTCGTCTGATTTATGGCCCAATCACTTCTTCCTATTTCGACATATTAAAAATAAAATGCATGACGAGCGTTTTTCACCGCCTAAAGAGGCCGTTGAAGCATTTAAATTACTTGTTTTGGAGGTACCTCGGTCAGAGTGGCAAAATTGTTTTGAAGATTAGTTTCAGCAGATGGAAAAGTGTATAGATCTTAAAGGAGAGTATTTTAAGAAGCAATAACGTAACTTGTGTTTTGACATTGGATATTCTGCGAACTCTTGCAGTGCCTTTCGTATACCAAATCAATTACTAAACATTCGCCGTACAGTCATGGCATTCAGGCTCAAAACCATTATGAATCATATCTTGTGCGAATGGTAAATCTTTGTCAACTTTGAACCTCACATAACAATAGTCACGACATCGCTAGAAGATGTCGGTCAACCTTAGGAATTGCCTTTTAAAGACAATATAGGTGAAACTTTGCAGTCAGGTTAAACTGGTGATCTGTGGAGATGTTCATTGGATATTCGTGGTGGTCAGTTTCATCTGTTACATTGTTGTTGTAGTAGTGCTTTGCCCTGCTTAGTCGGCACGTCCATTCATGGTTGACAATCAATATCCGCTAACTAAAGTTTTAGGAAATTTGCAGGGTTGAACCACAATGATGTTGATGATGTTAGAAGAGTTTTTTTCACTGAACACTCCACATGCGGGGCATACATATATTGGATAAGTTTGGGTTTAGTTGTTGTAGTTGTTATTGTTGTTGTTAACAGTGCTTCTAGGTTGAGGCGGTATATTATCAATTTAATCTATTACATTATCAATATCTTTCCATCTCAATTTTAAACGTTCCTACTGGCAAGGACTAAGCGTGCTTTTGTTAGTATCCTCGTATATATTTACATATGTATATTACAAAATTTAGTTTAAGCTATATATATTTATATGTTCAGTTGTTTGTACTGTAATGTTTGGTGTTTCCGCAACTGACGATCCACAAATGGCTGCAACAATGGATGAATTTTCACGCATCGTACATCGCATTTTCGAAACCAGCTCTACACTAATGACTTTTCCACCACAATTGGCTAAACGTTTGAATATGCGTTTGTGGCGTGATTTTGAAGCGAGTGTGGCGGCAGTGTTAAATCAAGGCAATAAATTAATTGATCAATTTGTCGAGTTGCCGGCAGCGATAATAAAAAGTACGTGTCCAACGAATGGCGTCGATTGTCATGATTGTGGTGGTGATGCGCTCTATCAGAAACTTGTATTAGCCGGTATGCCGTTGGAGACAATCAAACGTATATTTGTTGATTTGGTAATTGCAGCTGGTGATACGGTTAGTAGCATTGAATTTAATTAAACGTTTTCCTTATCTCATTTTGTGCCACAGCATTTTTGGGGGTGGATAGATTTAAGCTAAGAATGCAAGGCAATTAAAAATACCAGTATCTAATTAGTAAATTTTCACTGATACTGGTATTTATTTTTTGCATTGCAGAGGAAATTATTGTTTTAGGAAACGCAATTTTACTGAATTCAGTATATTTAGTATGAATTAAGCTATAAAGTTTTACTGGTAATGTTAATGCATTTGCATTATCAATAAGAATAAGTTTTTACGCCAGCTTTGTTATGTAAACAATAGAATTTAAGTGATAATATAAATTAAAAAATTAATTTTCGAAAACATTTATTTTAGTGAAATTTTTAGTAATCAGCAAATCAGAGCCAGGGAACTTAGGATTACGATTACATTTCAACTAGGATTACTGTAATTGGAATCCTACATTCATACGATCACGATTGCAGTAATCGTAATCATGTTTTTGTTAGATTGTATTCCTCCAAATTGTACGGTTGCGATTACTGTAATCGTAATTGAAATTTTTATGATTCGGTTACTGTACTTCTAATCCTATGAAATTTACGAATACGATTACTGTAACTGTAATCATGTTTTTTTCGACTACGATTACTGTTGTAATCATGTTTTTTTCGATTACGATTACAGTAATTGTAATCCTAACAATTTTACAATTACGAGGATTACTATTATTTGGAGGATTACGATTACTATAACTCAGTATGAAACAAACAGACTTATGAATTAAATCCGCAATGCCTATAATGCATAGAGCTGAAATTTTTTTATAACGACCATTTGAAACTAGCAAATTATTCACTTGTTTTTAGATCTGAATCATTCAAGTATGATTTATATTAATTAAAAAAGATCGAAATTCAAAGTATTAAATTAAGCAAGACTAATCTTTCGAAATTAAGGTCCGATAGAGGATGGCGTCGTGGATTGTGTACAGATGATGTTAACAGAGAGCACTTTTTCCAAATGTCGCCCCCAGATTCTGGATCATTTTTCAACTCAGAAATAATATTGCCATTAATATTTATAGCATGTATGTATATAGAATTACAATCACTCTAATCGTAATCAACATTTTCATGATTACGACTACCGTAATTGTAGTCCTAAAACTTGACGATTATGATTACTGTAATCGTAATCATGAAATTTACGATTACTGTAAGTGTAATCCTTAAATTGTTAAAGACTAAAATTACAGTTATCGTAAAAATTTTAGGATAACAATAACAATAATCGTAATCATGCAAAGCTCAAGTACAGCGTACTTTATTATTGACCTTCCATGAGTAAACTTGCTTAAATTTCTATAGAAATAGTCGCACCGACTAAAAAAAAAAGTTCTGACGTGTACATGAAAATCGACGATACACGTGTATTTTTATTTTTTCTCCCCTTTCCGAAAAATGTGTGTAACGCGGTGTGATGAGTTTAACTCCTCATTTGACGTTAACCCTGAGTTAAAAGTGCAAGTGGGCCTTAATTTTTCTCAGTAAGCAGTAAAGCTTTAATAGTAATGCAAGTCAAATATCAGTATAAGTTATATTACTGGCATTGTAAAGAACTCGCAGTTCAGGGTATCGTTCAGATATAATTTTTTATACCTTTTTCCATTTCGACCGCTGAGTGGACGATCACCCTATTTCAAAATATTTTTCAAAGAACGCATTATCAATTTTTTTTTTTTTCAAAAACGCTCAAGGTAAATTTACTTTGCGCCTGGGGTGAGTTTGAAATTTATTCGTATAGGGCGTTTTTAAGAGTAGGCTGATATAGTGCATTCGGCATTCGATTTGCTCTATAAACACTCAACAAACTTCATATTAAAGAACGTTGAACAATAGGAAGGTACAAAAGCGAATGTAAGTGGTCCCTGTCAAATCGCTGGTAGGTAGTTCAACACTGTACCTGCCGGTAAAATACTCAAATTCACTGCGTTTTAATTGAATATTTCCAACAAAATAATTTAGTTGGAGTTACAAAAACTTTTAATTGTGAATATTATATAAAAAGAAGTGTGTTCATAGCATCAAAATTGGCGATTTAAAAGCAAAATTTCTCCAGTGGTGAAATACCTGTTTCCCACTATTCGTCACTTTGAACTTTCTTTATGTGCTATATTCTTTGACCATATTTACTATGCTCATCTCATCGAATGCAAAAAGAGTGTTCTAGTGAGAACTAGCGCCTTCCTTTTCAACGACTTCTATTTTTACAGACAGCGTACACTACAGAATGGGCCTTTTATTTACTCACCCAAAACTCGAAAATGCAACAGCGTTTGGCCACAGAAATGGCTGCCAATGATGGTCGTGGCAATATGTTGGTACATGGTCTTATTAAGGAGACAATGCGTTTATATCCCATTGCACCATTTATAGGACGTTACTTAGCTACCGAAGCGAATATTGGTGGCTATGAAATTGAGAGAAATGTAAGTACAAATGTAAAAGAATATATAGAATGTAGTTGAATTCTTTTATCAATATATACCTGTCCCATGTTTAACTGTTGTTGAACATTTAAATTTTATAAATTCTTTCTTAAGTAAAAGTAAATATTTTGCTTATTAATAGAATAAATGTTGTATAGTAAGTTGTTTTGATGCATACGAAATTTCATGTTAACTAAAAATATTGCTTTATTATTGTTTCTCTAGAATAAATAAAGTGAGAAAAATCTAAATAGACATGATTTCATAAATAACAATCATTACCTTCCAAATTGAAATTCCCAGTGACTTTCCTTCAACAATTTAATAGTTTTTGCTTTATTCTCTTCTCTATTACATTCAGCTACGTTCTCACATATTTAATTTTATATATTTCACACCATACATGCAATGTTTTTGCAATTATACTTGAAACGTATCCACTTTTAGAGTTTGGTGCTTTTATCCTTGTATACAGCCGGCCGTGAGCCTAAACACTTTCCAGATCCAGAGCTAGCGAAGCCTGAACGTTGGCAACGCAACGAAGAAACTGGTGATTTGCAAGGAGTACTGCAATCGCATGGATCCTTGCCTTTTGCTATTGGGAATCGTTCGTGTATTGGACGCAGAATGGCTATGAAACAAATGCATTCCTTACTAGCGACGGTAAGTCGGCGCCACATTTGTACATACATATGTGTGTGTATATAAATGTTACACAATTTACATTTTCTTTAACACAGGTTATAAGCACCTTCGAACTACAATGCAATAATACTACCCCAATAGACTGCAAGCTGCGACTGGTAACAGTACCCGATCAGCCATTAAGATTGGCTATAAAACTTCGTGACATCGCATAGCTTTAAACAAATTAAATATATATACATACACACTCAGATTTACATAGTACATATATGCTATTTATATATAAATAAATAATCTTTGCACTCAGTTTTTAGTTTTAAAACAGACACACGTACAATACGTGTAAATGCTAAAAAAATTTCAAATACATATAAAAAGGAGAATAAGGACAATAATAATTATTTATCTATATAAGTTTGTATACAAATAATTACGCACATATAGCTAGTATAGTTATATAAATAGAAAAAAGTAGTATAAAAATTAATAGTCCGTAGACGGGCGCATGCCACAATGAATATCCGAGTAGCATGGAAAATGTGATGAGTCCAAGTACTTTATATGAAGCTAACGGACGTAAGCATATACGGGCAGGTAGACGTTCCTCACACAATTCACTGACACCTTAAAAAATTTGTAAGTGTTTACAAGTGAATAATTTATTTAAATTGTAATTGTTATACATGTATTAACTATAAACAATATTTATGAAATTCAAAATGAATTTATTTGTTATTTATTTGTATGTATGTCGTCGACTTTGTAAAGTATTATCACTTCATGACATTAGGAAAAATGAAATTAGAAATCTATATGAAATTTATATTGAAAATATAACCGATATTCACGGAAATATGTATAACGAAATCATATTGAGTATCATGAAGAGTAATACAACATTCAAAAACTGCTAATAGCAGCTAAAAGAGTAGTGTAACCCTGTTTACTCCGCATTTATTTATGGAAGTGGCGACTAAGTTGGGCAGAATACTGTTACTACTATACTAATAAATATTATTTAAAAATTTACTAGCACAGACAAAAAAGGAATTGCTCAAATTTAAACAATTTTCCTCTCCCCTCATCACCCGCTTCTTCTTCTCTGATTTATTTATTAGTTTGTTTAACGGAAAAACACTCCACGAAGGTTTGAGGTTTAGTTTTAATGTAGAAAGTCCTATCTGACTGTTCTTTTTTATCTTCCACTCCCACTCCGATTCCGCCTTGCTCTTTTCACTTTGCTTATCACTTCACACTTTGGTATATACTTCCAGTGAAAAACGGTTTGCGGAACATTTTAAATTTTGAGTCAGGTTATAATTTATGACCGAATTCACAAAATAAAATTATTACTATTTTTGTAGAAATTGAAACTAGTAAATTTGTAAAAAAAAATAAAAGGTTTGAATCCGACACAAAGTTTATATTGGCGTTAACAAGGCAAGTTAACACACATGTGATATCGTAAGAACATCTGAGCAGTGGCTTCCTCGGTCAAAATACAAAAATTTTACGCAATCCGACTGAAGAAGCCACCAAAGCAAAAACAAAACATATGAAGTGTGTGTGTGTATGTAGCCACGAATTCGCTATGTTATCAACTAGTATAAATTGACCTTGGTCGTTAACTTTTTGTTCACTTCAAATTGAGGTTTTAGTAAAACTAAAATCGATAATCGTGTGGTTCAAGTTCCGGGACATATAACTAAAAATTTTTTTTTTTTAAATCTTATGAGTATAACTTATTTAAGCAACATATGTACACATACCTCTTGATTTGTCAAACCACTGTTGCGTCATAGGCGGATATAACAATTGTCGTGCTAATTTACCCAAAAAATCTGAACGGCACCATAACGCTTCAATTTCTTCAACGAACTGAAATGGATGATTGATCAATTTTTATATCAATTATAACATCTTCTATTATTATTTATAATAATGCTAACCATTTCATTGAAGCGACAGGACGCTTTATGTAAAAATCGCACTAAAAATTTTACTTCATAATCCTGTATAGGTAATGTGGCCGGATCAACAGTCGCCGATATATTCGCTAAATTACTTTGCATCTGAAAATAAATACATTGTGAGGAAAGTTAAGTGTGAACTCTGTTATTTGAAATTCTGTAGCAAGGGGTGGATGGTTTCAAAACGGCTAAAATCGTCTAGGCGCTTTAACGCAATTAAATTATAATGTATGAAAAAGGTAAAAAAAAATCAAATCTGGTTCACGCCCCGGGGAAAAGTAATATCAAAAATACTTCAAAAAACATATTT
Organism: Merzomyia westermanni; assembly: GCA_949987695.1. NCBI lineage: Eukaryota > Metazoa > Arthropoda > Insecta > Diptera > Tephritidae > Merzomyia > Merzomyia westermanni. The sequence goes on from OX465288.1 coordinate 7,455,641, forward strand.
GTCCAAAAACCGAAAAAGTTTGTTAGTAAAAATTAATCTTCCTAAGCAGATGCGTTCGGAGGTGCAAACCTGGTACGTCCGCAAATATGTAGAGAAAAAATGCAAAGCAGTACATAAGAAATCTAATCAGAAACCATGCCTTAATTTCCACTCCCGCTCCCAAGTATTATTATTTTCATAAAAGTTCTACGTTATATTTTCTGAAATTCTAAGCCAAGTAAGGCCTTTTCAAAATTAAAGAAGATGGATCGGATTTAGCAAGTGTATTAGTAACTAAATTCCAGCTGACTTTTCAAAATTCAGCCTACGGTCCTTAAAATTCTATTAAGTATTTCAAAATCCAACTGACTATGCATTTATTAATTCTGACTTGAAAGTTTACTATTCATTTTGCAGATGCACCACAGATTACTCACTTGCATTGGTGTTACTTTTGTAATATCTAAGTAATCACTACTATCGTATGCAGAAAAGTTTAATGGTGGACTATTGCGATCATGCACTTGCTCCAATGTTATTTCCGGCAGTCGAGCCTATAATATATAAAAATTGTACGCAATTAAAAAGTGCCTTTTAAGTTAAACTAAAACCAGTTGCAAAAACTTACATCAAACATAATAGATAATGAGCGCACAGATAAATCGAGTATGTCGGGTATTTTGCCAATTTCTTGTAGTTTCAATTCCGCTGGTGAAACATCTTCAAAGAGGCTAGCAAATATTTTACGTAAAAAGCTATGCGATTTACGTAGGTGTACAATATCATGTCGTATACTATCGATTTCTTGTAGTACATATAAACGTGATATGCATATTGTTTTAATTACTTGCTCTATTTCACATTTTACAGCTGGACCAAATATTGGTGTGTAACTTTCTTCTTGATATACACCATCCCAGTCACTTTTGCCGTGTCTATATGGATTAAATACAAATCATATCAAAGAAAAGGCGTTAATTCAAGGGCGATTAAATACCGGGAATAAACTGAATGTTTTCGCGGTGAATCAATTCCAAGTTGGCAAATATATGCTTGTTCCGCTTGGCACAACATATTCGGTAGGTTAGGCTGGCTAAAGACCTAAAAGTTGGAAAATTTCAGACAACATTAAAATAAGTAATCTCCGGACATAATTCTGTCTCCCTCACCTTGACCAAACGATGCAGCATTATCACGTTTCTGAATGAAGTGAAATCAAGTCTTTCGAAGCGGGGCAATATGTACACAAACACTTGCGTATATATTACTAAATTCTCTGCTATAAATGAACTAAATCGTTGACTAACTGCCACTTCATTGCCGGTGGCGCATGGATTCATGTTACTGGCACCACTAGCCTTTGCGCTAATATTGTATCCATAGCTAAAAAAAAAAAGGGAATATTTAAATGCAATAATTTCTAATTTAGTAGCATTACCAATTCACATTCTGCCCATCGAACATATAACGCCAAGGTTGTATATAACTCAGCCAAAGTTCTAACACAACTGATAGTGAGCTATCCAAAGGCCAGCGTCCAATAATACTTTTCAGAAATGGATAAATACGGGCTTTAATCATTGGATGCGCTAACTTTCGAAGTATCGCCATAGGTGTGTGATCCATGTGCATAGAGTTAGCAAATGTGTGTACTTGCTTAACGAGTATTCGCACCACACGTATAAATTCACTGCTAGGTAGATCCTATAAAATTATGAAAATAAATTACTTAATATAAAATTTAGTCAAAAAAGTTTCTTGTTTTTTTATTTTAATAACGAAATCAATCTAAAATTTAAGTATGGGATATGTGTCCATGTCCAATTTAGTTTCTAAATAGTGGGAGGCAGTATTGTAAAGTTCATTCCACCACCCTAATGATTTCGAAATTTGACCTGGTTGTTGTTGTTGTTGTGGTAACGACCCTTGCGGTACTGCCCGACTGTCGTGGTAGCGATTTATGACCAGTAAAACCTTCTAGGTCATGTCACCCCTCCTTCCGTAAGGAAGGATAAGATGGGTAAGGAGAGGTGAGAGGCATCATATCCGTAGATCAACCATCGAGTTGCACGTCATTACCTTTGTGCATATTAGTCGCCTCTTACGACCGGTATGCCTACCTCGGTGTTTCCTGCCAGCTACCTGTGCAGAAGTCGTCTAAAACTGGTCGTATGTCCTCTTAAATGAATTTTCCGTTATAAAACGTCAAATATTTGACTAATACGAAACTTATACAACTGAATCAATGAAGTCGAGTCAGCCATGTTTAGGATCTTGGGATGCCTTCCAATCCATTTAAGGGCATTTCTCGTAGATGCTATGCTTATAGAGTATAATAAACCAATACTTCATGTGGCGGCTTATTTCAATCTTCCACTAACATGTGAGGGTATCGGATTGCTGGATAGCAGTGAATTAAGCACTATTACAATAACAGCCACAAATATATATCCAATATTTAAGATTTACTACTATATATAAGTCAGCAGAACCATGGTGAAATAATCAGGTGGTAGCATCTCGACATACAGAATGAGACCTTATAAATTACCTGGCTCGCAAAATAGAAGTATTTGACTCTACAAAGTTTACCTTCATTTTAACTTACCCGCGCCTCATCAATGTCATAACGTAGCCAAGTATCCACAAAGAAATGAAGCACTGATTCTGTGCGCCAGCAATGCGTTCGTGGCGACTCGCAACTTCGTGCGGCATGCATAGCCGCTGCAGCTGCCGCTGCTGACGTAGATGGACCATCCGTTTGAAACAAACTAGTATTTGTTGGTATTTTTAAATATTTTGGAGAGCGTTGCGGTTGCAGCGGCTGTACAGGCTGCAACGGTTGAGGTGCCTTTACCGATGTACAAATATTTGTCGGAAAAACGATCACATCTGGATTTCCCGGCAGAAATGTGCAAAGATATTCAGCCGTCAAGAAAAAGTAGACTGTTTTCATACGTTCATTGTGTACTTGCAAAGCGGCTGGATACAATTTGTGCAATGGAAATGTAGCATGGATAACAAAATGTAGCACATAATAATCAAAGGCGTTCAACATGAGCGATGTTACTTGCCGCCGAAAGGGATCAATGTTGACGAGGTCAGCGTAAAATAGTGAATACTGCCCAGATTGTATCATTTCACTGACTTTGTGCTGTAGGACAAACATACAATCAAACAAATCATTAAATAACGAAACATGATTTTCTATTCATTCAACTCACCGGTAAAAGATCCAAACTGAAATCAAACTTAATAGCTTCGTTAAGTAGACGATAGCATAGGCGCATCATTGGCCCCATAGGTGAAAAAAATTCATGTAATATGTCAAAGCACATTGGTGAATTTTCCTTTGTGGTTGCCCGCAGACCCCAGCCAAGACCACCACTTCCAATGCCAAAAACCGACTGTATGATTGTAGGAAATATATCCTGTAGTTCACGCAAGCTGCACCGTTCAAACAATTGTGTAAGTTCCACACATCGATCCGGTATGGGATAATTCAATAACTCCATTATACGATTCTGTACGAAAGGGATAGGGTGCGTGTAGTCACATAGGCATTCGAGATTAATTTATGAAGCTATTTGAAAACTTAAGGCTCGTTTTACTTACACCAAGATTTTCATTATAAAAAGCCATGGTTTTGTTCACTTTTGCTGCAGCTTCGCCAAAGATTAATTACTATGATTCAGTCGGTTTGTTTACTACAAAACGGCGGCAAGCTCTGTCATTGCTAATAATTCTGCCGGTAGCCGGCTGTGTGAAATCTATCGATGGCGGTATCGATAGCCACCACTACATTATCAATGCGTACAATTTTCATCGTAGAGAATTTTGATGATTATATTCGAATTAAAAAATTAACATCTTTTATTTATAGGTATTTAGGTAATGCATTGCTTAAGCTAAAACACTCAAAAATATATAAAAGTTTCGCGATTTTACAGAAAGGTAATATTTTTTAATATTACTATCGCTAGTTTTCAATCTCTATACGATTTCTGTGTTGTGGGCGCTGCCATCCTGTGCAAATGCGTGAATCGTTTGGAGAGTATTTTTTTGGTAGAAATATGGGCTTTTTGTATTTCAATTATTACAGCATTTTGAGGTCAAATTAAAATTTTTTCAACTGAACTTAAACTTTTTCAAGTCAAATGAAACTATTTTTAATTTTAAATCACCCTTTCTAGTGTTTTGGAACTATATTAAAGTAATTGCCACTAAATTTCTTTAACTTGAATTTCGCAGCTCAAACTCTACATTCGAATATTAATTTGGGAAAGTTAGCTGAATAATTGCAGAAATTGGATAATCATGAACTTTCGAATGAAGTTTTTCCATTTTATAACTCTTTTTTCTTACTTCGGGCACTAAAAAATAAAAGATTTGAATTTGACATGTTTTCTTGAGAGAAATTTTAATGATTTAACCGTATATGAGACTAGAAAGCACTGCAGGCCTTGCAGCTTTTTCTCACTCTGACTCTGCACCTCCCCCGTTTGCTGTTTCATTTTTCTCCCCAATACCCCTTCATTTAACTCCCACTTATCCTCTTCCTGTATCTTTTCGCTGACTCTCCTGTTTATTCTCCTATTAATTCTGTTCCCTATTCCTCTCCGTATCTCTATACCTCTGGCCCACGTCTACCTCCTCAACCGTTGCCTCTACCTCTGCACAACTTTCCCCCTTCCCAATATCTCATTGCTATATCGACGCTAGCTACACCTAGAGTATAGAGAGACTGTTAGAATAATTTCTCCAAAAAAAATAGGGATGACGAAGTGATGACGTCAATATCTTTTGTACAGATTTTATTCCATATCTCCAGACCTTGCAAATGAAATTGTAAATCTAAAGCATTATCGAGCTGCCCTTGATACACACAACTAATTTAAACAAAATCAGAAAAGCCGTTTCACTTCGCGAAACTAGCTGTAAATCACCCAAGCAAAATCTTATTTTACACTCGTTGATTTAACTTTTAAGGAAAACAACTGTTTTAATATATCTGGAAAGCTAATAAGTTCAAGCAATATTACTTGTGAATGGTAAAAGAGTGTGCATTTTTACAGCTCTGCGGCCTGATAGTTGGGCCATAGGTAATACCTAGCTGGAACCAAATAAGGTATTCAGAAATAAATACAAGCAAACTGTAGATCTGTTCAATAACAAAAAATTATTGCTGGAAGTTACGAATTCTTACTAACTTTTTCTGTCAAGTTCTCATTAACTCGAAAAATTTGTAAAAGAAAAACAAATCGAGAGCGTAAGGGTTTGAGAAACTTACTCCTTTTTACTAGTAAATTTCTTGCTACTAAAAATTTGTACACTCCAAGAATTCACGGTCAAACCCAAACTGAAATAAAATTACTAAATATTTTTTTTATTTAATTTTCAAATAAAATAAATAAATTTTAACCTTACATAAATGGAAAGAAAATGGAAGTATTCTATTATGTGATAGAATTCAGTTTATTTGTAAAATCTTTATATGCTTGCTGGCAGATGGTTTCCCCAATCAAAAAATAAAAAGTGGTTATTTTTTAAATAAATTTTTGAAATGTGTTAATCGTTTTTTGTTTACCAATTTTTGTTCATTTACTTTTATGTTAGGTGTTTCTCTCCAAATGAAATTAGGTTTGTTCATTTACTTTTCCAGTAAATACTTAAAATAAGAGTTTTACTGTGAAATAAAGAGTAATTTCTTTCGAAGAGAAAAATTGTATATAAAGTAATTGAACAACAATTGGTAAGCAAAAAAAAACGATTGACATATTTCAAAAATTAATTAAAAAAATAACGACTTCTTAATTTTTTACTAGGGAAACAAATTGTCCTTCTGGCACTGCGCTACGTTTTCTAGGTGTTATAGCGTCCTTCTGCCAGCGAGCATGTAAATATTTTACCAATACACTGAATTGTATCACATAATTTAGTACTTACGTCCATCCATCAATGTTAAAATTTATTTTATTTTTTGAAATATAAAAAAAAAATATTTATTAATTTTACTTCAGTTTGAGTTTGACAGCGAATTCTTTGATTTTACAAATTTTTACTAGGAAGAAATTTACCAGTAAAGATTAGTAAGTCTCTCAAACTCTTACGCTCTCATTTTGCTTTTCTCTTACAAATTTTTTGAGTTAATGGACACTTGACAGAAAAAGTTAGTAAGAATTCGTAACTTCCAGTAATAATTTTTTTGTTATTGAACAGACCTATTACTCTTCATTTCACAGTAACACTCTTTTTTAAAGTATTTACTGGAAAAGTAAATAAACAAGCCTTATATTTTCGGTTTTCTGATTTAAAATATGTCAAATCTATATATATGAGAGAGAGACAAAATCTCTCACGCACATGAACTTATACCTCACATTTCTCCATTTGGTATGATTCTTTTCATATTGTGAATAGCCTCAACAAAGTTTTTAAATTGTTCACAGGGTGACCTGATTATTAACATTGAAAAAGAGACCGTTAATAGTCACTTTTTCAAAACCACTTGACGCTTCCTCTTCCGGTTGCTATAAACAAAATAGCTATGCTGTGAAAATAACAATAAAGAAAAGCACGTCTAAACTGACAGAAAATTAATAATTTTGTTTATTTTTATACAAACGTAAAAGCTTATTAGACATTCAATTGCTGTATTTGCAATAAATTTATTAAACTCAGCATCATGGAGGATGTGGATGGAACCACAGTTGATCAATACCAAACGCTGGTGCGGTACAATAATCCAGTTTTGGTGGTAAAACATCCGGAGAAAAAAACTGTTCCCACAGAGATGGTGAGTAAATAGCATGTAGACTTTATAGGTGCCAACTAAATTAAACTTAGTCCTGTGTGTATTCATAGGAAATGAAGCGGCCATTGACAGCAGGCGCTTTATTGGACACGAAACGTGAAACAGAAGAGATACTCAATTCCATATTACCACCACGTTGTTGGGAGGAGGATGGACAATTATGGCAACAAACGGTAGGTAGCTGAGTAGTATAAACATTTGATATAGGGGATTTTATAGCAGAGGAAAACGGCCGAGAGGGTGGTAGAGATAACCTCATAAAAACAGTGCCATTATTGTTGTAACAGTACTTCGACACTGCGTCTTCTGCAGTGTAAGTGGTCCTCATGTTATGCCAGATCTTTTAATATCCTCATGTAATCCACAACCATGATTGGACGTACCGACACAGCACGACGGCGTTCTTTAACAACAATAATGACACTGTTCTTATTTCAATGGCAATCGGTTGTATGTAGTGCGGACAAAGTTAATCAGTTCTTTGGAATACTTATGTGACCTTGAGCTCCTGAATTCAAACAGTGGACATTTTGTGTTAAGTGGAAACGCATTCGCGCCCACGACTCTTATACCATCTTCACGCCTCTCAAGCTAGCATAACAATTCTATAATCATGTATCACAGTGCACAAATTCTATTTATTAGGTATCCAGCACTCCAGCTACACGTCAAGATGTTATCAACCTACAAGAGATGCTCGACACACGCCTTCAACAAACACAAGCACGTGAGACAGGCATATGTCCCATACGTCGAGAGTTGTATACACAATGCTTTGGTAGGTACAAACACAAAATATGAATTAAATAGACCAACTTAATCTTACTATCTTTTTAGATGAAATCATACGTCAGGTTACGATTAATTGCTCAGAACGTGGACTGCTGCTATTACGTATACGTGACGAGATAGCGATGTCTATGGAAGCATATGAAACTTTATACTGCAGTTCGGTTGCATTTGGTATGCGTAAGGCATTGCAGGCGCATGAAGAGAAGGAAATGTTGCGTGATCGTGTCAAAACATTGGAAGCAGAAAAAGAAGCTCTGGAAGAGATTATTAACGATATGAAGATTAAGCAAGAGCAAGCCGAACGGCGTAATGCAGAACTGCGTGCATCTGAAGAGAAGAAATATGCTGAAGAGGTAGCCTTCCTTAAGAAGACCAACACACAACTCAAGGCTCAACTGGAGGGTATTACAGCGCCCAAAAAGTAATCGAGCAATTTATTTTAGTTGGCACTTGTGCAATACGTAAAGATATTATGTGCAATCACTTTGTTTTGTAATAAAATTCTTTCTTTATTTTATGGATCTAGATTTTATAAACCGTATTATGTTTGTATAATTGTTGTCAATTGAATAACCCACCTACATACTAATCAACCTTTGGTGCTTCAGCCACTAGCGTGGCTATACTTTCAGCTTCTGCATGTGAGCTATGAGCTGCAGAATCTGTTGTTGTCGCAGCTTCTGTGCTTTCAGCTTCTGCGTGTGCACCATCCGTTGCAGTGTCGGTTTTAGCTGTATCCTCAAGGACAGCTGTTTGTTCTGCAGTCACCCGCTCCTCTACATCCACGTTTATTTCGTTGACAATGGGCGTGGGCGTGAATATAGTAACGACACCAGCTTTCGGCGCTTTGTTGCCTTCTGGTATAGCGCGCTTCGCAGGCGGTTCATCGCTTTCAATTTGCTGCGTTGTGTCTGCCTCTGTTGCAGCGCTTTCTTGTGGTATGTTTGCATACATTTGTAAATCACCTTCCTCTGGTAGCTTATCTTTGATCTCTTCCATATGCTTCATATACATTTCATAGACATTCTCGGCCATTTGTGACATGTTGTAAACTTCTTTGATGTATTGCTGATTCGACTTTTCATTGGTTTGACGTTCCGTTGGGTAGGTTTCATGCGGCAGCAAATGAAGGCGTTGGGGACGTTGTGTTAACTGCATCGAAAAATATTGAAGAAAATTGTGTTAGTTTTCTTCTTAAAGTTTAAAACTTATCTCAATTAAAGGTGCTTAGTATGCAAAATGGAATACAACTAAAATAATACAATTTATACCCGAAGTAGGCAAACCTGTCAGAAGAGGCGACTAAAATGGACCAAGGTAATGATGTGCAACTTGATGGTAGATCTACGGATATGATGCCTCCCATCTCCCATAACCCATGTTACGGAAGGAGGGGTGACATGAACCTAGAAGGTTGCACTGGTCATACCAAATAGCATGTGCCTCAAGGGAGTACCGGAGCGTACTGGGTTCATATCTGGCAAAGGGCTGTCACTTTAGACAAAACTCGCCAAAACCTTCGGGAAGTGTTTTTGTCGTTAAAAACAACAACAAAAAATTGCAGGTAAAAATTTCAAATTTATAAAGGATACTTTAATACCAAATTACCACAGCCTCCATTATGAAGGGGTTGACCATCCATTTATGGAACGATGTTTTTATACAAGTTTTGAGAGGAATTTTGACATGCTGAGACCATAAATCCCTGAATACATAGAACTTTTCTATTTTCTGTTCAGGTCCTGGCTTAATTATTGGAATTTATAATGGATACATACATACAGTAGAGAAAACTAATGTTTTAATGGGTGATTTTATGGAATTAAAGCGCAAATGACGGGTCTGCCTATTTGCTTCACATAACCTTAATTTTAAAGAAATTATTTTAAGCAATTTCCTTTTCTATGATGTACTTGACCTATAGCAAGGTTTGTCGATTGAAATACCTTCTGAAGTTTTTTTTTTCATATTTTGAATTCATTGGAAGCTAAGCTATCTAAGTAAGAAGAATGTATTTTTGGACAATCTATGCCTTTTTGACTGAACTGCTAAGGGCCCTAGCCCTACGAAATAGGAAGCTCTTCCTAATTTACGAGGGTTCTGAACAGACCTGCTAAATAATGATTACTAATCGTATTGATAACCAGTTTGATTGATTATTTTCTTGGGATCCATTTAATAATTGATTACCATTACTTTACATTTTTAATGGTTATTTTCCAGTCAATTAACAAATAGTAAAAAATATTATGGTTTTTCACGATTATTTAAAATTAAAAAAAAAACTTTTTGGAATGAAATAAATGAGGTCTGATTTCATGTAATCACTTATACAATTTTTTGCCAACACATAAATATATATTTCGCTTAGCGCTCACGGTCAATTGAAGACCCCCCTGACCGGCGTAGTGTACGTAGGTATGTATATGTAGTATATACACAATCCAACAATCATTTCTGTAAATGTTTTTCAAAATAATTTAAAGTAAACTTGCTACAATAAGCGATATGTAAGCGTTATCAGTTTTAATTTATTTGAAAGTTTCAAGTAAACTTTTTATAAACTTCCAAAAAAAAACTGTTACAAATAATTTCAATTGAAAAGTGAAATGCAAATGTTTATAAAAATTCAGAAAAAACTCTTTGCCATTTTTTTTCTTTTCAACTTAAAATATTTCCAATTCTTTTCAAACAAGATTTATATGAGAATAACGGCGAAAAAGCAAAAATCATGGCTGCATCTTAACCACTTCCGCAATCTGGTAATAGTTGGTTTAAGTTGCAGCATTCAATGTATGATTAGAACTAAGTTATTTATTTTGCAATAGCTAAATAATATACAAAATATGGGTTGAAAAAAGTTAAAAAAAAAAAAAAACTTTTATAAAGCTTTCTTTAAAATCTTTTTTGTAGGTTCAAATTAATAAGCTTTTTATCAACGTGTCGTTTCAATTACACAACGTTTATTTTCAAACGTTTTAATTAATATTGATTTCGGAAAGCTTTTTTATTTTAAGTTTACTTTGCTTGTTGGGAAGTGTTTATATTTTTTCAAATCAAAAAAAACTGTTCCTTATCATTTAAATTTTTTTTTTTGATAGTCGTGAAAAATCATTTTTTTTTAATTGTAATCACTTAATAATAGCCTTTTCTTGAAAAAAAAATATACAATTTAAATAATCGTTACCCATTTAAAAAGCCGTCTAATAACTTGATTACTAATTACTAGTCAAATTTAACAGGTCTGGTTCTGGACATTAACTAATTTCGTTTTTCTGAAGTTCGGTGCTTATGTCTCAGCATTTTCATTTATATTTTCTTTTTTTTACTTACCAATTTGAATGTTTGCTGCAATTCAAAACAATTTTTAAACAATGCCACACGTCCAAATATATACAATCCTAAACGTGCACGACTCATCGCCACCACCAAACGACGTACGTCGCGTAAATGTCCGACCGCCTTCGTGCGTACCAAGGAAATTAGTATGTAATCGTTTTGTTGTCCCTGATACTTGTCCACAGTGGTGACTTTATAGGGCCAGCCGATAAGAGGATTATTACCACAACGAGAGTTAATGACATCACGTATCAAATGCTTTTGTCCATTATAAGTTGTCAATATAGATATTTTTTCGGCGGAATAACCCAACAAACGCATATACATATAAACGGCGACTACATACTCAGCTTCGGCGAGATTCTGTGTATTAGAAAATTTACAAAAATGAAGTTTAAGGGAAATAGTGGAGTGAAGACAATAGTTACATTACCTGATAGAAAAATGGATTTGGCTCTGTTTCGCCAACGCCATTAAAGTCCTCGACGTTGATAAGTTGATAATCATAAACAAAGCCCGCATTGGCATTGCGGTATTCAAGGTGTTCTAAAATATGCGAGAGATCGTCTAATTTCTTATAGCGCCACTTGTACAAAGAGCAGATACTAAAAATGAAATAGAAAAACTAGAAAGTAAGTCGAATTAGATTCAAGCGACTGTAGATGATCCACCACTACAAATATTTGTTCAGCAGAGCCAGCAAAGCTCGAGTCGAAGTATCAAATCTTAGATTCACCATTCTGAAAGCAGAATACGTGAGGACTAAGCGAAGTTATGATTCCACCTCATCCTCAAACAGAAACTTTCAGGTAGACCAAAACAAGAGATATGGCTACCTTCTGACAGCAACAAACTGTGGAAAGGTTTAAACGACACTCAAAAGTCAACTCACCTTGACCTGGCACGTCCTTGTCCATCCAAATCAACTGTGGGTACACCTAATCTTACTAAACGTGTAAATAGACTCTGCTCCATATTTGAATACTTTTGGAACGCCATATTTTTGATGACGGGTGGCAATTGATGATGATCCCCAATCATAATCCAACGTTTCAAACGATTATAACCATCGAGCGGATCTTGTAATAGTAACGGTATGAATGTCTCAATTTCCAAAATTTGCGCCGATTCCTCCATTAGTATGTTGTCATAACGAAACCCTAAATTCACCAACTCTTTACGCTTCAGTGCTGCGTGTGTACAAGTCATTGCTATAATTTTTGCTTCCTTGACCAACAAATACTTTGAGCGATCTAAACCGGTGCGGAGCAGTTCAAAAGCCCGAAACTCTTCCAACTCTGTGAATATATGCGTTATATAACGAAAACACGATTTAGCAATTTCCATATAATCTTCAAAGGTATCGCCTTTGAACAGTGGTTGTGGTGCATCCGCAAAAAAGCGCGTAAATGGAAAATCTTTCTCGAATACAGTACGCCAAATGGTGGGATCGCTAACATCTGCCTGTAGCGCTGTGGCTTGTGTCAGAAATTTTTCCCAGCGTGCTACTACATTGTAGAGATAGAAATAACCAGCAGTTTCGCAGGTGTAAGCATTATCGCCGAGGACATTGAGTGATTCTTGTAATTTTTGTACTTTTTTGAGTAACTTCAAACGTTGAGTGAGGACATAATTGACGCGTCCATAGCGACTGAAATCTTTTTCCGTTTCTAATGCCTCTTCACCGTGGCCCAAACGTAGCAAATGGCGTTCATCAATGTCTAAAGCCATAATTTTCTCGAAAAGCTGATTGAGCGCTTGATTGGAATGTGTAACGATCAGCGTACGTTGATTGGGATGATTATGATAGAGGTTTGAAATGATCTGTACAGCAACATCTGTTTTACCCGTACCTGGTGGACCGACAACAAGTGTGAGGCCGGGTTGCATGCCAGCGCGTATAGCTTCGAGTTGAGTGGGTGTGAAGCGGACGGAGTTCCTAAATTTTAAAATTGTGATTAGAAAGCAGTTTATGGCAAAGAAGTCGTGATTCGGGTTAAGCCGAACATTATATAGCCAAGAGCAAACATGACGGTTAAGGTTCTGAGTGGTGTGACTTAAGATAACATAGAACGTGTCAGGTAAAAACTTTCGGACGAAAGGCTAGTACTAGTAATAGACCGCATCGGATTTATATCCGGCAAAGTACAGTCACTCACGCTGCATATTTCACAAGCTTTGGGAGGTGTGCCCTTTGGTAATCGCTACGGGGGTTTTCTACGCGTAGTGCATTGCTACGGTTGGCATTAGCGGTGTCGAAAGTACTATAGGACGAGAGATGTTCCTGGCTCACGACACTCAGTTGTTGTTATCCCTGATTAATTGACACGTTCAATCCAGAATTGTCAACAAATGTTTTTCATGGAAATCCTAAGAAACTAGCAGTTTGAACAAGGTTCAAGGGTTGAATCACCAAAAACATGCATTACCAATCTCAATCCTTACCCAAGTACATACGTATTAACGGACTGACTTCATGACTTGTCCTGATCAAAAAATTAAAAATACGTAATGTATACACCGTCACATTCGGCTCATAGGTTATGCAAAACACATCTGGAAATTAATTTGTTTTACTTACTGTTTCGGCTTATTCGCCACATACGGTCCACGACTTTCGAACACATATGGCTGCACAATAATAGATTTCTCTAAAGTTGTCTTTGTTTTCTCACTCATCTCCTCATCTTCCACCAACTTATCTTGTTCTTCTGGTACATCTTCAAATATCAAGCGGAAGGGCGGAATGCGTTCGTCCTCGGGTGCTGTGCATTTTATTTCATAACCAGGGAAGCTACTCTGCAGGTGGTCAAAGTTTAAAAATGTATCGTTGAAATCTAGACTACGCTCTTGATTTGACATGTGAGTATAATGTGCCGCACCTGGATCGCCATAGCCAAGTAGTAAATCATGCAACCAAGGTGGCACAACACATTCCGTATTCATCAAATGTCGTATGGTCTCCAAAACGGCTTTGAAGTTGTTCTCTTTAGGTTTGCGACGCATTATTATGTTAAAACTTTCGTACACATCATCGAATCCCTTAAAAACCAAAAGATGAGCTTTATTAATAACACTACTCAACAAAATCTGAGCTTTTTTAAATGAGCAGGTTTCGACAACAGATGTACTCTCCGTGTGAAGCAAAGTTAGCGAAGCCATCATTGAAATCTCTCTCTTGCTAGTGGTGCTTTCAAAAGAACGTAGCGAATAACTTCACTTTCATGGACATTTAAATCTTTATAGACACTGTCAGGGAGCCATCCTACACCGGCTGGACACTGTCAGGGAGACATCCTACACCGGCTGGACATATTCGAGCCGGACAACGCGTGGACATAGACTGCAAATACCACTAGCAAGGTAGCGAGGTCCTAATGGACAAAAATGGTTCAGTCGACTTTCTATAGTCTCGATACCTTCTTAAGTATAGAGATGAAGTTATTTCACTCGAAACCTTTGCCACCCACAAATTCAGAATTTCGCGGGACAGCGTCTTATTCCCACAACACCCGGTTCGACGTACCGGAATGACACGGGGATTTATACCCTCGGCTGTTACTTCGATGGAACCCTGTGCAACTTATAATCGTCGTCGAGGGATAGTGCAGTTAGTAAATATTGCACCGACAAAGATTATCTCTGCGTCCAGGTAGAATTTTGGCTGCTCTTTTGCTGTTGTTGTAACCCCAGAAACCATGCCGAAAGGTTTAGTGGCGCTTTACTAGCAACTTCTGGTACCAACCTGACTGCCACAGGAACGATTTGCTTATACCCGTCGGACCTCTACTGGCTTCCAGTCACTTTAAAGTCCCGTTACCAGAACCTGTCGTCGATACCTTTTGTTTGTTTGTTCCAGTAGCGACAAAAACACTTTCCGAAGGTTTTGAGGAGCGTTGCCGATGTTGACACTCCTTTGCCGGATATGGACCGTAAGTTTCAGTACTAGCGAACGATTTGATATTACCAGTGGAACCTTCTAGGTCATGTTAACCCCTTCTTCCGGAAGATAGGAGAAGATTGGTTGGCGAGAGGCATCATATCCGTAGATCAACACTCACGTTACACGTCATTACCTTTTGAGGATTTTAGTCGCGGGTATATTCTAAGCCCTTGACCCGCTGGTTTCAGTTATAAAATGTAATCGATCTTATGTTTTTCAACTCACTTCTTGCAAACTATCCATATCCAGTCGGTATTGATTCGAATCCAACCAAACCCGGTAGGTACGTTGTTCACCGGGCAATTGCGGTCTTGGATCTGGCCCATCTTCGATAACACGTCCATTTGCGTCTAACATACCTTCCACTTCACAGCCACGCACATACACAAGGCCCACTTGTGGTATGAAAGGCTCACGGGGATTATATTTAGTACCTATGAAAAAAGAAGTTTTTTTAAAAATAAATTTCCAAAAACTTAGCAATCTTTTGGGCTTACTCACCATATGGCTTTGTCGGTTTAACTGTGATTAGGAAACAAACATCATGCTTGCGCAAATTCTCCCATTCCTCTTTGATTTCTTTGCGCACTGACAATGTTACCGAAACATCACCGCGCACCCTCGAAGGTTTGCGTTCGCCAATATGCGGCTTTGTTACCTCCACCACAGCAAATGACGCAATCGGTAGCGCCATGCGTGCCCAACCACCAAAAACCACATCACCATCTTCCGATTGCCATGGCAACATACGACTAACAGCATCCTCGATGTCTTGTCGTATCTCATAGGTTGATTCCAAGCGAAAGAGATTAAAATTACGTAACAAATAATCGTGCAATGTGAGAAATTGTAAATTCAACTTTGGCAAAGCTAAACAACCTTCACCCGAAAAATATTCAGAGGGTACAATATTTTCATCCCAAACAATATCTTCCGTAGGATAGAGAGGCATCTCATTAAGCGCCTCCAGTTGTGAGCAACGGCGTTCGTGTCGTGTAATCAAGAGTTCTTTGAGAAACTCATCATCGAGGCGATGCCATTGAAATGGAGGTTCCAACGCTTCAGGAACCAAATTCAAAAACGAAGCAATTGCTTTGAGTGCCGTAGCATCGAGTGCGCCAAAATGCCGTTGTAGAGCATCCCGGGTGTCGACATTTGCGACATTGGATAATGCGAATAAACGTAGATCAGGAAATTTGGCGAAAGCAGCACGTTGTAGTGAAGTGATCTTCTTATAGTGTAGCTGTGTCATCTGATGATCGGTGAGTGAGTCACCGGTGACGTCGCTAATTTCGAAATGCGTATAAAATTTCAGCATATCGAGAAGCTGCGTGGGAAGAGAAAAATATGTTGTTGTTTATTTTGTTAGCAAATGAGTCGCAGAATTTATATGTTTTATGAGTATCTTATAACTTTAAACGAGTTATTCTTGTATATTTGTATATCCACCGATTTGGATGAAATTTGGTATATGGGTAGTATCCCTTGTTTTAAGATTTTCTACTTTGGTGTTGCCACTTGGGGTGGTTCACAGGGTTGCCACCTATATAATTTTTGTTTGAATATTATGCAATATATGGGAATATGGGTATCAAATGAAGGGTATTTTAGGCCGCATACCAACCAAAGTATTTTCGAGTAGGGTTGCCACCTGAACGCATTTTATTTATTCCTTCAGATATCGACCACTATCTCGGGAACGCCTAAACCGATTTCGATGAAGTTTGGTAGATGGATAGTATACTTCCTTCTAAGACTTTCTACTTGGATGTTGCCACTAAAGGAAGCTTAGAGGGTTGCCACCTTTCCGAATTTTTTTTAAATATTTAAACTTAAACTCTTTAAAGTCCAACAATATTGAAACGGCAAGCTAATTGTAATTTCCATTGAAGGGGATTGATGACATTTGCCGAAATTGCCTTGCCCATTAGGCAGGGTGAAGTACTGTTAAAAGAGCAACAACATAACGGTAGATATAAGTGGAGGAGATACCACATACGACCTGAAGAACGTCAAGACACAAATAGGCTGTACCTGGCAGAAATGGCAGATAGTAATTAGATAGGGAAGCTTGTGGGTCTGCTTTTTAGTAACACTAACGAGGAGATATTGGTCTTTTGGTTATACAAGATTAACTCAAGGTCTGCAATGCCGAATTTAAGAAAGTTTGAAAGACACATTTTAGGTCTAGCTTCTCAAATTTGTGGTACTTAAAATTTACAAACCAATTATTTGGTCGACATCGAGCTGCATATGGCAAAGTATATGTATTTTTTGATAAGCTTTTCGTGGGAGGAATAACAGCGGAGCCTATGTGGAGCACTGCCGAAGAAAGACTTCACTGAGGAAAACTTTTCTGCAGCGTATCGTTTTTAGAGTTACTCGAGAGGAATCCAACTCGCGACCATTACTAATAAAGGCATCCAAAAGGCACCTTTAATCTATAAAATATCCTAACGAAGGTGAGGAAGGGCTGAGAAACAATTTCCCTTCTACTTAAGTTATAATGAGTTGTTAGAGGAGTGATTTGTGCGAGCTTGACATTATGTACTTTCAAATTATTCGTAAAAACTGATTAGACCGGCACGAGGGATGCCCATTCCGGGATCTTGCGAATTTTTTTTTATGTGCCGACAATCCCGTGATTTCTTTCTTGCGACCCCGGGATCATCGTGATTGTTAATTGTTGCTAAAAACTAACCCCCATATTTATAAAAAATAAAAAAATCTATTAAGCTTTTCCCAGTAGAACCAGGGATCATCGTTTTACTAATCCCGCAGTACTCCCTTGCGAGTATGGGATTACTCCCTATACTTTTGTATACTCCCTTTCAACATTGCATGCCCAAGGAGGGCGAGTAGTAGAAAAACTCCCTTTCACCTCCCAAAAAACAATAATGGAGTTTTTGTTATACTTTTTTATGAATCTGAATCGAGTAATGGGGGAGTTTTGGAGCATTTTAGAAAACCTCCCAGGAGAGTAATGAGGGAGACATTTCACAGACCAATGAAATATCTTTGGAGAATCATGCCTCAAGCATTCTCTGGTAGCAAATGATGGAATGGAAGCAATTGAAGGGACCTCATACATAAATACCTCTTATATCCGCAAATAAGGGATTAATTATGGAAAACAATAGTTATCATAATAAAAATCTTTATTTAGATTGTGTTTATTTCTAACATTTCAAGTTTGCAGCTTTTTTTTTTTTTAATTTTTTTTTGTTTTGTTCGCAGAGAAATTCGGCTTGCTCAAAAAGGTGTAACCTAGTAGGAGAAGTTGGAACAATCTCTAATTGCGCTCCAAAAATATATAGAAGGGAGTAATTCATTTAAGAAAGACGAGTGATTAAAAAAAATCCCCTTTAAATTCAAAATGATGAAAAGTTGATAGGAGGGGTCATTATTAAGCCAATAAAATCCAAATCAACAGTTTTAAGAATTTTTGTTTGTCTGTATGTTTGGGCGTGCATCACTCAAAAACTGCTGAATACTACTAGACGTCTAACTTAAAATATATGATATCTCTCATTTTAATAACTCTTCCGGTTTCGGAGTTATCGATAGATATGTGAACCAGAGTGATCCAAAATATGGTGCTACAAGGGTATCAAACGAAAGGTGCTAATGAGTGCTGCAATAAGCGATGTGATTACGTTTCATATCTTAAATGGTTTCGGAGATATAAAGATTAAAATCGGACTTAGTAGTAAGTTCTCAGACGCAGCGAAGCGCGGCGGGGTTTCTAGCATATTTTAAAATAGTTTTTAAAAAAATTCGTCGCTGTTTTGAACCTAAACTTTTGGAAACATGAGAATTCCCAAATCCCGAAAACGTGAAATCAGATCCCGAGAGTCCTAGGATTGCTAAAATCCAAAAAAATGGCAACCCTAATCGAGTGGCCGGCCTCAGACCGATTGATACCGGTTTGGCACCACAAATTGCTTTTGTGAAAGTAATGGCTGCGTTAGGCTAGGTTGCAAGAGCTGAGCTGAAACGCCAAGGTAACAGCCCGACACTTAGGTCCCCAATGGGCCCGTTGTGATACCCTATACGGTCTCAAATAAACCCCGTCCTACTTCGTGGAATTAATAAATTTCGCTTGAGACTTGACTTCACATCTTGAGACCTCCGTAAGGTCGTATAGAAACGGTTCACCAAGGATCGCTAACCGCCGTCTGCTGAGTGGTGGACACTGACAAAGGAGGTGCTGGACGCTCTCCTTCTACATCTGCAGCTGCGACAATAATCGAAGGTCGTTACCACCATTCTAGCATCGTAAGTGCCTATTAAACAGTACACTGTTAGTAGTGAAAGTACTAAGCCTCCAAATAGTGAGGCTACACCTCAAAATATCATATTTTTTAATACCAACAAATCTAGACAAAGCGATCAAACGAAATTGATAGTAAAATACATACCGTCGTTCTAAAAACGTCCTGTTTGCAAGTCAAAAAAAAGTTTCTTTAATTGTCGTAGGTGAACATCAAACCCCAAAGTATCAGCTTCGAAACACCTGCTTTTACATCGGCAAACAACGAACTCTGACACCAACACGCAACTTTTAGTTGTTAGGTAATTTTGGTTTTCTTCACATTCGTTCGCAACATTCAAACGCCGACAGTAAAGCAAAACTAAAAACAGCTCACAAACCTCCAGCACAATCTCGTATGTGTGTTAGCAGGAGTAGCTAACTGTTGTAGTAACAGAATGCGGTGAGCCACAGTTAAAAGCTGTGCAATTCGATATCGTGTCACAACACCACCAAAGAAATCAAATCGATGAAACAACACCACACTAAATAAATGACGCGCTGCCTGCTACTCGTATTGCGGTATCGGTTTGTGCGTCTTTTGGGAGGGGATGGGTGCCATGAGAGGGCATATTATAAGTAATACAACACGCGCCACACAAAACAAAGACTTTAATCTTTTGTACTTCCAGCTCGCCTCCAAGTGCATATCCTCCATACAAAACATTTTAAGGAAACTCGAACTCATTCCAAATCTTGGAACTTCCTTGCTGCACCAAACTCACAAGTACAGAAGCCGATTGTTGCCTATGTGCTATTAGCGGCAAATATAGGCCACAACAGCTCCTTGCCGCTGGCAGTCGACCCCCACAACGTTGCTGACCATGTTTCAGGGCACAACCTGTGAGTGGAATGGCGCGCACTTGCGATGTCAAGAATGACTTGAATATTCCAAGCCTTTTTGTTTGCTTGAAATAAATGTCAAGTAGCTTTTCACTTCAATTCTTCTTTCCCTTATTGGGAAATGCTTTTAATTTAATATTTATCAATACGATAATCATCAAAGAAATCAGGTAATGAAAATAGGCTCCACTTCTTTTGGACATTGCTTGATTATTTGCTGTTCATTTCTCAAATTTTTATTTTACTTTGAAAGAAAAGTTTTGTGTTTTCAATAGTTTAAAGTTTACAAGAACTTTTATGCCTGTTGGGTAAAGGCAGTGGCGTAGCCAGGGGGCAGCGGGGGGGGGGGGCATTTTCCTCAATACAAGGTTGTGAAAGCAATTTCTTTTATATGAAAAAAAAAAACACTTTAGCTCTTCGGAAAAAAATTGCCAAAAATCAGCTAAATGTGTCAAGACCTTACGATTGACTGAATTTAATGAACTACAAAACTGCATACTCCAAAAAATTCCAAAAATTTTGAAAAAATGTAATGCTTTGAATCTTCGCGAATTTTGCGTACATTTTTAAATCAAAATTTATTGTCTCAAATTTCAGGTTTCGATTTAAAAAATTTTTCATCCCCCTACCTTGTACTAAACACATTTTGGATCACCTTGGTCCTCATAAGGTCCAAAACTGGTCGAGCTATCGGAACAAATAATTCTTTAAATGTTTCATTTAAGCGTCCAGTAATCCAAATGGTCAAAGTTTCATTGCATTCCATTTAGCAGTTTTTGAGTTATGCGCCCAAACATACAGATAGACA
Source organism: Merzomyia westermanni (assembly GCA_949987695.1). NCBI lineage: Eukaryota > Metazoa > Arthropoda > Insecta > Diptera > Tephritidae > Merzomyia > Merzomyia westermanni. The sequence continues at coordinate 7,476,471 of OX465288.1, forward strand.
GACAGACAAAAATTCTAAAAACTGTTGATTTGGCTTTATTGGCTTAATAATATCCCTTCTATCGATTTTTCTTAAATATCTGCAATGTGTTACAATTTTGTTATATGTAGAGATTTTACATATCTAATACTTTTTCTAATTTTGTTAAACAAAAAATTTCATCATTTCATTAATTAATTAAATTAAAAACTTCAAGTCCTTTTTGAGTTGTGTGTTTTTAGAAAAAGTTATGAAGTATTTACATACTCGTACATCAGGCAGACCTGTTAAATTCCCAATAGAATTGAGTAATCAATTGTTTGGATGGCTCTTTCAATCAATAATGATTATATTTTAAATTCTTTACAAAAATCTGCAATTACTAATTGAAAAAAAAGAAATTTAAAAATAACAAAAATAAGAAATAATCAAAAGTAATCAGAAACTGAAAAAAAATTGATTCTTTCGATTATTTTTGGTTTTTCGTTTTTTCGATTATTTCCCGTATGTGCTTATGTTTGCCTGCAACAATACCAAAAAATAATCAAAAACCATAAAAAGTAATCATAAAAAATAATGATTCTTTTTTTTTTTAAATAATTATTGAAATAGTAATCAAAAGCCGAAAGCAATTAGAAGGTTTTTCAAAAAAAAATAAACAATAAAACCGGTTATCATTACGATTAGTAATCATTACTTAACAGGTCTGGGATGAGGTTTTTGAACTATTCTAAGTTTTTAAAAATTCTTCCTAACTTTAACGGTGATTTTCTTGTTTGCTTTTATTTTGATTAACGTGTTCTTAATATCGAAAGTTTAACATTAGCACTAGTTGGCGAGCATAGAATTTTTAAACATTGTATTAAATTTTTACTGAATAGTGTTCGGCGACCAAAAAATTGCAGGGTTAGGAGGCATTTTGACATTTCATTGGGAGAGAGAGTAGCAAGTTTCTGCTGACGAAATTTCATTCAGTATAACTAGCAAGTGGAAAACAGCTGATCGTGACATAGCAAAACAACAACAAAAACTTCAAATTTTCAGCTTCTAGCCAATGAAAAATGCAACAGCTGTTTTGTTTGCAAGTTTTTACAAATTAATATTCGGCGGAAACTTTTAACGTTTTGCGTTTCAAGAGAGTCTTACGTCATTATCTCTTCACTACCAGTTCTTTGCAATGGAAGAAAATCAAAAGCAGTACCATATCGTAATAAGGCATTCCAACACTAGTTCATATATATACGTCTAATTCAATTTACTGCTGGGTAAGAGCAATGAGCTATACTTAAACAGTGGGCTATTCCTAAAGTCATTCATACATACAGCTGCTTGCATTTTACATACCACCAGTGTGACCAGGTTAGCCTTTTCGAGGCTAGATTTAGCCTTTTTTTGTCCTTTAGCTTCATAATTTTGGTGTTAGCTTCGTGGCTTTTTTCTAGCCTTTTTTTACTCTATACCTTTACACTATATTTTTCATACCACTTCGAGGAAGATATAAAATTAAAGTTGAATGACGAAATACAGAAAATTATTTGTAAAATTGTCAAGTATTTTTAATGGAGTTGATAACACAATTGCGACATCGCCTACCTGATAATACGAACTCTTTACAAAAGATAACTTTTTTTCAGTTGATAATTCTTTGCAAGTTACAAAGCCGGATGTAGTTAAAAAAGAAAAGTCTAGGTATTCTTCAAGTCAAGTAGCATTGATTGATATGCAGTGGCGAAAGCTAATAACCGAACAGTGGACAAGTGTGACCTCTACCATAGAATTTTGAGCGGAAGTCCGAGAACATAAAAATTCATTAAACAAACCCCCTTTTTTAGAACTGGTCGAATTCGTATTTAACTTTTTGGTATTACCTGTCAGCATTTTTAGTGCCATGGACATTTTGAAAACTAAGGCCCGGTTTTTCAGTCCTTGGTTAAGCTCAGTTTAAACTAAGTTTGCTTAAACTCGGCATAAATTTAAACTCCAGTTAAACTGCAGAGCGGTTTTTCAGTGAGAGTTTATGGCCGCTTTTAAGATTTGCTTTTTATACGGCAACAGATTAAATATAAAAATATCGTCCTTTTTTAATTGAGTTCAGTTTATTGTTTCACAACCAAAACCATCAAATATGCAAACAGCTGACAGGTTAACTAGGGCTTAACCCTGCCAAATTGGCCGCTTAAACTACGTTTAAACTTCGTTTAAAGTTGACTGAAAAACTGCGTAACAAGTTTAAGCTTAGTTTAACTGACAAATTGAGTTGAACTTGTACTGAAAAACCGGGCCTAAGTTAAGGAACAGAATAAAAATCAAAATGCTTATGCGACAAGCAAATACAGTACTTCACCGTCGATGTATCCGTCATACGTAAAAATTTAGAGTAAAATCTACTTCGCCGTATCCGTCGAATCTGTTGTTACGCACACAAACACTCGCATTCTATTTAGCTATCAGTTTTTTCAACGTATGGCCGTATTGTATCTGCTTAGCGCATTAACTCTCTGCTGAATATTAGATGCTCGCTAAAACACTTATCCAAATGTTGTACTCATTTTGAAATTACCGTAATCTCATCTCTATGATAAATACCCAAATTTTGTACGCGGACTCAAGCTCTTCTGATTCATCAGACGAAGAAAATATTATAAAACTAATTAGTTTGTAGTGAGTTTTCTATAGTATGTGTTTCTTTGAAAAAATTCCTAGTCAAGGCAAATGTCCCTGATATGTGTTAAAACAAGAATACTTCCATTAAGTTATACCTACAGCCTTATATACAAATAGTTAAAACTAAAATAAAAATTTTTAAATGGCTTTCTCAAAAAAATGTCTGACTTCTTTTTAGCCTCTTTTTTTTAATTTTAGCTTTTTCTAACCTTTTTTTTGCCGAATTAGCCTATTTTTTTTCAACACCTGGTCACACTGCACACCACCATCACTTAGGATTCAAAAAGTAAGTAAAATATTCTTATACGACTACGAATCTATGTACGAGTACAATGGAATGCGAAGAGAGCACCCTACGGTTGATGACGTTTTCAAGAGCAGCAGTGGAGTCAGAAGTAATATCAGCAAGTCAACCACCACCAAGTCAGTCGTTCGGCTTACTAGCTGAGTGAGTAGCTGCTTCAGAATGTATGTAGCTAACTGGCAGTGAAGCAAACAATCGGGCAACGGTGGAACTTGCTCACTTGCGCGCATCGCAGTCAGTTGATTTTTAGTGTTCCTGGAGAGTTGTACAAAATATTGGTGAACGGTGAATAGTGGACGCGTTAAATTGTTTATCCGTTAAATGCGATGGATGATATTTGTATTGTCAGCATTTTCATTCAGCTTTTTTTTTTGTTTCACATAATGTAAATACATGTCTTATGTATAACTGCATGTGAATATATTAAATAATTTATGAATGTGTATATGTATGTACATATGTATTATTTATATGCAAATGCTTTCGAGTGTTGTTTAAAACTATTTTGTGCTGTCAGCAGTGACAACGTTTCAATTGCGGTTTTAATAAAGTTTTATAAAACAAATCAATTTTTATGAAGTCGAAAAAAATTATGCACTTATGGATTTATATTGCAGTTGAATGTTGAGCCGTGATAATTAAGTGATACATTTGAAGATATACATATTCACATGGATAATTTTGAAGCGAAATTTAGGAGATGTGAGTTGTAGAATTAGAACGCATGAATAAGCTTCGTGACAAATTTCATACTGCAGCTTAAAAACAAACAAAAAATTGTGGTTTTATTAAAACAAATTAGTTCTACGTTAATATCCAAACAAATTTAAACAGCCATTACCTGCTGTCGGCGTCTAAAAAATTAAAAAAAAAAACGCTCTATAGCACGCGTTTTACCCACAAACCGGCTTTTATCGATGACGCAGCAGCAAAGTGAATCAAAACCACAATAGTGAAACCGACTCACCGAATCATTATGACGCTCAACGAACGTTCGAGCGCCAGTTGAGACAACGCACAGTGGTTGGAGACAACATGTTTAACGCTTAAAAATTTTTATATGGAAATTGTAATAAGATAGATGAATAAAATTTTTCAAGTTAAGAGAAAACAAATCCTTTCTCAAAATTCAAGTAATAGTTTTAAAAGACATGAACAAACCCTTTATAACATTTTCAATTTAAAAAACTCAATTTGAGTATTGCAGTTTAATTCTTTCTCAAGAAGTTTCATACTAGGTGTGTTTAGCGACAAAACTTGCAAAGAACTATCAGTAAAGTGAGAATAACGTAAAACTCGCTCGAAACGCAAAAAGTAAGAAGTTTTCGCCGAACAGGAATTTGTAAAAACTTGCACGCAAAACAGCTGTTGCTTTTGTTATTGGTTAATAGCTCAAAATTTGAAGTTTTTGTGGTTGTTTTCCTATATCACGATCAGCTGTTTTTTACTTGCACATCTTACTGGATGAAATTTACAGCAGAAACTTGCACCTTCGTCTTCCAAAAAAATATCAAAATGCGCTCTCTTCTTACAAATGATACGAAATACTTAAAATACCATAAGGTTTGCAATTTCGATGCAAAAAGAGGAGTGGTTTTTTTATATCCAGAGCGGAAGTGAAGTTTAAAACAAGCTTGAGCACAATTTGAAAAAAAATTTAAGTTGCAAAAACACTTGTAGAGAGAGGAAATTGTGAAAACAGAATGGCATTTTATTTCAAGAGAAGTTGCAAATTTTGGCCTGCAAGAAATCGCAACCAAGAAAAACAGCTGACTGTGACACATGGTGGCGTTTTTATCAATAAAACAATTGAGGTTAACTTTTTAATTTGCTCCTGTTTACCATTTTTATTTACAAGTTGATTAAAAAGATCAGCTAAAAATACAAAGGATGTTTTATACTCGGTTGCAAGCAGAAAACAAAGCTCTAAGTTCAGTCATGCAAACGTCGAAATAGGCTGACACACAAGCGTACCATTTCTGCAAATCTTGCGTTTGCGTAAAAATTTTAAATCATCACTTATTGAGAGCGATAACTTACAAATTCTTGTATATTCGTTGCTGGGTAACTCTTGCTGGACTTTTACATGAGCACATCTACATTGGCCCTACATTCTATGGATTTTTTTATTCTGCGAAATCTTGCCTTCTCCAACCACTGTGCGAAGCAAGATCATTAAGAGCAATGTTGTAGAAAATTTTCAATCAACAACGGAAGAGCTAACAAAAATATTTTTTTTTCCATAGTAGCATTTTTGCACTTCCTTTTAAATATTTCGTAACTGAAAATTCGCGCTGCTGCCATTGAACGTTGCGGATCGTATTACAAAAATAAAGTTGCAGATATTAAACAACAAATAATTTATACAAAACAACAAAAAGTAGATTGATGTTGTAGTGGTGGGAAGCACGATCAAATGGTTAAGTCGGAGACGTTGATGACGACAGCAAGCTCAAAAATACCAACACCAACAAAAACCAGGAGAACAAAACTACTGAACCTAATGGCGAGAGCAACAAAACAGGCAGAGGCAGTAGCCACAGCGCCGACAAAAGGTGCACAAACACCACCGTCATCACCACAACTACCACCAAAATCATTGCCAAGGCATTTAAACATCGAAGTTGATTCAGTGTTCACAAGTGAGGGACGTAAAACACAATCCACTTGGCGAAAAAGCTACAACATTCCTGCACATCAACAGCGCCACCAACACTCACCAACCGTTACACAACCCACCAACTATAGCCTTTATAATATTCAAAACAAATGTTGCCTTCATGATAAGTATCTTCCACCGGCATTTGCATTTCGCCGGCAACTGGTTTATGCTGTGCTTCTTCTTCTAGTCTATAGTGTTAACGATTGTTGCGGCGGTGGTGTAGGCAGCAGCGTGAGTTTGCCTTTTGCCGGAGGTTTAGCAGCAACACCAGAAGAACGCCCACTTCAGCGACGGCACGCGACCACCAAAGAAATTATTGATAAAGATGATACAAATTTGGTCTTTATAAATAAATGCTGTGAAAAATTTGAAATCCATGTTGATGGCGTTTGTGCGCAGGTTAATGAGAGTGGTAAGAAACCAAATTTTTTTTTTTTTAAGTCTTGTCGATTTTAATTTGTGTAGATTCCTTAGACTTGTCTAACCGTACGGGTAGAACAAAGGGCACCTGTCCGACGCTACTCGTTCATGTATAAAAGGGACCAATTAGTCTCTTCATAGGTCATACTCAAAGGGATTAGCTCAACCCATACAAAGAGATTAAAACTGGCATTGGTCGCATGCTCCTTTGCGCCTTATACCGGACTCAGCAGGGATACATAATTTACGGTCAACTGTAGAATCGATTTCGGTCAGAGCCCAACTAAGCACGCTAGTTATTTCTTCTTTCAACAACGGACCCAATTTAAAAACTCTAAGGAAAGTCAGCGGAAGGTGTCAAAAGAGGAAGTTAAAGAAATTGCACCACACTACACTACAGCACATGACTTCTCGGCTTGTTTGATAGTGCCTCCTTTTTATCTCTGCCAACTGGATTCAAAAAATAGACGTCTATAAACATTGAGCAGTGCCTTCTGTAGTTAACTCATTGGCCCAGGGCCATCTTCAATACAAACTCTAAGATTTTCTTTCCGGGATTCAAAAAGTATGGGGAATCGGAAATCTTGGCAAAACAATCCTGGCTATGTAACGAGTTTCCTGGACTCAATCCTAATTCTATTACTGTTTGTGGACATCACAGATAATAGGATAGAAAACTTCACTGCCACTCAGACGGTTATTTGGGCTCTCGGGTCTGTAAAAATAAGATCGAGCCTGAGACAGTGCAGAGAGTGGACCATGAAACTGGCAGATCGATATATTACGTCCCTAATATTGGTGTCACGATATCGTTAATCGCCTCTTGATGTATGGGGTTCCTCGACGTATTCAGATTAGTTATGGTTCTCAACGGACTTTGAACTATTGGTGCGCATGCAGATGGGTTTAAACCAAATTAGCTCGTATCGATTTCTAGGGAGCCCCTTCTTCCAGATCCTTTTGAAACTCAGTTATATTAAAACCGGGTAGATACTCGAATTTTTAAACTGAGAAGTATGTAGGAAAGAAATTCCCCAATGCCTCTTTGCAACGAAATATGAAAAGAATTACGTAAAACTATCACGAGCTGAAAATATTCACATAACTTAATATATGGTATAACCAATTAACTGCGATGCAAAACCTATTTATCGAGATGTATACTACTTCATAAGCGATAATTGTCTGTTTTCTATTATGGAATTGCAGCTGTAACAAACTCATTTCTTTTAAAACTGTAAATTAATACAAACATCAATTGCAATTGCATTTGATTCGGCAGATGGGAGAAAATAAACAATATAGCACAAGTTTCCACACATTCATACGCACATTGGTGGTGGTCAGTGGACGTTTTGTCCGCAGATGCATTTCTTCAAATCCGCAATTTCTTTGTTTGTGTTACACATTCCTGAGATCCCAATAAAATTGCAAACAAACAAAAGCAATTAAAGAATGATATAGATGGGAATGAGTACAAAGCAGGTGTCGAAAATGGGGCGCATTTGGGGGGTCCGAAGCCTGCTCGGAAACTTTCGAGATTTATATATCCATGGGATGTAGTGGCACTCATAATATTAATGACCCTGTATCAGATAGGAAGCAACACATACACTCTTCTCAGTATAATTATTTCACCGTGCCTTGAACAACTTTAAAGAAGTTCTGCATGGAGTTGTGGGTTTCCTTTACTGCAAAAGAAAATGTTTATATTTAGGGTAATCGCAGTTTCGTGGCAAGTTTGACGTCTGTACATTGCAGATATTTAAGAATAATCGATAAGAGGGGTCATTATTAAGGCAATAGAAGCCAAGTTAACAGTTTTTAGAATTTTTGTCTGTCTGTCTGTATGTTTGGTTGCGCATCACTCAAAAACTGCTGAATAGAATTGAATGGAGCTTTTACCATTGCATTACTAGACGCTTAACTTAAAATTTAAGATATCACTTGTTCCGATAGCTCGACCAGTTTCAGATATATCGACCGATGTGTGGACCAAGGTGACCCAAAATGTGTTACTACAATATGGGTATCAAACGAAAGGTGACAATGGGTGCTGCAATAAGCGATGTTATTAAGTTCCATATCTTATCTGGTATGGGATATAATGATGAAAATCGGACTCAGTCTGTTATTAGTTCTAAGACGCAGCGAAGCGGGCCGGGTTACTAGCCTTTAATAATAATAATAATTCCCAACGGATAACCCAACATTCCCCCCAAATGGCAAGAGGGGCACAACTGTATAACGCAAGGTTTTTTTTTACTATAGGGCCGGTTTTCACGATTCAATATTGAATTTAAATATGCCGCGATATAAGCGAAAGGGATGAGAAGAGTCAGGGAGAGTATAAGTACCTTCTTACTAGAGGTGGAAAAATATCGAAGTTATTGTGATATATCGATTGTTTCTTTCCATCGATACTTCTTTATATGTTTTGTTACCATCGATAGCATTGGTTATAGTGTTAAATATATTTAGAAATGCTCTTATTGAAGTGAAATCTGCAAAACTTGTACCTAACCAATGGAATAGTAATTTTAGGTATTTCAAGCCTCATTCTGCGGGAAAATTCCTAGTGAGTTGAATTTTTTTATACAGACTTATTACGGCGGTTTTTTCGTGTCTATGTGGTAGCACCTAATTCGCGCCCAGAGCGAAGGATCACATACTATCGGTAGGTATCGATAGTCACAACTATCAAGCAGAATTGAATTTAACAATTTCCTCGTGTGAAACGGAGGAGGGAATCCCTTGAAAGTTGTCTAAACGCGAAAAGTAAGAATTGTTTATAAGCTGATTGAATGCGATGTACATTAACTTGGTGCCTAAAATCCCAAATAATTCAGCCGTATGCTAGTATCGGTCTTACTAATGTCGTACAAAGGGATTTGTACTTTTCATTATTTCTTCTAGATACACCTAATCTCAATAAAACTTGCAAAGAATTTTCAGTAAAGAGAGAATGACATCAAACTAGCTCGAAATGCAAAAAGGAAAAAGTTTGCGCCGAACAGGGATTTGTGAAAACTTGAAAGCAAAGCAGTTGTTGCTTTTTACATTGTTTCATAGCTAAAATTTGCAGTTTTACGCGAAGTCGCGAACAGCTGTTGTTCACTGAGAGAATTTCACTTGGTAAAACTTGCAGCTTCCTCTCGCAATGAAATATCAAAATGCGCTCTCTTCCTACAAATGGTTGGTGTCGCCTATTCAGTAAAAATATCATGCACGCGGAGCAGAGTTATTTCCTTATTCTTCTACTCGACTGCTCAAAATTAAATCAGCTGATGCGAGATGCCGGCTTACCACAGCAACGTGAAATAACAATAAAAAAAAGTTGCTAGAGTGAAAAGTGTGTTAAACTTAAATAGACCGCTTACTTGCCACACCCGATAATATAAACTGTGATTACCCCAATTGTAACTCTTGAAGCAAAATCTGCAAGAAATTTCAAACCGGAAAATTTACTAAATCGTCCCTGGTGTAAAACTTTAAAACAGTTGCCATTAATCATCTTGTCTTCAATTCGATTCTGGCTTTTATTTGCAACTCGCGCAATAATTTTAATCATTCTAATTTTTATTGAAAAAGTAAATGGAGTACACAGCTTGTTTGCGCTGCACGCCCGCTGCTTTTACTAGTACAAAGCAAGTGCATGAAATGTTTCTAAAGTGAAGCGCATTGAACTGTTAGCTGATTGTCGGTGAGTGTCCGTCGCATGCCTTAATTGTTTGCTTCCTCATTTTTGATATTCTAAAGGAATGTAGCTACAGTGACATAGAACTGTCTAAATAGCTCGAAATTTTTATTACAAATTATTCATTACTTAAAAAGAAACGAGTATACCATATTTCTTGCGAATTGTACCTTAAGATTGATGTACAATTTTTATTTATCTTTCCTCCAGTAAAGCCAACCAATACTATTGAGGTTCCTTTTTTAAGACAGCAGACATTTTAAAATATATATATTTTTTTTAAGTTTCGGATGAGACCAGTTTATTTGAAACTACCATGGCAACGTATTAGGGACTATGATAAGAGAGCATGTAAGGACACTGCATCTTAATCTTAAGCGGTATCAATTCCAAAAGTGAACACAATGGAAGTTAAGAGCGTTTTCACACGATTCATATATTGAATTCAGGTATACCAAGACATAGGCGAATAAGATGAGCAGAGGGAGTGTCCATTGTTTCCTACGCTGACGACTGCACGATAATGGCCTCGGGCAAGGGTCCCTCTATTGACGAACTCTGTACCAGAATCAACAGTTACCTCCGTGACCTTTCCAGCTTCTTCACCGAGCGAAATCTGACCCTATCTCCGACTAAATCGACGGCGACCCTGTTTACGACATGGAATGCGTAGATGAGGCACGAATTAAATGTCCACGTAGACGGAGTACCTTCGCTGGTCATGCCACCGCAATAGCTTCAAAGGTACAGAACGGCAACACTTGGAGAAAAGACCAAGAAACATTGCCTGCTACATATAAGGCTATTGGCCGACCGTTTATTGACTACGCTGCGCCCATATGGTAGCCCAACCTTGCTGACACCAATTGGAGGAAATTGCAAGTCTGCCAAAACACCGCCATCAGAACTGCTACGGGATGTCTGCTTATGTCATCTGAGTCTCGAGTCTCACCTCCATCAAGAGGCAAAATTGCTCAATGTTTAAGAGCACGCGGAACTCTTGAGTAGACAGTTTCTTCTAAACTGTCATAAACCCAGTCATCCAAATCGACATCTATTGGATGCAGCCCCGCCCCCAGAGACATAGGGAGACATCTTCGTAAGCACTACGATGAGATCCGGCATCACATCTCTTTGCCGTTTAATCTGCGGAACCATAGGCGGGCTCTAAATGACCTCCACACTGAGTCGGTAGGCAGATCCCTCAGATCTCGGCCTGTGAATCCCGTTATTTGTACTCAGCCACCTGAATTGGCTGAAGAGGAGCGTGTACTTCCGAGGGAGACTAGAGGCATACTAGCACAACTTGGCTCTGGGTATTCTAATAGGTTAAACTCTTACTTATCCAGATTGAACCCCAACATACCAAACACATGTCCTGCAAGTGGAATGCCCCCTCATGATACCAAACATCTCTTCTCCTGTTCAGTCGAACCTACTCTTCTAACCCCTACATCACTCTGGTCCAACCCAGTGGAAACTGCGCGGTTTTCCGTTAGAAGAGCCTGATGACAATTGAGAGTGATCGAGCACATTGGGCAGGGCGAAGCACTGTTAACAACAACGACAACAACATGAGCAGAACAGTCAAGTGTACAAGTACCGTTAAGTTGTTTCAAGCTTTCCTTCCTTTTTTGTTGTTCTGTCCCTTTTATGCCGATTTACGTCTCACAATTGCTTTCAAGAAAAACATAAAAACATAAAATAGAACTCAAGCAGAATTAAATTCAATTAATGTGCAGGACTTTGTCTGTCTGTGAGCCAGATTTCGCACCAATGAGAGTCCAGAAATACAATGCAACAATATCTGCTTTCGATATGGTAGACAGTTGAGAAGTAAAGTTCTCACTCTTAGCATCCCGTCCTGATGTACAAAGTGGACTCAACATGCATGGAGTATTCGCAAAAAATTGTAAGTTGGAGGATTATGCGGTTGCGGAGCTAAAACTATGAGCAACGCAACCTTCACACAGACAAAGACTAAGTTAAGCCAATAAATGAATGGTGATTTCCTGGTTCACAGAAATAGGCTTTTGGCTTACCTTGGTGTTTCTTATTGGTCTCAGTTATCAAGAAGAAGAGACATTCGAGCGCTGTCCACCTGACTCCCCCAAAAACGTGTAGACGGTCAAGCATCAACCAATAAAAATAAGATTTAAGCTCATAAATATTAAAACTGCACGGCACGAAGATATCAAATCGACTGTAGCTAAAGCTAGAATAAACGGAACCTACATATGTGCGCTATAATTGTAGTATTGAAGTATTACCATTAAAGTTGAATTAATGCTGGAGATGCGATGTGTGAATGTGGTTTCTTTCTATTTGCAATATATGTACATATGAGCCTTGTAAGTACATAGACATGGATTACATATGAGTAGATGCCCTGCAGTCAGGCAAACTAGTTGCAAAGTAACTAATAACTGGTGGAGATGCCAGGCTTAACTAGTGAACCAGGTTTCTTTTTTTTGCTACCAGATGATGGTCATGCTAGTTTGAAGCGAACACAAAATACTAATACAATACAAAAGGTGTGTTCGGTGACATAACTTTCAAAGAACTGTCAGTAAAGAGAGAATGACGTTCTCGAAACGCAAAAAGGGTCCGACGAAAAGGAATCAGTTAAAACTTGCAAGCAAAACAGATGTTGCTTTTATGATTGGTTAATAGCTAACATTTTTTTAGTTTTTGTTGTTGCTTTCCTATGTCACGATCAGCTGTTTTTCACTTGGAAGTATTACTGAGTGAAATCCTTCCAGCAGAAACTTGCAACTCTCTCTCCCAATGAAATGTCAAAATGCGCTCTCTCCCTGCAAATGTTTTGTGTCACCGAACACTTTTCAGTAAAAATTTTATAAAAGTTTTATCCTCATAGGCGAGTGTTTTTGTCGCCAAAAACAACAACAACAATTGATTGAAATTCCCCCAGCATAAACTTGCGGCTTACTCTGGATTTGTGCTTGGACCAAGTCGGACTAGTTATATTTTAGTTAGAAACTTTCACAACTAGTACTTTTTCGGCCCAACTCGGGCTTTCCCTCAAGGGTATTTATTGCTTAGAATAGTGTAAATATCATTAAACAACTAGAACAACAGTTCCTAAACGCTCTACACTCATTCCAATTTATTCTACTTTTCTTTGCTTTGCAGATTACTTTCAACCAATGTTCACGAGCTATCAAGGTGTCCACAATGTCGATGTAAAGTTTAAGTTTGTTATTGGTATACCAGCTTGTGGCACAATGCAGACATGGCCCATATATCATTACCTAGGTGTAAGTGTGAGACAGTAACTTAAGTAGTTCATAATTCATTGTAATGAAATTGAATGCTTAAACAATTAAGTGTTTCGTGTAGTTTAGCAGCAAATTTCTGAAACTATTTCCTTTTTTTCAGAGTGCGGATCAATTGGTGCTTTTGGATGATGGTAAATTACGTCATTACACTAACTCGAATGAGGATGAAGAAGATTCATATGAGCATACCGACTACGATGCGGATTTGGATGATGAACGAAAATCATTATTTCATGATTACACGCAAGGGCATTATTGCATTGATAAAGTAAGTGGAATCTGATTGAAAAAGCCGGATATTGATATTGAGAGTTGAAAGTTGTCATATATGTAGATCAGTTATTGACTTGCAAAACCACTACTCTTTGTGGCGCTCTTAGATTGTTACATGTATCACTTCTATATTCATATTCTTAATTTTTAAATTCCAGGCCATTTCCACAACAGGTCAACATCGCCAAATTCTGTATGCAAATATTTGCTTAGCTAAAAAGGAGATCAAATGGTCTGATTCCACATTTTTACTGCGCAAAATAATCAATCCGCTATTTCATATAATTTCTTTAATAATGCTGTTGCTCATCTCAGTTATCTACTTTATACTGCCCACTTTACGGTAGGTAACTACATCCACTTTGAATTAACTAATACTTATTTGAGTGTATTCATTGAAGTGATCTTGTTGGTAACATAATCAGCACAATAGCTGTATGCTTGATGGCTACGCAGGCTGCGGATTTCGTGCGTATCTTCACGGAGTTCACCAACCATGTGAGCTTCATTATAGCAGGTAAATAATAACGATTCATATGCATATTGCACTCTAGCTCACTTTTGCACTTGTTTTTGCAGACATCATACTCTACGTCAGCTTACTGGGCGCCTTCTTTTGGCTCAATAGTTACGGTTATTATATTTGGAAAACTTTTCGTTCACGTAACGTTTTCTTACGTGTCACTGATGGCCGCAAATATTGCTATTACTCCGCATATGCTTGGGGTCTTACACTACTTATGGCTGGCTTGGCTGTATTTGCACATTTCTTTCTTGACGCTGAGTCGTATAAACAACAAAATGTTATTGGCGATCAGGAGACAATCGGTTGGTTAGGCATATGGATATTTTTTGCGCCCATCGCCTGCACAATACTCATCAATATCTTCTTTTATGTGACCACATTGAAATTAATTAATCGTCGTAATGTCTATGGGCGTATACAGCATAAACTCAGAGCGAAGTAAGTGTTATTCCAGGTTCTATATGCACTTGTAAATGTAGCTGATAAAAATTTTTTTGCAACATTTTCACAGTTTCATCATGTTTTCATGGATGCTGCTAATAATGTCTATTGCGTGGCTTTTCTTTATACTCTCTTGGCTACCCTCTGAAGGTCTTCTTTACGTACACATTCTGGTCAATGCTCTGCAGGCACCACTTTTGCTCTACGTATGTGTGATACGGCAAAAACATGTTACATTTCTGTTGAGAAAGTCATGTTGCTACAATGAACCACCTTCCGCAAATGATTGGGGTGATGAATTACATTATATGAATTGTAATGATTACTGAGATAAGGCGGGCGTACCGAACGCGCCCAGTACACTGCACAATGCGGCACAACAGCCTGCCTGCGTATTCCCAGCTGGTATACCAATAGCGTCAGTTAATGTATACAGATACACCTCGGTGTAATTGGAAATGGAATGATTACAGGGTTTTTGCTCATTTCTCGAATATATATGGAGTTGTTTTTGTTAAACTTTTATGTAGTCTGTAGCATTACTCAGTTGTAAACGTAACAAAGCAATTGTACAACACTTTAATACTAAGACTAATACTAAATTAAACCCTCACTAATTTTTATTACATACTTCGTTACTTTTAAAATTTTAAATATTTGTAAATCTAGAGGGTAGTCGAAATTGAGTTAAGTAACTATATCTGACAAGTGTACTTAAGCTGAACATTTCTAAATTTTCCAAAACTGAACTACATACATTTATATTAATTTGTAGAGAATATAAAACAGAAGTTATTAAAGCGATTTTAATAAAGTTAAAAATTAATGAGACTGTATATGATGCGTTTTGTTATCAAGTCTTTCAAACTGAAATGTAATATAACTGGTCAAAAAAGGTATCTATTTTAGAAGGGAATAGAGATATTCTGCGACAAACGTACTGACTTTAAAAACCAAAAATCGAAGCTGCAGATATGAGCTAATAGCTTGAGCTTTATATGACGCAACCGCATAAGATTCTTAAGTTTTGATGAGGAGAGCTTATGAACTCTTTTTACTAGTTACCTGGCGCACACTGCAATATACGGGACTAATTGTTTCGGCGGGGTTTTTGTTACAGGTTCTGTAGGCTAACGAAAGAAATGTCAGAAACGATACTTCAAATTTTTCCAAAACGTTAAACTCCTTAAACACCCTGGAGAAGTTTGATCCAAAACACGGGTTGGCAAAAGCAATTAATAAGGTTATAGGGTAAGTCTAATTGAATCGTATGTATAAAAAAGTCCAGCTAAATCAATGTAACCTAATATAAAGAGACCAAGTTCAAGAAAAAATCCATGCACCCCTGAGCTATTCTGGCGTTAAGAACCGAAACTCGAATCAATTAGAAAAGTGTTTCAAGTTTAAACAAGATTTATCGTTCAAGGTAAATGTGTTCAAATTCGAATATATGTACATGGGCATTGCCTGCGGATACTTTGATCAATAAATTTCCAAATCGACATCTTGAGTAAGAAACGGTCAATAACCCAAAGCGATGTTTTCAAACTGGGTTTTCAAAGTTTTTGTATTTTTAACAATAAGTTGCAAAATAATAAAGTACTTACCTGACCAAATAATTTTCCTTCTTCGCGTTGCACTAAATTACAAATTTGCGCCCGCACCAAAAGATGCGTATCATCCAATACGGTATTAAAGAAACGACGTGTAGGCAGCAATGCTTCCAAATCGACAATAAATTCCAGAAAACGTTCACAATATGTGATTACACTAAATTGGACGTCACCTTCAAGTGGTATAGCTTCCAGTATGCTCAGAAATTGAATAATTAAATTCTGTAAAATAAAGAAAGATTAATTACTAGGGATGCGAATTTCAAAAACTATTGAAGGTTTTGGGGAGTGTTGTTGAAAGTGACAGTCCTTTGCGGAAGGAAGAAGAAGATGGGTAATGAGAGGTGAGAGGCATAATACCCGTAGATCAACCATCGAGTTGCACGTCAATACCTTTGTGCATATTAGTCGCCTCTTAGGACCGGTATGCCTACCTCGGGCATATTCTAACCCCCTAACCCGTCGAGCAGATTAACAGATAGTTGAAGTCGTGGGGGGCACACCGCATACCGGGAAATCATTCGGAATGTCAGGGTTTAGTCTGGATAAGTAAGAGTTTAGCTAGATATACAAGGTGGCGCAAAAGTAAGCTTCCGATGTTCAGCATATCGGTTGTGGCACGTGCAGTGTGTGCTGTTGCACCGTCTTGTTGGAACCACATGTTTTCCAATCCCAATTCATCAAGTTGCGGCAAAAAGAACTCGTTGATCATTGCTCTGTAGCGCTCACCATTCACAGTAACCGTTTGGCCCCGACCGATTATTGGTCAAATAAATAGTCAGCAATATTCCGCGTTCTGGAGCAGTGTAGAGTAACATTGTTTATTAACGTGTATTTCGCATGTGTTTACTACACAAATGTCAAAACAGAACTGACTTTAGGGGCCAATCGCAAAATTTATAGCATTTTCTGATAGGAGGATGACTTTTGCGCCACCCTGTATGTTGAAAGATCGAGATCTTCCTCCCGTCTAAGTTTTTAATGCTCACATAATATAACAAGTAATAATTTTAAACGTTATACCTACGAGGATATTAAGAACAAGCTTCTTTTCAATTTTGTGGAGTGTGTGTGCTGCTTTCCATTTTCCCTAAAAATGAACATTTCAATATTGAAATGTTTTGCTTGCAGCCACGTAATGTAGCTGAACAGGAAACGATTGCAAATACTTCTGTAATATAGTCACGTAATAACTCTAATATCGCTGATTATGAAATCGTACCCAATTTATACCGATATGTACCAAATATAAAGTTTAAATTGGTACCGATCTTTTTATGAATGCATTTCTTATAAAAAAATATTCCAACTGATTCCCAACTTTTTAGCACTAAAATTTCATAGCTTTGCCTGGAAAGGGTGTTTTTGTTGTTTTTCTGATAATCAATAGAACAATGCCAACAATAAGAGCGAAGAACATATGTCGAAGATATATCCGGTACGATAGTGTTATTGCATTATCTACCCTTTAGATCTTCGACAAATCATCTCGAGTCGCCTGGGAAAACGTATTTACATTTCACACTAGCAAAATTAGTTGATTTGATTACTTACCTGCAAAAAATGCCGCTCCCATTCCACCTCGGGCTTCTTAATGCCTTTTTCTTTTTTCTGCAAGCGACGCCAAAATTTACGCCATTCTGGAACTTCACGCAATTCTTGTTCCAAACGTTCTGCAAATATTTTTAACAAATCAATAACTAAATCTTCACAACTCCAAATTAAATAACCACAAAAACTTACTCGGTTGTAAACAACTCCACATTGAAAGCGACACTAAACGCTTAGCTTGCTCTCGACACAACTCTATTTCCATGCTGTTAAAGCAATGATTGAGAAATACAATAAGTGCTGTTTTTTCACGCATTGTCGCTTGTCTTTTGCCTCTGCTTTCGTCTGCAGGTAAACATGTCTCCAATACGTGTCTAAAGAACGCCGGATACTCTTCTGGATTGCCTTCGAACAGTGGCCAAACTTCAACACGCTCACGGAATTTTTCATTGACCATGGCTACAATGGACATTAAATGTGCATGCGTAGCAGTTTCACGTTTATAATTAGGCCATAAATACATTTCCAAATATTGGCTAAACTCAAGCATCATGATGCGACGTGTTGAGGATTTGTGACTGGAAATCTCTTGACTGTAGATGTCTTCGATTACGTTCGCATTAAAGGGAAGAAGATCTTCGGCTGGTGTTTCTGGTGACCAATATTGCGATGCGAGCTATGAGTAGGAACAGTTGAATTTGTAAACGTTTATCATGGAATCGGTGGTGGTGCTACTCACCTGCCAAATGATGTCGGCGCTTATTTGGGAAACAGTCACGGTATGAGGGTTTTGCTTGCTCCCACCATCTTCCGCAACTGGATGTTTGCGTTTTTGTTTCATATTTCTTTATAGAAATTTAATAGTTAATAAACTCGAACAAAATGAAAATTGGAGAACATGTATTTTTTTCAGTCAGGATGCGAAATTTTGTGAATTATGACAGCCAGTTGTTTACAGCTGGAAACGTAATAGATTTTTCTAGTGTTGTCAATAAGCAGTGTTGCATTGAGCAAAATTTTTAAAATTCTATTACATAATATGCCCTTGAAAACCCTGTGATATTCCCAAAAAAATTATACAGGGTGTTTTTTTTACATGTTTGTTTTTCGAATAGAGATAAAACTGGCATTTTGTGGTCAAATCTGGCAACTCTAATGTCATTTATGTTCAGTTTGGTTTGCCATTTCATCATGAACAGGTTGACAAAAGAACAACGCTTGCAAATCGTGCAAATTTATTTCGAAAATAATGGTTCAGTTCGCGAAGTTTACCGTGAGCTCCGTCCATTTTATGGTCGACATAATCGTCCATCAGAGCAATTAATTCGGTTAACCATGGATCGTTTTCGCACTACGTTTACTCTATGTGATAATACGCATCCGCAGAGACGTCGAACAGTGCGCACCGAAGAAACAATTGCCGCTGTAGGGCAAAGTGTTGAAGAGGACCCGAATGAATCGATTCGCCACCGTGCAGAGCAATTGGAGCTTTGTCCATCAACTTTATGGAAGATTTTGCGCAAAGATCTTGGCTTGCGACCTTACAAGATCCAGCTTGTGCAAGAATTAAAGCCGCGAGACCATGCAATGCGTCGTGATTTTGGTGTATGGGCCGAAAATGAGATTGATTTCGATGCTGATTTTCATCGCAAAATTTTGTTCAGTGATGAGGCTCATTTTTGGTTGAATGGCTACGTCAACAAGCAAAATTGCCGCATTTGGAGTGAAGAGAATCCACATGAGACCCTTGAAACGCCATTACATCCACAAAAACTGACTGTTTGGTGTGCTCTATGGGCTGGTGGAGTCATTGGGCCATACTTCTTCCGCAATAATGCTGGAGAGGCAGCTACCGTTAATGGAGACCGGTATAGAGCCATGATAACCGACTATTTTGTTCCCGAATTGGATGGCATGAATGTAGATGAGTTGTGGTTCCAACAAGACGGCGCTACATGCCACACAGCGCACGTCACAATCGATTTATTGAAGGAAACATTCGATGAGCGCATAATTTCGCGGAATGGACCTGTCAATTGGCCACCAAGGTCGTGTGATTTGACACCATTGGATTATTTTCTTTGGGGATATGTGAAGTCGCTCGTCTACACCAACAAACCAGAAACGTTAGGGGAATTGGAAGCCAACATTCGTGGCGTTATTGCCGACATACGGCCCCATATGCTCGAAAAAGTGGTTGAAAATTGGACCTGTAGAATTGGCTTTATTCGAGCCAGCCGCGGCGGCCACATGCCCGAAATCATATTTAAACATTAATGGCATAAAATTATCCTTCCAATAAAGCTAAATTGATGGACCTTAAAACGATTTTCTTGTGTTTTATTTCAATTCGAAGTTCTATACCCCTAAAAAAAACACCCTTTATATATATAGGGCCCTTTTTTCAATATCCGGTTAAGGCTAACCGAGAAACGTCTGTCAATTAAATTGGCGATAAGCGTTAACTGGGCATTGAGAAAACGCCCCTTAGACATCGAACTACTTCTTAATTTGCGCCTAACCGATTTTGGCTGGGTGAAATAAAACTTTCCGTTTCACAATGCCAAACGGCCACAAGTTCAATCGACCGTTCCAAAATAGCTGCAAAATTTGTATCCGGTGAACCCAACCGCACATTTCGAATATCCAATAAATGATTACGTTATCCAAGTTAATCTTATTTGCTCTGGAAAGGTCCATGATTCTGAAGCATACATCAATACTGGTATATCGTGCCCCTGCGTTTAAGGGGGTTAAAAGATGCCCGTGGTAGGTATGCCTGTCGTTCGACAGCACTCCCCAAAACCTTCGGAAAGTGCTTTTGTCGTTACAACAACAACAAATCATACCAAATAGATCCCGCAAGAATCAGGCACGCACCACAAGGGAGTTATGGGACGTACTGGGTTCATCTCCGGCAAAGTACTGTCACATTCTACAAACACGCCCAAAAAACCTATGGGGAGTATTTTTGTTGCTAAAACAACAACAACAGCTGGTATGTCGGACTAGTACCAGAAGGTCTATTTATCCGAGTACTGTATACCGGCAAAGGACTGTCACGCCCGGCAGCACTTCACAAAACCCTCGTAGAATGTAGTACTAATCAGTCCGAAATAGCACTTCTTGACAATATCAATTTTCTGTAGAATGTTTAGCCAGTAATTTGACTGGATTAAAGTCCTTCGCAGTTTAAATTTTGTACTGAGCAAGTTCTTCATTATGTTCTTGCTAACCGCCAGATCCACTTTTCCAGCCTCAGAATTTACTCCATTAGGAACCGTTTTCTCAATGTCCGATTTACGCTAACCGGGACTTTTTTGAAAATTCAAGAAACAGAAGGAGTCTCTTTAAGATTACAAGGAGTGGTCTAAATATTTTGTGACCTCATGTTGATCTCATTTTGGAAGCCCTCATCTGCTAAGGCTACCGATTTCTGAAGTTAAATTTTCAACATCGAATCAACCTGTCTACCCCATAGCACACATACAGAAACTCGCTACTCATGAAATAAGAACAAGCAACACAAATCATTCATTCTTAAATAAATACATTTTTCCTTTATTATTATGGGTTATTTTGCCGTTTTCATTTACATATTGAAAATTTTTATAATAATTACATAGCTTCACGCATTTACGGTTAAGTAGTTCTTACCTTATTTAAATATAAACATATTTTTATATATGAGAATTTCTTAAAGACAGATACAATATTAATGGCTAGTACACCATAACCTAGATTACATTCTACAATATGGGCCATTCCGGTTAAATTCAAAAAAATTTTTTTCCATATGCTTTACATTATTAAGTAAAACTGGCGAATTCAAAATAAACTTTACCTACGGTAAGTTACCTTCCCATTAAACTTACTACGCTCAATATTCCTCGCATTTGACCTTCTCTGCGATTTACTTGCTCTCACGGGATATTGTCGTGATCAACATTTCTGAATATCTAAATTAAATTCACCCTATATCAGTAAGTATTGCAAATACCTTACGTTTCATACATGTATTGTATGGAAATGTTTTAGAGTTACCTCTGTCTGTGCCTTGGCCAATATCTCCAAAAATAGTTGAGATACTACCGTGAATAACAATTACAACTTTCAATACCTCAAACAAAATGGCTTGGGCTTATGCTCAAAAAATATACCCCAAATCTATGGTTCGGGTTTGAATTGATATAGAACGACCCATATTTATACATGTTTTTAGTTTTGTAGTAAATATTTTTAGTAGAAGTATATTGAGCAAGAGTGGCATTTTTTTCATTCAATTTGAGCCTAAACAAAATATATGGAATATCATGTTTAACAAATGTACATACTGAATGGTCTTTCATATTTGAAACTATCATAATTCCTTTATTTCGCAATTCACATACACTTTTTACTTGCATTTGATTTGAAATAAACAAGCGACAACAGTTCAATTCGGATTTAGACAAGTCATAGAATATTTTCCTTGTCGGTTAGGGTAGGCCTGACAGCGTTCTTATGTGGTATCATATAAAACGGCCTAGCTAAATAAATAAATAAATAATTGGCGCGATATATACCTCCAAGCAGATTAAGGCCGAGCTTCTGTACCATATTGTGGTGTGCTGCTTTTAATTTTTTCTACAAATTGGCGGGACCTACAGTTTTTTGGCGATGAATTTTTGCTGAGCAGCCTTCCATGGCAGAAATACACCCGAAGAGTTTGCCAAACCACGGCCTAGTTACAACCATTAAAAATACCCAAAAATGTGCTGACATCGAATATTTCCTTATTAAGCTACAAAATTTGGTAGTAAATAATAATAAAAAATTAAAGAAAAATTTAAATAATACAAAAGACGAAAATTTCCAAAAAGTTAATAAATTTCCCACATTGAAAATCGATATGGTTATTTATATGGCGGAAAACCGAAATTCATTTACGTTTCTATGGTATGGTCATGTCTACGGTGTTATGTTGTGAGAACAAGAATTGATTGCAGTGTTTTCCATAAGGTTGGATAAACTTGGAGACAAAGTTTGCATAGCCATTATGTCATAAAAACACCATATATTTAAATATATCTATTGCCATCGATTATTGACACAGAAAAGTTGCTAATGGATTGGACAACTAATAATTACTCAAATCAAAATGCACCGAAAATAAAAATACAATTGGTTGGGTATAATGGTTATGTCTATGGCGTTATGGTTCAGCTGTTTTTTACGGTTACGGCTATGTCACCAATAACTGACCTTTAAACTTTTTTTTACGGATATGCTTAGGTCATCTCTAAGTTTAAGGGGCGGTTTTCTCAATGTCTGGTTAGCGTTAATCGGTAGTTTAATTGACAAACGTTCTTTGGTTATCTGTAAAAGTGCCGGTTAACGTGAACCGGAGATTGAAGAAAGAGCCCTTAGTCAGTTCAGCAACAAAAGTCGACTGCATGTTAAAAGTGACTTAGGCACGCTTCCATAAAAGCCAGTTCCTGTTAATAGGTGGTTAATTTGACATTTTACCGAACGATTTACGTCAACTAAAGCCCGGTTAGCCTTAACCGGAGATAGTGAAAATGGCCCCTAAGCCGACAATTATGATAGTGATTGCCAATAAGATGTATACGATTTGTATGGAATAACCATTTTTCAGAACTTTTCTCGAAGATCTTCGATATTTTGTTGTTGTGTCTTTAAAATAAGAACCGTTTTACACGAGGAAATTGTTGAGCCCAGTTCTTCTTGTGTTCTCTTTTGCTTCTTCTATGCCCGTTTACATGTGTAAATTTTTCTTGAAAGCGATTGTGAAACTAGAAACGGCATACAAGAAAAAGAGAACGTAATTGAGAGAAAAACTTGAAACGGCTTGACTTTACAAAGGTACTTTTCACCCCTTTCGCCTATGCAGCGGCAGATTTGAATCGTGTAAATCGGCTCTAAGCCTTTTATTGTACCGACGCTTAGCTCAATCTAAATCAAACGGATGTTTCGAGCTTTCGAAACCAACACTAGTATGTACATATACAGTGAGTGCCACTCAAAATGGCCCACTTGGTTATTTCAATATATTAAGAAAACCTTTTCAGCTAAAATTCGATTGTTTAGTGTTACCAAACGGGGTGAGAATTTTGAGATTCGACGAAGAATTTCAAAATGATTTCTGAGTATGCAGTTTTGTATCCTATTAAATTGTCTCACAAAGTGCATGCCTCTCTTTTCTCTTTATGGCGCGATATACAACAGGTATATCATCATAAACCTCCTAAGAGATTTTTGCGCCAAGCTTCTCTTCCAATTTGTGGTGTGCCGATTTGAATTTTCCCTACAAATTGGTGGGACCTACAGTTTTTTGCCGACTCCGAACGGCATCTACAAAGGAGACGAATTTTTGCTGAGAAGCCTGTCATGGCAGAAATACACTCGGAGAGTTTGCCAAACCACTGCCGAGGGGCGACCCCGTTTTTGAAAAACTTTTTTCAAATCACTTTTGATGTTACCTGTACCAGGGCTCGAACCATGGACCTTCGGTGTGGTAGGCCGGCAACACTACCTCCACACCACGGCGGCCGCCGAGTGCATGCCTCAAGACTCCTTTAAAATTAGGTGGATTTTTGGCAATTTTTTTTACGACAGAAAAATCTATGTTTTATATGAAATTAACAAATGAGTCTAAAGCTTTGGTTTCCTCGAAAGCGGTGCCGTTATATAGCGGCCGTCACATAGCGGTAAAGTAGGTTGTCAAAAACATTGCAATGTGAAAGTAATTACGTGTAAACTAAGAAGACGGTGAAGTTCACCGTAACATAATATAGCGGCAAGCATAAAATATTACGGCCGTCATGACAGTGGAAAATCTTTCGTCAACTTTTTTTCCACCGTCATATTCAAAACGATGAGAATTGAATCAAATATTTCAAATATTTTTACACAAAACAACAGTTTTGACATTCCGGTTGTTTTGAACAAAATATTAGAAATAAAAAAAACCAAAAACTAAAAAGAGACGGCAGCAAAATAGTCACATAGCGGAAATCAAATCGGCTAAATTGACCGCAACGCTCATCGAATTTTACAAGAAAGCGGTGCCGTTAATGACGGTAAACATAGCGGCCGCTATATAGCGAACGTTACATTGCGGCACCGCTTTCCGAGGAAACCAAAGCTTTAGCTGTAGATGTTTTCGTAATATGTTACAAGAACTAACTGTGCCATTTTGGGTGGCACTTACTGTACGTGCGATTTGTTTACGGAGGCTATCAGCTATTCCGACGGAACTGCCGGCGGGAAATAATTGTAATAGAGTTTTGTGATCTATATCGACTTTATCGAAATTCATTTGCAAATATCGATTGCATTCTCTCATTCTCCCGCCGGCAACTCCGCCGGCTCCTCTATTAATTTTTAACGTTTCTCACCCAAAACAAAAAAAAATACTTAATTAGTTTTATTGTTATTAGTCTAATTAACACATTCAATTTACATTAAATCCTAGAAAATTGTATGTTTCTATATTTGAAAGTCATAACTTTTAACATTAAGGGTTAAAAAATAAAATATATATCTAAATAAACTTAACAGTAAGCAGAAATAGCAGAAAATAAAAGAAAGTTTTAATAATAAGTAAATATGCTAGATAAACTTGTGTACGTTAATTATAAATTTGTATATGTGGATAACTGTTAGCTTTGTTCGTTGCAATATCTACTGTTCGTTTATTGTCTCATTTTATTAATGTTTTTGTATTATACATTTTTAATCTACATATAAGAAAATAAATGTATTTGTATATATTCACGATTTGTTCATTTAGACTATAAATAATATTGAAGGGTACATCTTGTTGTGCTCACTATACACGACACGATCACTTACAACACTACAATATACTTAGTAACGGTTCTTTATCAAACTTCAAAGCTGCCTTGAGTATTCTTTCATAATTCAAAAACAAACATATATACTATGTACTTATGCATTGTTTATATAATTTGCGTATATGTACATATACTATTTTTTGTTCAGTTTGTCAATGTCTGTTTGAGTTATTATTTTATAATTCTGTTTTTTTATGTTTTTTTTCTTCGCGACACACCAAAACCTATTTCCTATTATGAGTTTAATATACTTTCTCAGTTTTTAAATGCATTTGAAATTTCGCCACTTCATTGTCAGGTTACTTAGTGGGATCTAAGGTGTGGAAAAGACAAGGTTTTCCGCACTATGGCATTCATTCATACTGCTCGAATAAAATTGTTTCTTTACTTTGCAAGTCAATTATAAGTTTAGAAAAAAAAAATCAAATAAAAATCACTAGCTAACTTAAATTAAATGCCAAAGTTTACGATCTATACATATACACAATCCATTGTATACGATGCATGAATTCAATTTTAAATAAGCTCTGCCACAGCATCATCACCTTCGCGTAAGGGCGCTTGGAATGTGGAGCCAGTAAATTCATACATCTGAAAGAGAGAAGATAGGACACACAAATTAAGGTTAATCTGCACTCAAAATCTCTACTGGGTCTATCAGCTATTCCAACGAAGCTGCCGACTTGGGAAATGTAATAGACTATGAGATAATTCAATCGATTTAATCGAAATTCGGTAGTCGGTAGAGGGCTCAAAGCTCTATTGCAATTAGTCCCCGCCGGCAGCTTCGCCGGGATAGCTGATATACCCCTACATATAATAATATTGCAGATATTTAAAAAAAAATTGAATGAAATCTGTCTGTCTGTATGTTTGTTCGCGCATTACTCAAAAGCTGCTGAAGAGAATTTAATTCAACTTCCACCGTTGCATTACTAGACGTTTAACTTAAAATTTAAGATATCCCATATTTCGATAACCCAACCAGTTTCAGAGATATCGGCCAATATATGGACCAAGGTGACCCAAAATGTGTTAGTTCAATATGGATATCAAACGAAAGGTGCTAATGAATGCGGCAATAAGCGATGTGAATAAGTTCCATGCCTCAACAGGATTCAAAGATACGATGGTAAGTTCTGAGGCGCAGCGAAGCGTGCACGTGTCTTATAATTTAAAATAAACTTCAAAATTATGGAGTACTAAAACAACAATTTATTAAGTTGGATGTTTTCAGAAAGGGAACCTAAAGGAGTACAATGGTTCAAAGGAGCCTCTTCACAAAATGTGATGAAAAACAGCTTAGATCCCTGTCACAAATCACGGCTGTACGATAGCATTTTTGGAACGGAATAGCATAAGGGCCCACAGTGAAGAAATATCAGAATCGGATAAAGCTAGAGTTGAGACAAATTTAATTTAAAAAATTCATATAAAAAATTATTTCTAAAAACATTTTGAGATGCTATGTTGAAATTATCATAATCACCATTATTCAAGAATTTAATAAAAATAGTTTTTTACTGTAAAAGGCTTCGTCTGTAATGAATTAAAACATAGAAAACCTTTAGAATCTCAAGAGAGAGAAAGTCATGTGACAAATTTAATGTAATAGATCATGAGACAATTCAATCGATTAAATCGGAATTTCGCAGTAAATTTCGATAGAGTCGATAGAGATCAGAAAAATATTAATATATTAATTTTTGTCATGTTATCCTCAACAATTGGAATAATTCAGCAAAGGAAATTGTTTTTGGGCGGGTTTAATCGGAATTTCGCAGTGAATTTCGATAAAGTAGATAGAAATAAAAAAAACTCTATTACAATTATTACATGTCGGCAGTTTCGCCGGAACTGCAGAAAGACCAACATATAAAAAAAAAAAAATAATATTTGGCGCGATATACCTCCGAGGAGATTAATAACCCATTTATACTGATGTAAAATGCGTGATTTCAGATCATTAATTCGAATTCGACCTACGGTGAGGTAGGCCAGCTACGCCACACCACGTCGGCCGCCCATATACAACGGCATTTTTTTCTAAAAAAAGAAACAATTAAAATACGTACCGATGGCGCTCGATTATTTCGCAACGTCGCATAGTCGGCAAATTCACTTATATGAGCATCGTGATTTCCACCACGTCCCATCACACTGACACTATTCACATTATTTACGCCACCAACATTCTCGCCACTGTGCGCAGTCGAACTACTCAGAGCATGATTACCATTGCGTGGCTGTATAGTTGCATATGTGTTATCAATAACATTATGATGTGGCACATGATGCTCCAGTTGAGCCTAAAAGAGAAATAAATAAAATAAATGATTTTAAAATTGAAAGAGACGTTACAGTTGGGGATGTGAAAGTTTGATGATTGTCGAGCAGGCCGTATGGTCGACAATCGACAAACGTAATAGGACTGATTGGTTCACATCAAATATATTTATCACACTTACTGGAGACTCCGAATTTGACATATGGTCGGGTTCAGAGAAAACCTGCATAGTCAACTCCTGTTCCTCGTAGAGCTTTAGTTTTCTACAAAAAAAATTTGAATGACTAACAATTGAACCGCAAATATTTGAATACTTACTGCTCTATCCACAGAGGATTCTCTGTTGTATTCAAATCTTCAATAATTTGCTTTTTGATTAAAGCTTCTTTGCGTCGATTTTCAACTGGCACAGACAGATTCCTATTGAGAAAATAAAAACGTTTTAAGGTAGTTGGAAAATCTTGCATGAGACACTATATTTTTAGCGACTAATTATGACTCACCAGTGCTTCAGACAACAGCATAATACAATAAAACTTATTACACCAACAAAGAGCACAATAATTAGCGCAACCAAACCAGCTACAGCCAAATCAAATTCATCCTGAACGATCGTGATATAAGCGGGTACAACATTTTCAATAGCAAAGCCAGCATAATAATCCTAAAAGCAATAAAAAGGAAGACATTAAATTAAAAAAATATTATAATATTGAAGTTAATTTTGTCTTTATCTGTACTTACCCTCAAATAATCATAATTTGCATCAATAACTTTTAAAATTTCATCCACAGCCGCAATTTGTTGTGTATGCGGATCGACTGCATGGAAAAATAAATCACACCAATCCATACGTATGCGACCCATTGCATCTACATGATAACGTATCTCATCAATTATGATGCGATGGTTAGTGGCATTACGCAATTCAGCAATTATTTCCTCATGCTCCTGATGCACTTCCTCTGGTGGACGCGACAATATGATACGCACCAATTGTGTTGAATCGAATACCCATACAAGGACTTTAGTACGCGTTGTTTGTTGTGGTTGTTCTAATTCTTTAGCAATTACTTCCAATTCGAAACGATCTTGATTATATTCGGCCATGAAGGCTGCAGTTGTGATGCGTCCATCAGCCGATATGGCTTTAAATCATAATAGAAAAAAAATTACGAATAAGATTGTTGGCTGTATTCAAATTTAATTTTTATTTAGAACTTACAAAACGGACTTGGTACAATGGAACCGGTCGCTTTAGTAGCACCAAATTTATACAAATTGGAAGCCACAATCATATACTCAGTTTTTGCATTCTTTCCTGCGTCTGCATCAGTCGCGTTTACCACGGTAATCACACTATTGATAGCTGCTTTGGCATTTACTCCAGCATAATAGACCTGCTCAACGACAGAGAATTATGTTTTTAGGTATGTAAGTGTGCATATGAACATGTAAGCATGGTGTATGTAATACCTCTTTTTCAAAGATGGGTGCATTGTCATTCTCATCGAGTACTGTTATCCATACTTTGGCCACAGTATTATCACGATCGAGACTCTTTATTGAAAATGAAGCACGTTCCTCTTCAGATATGTGTAAATCTGACTTGATACTGGCGAGTATGTAGAGTGTATAGAAATCAATCTCTTCCCTGCAATATAAAAAATTAAAAGAAATGTATTATTATTCATCGCATGATATCTTATATCAAATCTCCCAATGTCATTCTATCAGATCAACAGCTCATATTTCAGTTCAGTTATATGCATCACATCAAACTACAACCAATCAAATCACTTCATATGATGTCTTATCTGATATCTGGTCTCATCACATCAGAGCCTTGTATGAAATATATTCTTATTTTATGTCAGATCACATCATCACATTAAATCAAAGCACATCATATTATATCATATGATATCACATCATCTGATCTAATCACATCTATGCCTTGTATCAAATAAATTTGCAACAAATTGCATATTTTTTATTATATATTAGATCATATCATCACATCAAATCAAAGCACACCATATTATATGAACTGACATCACATTGAATAAATATCATGTCAGGTAATTTTTAAGCAGTTTTCCCAAATAAAAAAAAAAAATTATACTAATAGTCAATATCCATTTCATGCCTTAACTGGTCTCATGTCTCATCACATCTATGTCGTGTACAAAATATATTCTTATGTGATTTAATGTGATGTTAGATTAGGAATGAGTTTATATCAGATCATATTGTCACATGAAATCAAAACACATCATACTACTTTTAATGACATCACATTACATAAATATCATGCCAGGTTATTTTCAAGCAGTTTTCCCAAATAAAAAAAAAAAATTATACTAATAGTCAATATCCATTTCATGCCTTAACTGGTCTCATGTCTCATCACATCTATGTCGTGTACAAAATATATTCTTATGTGATTTAATGTGATGTTAGATTAGGAATGAGTTTATATCAGATCATATTGTCACATGAAATCAAAACACATCATACTACTTTTAATGACATCACATTACATAAATATCATGCCAGGTTATTTTCAAGCAGCTTTTCAAAATTAATTAAAAAAAAAGAAAATAATAATAATAATCAACATTCACTACGCATCATGCCTCATCACATCTACATATGTCCTTTATGAAATATATTCACAGCTAATAGCTTCTCATCTATCGTCACATTAAACCAAAGCACATCATATAATATCAAATGACATCACATTAAATAAATATCATGCCAGTTTATTTTCAAGCAGTTTTCGCAAACTGAAAAAAATCATCAATATTTCGCCTGCCAAACTTACCTATCTAAGCTTTTATTGGTATAAATATCACCAGTGGCCTTATCCACGACGAAAGCGCTATCCTCATTGCCCAAAATCAAATAATAATACACATCCCTGTTGTGTTTACTGCGCGCCGTCGCTTGAATACGTCCAATTTTTATATCACGTCCGCTATTTTCTTTGATGGCTATTTTATAAGGATTCGAAGCATCGGGGAATTCAGGACGATTTTCATTCGCATCAACAATGCTTATGCTAAGGAAACGCAAAGTTTCAAAAGGTGTTGGATTGCCAGCATCACGTGCCACTAATATGATGTCATAGCTGGAAAGTAGGCGTAGAAAAATAGTGATGAGAGATCAATTGAATCAACTTTACAGTCTCTATGTTTCATATATATCAACTTACTTTGCGCGCTCTTTACGGTTCAACTCGCGTTTGGTGCGCAGCTCACCAGTCACTGAATCAATACGAAATTCCTCAGTCTCCTGCAAATTCTCATTATTCACTTGCAGATGATAAGTAATGTAGCCATTTTCATCTGTATCATTATCTGTGGCCTTGACGGTGAGCAGCAAATAATCGCGTTGCACAATATCCTGAAAAGTTAGAAACAAAGAAATTTATTAAAATTAAATCGTACATTAATGAATTCTTTGCAAAACTCTCAATTTTACTTACGCCAGGTATTTCAATAGTTGCATTGGATAGCGCTGGTATAACAAACATTGGCCGATGTTGATTCACACCCATGACCGTGATCAGTATACGCGTTTTACTCTCCATTGTACCCGAACCTTGGGTATCACGCGCCACTACCTCCAGCGCATATATACCCTTCTTGCCATGCAAACTTTGCGCCGGATAAACAATGCCTGTTTGTGCATCCAACCGAAAGAGATCTTGCTCATTGCCGGACGTGATGAAATAGCGCACATCACCAAATATGCCCTCATCCGCATCAAGCGCTTTTACTTGCAGCAAAGCAGCTGGTGGATTTATGGCAGCATTCTCCGCCAATGTTGTTGTGTATTCGTTTTGGGTGAAGATTGGCGCATTGTCATTAACGTCCAACACATTAATATGGATCTGGGTGATAGTGAGATAGAGAGAAAAAAAATTATACGGAGCACTTTTCGAAACAAAAAAAATATATGAATTCAGCAATATCCTACGTATGATAAGATTTTTATTTTTCAAATTATGAGCACACATCAAATCAGACCTGTTAAATATGATTAGTAATTAGTAATCAATTAATTAGACGGCTTTTTAATTAGTAATGATTTTTGTAATTGTTTTTCAAGAAAGGGCAATTATTAATTGATTACGATTAGAAAAAATCAAAAAAAAAAAAAATCAAAAACAGTTTTAATTATTTTTGATTACTTTTGATTATTTTTTTGATTTTTTTAATTATTGATAATTGGATTTTGATAATTGGGAAATAATCAATAAAAATTGAAAGTAGTGGTAATCAATCATTAAATAGATGCTCAAGAAAATAAGTAATCAAACCGGTAATCATAACGATTAGTAATCATTATTTAACAGGTCTGCATCAAATAAGAGAGACGTGGTTAAATAAAGCATATAGCTTCAGCACAAGATTTTGCAGTAGGTCCACGAAAGAGATTAATGAACTTAAGCGCACTGGAATATCTGCTTAACCAGTCCTCAGACTATTATCTGGAGTCGGTTGTTGTTGTTGTCAACAATGCTTCGCCTGCCTAATGAGCACGATCACACTGGGAATCGCCATCAAGCTCTTCTAACGGGAGTCCAAGGAAGCAAGTAGTTTCAACAGGGTTGGACCAGACTGATGTGGGTGTTAGAAGAGTGGGTTCAACTGAACAGGAAAAGAGATGTATGGTATCATAAGGGGACATACCACATGCAGGGCACGTATTTGGTATAGTGGGGTTGAGTCTGGATAACTAAGAGTTCCACATATTACAATATCCAGATCGAAGTTGTGCTAACATGACTCTAGTCTTCCTCGGAAGGACGCGCTCCTCTTCAGCTATTTCAGATGGTTGGATGTTAATAACGCGGTTCACAGGCCAAGATCTGAGGGATCTGTCTATCGACTCGGTATGGATGGCGTTTGAGGCCTGCCTACGGTTACGCAGATCAACTGGCAAGGTAATGTGGTGCCGGATATCATCATAGTGCTTACGGAGATGTTTCCTTATGTCTCTAGGAGGCGGAGCTTCATGCAATAGATGACGGTTTGGATGACTCGGTTTGTGGTAGTTCAGTAAAAGCTGTTCCTTCAACAGTTCCGCGTGCTCACGAGCATTGAGCATTTTAGCCTCTTGATGGAGCTGAGACTCGGATAGCATAAGCAGACATCCCGTGTCAGTTCTTTTATTGGTGTCAGCAAGATTGAGCTATAATATCGGTGGGCCAATAGTCTTATATGTAGCAAGCAACATTTGAGGTTGTTGTTGCGGATCTGTACCTTTGTGGCTATTGCGATGTCATGATTAGCGAAAGTGAGGCCGTTGTCAAACCTCACACACAATATTTGAGAGTGGTTGACAGTAGGTAGAGCCACTCCATCTACGTGGACGGTTAATTCTTGCCTCATCTGCGCATTCCACGTCGTAAAGAGAGTCGCCGTCGATAGGGTCAGATTTTACTCTGCGAAGAAGCTTTAAAGGTCGTGGAGATAACTATTGAACGAAACTAAACACTGAGGATGGCGGAATGCCGAAATCGGTTTGTTACAAAACTAAATTTGACAAAGGGTGACGGAAAATCGTTCCAATATACATCAACTTTCCACGCTGTCGGAAATTAAACAAAGCAAAGTAAATAACTATTGATCCTAGTACAGATTTCATCAATGGAGGGGCTCTTGGCCGAACCCATAATAGTACAGTCATCAGCGTAGGATACTATAGAGACTATAGAGACTCCCTCCCCGAACGAACCTGAATAAACTATCCATATATCTATTCTTCATCTTACGAGTATATTGACTTAAATCTATCACCTTACCGTCGCTGTTGCTGACTTCTGCACCGTTGCAGGCGCTTTATCCTGTGCCACCGCAGTCAATGTTAATTGATTGATCTTTTCGCGATCAAGTATCGACGCATCTGCCACCATTATGTTGCCGGTGTATGCATCAATGCTAAAGTATTTGTTGTTCTCTCCAATAAGCGAATAGGTGAGCTCACCAAAAGGGCCAACATCAGCATCGAATGCTTCGACTTTGCCAGCCACCGTACCACGTGGCGAATTCTCGGTCACATTAAAATGATATTCCGTTTGACTAAATTCCGGTTCATTATCATTCAAATTGATGATATCAACTGTGACTTCAGCGGTAGATGTGAGCGACGGTACGCCGGTATCACTAACAGAGGCGATAAATTTCACTTCCTTTATTGTTTCATAATCAATGCGTGCAATGGAGCTGATAACGCCAGTGGTTTTGTTAATGACAAAGTAAGCATTCGGTGTAATGTTGTATTCACCAATGGTGGAATCATCATCGTAGGCCTGTAGTGTGGTGAGTACCGAACCAATAGGTTGCTCTTCGGTCATTTGTAATTTGATTATAGAATTTTCAGGCGTCCATGGTGGCGTGAATTTCTGGAAAGAAATGTAAAAAAAAAATTATAAAATTTAAAGCATTCAACAACACTGCAGAAATTGACAAAAAGTGATTTTCGAAAGAAAAAAGGAAAATGAAAGAATTCTTTGATTTTTTTTTTCTAAAACAAAATAAAAATAAATAAATAAAAATCCAAAAGCACTTAAAATTAGCAAATGTTAAAAAAAAATTCTAATTATCGTAATTATAACTAAACTGCGTTAAGGCCACTTACGCAGCGCTTTTTCGCTACTCATGGACAAACTTTTGCATTCAACATTGGAATCATTGGATTTACCCTACGAGAAATTCCGCATTCTTTTCATAAATGTTTTCACCATTTTATACAAAGCAGCCACATTGAATCCGCATAAACTTAAATCGGATATAGTCATTGTAAGAGCTGACCAATTTTTCATATTTATTTGGAAAACATTTCTAATACTACTTTTCAAATTACAGATTCACAAAATGATTGAAAGTTCGAATCGTCACCATATTTTAGCACATTTATATATTTTGTTCATATCCCTTGTACTTTTCGCAAAATTCGTGTTTGGTTATGTGGGATTATCAGCAAATATTACAGCTATGTGAGTATACAAGTACTGACATTAATTGGCACTTAACGGTTCAGGCAGATAGAACAGATGACACCTCTTTTTAGCGATAACTGATGTCAATTGGAAACAGCTGAGTAGTTTCCCAGCTGTTTTTTCCAACTCTGTAGAGGCCTCTTCTTCATAGGCTGTTAAAATGGAGTGTTGTTGTTGTTTGTAACGACAAAAGGCTCTACGATTATTTAGGAAAGCGTGGCGATGCGACATCATCGAGCCTCCGTAGTAGCACAAAAACAATTTATATTAAAAGCACAGAATCCCTGTTTTCATGCGTCGCTTCCTATTTCTTTGCACTTCTATCGCCCCCTCTTTTCCATTACGAATATCGTCTTCCCTATTAGATAGATGGTACAAATAGTTGTGGAGAAATAGTGCGCTTAGATTTGTCTATGCAATTGTCCACATTTCCAAAAATCCAGATAAAAAATCGGCGGGGTGCAATAAAGCTATATGGTCTTATTTCTCAACACATTAATCAATATGGCATTATTTCCACAATGAATGTGAAATAAAGCTATTATGGCATGATTGCACTTTTGGTAATATCACTTGTGATGTTTATGTATCACATGATATCTTAATGACATCACATAAAGCAAACAGCATTTTCCTGAGATGCGGACAATAAATACAATACTGAATTGATAACGGAATGTGAAAAAACGAAAATTTTTTGCACAATAGGCAATCGCTCTACTTTCTTTTTTGAGATATTCATGCACAAAGTACATCAGAATGAAAAAAGTCGCTATTCTTTGTTCACCAAAAGGAGAACTTAAATTTACAAACATTTTTGGAGAAAACGTCGCCGCGGGAGTAGAAAAGCCGAAATGGGAGTGGGGTCTGCAAACCAAATAACAAAAGATATAAAATTAAAATTTGGAATTAAAAATCGAGCGATTTCTTATTCCAAATTTTCGCCTGCGTCCCTATCTTTTACTAAGTGTCAAATTAATAGGGTTAAACATGTGACTTTTTCCTGATTTAATGTGCGATGTTATTTCTGAAAATTTCTATGGCTTTATTGCACATTAAATATTTTACGTAGTGGAAATAGCCCCATATTGATCAATATGCTGACAAAAGGGCCATATGGCTTTATTGCACCCCGCCAAAAAATCATCCTAACTCTCCAGTTGGACCAAATAGCACATAACTGATAGCTTTTAACAAAATCGCTTTGGCTGGTTAAGAGGCTGGAAACAAACACGAGGAAACTAGATTTTTATAAATTAAGACCGGCAAACCCGAACACGCTTCGCTGCGTCTCAGAACTTAAAACAGATTGAGTTCGATTTTAATAATTTTGCTTCTAAAGCAGAAGCCACGACCCCTCTTTCCCAACCCACATTTTTCTTTAAAGTTTCAGAGAATAACTTAATATAGCTCTTTGCTAAATTTCAGTGCTCTAATATTACAATTTTTATAGATATTCAGTATGAAAAATAGCATTTACAGCATTTTCCTTTGTCCCCCCCTTTTGGGTGTTCGAGATTAATCCTATATGATTTTTTTATCCAACTCCATTTCTTACCATGACCAGTCTTCGAGATATGCAGTGCGAAAAGTCTTATTTGGATGGAAGTTGGCACGCCCACTTTCCCTTATCAAATTTAAATTGTTTAACAGAAATATATTTAACAGTACGACGAAAAATATCTGAGGTAGGCATACCGGTCCTAACAGGCGTCTTTTCCGTAAGTAAAAAAGAGAACCGAAATGGTGACCTAGAAGGCAATGTACAGAGAGTGCTTAGATTACGGGGGGAGCACTTCTCTACGCTACTAAATGGAGAAACCGAGCAATTACGCAGAGAAGAACCCGACCGACAATCGGAGATAATGGAATAAGTGTTCCCCCTCCCGACTATAATGAGATTCGAAAAGCAATAACTCGATTAAAAAACAATAAAGCCGAGGTGCTGATATATTGTCGGCTGAGCTATTCAAGTATCAGCTTTGGTGAAGAAGAAAGGAGATTCTACATTCTGCATCAATTATCGTGGAATCAGCCTCCTTGATATCGCATATAAGGTCATATCAAGTGTATTGTGTCATAGACTGAAACCCATCACAGAAAAACTGATTGGACCTTATCAGAGCGCTTCCAGAACCGGTAAATCTCCCATCGACCCGATTTCCACTGTGTCCCAGCAGAGCTCAGCCAAGATACTTCAAGCAACACCACCAGCTCAGTCAGAATCGGAAAGGACCTCTCTGAGCCTAAACGAGATTTCAGACAGGAATTTCTTCAAATTAGTGCTGGGGAAAATAATAAAAGCCGCATAACTCCACCGCTCAAGGACAGCACTCAGTTCGACAGCACTTCCCAAAACCTTCGGAGAGTGTTTTTGTCGTTACAACAACAACAACAGCCGCTGATGAGTTGGCCCTTGGAGTATTCGAGAGATAGGTACTTCGAAGGATCTATGTGACTATGCGACTGTGTTCACCGAAGAAGATACGTCGGCTTGGTCGTGTAATGCGAATGGAAGAAGATGCGCCGGCCCGGAGGGTATTGTTGTCGGGACCCCCTATGGAAGCAGAAGAAGAGGGAGGCACCCACAATGTTGGAAAGACCAAGTGGAGAACGATCTGCGCTTACTTGGCGTTTCTAATTAGCGCGAGCTGTCAAGGGATAGACCCAGGTGGCGCGCTTTGTTTGAAAATCAATTCGTTTAGACGGTTAAATAAACAAACATTTAAGGGCTGTTGACCTAAATATATATATAGGTCTAGCTATAACACCAAATACATGATAATGACACTGGATCTTTATATATTAAGATATTTCTTCCATGTAAATAACATTAATTTCCAGGCTCCCAATTTTGGCAGAAGAGGTTCCCGAACTACTGACCCCCTCAATAATTGCCCAAGTAGTGGAGAATATCTGTTTTCCCACGCTGGATATTATGATCGGCTTAATAACGGTGCGCTATTTCATGCCATGCAAATTTCCAGTACTTCTCATTTTCCTAGCCAAAAATGTTCTGCAAATGAGCATCGGCATAACAATACTGTAAGTCTCATTGGACTGAAAACTGTTTAACTGTTGCATATTATTAATCGCTTCCCTCATTTTTAATTCGTTAAGTAATATCTACAGAGATTTCTATCAAAGTTTGAAATGTCATTTTGAGTACACGGATTCGAATACATTGGTGAAATCTAATGACGAGCTTGAACAATTTTTGCGGAAGGAGAGCTTGATTTAGGAACGGAGTTTCAATGCCTCATAAACTGCTTACATAGCTACTGAGCAAATGATCTTGTGCAATCAACTTACCGGTGGCGTTTTATTGACATCAGTGATCTGTATGTTAAGAAGTCCACGTCCCTGTTGCACAGTGGGTGCGGTGCTGTCCGTTACCAGCACATTGATTCGTATGACCTGGGCAAAATTGAGAAAATTAATGGTTATGCAACTAAAGCGGTGTGAACTTTTAATTGCAATCTGGACTGGGCGTCTAATTTATTATGCGATTAATTGATTACCGACTAATTTTAATTTTTGATTAATTGAGATTGAAATTTAGTCATATAAATTTAAATTGAAAAAGTGACGTAATCAATTGAAAGTACGCGCTTAATGTTTGACTTGTGTTATTCAAATTTGTATTAAACAATTAGTCGATTGATTAGTTGCAAAATTAATTGAACAAATAATTATTCATATTAAACGAATAATCGAATATGGCACTGCCTTTTGTAATTGTAATACTTTGAACTAATTACAAAATAAAAATTTCAAATAATCTCTTCAATCATTTTATTTTAATTTAACTTAATTTAAATGACTGCAATTAACTTCAATTAATTTATTTCAATGTTAAGCATTGTACTTACAGCAAAGAGATCACGATTTAGTTCCTTATTTACAACCACTTGGCCTTTACGTTTTATGGTAAAATATTCTTTAAATTGCTCACTATTTGGCACTTCTTTGCCATCCTTGTCGATGGCGGTGACATCAGTGCCAGCGAATTCTAAGGCGCTATATGTGGGAACATCAGGATCGAGTGCGACAAGAGTGTGCACTAGTGTACCAACTGGTGCATCCTCGGGAACCTAGGAAAGAAATGAGGTTGCTAGATTTTTAAAAAATAAACTTTCCAAATGACGATAAAATTTGGAATGATTATGCCAGGTAGTTTGAGGGCTTATCAAAATCTGAGAAAGTGAGCATTACCTAAAGAAGCCAGCTCTTCTTGTTCCAAGCAGCCAAAATAGTTCGGACTATCCAAAACATTTAGCCGCACCTTATGAACTCCCATCATGTTAACACTCCAAATACACCAGAGAAATGGGCCTTAGAAAAACCTTATATAGTAGTACGGCTGCGCTCTTATCACATCCAACTAACCAAAATTACCTCGAGAACTTATAAGAGGTTGTATCAGCTCAGTCCGAGAGCAGCTAATTCCACGTCCTGTTGGCATAGTTACCAGAGCTGGTAATAATGACGACAGGAACAGTCAATATCTGGGCAGAAGAATAGTCAACCAGACCCTCAGTGGGCTAAGGGGCTTAGAATATATCCACGGTAAGGCATACCTACCATATGAGAAGACTGGTACTAGAAGGTGTTAGTACCGGAACGTACAAGATTCATTCCGGTAAACCAGTTCATCTACTCTCCAAACCTTCAGGGAGTAGTTGGCGGTCACAAATAAAACGACGAAAAGCGCAATAAGAAAAGATGGGATAGAACCGTAGAGTGATACACAGTAGTAGACATTGTATTTGATGTTTAGAGAGATATGT
Source organism: Merzomyia westermanni (assembly GCA_949987695.1). NCBI lineage: Eukaryota > Metazoa > Arthropoda > Insecta > Diptera > Tephritidae > Merzomyia > Merzomyia westermanni. The sequence continues at coordinate 7,515,851 of OX465288.1, forward strand.
ACGATCTTTCGAGTTGCTAGAATACAGGTTCTGATGTTTTTTTAGACTATTTCGCGTTTCGTATGAAATTTCGGATTCGGCTTAGATTGAAATCGTGAACAGAAAAAACAGAACCCCAAAGGTAGTTACGCATAACTCGCTAGTGATCGAAAATGCCGTAGCTACAAGTGAGACAACACTGGTTCTTTTAATAGTAGTCAACCCTTGCCTACTCACCTCAGCATGTTGCGTTGCTGGCGTGAAGTAAGGATCTTTATCATTGCTATTGTTTATGTTCACCACAAGCGTAGTGGTGCCTGAAAGACTTGGCGTGCCCAAGTCCGTTGCGAGTACTTCAATTTGGTAGGTATTACGACGGTCATAATCCAATTTGCGTGACACAAAAACATCGCCAGTACGTTCGTCAATACCAAAATCATTGAAACTACCATGCTCGATGCGGTATCTAGAAAAAAGAGGGGAAAAGGGTTAAATACAAAGTGAAATTTGAAGTTCACGCCAGGCGGTGTTTTAGAATTTCAAACTTTTTGTCAGCGCCTTAATTTACAAAAGCGGACAAAGGAGTTGGGTTACGCAAGCCGCCAGTTGTCGAGTTAAGAGTAAGCTTTAATCTTAAAATGTTTTTACTCAAAAAAGAAAAAAAAAAAAGAAAAACCTATTTATTCGGTATCAACTCACCTTATCTCCGCATTAATGCCCGAATCCAAATCTTGTGCCTGCAACTTTTCTACACTGGTGCCAATCTCCGAATTCTCCTCTACCACTGCTGAGTACTCGGCGGCTAGAAAACGCGGTGCATGATTATTCACATCGCGTACCGTTATATTGACACCACAACTGGTAGCAAAAATGCCATCATTCGCTTCCACGGAAAATACCAAATAGTCACGCTTCAAGTGCGTAACATCCAGTGTCGCATTCGAGCGTACAGTTATCTGACCAGAACGTTTGTCAATCGTAAATATGCTTACGATTTGTGCGTCACCAATAATGTGATAGCTTATGTCCGATATTGTATCGGCGTCGCGCGCTTTTACCACCAAAGGCGAATCGAATACATGAGAGCCCTCATCGACAGCGGCACGGTACAGTGGACTCTCACAGACCGGCGGCGAATCATTGGCATCTGTAACTGAAATGCGTAATGCTACCACGGATGTTTGGCCTTGACCACCGTCATCGGTTGCCTGCATGCGAAATGGGGGAAAAAAGTGAAAACAGAAATTAATTCAAATCAAAGCGAGCAAAAGAAGAACATTTGGCATTCCTTAAACGAAGTCACATAGTCACAAATTATTTTCAAATACAATATACTTAATGGCCCAACCACAGTTGGCGCAGAAAAAGATAATAAAAACATGTAAGAAAGTGTGAGATCGGATAGAGTTGAACATAATATACCCAGCTGTCGGTTGGAAGAGCATTTCATAAACCTCTGCTTTATGTACCGGAATGACCCAGTGTGAACGTTGCAAGCAACTATCAAGCCGAAAATGAGCAAATAAAACTTTCTGTGCATAAACATAGCCTTTTTGTAATGAGACTGACTGAGCGATAAATGATTTGAAATTTATTTTCTTAGTATTTTTTCTCCGCACTTAAAAAGCATACTGAACCAATAAAAAAATATTTAAAGAAAATTTTTAATATAATTTTTCTTATTTTTTAACTTTTCTTTCAATTAAAAAAAAAAAAAAAATGTCTAAAAAAATTAAAATGTTTAAGACGATCTTATTAATTTTTTTTTATTTGAATCTCTAATTTAAATGGATTTTGTTTTCATTCAATATATTTGAGAAACACTAAAAAATTAGAAACAAGTAATAACTAGAAATTGTGAAACAAAAACTTATTGTATGTATTTTAAGATTTTTAAAATTTTGTTAATACAAAAAATTTAATTTGTGAAAAAATGGATTGATTTTGTTTTTATTTAACTCATTTAAACAAAAATATTTGGAAGAAATTTTTTAATATAACTTTTGTAATTTTTTAACTTTTGGCGAGAAATGAAGTTTAAATTAACCTATACTTTTTTTTTATTTGAAGCTCTAAATTAAATGGAATTTGTTTTTATTTATTATATTTGGGAAAAACTAAAAAAATCAAAAACAAAGTAATAACTAGAAATGGTAAAACAAAAACTTATTTCATTTATTTTAAGATTTCTAAAATTTTAAATTTTTTTTAATTTTGGAAAAAAATGGATTGACTTTGTTTTTATTTAACTCATTTAAACAAAAAAAAATTTGAAACAAAATTTGTTATATAACTTTTCCATTTTTTTAACTTTTGGCGACAAATTAAGTTTAAATTTTAAAAAATTTCCAAAAAAATTCTAATGTTTAGAACGATTTTATAAATTTTTTTTTATTTGAAGCTCTAATTTATATGGAATTTGTTTTTATTTATTATATTTGGGAAACAAATACTTACAAAAATATGTAAAATGAACAGACCGTAAAACCAACAACAAAAATATATTTGGGAAACACTAAACAAATTCAAAACGAAGTAATTCCCAGAAATTATGAAACAAAAACTTATTGCATTTATTCCAAGATTTTTAAAGTTTTGTTAATAAAAAAAATTTACTTTTGAAATTTTTTTATTGATTTGGTTGTTATTTAACAAATTAAAACAAAAAATATTTATTTTTTAATATATATTATTTTTTAATATAATTTAATTAATTTTTTAACTTTTGGCGACAAATTAAATTTTAATTTCACAAGATTTCTAAAGAAAATTGTAATTTCGAACGATTTAATTGAAATTTTTTTTTTTTTATTTTGAAGAGGAATTCGTTTGCGTTTATTATCTCTCGGAGGCACTAAAAAAATTATAAACAAAGTAATTACTAGAAATTATGAAACAAAAACTTGTATTTATTTTAAGATTTTTAAAATTTTGGATACGTATTCGAAATTTTTACAAAAATTGTGATTTTTTAATTTAAAGTTTCAATTCTGTTAAATACGAGGATAAGATATATAAATAATAAAGTTTTGAAAATTTTTTGTAAAAATATTGTAAAGCTCTTTTTTTCGAGCTTTATTAAAACAAAAATTTCTTTACTAAATTTTAATTTGAATACAATTCGAATCGAAAAAACAGAAACGTGTTTTAAGGATTAATTTAAAAATTATTTCTATAAACCTTGTATATTCGAACTTCCTATGCATTTGTATTAAGCTTAATGGAATTACTAAACAAACTAAAAAAAAATATAAGAAAACGTCAAAATACAGCAGTTTCAAATTTTTGAAAGTTCTTTTCAAAAATTTAAAATTTTTGGAAATTTATACTGTTTTTCAGTTTAAAGTTTCGCATCAACTGAAAGTTTGGATTTAATATATGTATATAGTTTTTTTCTTTAAATTCTGTTTCTCGATCCTGATCAAAACAAGTTAAAAAAGAAAACATAAATACATATTGTAAAACAAAAACGAAATTTTTCAAAAACTTTTTAATTAATTTTTTTAAATTTTTCTAAAGGTTTCGAAAATTTGGTATTTTTTTCAGTTCATCAAAACTTTGGATTGAAAAAAATAAAAATTTTTTGACATTTTTTAACGCATTCGAAAGTTCTGATTTACATTTTTTTTAAACTAAAATTTCCATTTGAATAGAATTTTGGAATAAAAATATAGCAAGTATGCTTTAAGGATTAAGGGAGTACCGGAGCGTACCGGGTTCAAATCTGGGCAAGGACTGTTAATTCGACAACACTCCGTAAAACCTTCGGGGAGTGTTTTTGTCGTTACCACAACAACAACAACAAGGATTAATTTAAAAATTATTTCTATAAACCGTTTATCTTCGAAATTGCTTTGCATTTATTTTAAGCCTTATGGAATTACTGAAGATATTAGAAAAGAAAGTATTACTAGAAATTATAAACTTATCGAATTTATTTTAAACTAGAAATTATTTTTCGTAATTTCATGCGAATTTATATTTAATATAAAAAAATAAATTTTCAAAAACTTTTTGTTTTATTCTTTTTATTTTATTACATTTTTTAAAACTTTTGAAAGATTTTCTAAAAAGTTTAAAAATTTTGGAATAATTTTTTCAGTTCATCAAAAGATTGGATTGAAAAAAATATATATATATAAAAATTGTTTAACGGTTTAGAAAAACAGTTAAAAGTTCTGATTTTCGCTCATTATAAAATAATTGTTTAAACGAAAATTCCAATTTTAATAAAATTTAGGATTAAAAATATAGCAAAAATGTTTGAAGGATTAATTTTAAAATTATTCCTTTAAAACTTTCTAACACTTTTTCAAATTGCGTTAAAAAGTTTTTGAAATTTCCTGGACATTAATAAGCGATGTCGCGCTCTAGTGGTTATGTTTGTATCAAACTTCAATATTTATTTCGAGGTAAACAATTTTCGAAAATAGCTATTATTCCGCTTTTCAGTGAATTTTTTTTTTTTTTGAGATGAAAAATCGGATACAAACAGATTTACTTCACAAATTTGTCCTTCAAAACTTTTTAATCACTTCTAAAATTTTATTGACACGTCTTGGAAACTTGCTGTGTTGCTTTCTATGTTCGTGTTGAATTCCAATATTTATTGGTTCAACATTGCTTTGAGGTGAATTCGGATTCAAACGTAAAAATTTTCGATTTTAAGTTATAAGTTATAACTTGAGTAAAAATTTGGATTCAAAGTGTTAATTTTATAATTTTTTCAAAACTAATATCTCTAATACACGCTGTCGCTTTATAGAGGATAGGTTTGTGTCGAAGTTCAATATTTTTTTAAATTGTGTTTGAGGTTAAAAATAAAAATTTTTTTTTCATTTAGTTTTTTCAATTTTCAATTCAATATCGAAAAACGGGCATGGTTCACATTCATGGTATATATCCAATTCAATTAAAATAGTGGCAAATATCGAAAAACAAACAGAAATTTCACGTCTTGATAGTTTTAATACGCGACAGGCTCTAGTATCATTCCCTTCTACTGTTACAATCTACCGTTACGCCAACAAATTTGTTATAATTTTATTTCTAGCTTCAGCTGGGTATAACGCACAAAAAAGGAAAGCAATCAGTTTAACTATAGCCTAAGCAACTGTGCGCGTGCTGACTATCACTCACTTTATATGACAAAAAGTACGTGGTCTCCGTTTCATAGTCCAGGCACGTACGCGGCACCTCAGTGCTTACGATAGTTTGAGCTGTCGTCGGCAGCAAGGAAGTGGAGGAGAAGACGTGCGCTCCACCATTTTCACGCATTTGTGCTAAATGCGAAGATGTGGCTGTCACTGCTGTTACCGTTGCTGGTGTCGCTACCGTTGCCGTTTCGCTAATGACATCGTTAATGCTGCTGCGTGACTCCGCTTGTGTGACGACTGTATATTCGATTGTTGGTTCTGTATTGATTTCAAAAGCATTAAAGAGTGAATCAGACGATTCATTATCCTCCGAGGATAATGACGTGGCGGCGGATGACACCAAATGGCTATAGTTATCCATATCCAAAAGTGACAATAGTGACGAGTAGTCATCCAAAGCAGTTTCAGCGTGTAATTGACGTCGTTGGCGGCCACCTCTGATAGCACCGTTATTACTATAACAATCGGCTAATGTTATTACGCCCGTTTGCTCATTTACGTGAAACAATTCTGCACCGGTACCCGAAAGACTATAACGTATACCAGCATCACCATATTGGCCAGAGTCCACATCTTTTGCTGTGATCGTCGTAATATATTGACCTGGCAATGCTGCTTCCGACACAGTTGCCGTGTATGACTCATGTTCAAAAATGGGTTTATTATCATTTGCATCTAAAACAGTTATTGTAATGGTGGCAGTTGAAGAAAGTTTGGGATTCGTATCCGTCTCTTCGGCAATGACTAGCACAATGAATTTGCGTTGATTCGGATTTTCATAGTCGAGTGTGCCATTACCAACGCGTATATTGACTTGTGAGAAACCATTCACAAATTTGGGTTCCACTTCAAATACACCGGACACATCATCTAGGCGCAGTGAAAATTTCGAGTTTATGCCAACATCACGATCCGTTACATTCATATCGAGTGCTAGTGGTGTGCCAGGTGCGGTGTTCTCTTGCAGCGACACTTCATATTCTTTCTTGTTGAAGGTGGGCGGTGAGTCGTTGATGTCACGTATGGTGACAGTGGCTTGTGCAGTGGCGCTGGTGAGTGGATCATTGCTGGGTGTGTCGTTGATAAGTTCACGAGCCTGAAATGAAAAATTGGGAAGTTGTGTTGTTCAGGATCTTTAGTTAAATGAAAAAAGTAATAAGGAAGGGGGAAATTAGTGAATCATTGGAGGTAATGCAGCTTACCCTAACAATGAGTGTTACTAAGCCTGTGCTATCAGGCAGCGCTTCACGGTCCAATGGTTTCGCCGTACGCAATTCGCCGCTTTTCTCGTCCAGCAAAAAGTAATCCATTGGATCTAAGAGAAATGAGAGAATAATGCATATGTCAAACTACAGGAAACAAAAAAGGGTGCGCCATTTTGGTCCCCTTGATGAAGGCTTGAGTTCTAGCCCCAAATTCAGAAAAATTAGAAAAGGTTTTCAAAAAAATGTTTCATACAATTTTCAATCATAAGAGTTTTATAAACCTACAGTGGCGGACATAAATGTACATGCAGTCGGTTTCTGCGATTTTCACAAATTTTGGCCTTAACAAAATTATTTTAATAAGGCCTATATAAAAACATGTGTCAAGGTATAATACAAGAACTGTAAATTTCGTTTTAAAAGTTCACGCAAAATTCGCGAAAATTCAAAGAAATTTTATGAAAATTTAAAACTTTTTTCACAGAATTTTTTGAGCTTTTTGGAGTATGCAGTTTTTTAGGCCATGCAATTTTAATATAATAAGGTGTCAATCTTAAGTGCGTGACATATTTTGCTGACTTTTGGCAATTTTTTTAAGACGAGCTAAATTGTCTTTCATATAAAAGATATTGCTTTCATAAACTGTAATCGACTATATGTACATTTATGTCCGCCACTGTATTTTTTTTTTTAAGAATTTCAGAAACTGTTATAAAGTTTTCAAATAGTCATATTCAAAATGTTTAAACAATTTGTACTGAAAATTTTTTTTAAATATTCCGAAATTTTGGCATGATTTAATAACTATTAACAAATTCATAATTATAAGGATCCCTGTTTTAAATAATATTTTTCTAATAAATAAAGAAAAAATATAAAATTCTCAACAAAAGGAAATACCTCCGTTAGATATTTTTAAAAGCTTCCATTAAAATACTCCACTAATAACTTAAGTTCGAATTTTTTTTGTAAATTTTTTTACCTAATACTCGTATTGTTTTGAGCACTATAAGATTATAACTGTTTAAAGTCAGAAGCTCAAGTCCATATGTATAATAAAGACCAAATACTACTTTTCCCTATAAATAGTATTTGTTGTAATTCAATCTGCCTCTAATGTGGCCTTGAACTCGTGAATTAAAACAGTTTTAAGCATTTTTTTATTTAAAAATTTTCATTATTTTTTTGGTGGAAAAATGGAAACAAATGTATTAAAATTTTTTGCACATTTTTTATGTTTTCTAAAAAATTATTTAAAATATTTTCTATGAATTTTTATTTTTAATTGAAACAATTAATTCTACAATTTTAAAAAAGAAACTTATGCAACTTAAAAGTTTTAGAAAGTTATTATCATTATAGAGAAATTTTTCTTACAAAGAATATACAAAATTTTTACTCCATTGAGAATCATTTTAAATTTTGATAAAAGAATTCGATTGAAAACTTTAACTTTTTTTTAAATTCAAGTTTTTGAAACTTTCATTACATTTTTTGGTAAATATTCCAGTAGAATTTTTATTTTAAAATTTCTGTCAAGTTATTTAAACTTTTTTGTTATTATTTTTTTAAACTTTTTTTCACAAATAAATTTTTCTTAAGCTTTTAAAAATGGTTTATTTATTTTTTGAACCTTTTCAAAAACTGTTACTCAAGCATTGGACTGGAAAAGTTGAATTAAAATTTTGTATAAAATTAATTTTTTAATGCCGAATTTCTTTTAAAAGCTTAAGATGAAAGTTATCGAAAATATTGCATTAAACATTTCATTTTAGTTTTTAAATAAGAAGCTAGATAAAAGAGATTTCGAAAATATTTAATAAAAATATATTATACAAAGCTTCGAAAGTTTTTTTTTACCTTTTTTTTTAAATTTGACTAGAAATTTTAGAAAATATTTCGTAAAAATATTTTATGGAAGTATTCAAACGTTGTTTACTTTTTGTTTTCAAATTTAACTAGAAATTTTAGAAACTAATTCATAAAAATATTTTATGGAAGTGTTCTAACGTTTTTTTTTATTTATATTAAAAAAAAATATGAATTAGAAATTTTCGAAAATATTTCATAAAAATGTTTTATGGAGTGTTAAAAAAAATAATTAGAAAATTTCGAAAAAAATTTGATACAAGGTTGTTAATTAGTAATTTTCGAAAATAAATTATAAAAATATTTTATGGAAGTGTTTAAACGTCGTTTTTACTTTAATTTAAAAAACTATTTATTAGAAATTTTCGAAAATATTTTATGGAAGTGTTTAAATTTTTTTTACTTTTAATAAAAAGACAAATTAATTAGAAATTTTCTAAAATATTCTATGGAAGTGTTCACAAGTTTTTTAATTAGAAATTTTCGAAAATATTTCATAAAAATAGTTTATGAAAACGTTTAAAAGTTTTATTTAGTTAAAAAAAAAATATATTTTTGGAAGTGCTTAAAAGTTTTTTGGAAGTGTTTAAAAGTTTTTTTTTTTTACTTTTATTTAAGAAAAATAAATTGGAAATTTTCGAAAATATTTCATTCAAGTGTTCAAAAGGTTTTTACATTTATTTAAAGTAAAAACTGATTATAAATTTTCGAAAATATTTTATGGAATTTTCATGAGTTTTTTTTTACTTTTATTTAAATAAAATCTTATGCGAAATAAAATAATTTACAAAACTTCGGCTGAAACTTCTAAACACGTAAAAATTTCGAAAAAATAGATGCTAGTTCAAAATTGTAAATTAAGATTTTAAGGTTTCGAAAATGTATCGAAGTTACAGAAAAATCTATTCAAGATTCATGTCTAAACGAAATGGGATTTCCAAAAATTTTATCTAAACGATTTTAAAAAGCTGTTGATTACAAAATTAAGTGTTTTACTTATAAAAACTATTAGCTCACAAAATTATAAGTTTTTTAAGAAAGCAATATCACAAGTTTTTTCAGAAACGATTTTAGAGTTTTATTTTTTTGAAAAACAGACCAGCAATCTGGGCAACTCTCGCTATGACAGTTAAAACTGCTTCGTAAGACGATTGGCTATTTTGTCTAACAAAATACTATTTTGAGCCGAAAGCCTGTTGTCAGAATTGCTTTGACTATCAGAATTTGTTTACAAAACGTCTTATCTTAGCTGAAAATGCATTGAAATTACTATGAGATAAGCCAGGTTTGAATCAAGTTCTGACATAGTGGGGCTTTCTATGCATCCGAACTTATGGTGTTTTCTAACCGGCAGTCGAGAAAGACTGATATTCATTCCCACTAAAGCTGGGATGCAATACTTTTACTACAACAATAACATAGATGAATCTTACACTCATCCGACCAGATGAGGGTTAAGCTTCTCCTTCAAGGTTCGCTATACCAATTTACCTCCTAAAGCATAGATACTACTCAGGACCTAGTTATATTTCGTTCTGGCTACTGCGCTCATGGGTTTCCGCACTGAGGTCAACTTACATATACGTAAGTAAGTAATTATTTTCTGAATGTGTAATTTGCAGGCGCACAGACCTGCATTCGCTTGTCCACATACATACAAACATAAATGTACGCAAGTAATTCTCCCTTTCAACGCTCAATAATTTATCGGATAATTGCGTAAAAAGCCGCTCCTCATTAATCAACTTAATTATAGTACTTACTCGTTAATAAATCGTAAACGATTTTCCTCGGTTCGCCTGTATCGCCATCGCGTGCCTGCACCTTCAATACCAAAGTACCAATTGAACTATCCTCATCGATGACTGCCGACAAGGAGCCCTGGAAAACAGGCGGCTTGTCCTGTACATCTTTAACTCGTACTTCGAAATTTGTTAGCGAATTATGTACGCCATCCTTGTATTATCGTAGAAGTGTGGGAAGAATAACAAAGAATGGGGAGAAATGAGCAGAAAAGCCAAAGCAATCGTAAAACACTTAATTGCTGCAAATTAAAAAGTCGTAAATTGCCAATATTCAGCGCTTCTGCTTGTCCCATAACTTCTTAAAGCCAGAAATGGGCAGACTGCATTAAAATTTGAATGCAGTAATCACTGCACTAATCACTTAATGTTTAGTGATAGTGGATTTCATTTCCATTATCACTAACATTTTATTTTTAAGTGGAACTTCATTTATATTATCACGCAGTTTTATTTTAGTGGAATCATCTTGCCATTACCATTCAACTTTGATTGCGAGCAGAGCTTTCATTAGCACTTAAATGATTTTAAATGTAAACTTAACTCCATTACCACTCAGGTTTATGTTAAGTGGAGATTTGTTTACCTTAGCATTAATGATAACTAACACATATATAAATTCAAACTCATTTTAATGGATTTTGAGTTCCGAAGCACAATCAAATTTGAATGATAATGAAAGCGTAGTTCCACTAAAATAAATTTTAATTTAATCGACAAATACTGGCAATCCAAACTGCCCATCTATGCTAAATAGTTACAGTTGCCTCAATTTGAAAATGATAAATCATGCGCTGATTGTAATTCAGCGTCTCATTCAGCACAACGGCTGCCTTTAGTAAGGTGGGCTCACGTGATAGCACCTCCAAGCGAAATCTGTGTAGGCGAAATAACGAGAAAATTTAAATTTATATATGAAATATGAACAGAATGTTAAATTTATTTACTCACTTGTTGCACGCTTCCGGACTTTGTTCTTGCGGAACGCATTTCAAGTCGAGACTCTCGCCGATTATATCGCGATCTGTTGCCAGTATTTCATTGAAAATTGTGGTGCCAATGGCAGCATTCTCATTAACGTCGGTCTCGTAGGGTGTCTAGTAGGAGAGAAAATTGTATATTTATTGAAAATCTGAATTTGAAAAACTTATTTAGTTTCTAAACGTTTATGAATGTGGATACATGTGGATACTGAAACCTTAAAACAAACGATACTATGTAAGGCTCCTATAAGTATCCCAAAAAGGACTCAAGGCACGAAACAGATAAGGACACCCGCACTCTATGCACTTCTGGCTTTAAAGCACCTAGTCGAAACGAATCATCTGCTTTTGATTAATTTGAGATCTGTAGAACTAAAATTAATGCATGGAGGTATACACTGAGAAAGCTAAGTGGATAGGCGGAACTGCGGTGTCGCATGTGGATCTCTCAAAGACAGAGGTGGTGCTATTATATACGGCCAAAAGTTGCATGTCTCGAATAGTGCAAAATACCTAAGCTTCTTTTTGAAACCTATGTCGCAACAGAAGCTTAATATGGGACATAGATCCAAGTGGGCATATTTCTGCAAAGTAGCTATTCGACCGATGCTAGCCTACTAAGCAAAGGTGACCTGCGAGGTAGTCTACGCGAGCTTCCTGAAGAATGTGCTAGGAAAACTTTAGTGCACAACCTGAGGTTCGATTGCAGGGGGGATTAGATCATTCTCTACATAGACTCTAAATGTTCTATGCAACATAACATTCACTTAGACTTCGGAACTTGGAAAGAGCGCATACAGTGGGAAAATGGAAAGAGCTTACACAGGGGGCGCAGCGTATTTGTTTACCCAATTAACGCGACTCCTTTATTAGAACAAAAACGGAACACATTTGTTCCAGGACAGTCTTCGATACAAGCTTTAAGATTCTCCTACTTTCTACCTTTCAGCTTTCAAGGTTGGATACAAAATGGCCTGTGGGCTAGTAGCAGGAATCTTTGCAATGCTCCCGACCTTAATTTGATAACACCCACACTAACTCTGGGTCATGCTCTGAGGTGTTTGTTCAGACAAAGACGATGAACAAAATTTTTTTCGGTTTTCAGGAATTTTTTATTCTCAACTTTGGCGTTGTGCCATCTTCAGTGTAATTTTTCATTCGTATCAGTCTATGTCCATTGTCTTGTATTTATAGTTTGTTGACGTTAACAGCGCGGGTTCCCACAAACGATACATCCAAGGCGATGGACATAGACAGATCAGAATCAAAAATGACACTGAAGATGGAATAAAGCCGAAACCAGGTTTTATTCAAGTTAAATTTGTCAAATTAGGACGAATATTGGTTCCAATATACATCCAGGCGACCCATGATGAGCTAGTGAAACTTGTTTGGGCACTTAAATGAGGAGAGGATGGTACAAAACATGGTAATCTCCTGATCTTTGAGAGCAATGTTGGGCCTAACGGTGTAACAGACCAGTGGGGCATTTTTCATAATTAATATTCTATCGGACTATTCGAATAAAAAATCTATTTATTCGAAGGGTATAAAAAATTCGAATAATTTATACTTCTATTCGAATAGTTTTATTCGAATAAATGACAACTATTCGAATAATAGGTATTCCAATAATTAAACAAATATCACTACAGCTTATGCACAAATTTGTTCACATACATACATACATACGTGTAAAACGTGAATGCATGCTGATAGGTTGTCTTCGCTGAAGACAGTGAATTTCGCATCCGACATCTCTCGCATTTCAATACAACTATTCGGATACCACTATCCGAATAAACGGATAAATTATTCGAATTTTTTGATACGAATATTTTTATTCGCTTATTCGAATATTATTCGAAAATAGTCTCACTACTAATCTTGGCGAATTGATAAGAGTAAGTAGCCTGACAAAAGCTCGTAAAAAGAAATAGCTCTTTTTCACTGGCGTCGAATTTGGTTCCCAGTCAGTTAGTCAAACATTTCTAACAAATTATTTCTCTACCACCTAGGCCAACAAAAACAACAGTTTAGTAAAATTAATTCAAACAACTTACATTCTGAAACTCCGGCGGATTATCATTCTCATCCAACACAATAATGGTAATGGGCACTTGCACAATATTATCTTGATCTGATTCACCACCTGGATTCACTTGATCGCGTATCGTCACATAAAATGATAAGCTATCTTTTTCCTCGCGATCTAACGGCTTGGTTAAGGTTATAATACCCGTCTGCGGATCAACTTCAAAATTGTCAGAACCAAAAGCGCCATATGTTACATTACTGCCCTCTGGATCATAGCCTTGCAATTGAGCAACCACTGTACCAACAAGTGCATTCTCTTCCAGCACAATATTATTGAGTACTTGCGTGAAGACAGGCGGACGATTCGTTTCAGCTGTATAAAAGGAAGATAAGTATGTAATATAACCTCAAGAAGGTGAAGAAAAATCATGTATAAGCAGAGTTTGGAGTCTTTGGGTATTACTTACAGCAAACTGACGATATAATACTGACAAAAGCTAAAGTCCATAGCTGAGAGTTTAACAACAATAATTTTAACTTCGGCATTGTGTTTGAGCTGAAATGAAAAGAATGAGTAAAACTAATTAATGATGAAATGTTGTTATTACTTTTTTTTTTATAGAAAACAACAAATAAACTGGCTAGCAGCGTAAAGCTTTTGTAGTATGTTCAAGGCTAAAGGTTTTAGTGGTGCCAATCAAGGCCGATATTTTCAACAAATATTGACTTTGATAAAAAGTTCGATAAGGACTCAAAAAAAAAAAAAAAGCTGCCTCAATCTCATCATTCATTGCCTTTTTTCCACTTAAGTGATTTGACCATTGCTAGTCAAAGCGCGCCTATCTTCCCTTTTCAGCGATAACTGACGTCAGTTGGAACTACAGGGTGGCGCAAAAGTAATCCTCCTATCAGAAAATGCTATAAATGTTGCGATTGGCCCCTAAAGTCAGTTCTGTTTTGACATTTGTGTAGTAAACACATGCGAAATACACGTTAATAAACAATGTTACGCTACACTGCTCCAGAACGCGGAATATTGCTGACTATTTATTTGACCAATAATCGGTCGGGGCCAAACGGTTACTGTGAATGGTGAGCGCTACAGAGCAATGATCAACGAGTTCTTTTTGCCGCAACTTGATGAATTGGGATTGGAAAACATGTGGTTCCAACAAGACGGTGCAACAGCACACACTGCACGTGCCACAACCGATATGCTGAACATCGGAAGCTTACTTTTGCGCCACCTTGTACCTTCGAAGGTCAAGTCATCCTCCAACAATTTTTTCCAACTAAAGAAAAGCATTTTCCTTCCAGAGTTCAATTTGTTAAACAGGTATCTTATCTTCGTTAGACACTTTCTATGAGTCCGAGACGGACATTAAGCTAGGTGTGATGAGAGCGCATGATCTTTTTTCGTCGAGATAGGGCTTAACATCTCTGTTGGCTAGTCAGCCCGTTAATAGCACTTGCCGGCAAGAGTGATTCTCCCTGGCACTTTTCGGTTCAAAAATAGACAAAGTCCTTCATATTTTTAAATTTGTATCTGCCAATAGTGGCGTGCCTGTCGAGGCGCAAGTTTGGCGATCTTTATTCGCTGACAGCAACTACTTCATCTTGCCCTGATACACCGTCACGCAACATTTTTTACTCTCTTTATTCCGGCGAAAGAAAGTAGATATTCCGGCAAGTCTAGAAAAATTAAACGACAGGCCGACAGGCGTACATTCGAAGAGTTTGAGAATACACGCCAAAATGACATAAGCACTCAGTTAAGTGCCGGTTTTAATTAGGGAAGAACTCATCACGATACTTGACCTGCCGAAAGCTTTTAATACACTCAAGACTCCTAAATCACTTTAAAAATACCGCACTTCCCACCAGCCTAAAGAGATGAAGGGCCAATTATAGGCCAGCTCTCTGGGGAAACGAAATCTAGATCTCGGAGAATTGAACAGGATAATGTCCTATCAACGCCACTGTACCCGTTCTATGTGCCCGATCTTATCTCATTTTTTGTCCACGCGGAACTTGAGATTGTCAACGTGTCAATCCTCGGCCACCTTTTTCACTACAAGGAGCACGCAGTTGAACATGATATTAGACGCATTCTACTGTCAACCACCCAAAAATCCGGGCTGCAACGTTTGATAACATGCTCTGATGCAACCCCGACTGCCATAAAAGTACAAGGGCGCAACAAAACCTTAAGTATTTAGGGATAAGACCAAAAAGCGCTGTTGGCAGCATACAAGGCAATCGCTCAGCCAGTTCTGAGCAATCCGTCGCCAATATAAGCTCTTAGTTGAGCAGATGCACATTGAAGGAAGCTGCAGGCCACATAATTTAGGACACCACTAAGGCGTGTCGCCGATGAAGTTTGAAAAGCATTTATATAGTGCGTCGATAATGCTTAGCTTACAGGAGTATAAGGCAATGTTCAACCGGCACTTCCTAAAAAAATTTTCTAAACCTCAACATCCTAGTAGAGGATGGCTTTAGGCTGAGTCGCCTCCACGGAAAACAAGAAGCCATCGCACAAACAAAAGCACCAACACACAATCCGTCCACTTAATATCATCTAGGATATTGTACGAAATCCTGTAGTCAATCGTCGGCAAGGTGATTGGACTGTATCAGTGCGTTTTCGAACTGGGTAAGTCTACTAACGACCAGCTCTGCACGAGACGCCAGACAATGGAGATGACGCATGGTAAGATCATCGGGAAATTCCATATCTTAGTCCGTTTTAAATCAGATTCTTGAAGCGGGAAAAGGAACGGCTTGTATGGTGCAATGTCTGAATTGTGAGTTCACGGTGAAGCTCTCTGAAGCTCTGTTATTTGAGTTACGTCGGACAATTTTGATTTTAGTAAAAAAAATATAGACTTGGCTCTCCTCCAACTCATTAATGGCAGCTGTGACTAGATAATCTTGGATTGCTGGAATTTGAGAGTAACTAAGTCAAAAACTCTTTAATTTATTAAATTTCAAAAAGTTAAAACCAATAGCAAAATGTCGGCAAACCACAACAAGAGAAACGGCAAAAAATCGCGTTTAAGCTCACACACACACATGCATAGGTGTAGGTGATTGTGTATGTATTTAAAGCCCAGTAAGCATTTCTGTAAATGCTTTTAAAAATTGCTTGAGGTAAGCTTGCGAGCGTTTTTAGTATTAATTAGTTCTTATTTTTAAAAAATTCAAGATTTAAGTTTTATAAATAAAAAAAAATAAAAAAAATAAAAAAATTAATATTTGTCAATACTTTTTCTAAAAATAAAGTTTAGAAATAGTTAAAAAAAAAATTACAAAAAGCTTTCATTGAAGATTTTTATGGATTTACATTCAGTCTTACTTTAAAACGATTTATAAACAAAAAATCAGAGTTTTGTAATCTAATTCATAATTCATAAATTCATAAAAAAAAAAATATAATTCAAAATTTGTATAAACATGTCATTTTAAATAGCTTTATAAACCAATTTTATTTTTTATGAATATGGGGGTTAAAGTTTATTTCCAGAAGCTTTTATATAATTTACTTTACAATTTAAAATTTTTAAAAAGCTTTTACTGAAGGTATTTTTCAGATTTACATTCAAAAGCTTATAGCTCATTTTAAAACGTTTTATAAACAAAAAAAGAGCTTTTTGGAAGCTTAAAGTTTATATATATATATATAATGTAAGCTTTTAAATAATTTACTTTGCTTGTTGGTGGGTGATTTCATGTTGAGTGCTGTGCTGTTAAACCGCACAAATTGGCGCCAAAGAACTTGCGGTGCAACCATCAGTAACCAATGAATTTTTGCTTTTATAAAAACCACTTAACCCTCAACGCTCATCTCTCACCCTTGCGCGCACACTTAACAAGCAATACCACTTGATTGTTGCCCAAGTTCATACAACTTTGCACGACATTAATTACAGCAATTTGTGAGCGGGTGTACCACACACAACTTTCAACAACGCCACCTCCTCCCTTTGCTGCGCGCGCACAATTACCATATGCGCGAAACATTCGCAGCAGCAGCAACAACAACAACAACAACAAAAATATTCACTCATAAAAATGCAAAATAGTTTTTCGGCTTTTCAAGTTATTTGAGTGTTGAAGTGCGGATGTGTACGCGCTCACTAATTAAATGCCACAGCGAAAAAGACAGCTTAACTAACGTTTTGATGCTGTGGATGTTGTTGTTGTTGTAGTTGTAGTTTTTGCTACTGATTTTATTGCTTAGCTAGCGGCGCAACAGCCAAGCAGTAATAAGGGCAATAGCAGCAGCTGTTGTCTGCCGCAATGCATAAGTAAACAAAGAAGTGATGCAGTGAAATAACAACAGCAACAGCAACTTCAGCAAAAAAGACAAGACAACAAAGTCAAAAAAAAAAAATGTCGAAAAGCTATATTAACAAATAACAGCAATGTGTGACTAACGAAAACATTCTCATCGCTCAAGCAGCAAATGTTGGTACAAAAAAGCGCAAAAGCAAACAGCAATAGGTACAGTGTTGTGCAATAAAACAGAAGCATGTGATATGCATGAGCTCGCATTTTGTTTCTTTTAACATATTTTATGAAAAGAAATTGGCACTTTAAAGAAGAAACCTTGATATATCTTGAGCTATTCGAACGAAAACGGTTATGAAGTTATTAAGAATCAAGATTTTAGAATTTTTTCACAAATATATGGGCGGTACCACGCCCATGTCTGTCGTAAGATGCCAGAGAAGTGGTCGAACAAATCGTTCCAATGGCAGTCGGATTGGTAAGAGAATTGCAAGTACGTTTCGTTCCAGCAAAGAAGTATCTGCCATTGAATGAACTCATTTCATATGTTTTTCGATATCGAAAATCGGAACGTGGCTATTATTTGATTGTTCCAGTTTTGAAGAATGAAAATGAAATCAATTTTGATGAAGGAAACCGAAATAAAACTAGTAAATTGTACAGAAAGCAACCGAAAGCAGAATGAAACGTTAAACAATAATGGAACGAAAATGAAATCAATTTTTAAGAAGAATATGGAAATCATCCTTGAAGAACGAAACGGAAATGAAACTGAAATAAATTTTGAAGAGCAGAACCGAAATCACTTCCACGAAGCCGAAACGAAACCGCAATCGATTTCGAAAACCAAACTTAAATTACCTAAAATTAATTTTGAGGAACAAAACTGAAACCGAAACGGTACTAAAGCAATTTTTAAGAACGAGACTGAAAATAGTTTTAAGAAACCAAACTGAAAGGAAACCATAATCAATTTCGAAGAACAAAAATGATATTAATTTTGAGGAACGAAACCAAAACGGAACTGAAATTATTAAAGGAACGAAAACGAAAAGAAACTGAAATACATTTTTATGGCATGAAACTAAATCTGGAAAACTGAAATTAATTTTTAGGAACGAAACTGCAACCAAAACTATACTAAATCGAATTCTAGGAACGAAACTGAAAATAATTTTAGAAAACGAAACCGAAACGAAACCATAATCAATTTTGAAGAACGAAAATGATATTAATTTTGAGGAGCGAAACCGAAAACGAACTGATAAAAATTTTGAGGAACGAAAACGAAAAGAAACTGAAATAAATTTTATAAAATGAAACCGGAACTGAATTGAAAAAAATGTTAGGAACGAGACTGGCAGTAATTTTAAGAAATTTTGAGGAACGAAAAAGAGAAGAAACTGAAATTAGTTTTAAGGAACGAAACCGAAACGAAACTGAAAATAATTTTTAGGAATGAAACTGAAACCCAAAAGATACTAAATAAACTTTTAGGAAATAAGCTGATATAAATTTAAGAACGAAACCGAAACGGAACTGATTTTAATTTTGAGGAACGAAACCGAAATGAAATTAATTTTGAGGAACGAAAACGAAAATAAACTGAGATTAATTTTATGAAACGAAACCGAAGCGGAACTAAAATTAATTTTTAGGAACGAAACTGAAACAGAAACGATACTGAATCAATTTTTAGGAATGAAACTGAAAATAGTTAAAAAAAAACGAAATCGAAACGTAACCATATTAAATTTCGAAGTACGAGACAGAAATTAATTTTGAGGAACGAAACCGAAACGAAACTGAAATTAACTTTGAAGAACAAAACTGAAACCGGAGCGAATCTGAAATAATTTTTAAGAACACAACCGAAAAACAAAAGAAACTGCAAACATTTTTGAAGAGCGAAATCAAAACTGAAACCTTATTTTAAATCTGTTTCCTCTTTGGTACGTATATAGTCTAATATAGCAATGTACTAGCGACAATTGCCACCGCCACTGACATCGCAATGTAAAAGCGGACAGTTGAAAGCATTGCTTAGGTATTGAGCTAGAACTAGTGGTGTCGCCAAACGGTTAAGCTCAGGGATGGTTCTGAGCTAGTCCAATTTTCTGCAGGAGAAGTACCCATTACACTAACTCAGATCAAAAAAGCGTGGAACGATTTCACTCAGAAAACGAGCAACTTACAAAATTAGTATTAGTATAAGGACCACTGATTGGGCAAATTTTGGATTCAATTGCTTAGCGGCGAGCCGTTTAATTGACTTTCAGGCTATCAGAAGAAAATAATTTCTCGCATACGTGCTGCCATTTTATTTCGCAACAATGTATTCGAATCTAGCAGTGCTAACTAGTAAATAGTAGCTACAGCAGCACCAACTTCACCAGCAATATCAGCGTAATGGCGGAGCCACAGGAAGGCAACTTTTGACGCACTTAAATCAAAACATCAACACAACAAAGCACGTAGGGTGGGACACACTACAGTTGAAAGCTGTTGAGTCGAATTATAGTAGCGGGGAACAAACGAAGAAAAATAAGAAGGGCTTGAATTGCAAGTAAAAAGTCACTTAAGGCAGTGCAGCAACAAAAGCCAAAACAAAGTGAGTGAATCAACGACGGCAGTAGCAGCACAGGAGCGTTGGTGGCGTAAGCGAACGTCACAGCATCTCGTGTTGTAAAGGGTGTTGTTTTTAGGGGTATAGAACTTCGAATTGAAATAAAACACAAGAAAATCGTTTTAAGGTCCATCAATTTGGCTTTATTGGAAGGATAATTTTATGCCATTAATGTTTAAATATGATTTCGGGCATGTGGCCGCCGCGGCTGGCTCGAATAAAGCCAATTCTACAGGTCCAATTTTCAACCACTTTTTCGAGCATATGGGGCCGTATGTCGGCAATAACGCCACGAATGTTGGCTTCCAATTCCCCTAACGTTTCTGGTTTGTTGGTGTAGACGAGCGACTTCACATATCCCCAAAGAAAATAATCCAATGGTGTCAAATCACACGACCTCGGTGGCCCATTGACAGGTCCATTCCGCGAAATTATGCGCTCATCGAATGTTTCCTTCAATAAATCGATTGTGACGTGCGCTGTGTGGCATGTAGCGCCGTCTTGTTGGAACCACAACTCATCCACATTCATGCCATCCAATTCGGGAACAAAATAGTCGGTTATCATGGCTCTATACCGGTCTCCATTAACGGTAGCTGCCTCTCCAGCATTATTGCGGAAGAAGTATGGCCCAATGACTCCACCAGCCCATAGAGCACACCAAACAGTCAGTTTTTGTGGATGTAATGGCGTTTCAAGGGTCTCATGTGGATTCTCTTCACTCCAAATGCGGCAATTTTGCTTGTTGACGTAGCCATTCAACCAAAAATGAGCCTCATCACTGAACAAAATTTTGCGATGAAAATCAGCATCGAAATCAATCTCATTTTCGGCCCATACACCAAAATCACGACGCATTGCATGGTCTCGCGGCTTTAATTCTTGCACAAGCTGGATCTTGTAAGGTCGCAAGCCAAGATCTTTGCGCAAAATCTTCCATAAAGTTGATGGACAAAGCTCCAATTGCTGTGCACGGTGGCGAATCGATTCATTCGGGTCCTCTTCAACACTTTGCTCTACAGCGGCAATTGTTTCTTCGGTGCGCACTGTTCGACGTCTCTGCGGATGCGTATTATCACATAGAGTAAACGTAGTGCGAAAACGATCCATGGTTAACCGAATTAATTGCTCTGATGGACGATTATGTCGACCATAAAATGGACGGAGCTCACGGTAAACTTCGCGAACTGAACCATTATTTTCGAAATAAATTTGCACGATTTGCAAGCGCTGTTCTTTTGTCAACCTGTTCATGATGAAATGGCAAACGAAACTGAACATAAATGACATTAGAGTTGCCAGATTTGACCACAAAATGCCAGTTTTATCTCTATTCGAAAAACAAACCTGTAAAAAAAACACCCTGTACAAGCCCTTGTCCTGTCGAGTATGTGTGTGTGTTTGTGTGTATATGACAGCTTTCAGAAAGCGTGCTGTAAGTGCCAAAAAGTAATGTTTACATCAACATTACTGCCAACGGCAATCAGCACCATCAGTGCAACAGAGCACGAGCAATTTACCACTGCGCTGCCTCATCCTCACTTCATAAAATTTGTATTTGGTATGCATTGTGTGGTAGGCAACAAGCGTTTGCTAACTATTATTTCGCAGTTCTACTCGTTGTTGACTCTTTAGCATATCTTTTTTTGTTGTTGTCGCTTTTTGTTGTTCTCTTTTTCAGTGCACAGCTGTTTTCCGGTTTTTGGTTTTATCCCTAATTTGGATTTTGTATGATCTTTCCTTCCTTAATCGGTGTAAATGAAGCTTGAAAATGGGTGGAGCATGAATGTTGATTACGGTTATTTTAATATTTTATAATTTACATAATACATTTAACGCTATAGTGATGCTTTTCCGTATCAGTTATGAAGGCGGTTTTTCATTCGTCCTTTCGATGCTAGTTACAATTTTTTTCTGTTAATCTAAAAAATGTTTTGCATTGAAAGCAAAAAAAAAATGCGTGAGCAGAAAAATCTATACACGCTCACAATATTCGGTTGCTATTTTGCAAGCGACAAGTTCACATTTTGATTTTCAAAGCAAATTTCAAATTATGGAAAAAAAAATGTATTTCATCATTTTAGTCATAAGTCTCTAAGTGCTTACGTAAAAATCCGCCGAAACTGAAGCGCGCATTGCAAAATTTAAAAACGGGCATGACATCGTCTCTTTTAATTAAGGTGCCAAAACCGTTGCGAGTCACGCCCACTTTTTCACGGTAGTCTTAAAATAGTAAATAAGCTATACGAGTTTAATTTTGCACAAAAAATTTCCCAACAAATGTCAATTAAATTAAATTAAAGTAAAGTAAATAAAATAAAATAAATTAAAATAAAATAAAGTAAAATAAAATAAAATAAAATGAATTAAAATAAATTAAAATAAAATGAATTAAAATAAATTAAAATAATATAAAATAAAATGAATTAAAATAAAAGAAAATAAAATAAATTAAATTAAAATAAAATAAAATGAATTAAAATAAAATAAAATGAAGCAAAATAAAATAAAATAAAATGAATTAAAATAAAATAAAATAAAATGAATTAAAATAAAATAAAATAAAATGAATTAAAATAAAATAAAATAAAATGAATTAAAATAAATTAAAATAAAATAAAATAAAATGAATTAAAATAAATTAAAATAAAATAAAACAAAATAAAATAAAACAAAATAAAATAAAACAAAATAAAATAAAATGAGTTAAAATAAATTAAAATAAAATAAAATAAATTTAAATGAATTAAAATAAATTAAAGTAAAATAAAATAAAACGAACGAAAATAAATTAAAATAAAATAAAATGAATTAAAATAAATCACAATAAAATAAAATAAAATTAAATTTAATTAAATTCAGTTAAACTAAACTTAATTAAATGAAATTAAATTTAACTAAATCAAACTAAATTAAATTATATTAATTACATGTAAAATAAATTAAATTAATTCAAAACATAGCAAATTCCATAACAGAAACCATATAAAAAGAAAGGAAAGTTTATTAAACTTTAAAAAAAGGCCATCAAAATCTTCAAATTTTTTTGGCAGTATTTTTAGAAAATTTTTGATTACGCAGTTTTGTAAACCAATCAATTTTAGTATCACATTGTGCTAGTTAGAACTCGCTCAAAAATTTCGCTGAATATTCAGCATTTTTTTCGTCAATGGAGTTGAGTGATTTCTTCCATACAACGCATGAAGAAAAAATAATTTTTATGGAAAAAAATACCCATCATCCTTGACAAAAGAAATTCTAAAAATTCAGGGGAAATTTTGAGGTACTTTTAATTTGCACATTATTGTGCTAAAATGGAATGAGCTATAAAACTGGGTACTCAAAAATTTTCTAAAGATTCTTCACAAAAACATTCAAATTTTGATGTGAATTTTTAAAAGTTTAATTAACTTTGCTGAACTTTGTGTAAACTTTGAAATTTCCTTTATGTGGTTTCTGTTATTGAATTCGCAATATCTTAAATGAAAATTATTAAAAACACAGATTTTTTTTATTTCGTCAAACGATATCCAATTTAATTTTACTACTATTATATTGAACACAACTGTATATATTCGAGCGTATGGAGTATAGCTTTACTATACACAATAGTATACTCTTTTCTCTATAATCAAATTCCATTAGCTTCATTAAAATGATTTTTCAATTTAAAACTGATTTCAATTAAACATATATCCGCAGTATTAAGAACTTTGAAGTCAAATATCCTGAAGCAAGCTCAGCAAATATCAAAATTTAAAACACAAATGACACAAGCCACGTGCTTGTGTGTGTGTATGTTAAACAAATACTGCTTTCAGGATATACATACCGAGCTCTGTTATGGACATTGTAAGAGCTTGCGGCATTTAGCTATTCAAACGTATTTTGATGATGCACAAAGAAAAGCATGCAAATTTAATTCTCCCGCCAAAATTCAATTAGTTGAAAACGACAAAACAAAAAGAAAAAAAAAAATACTGACAAAAAGACCTCTACAACAACAACAATAACGAAAACTGGCTAGTTGAGCGCAATAACAGCAATGTGGCAGCTAAAACAATAAAAACAGCCGGTAACGAAAGAAATGTAGAAAGCCTAAAATCTGCTAAACGGAGAAAACATGAGAGTAGTGCACCTAGTAGAGCCCTCTAGGAAAATTTGAGTCATAAAATGTTGCGTATACGCACTGGTGTGGCACTTTTCAATATTTCTGCAAAATGTGTTATTTATTTTACGATTTCATTAATGTTCGGAAATACTGTAACACCTAATCTACTTTTAAATGGGGTGGAATCTAATAAAAGCTGAACACTTTATTTATCGTGAGACCTAAGAAAAGTTTCCTTGTTGACCAGCTTTCCGAAGCTTTTACTGAATATTCGTTTTTTCGTAAATAATTTCAAATAGTGTGGCAACCTTTGAAAACATGCTATGTGGCAACTCTTAGCTAATAAAGCATATAATGTGGTACAATATGCGCTTTCAAAATCTTATCAAACCAGTAGTGCGTTTCGAAACAGCGAGGGATATACTATTTCATAATTATGGATATATATAATTAAGAGAAGGTGGCAATCCTACAAAAAAGACATTTGGGAAACTATTTTAATTCACATATTTAACAAATTTTTTCTTAATAATTTTAAATATTAATGTATACATAAGATTTTTCCTACTAGGCCAATTTTGGGTTTCTCTGTGTGGTATCATACCATGATTTCGTTTTAGGCCATTAAAGTGCCGGATATTGTGCGAATTTCAGTGTTACGTATTAAGTTTCACTTGGATCCGAACATGTTGCGTGTTTGTAATAGTATGTAATTGAAAATGTTTGTGGCCCAAGGCGAGTGCTAGCAATCTATTTAAAAAAAAAAAAAAAAAAAATTTTTTTTAGCGCACAGGATTAGGTTCAAATTAAATGGTTGCCCTATAGAGAGAATGAAGCGGATAGAGACAGGGACAGATGAAGTGAACGAAGGTGAAGTGTAGATGAGCATTAGGAGAAGAAGTGAAAAGGGGAAATACGGAGCATGCGAAATAATACGAAAAGCTTTAATTTTCTAGCAAAGAGACAGAACAGTTAAAAAACTAGGTTGAACTTGAAACATAAAATAAATAAGTAAATAAATAAATATTAAAATAAAGTTCCATTTCGTAGTTGCCGTCACTTTTGATAGGTCCCAAGTACGCTGGGGTTGTTGTTCTTTTGAAATCTTACTTTAAAGTTATTTGTCATAGTGTCTATTAAGTGCCCATGGGTAGTTAGAAATCACTTCTTACTCACAACTTTGGTGAAAGTTTCGTTTCAGCTACTAAATTATGCAAAATTTTGATAACTTTCGTCTAATCTGTAAATAATACAATTTTTGGGCTCTCGAAACGATGACAAATAACTTTATTGGTGTAAAAAGTTATCTGACGATAATTGAAGTTGATTGTGGTTGAAATTCAACCACAAAACTTAAGTATTTTTCATTTATTTGATGTTTCTCTCCTTCGTCTTTCTTTCGCTAATTTTTTTTGTAGTTCTCTTATTTTTCTATACTTTCCTTTCCTTCATTTCCCTTTTATCTCGCCTTTATTTCTTCTCTTCCTTTTTTTGACGTTCTTGCATTTAATATATTTCGCTTTTCTCTACATTCCGCTTCTTTGTTTTGTTTCTTTTATTCCGTTCTACTACAGTTTTTTATTTATTCATTTTATTGTAATCTTTTGTATCGTTCCCTTTCCATTTATTTCTTCTCGTTTGTATATTTGATTTTTTTTATTTTACTATTATTCTGTTTTATTTTATTTTGTTTTATTTTATTTTATTTAATTTCGTTTCATTTCATTTCATTTTATCTCATTTAATTTTATTTTATTTTATTTTGTATTATTTCATTTCATCTTATTTTATTTTATTTAACTTTATTTTATTTTATTTTATTTCATTTCATTTCATTTCACTTCATTTCATTTCATTTTATTTAATTTAATTTAATTTAGTTTAGTTAATTTAATTTAACTTAATTTAATTTAATTTTATTTTATATTATTTAATTTAATTTAATTTTATTTTGTATTATTTCATTTCATCTTATTTTATTTTGTTTAATTTCAATTTATTTTATTTTATTTTATTTTGTATTATTTATTTATTTTATTTTATTTTGTATGATTTCATTTCATTTTATTTTTTTTTATTTCATTTCTTTTCATTTCATTTCATTACATTTTATTTTATTTTATATAATTTAATTTGATTTTATTTTATTAAATTTTTTTAAATTTTATTTTAGTTTATTATATTTTTATTATTTGTCTTATATTTATTTTACTATATTTTATTTTATTTAGTTTATTTAATTTTCTCTTATTTTATTTTGTATTATTTCATTCCACAAAGAGATAACTAGTGGTGCGATTTTTAAACTGATTTTTGTATAACTAATAAAAATCTGAATAAACAATGAGTGGCGCGTACCAAACAACTGGATAAAAAAGTGGGCAATTTTGTTTGGCGAAGTTTACTTTTTAACCATGTTGAAAACGTTTTTCCTTGTAGGTGTGAGTGCATACTTTTGTGAATTTGTGGAATCAGAGTTTCACCACGGTTAGCCATAGTTAGAGGGGTGATTGGGCGCACTGCAGTTTAAGCAAACCTATCAATACATATATAATTGTTTATACGGATAGTTTGACCGTAAAAGGCAAAAAGCTTTTTTTATGTATACTATATATTTATCTTAGAACTGCAAAAAGGTTTCCATCAAAGGTATTTTGTTACTGACTCAAGTCTTAAAAACTATTCCTAACAATCGAATGACGAGAAATCGTGGCTGTTTTCGAAACACAAGGTGGCGCAAAAGTAAGCTTCCGATGTTGGGCATATCGGTTGTGGCACGTGCAGTGTGTGCTGTTGCATCGTCTTGTTGGAACCACATGTTTTCCAATCCCAATTCATCAAGTTGCGGCAAAAAGAACTCGTTGATCATTGCTCTGTAGCGCTCACCATTCACAGTAACCGTTTGGCCCCGACCGATTATTGGTCAAATAAATAGTCAGCAATATTCCGCGTTCTGGAGCAGTGTAGCGTAACATTGTTTATTAACGTGTATTTCGCATGTGTTTACTACACAAATGTCAAAACAGAACTGACTTTAGGGGCCAATCGCAAAATTTATAGCATTTTCTGATAGGAGGATTACTTTTGCGCCACCTTGTAGTACTATAACTATAGCCTGTATATGTTTGTTGTTTAAATTTTTCCTTTAATCAAAAAGAATAAGAATTGACTAAGAATTATTATCAACTGCTCTTGAGCTCGTTTAACTTACAAAAATCGGAAGTCTAAGTCAAGCGGAAGTTTCGATGCTTTGTTATCGCAATCGAAACTTCGTCACATCGCTTCTGCGAACGCGTAAAATGTTGCTCATACGCGGCGGTGTCCCAACTTAAATCTGCAAGCAGCTAGTTAATGAGATGTAGATATGGCCCCATATTGCCTAATTGTATGGATACTCGTATCATACATATAAAGATAGATATATGTATAGGACACACGGAATGCGTAAGTTTGTATTAGAAATAGTTCACGCCTTTGTCCATGAAATTGACTTCAACAACCTTAATTCATTACACCAGTGCTACGCATTTCATTCCAGTCTTAAATCCAATTATTGCTTAGAGAATTCCCAGAAGCTATGCCAAAATGCAATTTCGCATATTTTTGAATTTTAAAATTTGTTTATTGCTGTGGTGGGAGCGCTGTAGTTTATGTTGTTGGCGCTTACACGCGACAGCAACCCACACAACCACACTTTATTGTCAAGCTTTTTAATCCTCCCCGCACAATATGAAATCGATTCCAACGAGTAAACTCACCACTAAATGTGATTACGAAATTCTAAAAAAATTTGCAGGAATCGAAACACTTATATCTCCAATATACACATACACTGGCTTATATGTATGTGAGCAGGTATGCATTTTAGTGTAGAATATCGTTATTTCAAATCCATTCAATCGGAAATTCTGTAATCGAACATGATTGCAGCGCATTTGCGTACGTGGAAATTTAATTTATCAGCTGCACATCAGATTCTGTGGCCTAATGTGCTGCGAATAATACAATTTTGATATTGGAAAGAATTAAGCACGTGCTTAGCGAGGAAAACCTATTACGATGTAATGTTAGATAACGGAATTTTAATGCAATTACATAGGGATTTGTTTGAAGCCATCGGAATGCGCATGGAAAAATTACGTATTCGGCTCAAGGGCTTTTGACAAAAGGTAAGCGGCAAGCAAAAGCCAACATGAGGCCAAAGTGTGTTGATAACTTGGAAGCATATACCTGCAAAGGACTAGCCTCAATACCGATAATAGTGTCAGCCGAGAACTTCAACGGAGAATCAATAATGCCAAAGAGTGCTAATTTGAACTGAGTGAGGAACAGAGAAGTAATTTTCTCTTTCGCTGAACAAAGATCATGCTCTATAATGCTCTCACAACAACTCTTTTGATGGACGCCTCGGAATCATAGACAGTATCGAAAGAGGTTAAATGCTCCTCTGAGTATTCAAAAGATATGTCGCGATACTAGCGGGATATTACCGGGAACAAGTTTTGAGTATACGAGGTGTGTTCAAAAAGTATCGCGAATTTTGAATTTTCGCTGGTTACGTATATTCGAATTTCGAATTTTTTGTGGCGTTATGTTGGTACTCATGTCTCTCACTTATGCCGACAAGCTCGGCCATTTTGAATGTTCAGTTAATTGTTGACAGCTGCTTTGCTTGCACGTGTTTTGGATCGTCTTCGATTTTTACGCTAAATTCGTACCAAAATTGCTCAATTGTGACCAAAAACAGCATCGCATGAACATTGCTAATGAGATGTTAAACTCTGTCCGCGACGACCCAAGTTTGCTCCAGGGGGTCATAACTGGTGACGAATCGTGGGTTTATGGTTAAGACGTGGAAACCAAAGCTCAATCATCTCAATGGAAGCTGCCGCACGAACCAAGACCGAAAAAAGCGCGCCAAGTTCGGTCGAATGTGAAAGTTTTGCTGACAGTTTTCTTCGATTGCAGGGGCGTGGTGCATCATGAGTTCTTGCCACAGGGAAGAACGGTCAATAAGGAATATTACCTGCAAGTTATGTGCAATTTGCGAGAAGCAATCCGCCAGAAACGCTCGGATTTGTGGAAGAACAAAAATTGGCTTTTGCACCACGATAACGCCCCTGCTCACGCATCGTTGCTTGTGCGCGACTTTTTGGCCAAAAACAACACACTAATGATGCCGCAGCCACCGTATTCCCCAGATCTGGCCACCTGTGACTTTTTCTTGTTCCCTAAACTGAAGAGGCCCATGAAAGGACGACGTTACGCTTCTCTTGATGAGATAAAGACGGCATCGAAGGAGGAGCTGAACAAGATACAAAAAAATGATTTTTTGAAGTGCTTCGAAGATTGGCAAAACCGTTGGCACAAGTGTATAATATCTCATGGGGATTACTTTGAATGGGACAAAATAGATATTCATGAATAAATAAATACTTTTTGAAAAAACACAAAATTCGCGATACTTTTTGAACACACCTCGTACTGCGGATAATTAGAGCCCAAGTCCATGACCGCGACGTCGGCAGCCGAAAAAGGCGGAGGCCGCGATTTCCCGCAAGCAATCTAGGAGCATTTGTCTTGTTGTTGTTGTGTTGCAACAGTACTTGGCCCTGACTAAATGCAACGTTCATTAACGAAATTGTCAACGATCCCTTCTAACAGAAGTTCTAGGTAATCGGTAGTTTGAAAGAATTACAGAAAAGTGAGTTTCATTTTAGAAGAGTCTGGTCCATTTAACAATAAAAACGGAAATTTAGAAAGTGTTGGGGCGATCTGTGAGAGTTTAACCTTTGCAATATCCAAATCGAAATGACGTGTTTCCATAGAAAGATCGCATTCATCTGCAGGTTGAAGTCGCCCAAAGGAGCTAAGCGACATAGACTACCAGATTAAATACGCAGTCAGACGTCAGGGTTCCTTTTTATTATTTTTCTCTCGTCATTTGTGAGCTCCTCTTTCATGGTTTTCAGGCTTTTGCCGTAGAAGTGCTGAGGCAATACGGTTACCACGAATGTCGTAGGTACACCTGGCTTTGGAGGCGGGAGGAGACTGTTTAACTTCGTACTACTCCAAATATAGTAACCTATTCGTATTAACAGATTTTCCAAGCTAATAGGTCGAGTTTTATCAAACAAAAGTTACATACAAATTGACCACTTTGCGATCGACGGCAGGAACAGTTTCGGTGGCGTAGATGTGACATAAACAACTTGTACGACATGGAATATTGCCGCAAAAGGTAAGAAAGCTGCCTACAAGACCAAGTCGCTTATGTTATGGGTAGAACGCGTTTCCTCACTGCCTAGTGAAATCGATGCTTCAATACTTCACTAGAAAGAAGTAAGAATACCAACTTTCTGAATAAAAAATATAAGATCCGGTGTCTTGCCCACAATGCTGAAGATATATTACATATATTACAGTTTTTAAAGGTGTGTGATTGAATAGGAGTTAGTTTGAATAAAAAGCAATTGTTAAAGTTTGAAAAGAAATTAATAGGATCGAGCAGTTTGAGAACCACTGTACTATGACACTTGACAGTTTGAAAATCTCTGTATTGTGACACTTAATAAAAAACGCGATGAGCTGTGATAAGAGTAAATAGCAAAGGCACAAAAAGCGCAAACAGAATTTGATCGGCGAAATGCAGAATCAGTCTGTTTAGAAGCGGCAAAATCTACAATCGTTCAAATTTTTGAGGTACGGCATTTTGAGTGTCTAAGGTAATGTAGCGTAACTGGTAATAAGAAATTAGAGAGTATGCTTCAATACTCATGAATGTACTACCTTCCTAATAAATGATGGGCTATAAATTTCAAATAAACCCCTAAACAAACAACCATGAGCCATTAAGTAGTTATGAAAATGTGGTCCCTTATTTATACCTCACTTAAAAGGTTCTTTACTAATGAGTCCTGCCAATTATATTAGCAAATTACGGTTACTTAGCTAAAAATTATTTACTATGCACCCAAAAAAGGTAAATAAATAAATTGGCTGCTATACCGCGCCAACGCAAAGCTTACAATGCGGCCCATCTAAGCCTATTAGTTGATTACGTTAGGGCGAATAGCTCCCATGTGTTCAAATTACATTTTTAGATTTATTAATTGTATTACAGGCATGTTTATGCTTGCTATTGCGCAAACAATTTTTACAAAGTATAAGCATTTTTAGTAAATTTCAACATTTATTGTGCCTTTTTTAAAGCACCAGTTTCTATAATTTTTGGCATACAAAAAGTAAGCGAATACGTAGCGGAGAGAAAATTCTAAAATGTTGAATTGGCAGTCTGTACAAATAAGTTTTGAGTGAGAAATAGAGAAACCTCAGTAGTCACCATTTCCTGGAATTTACTGAAACTGTGTAACATTGAGAACTAACTTCAGGGTATACCGATGAGTGAAATCTGAGCTTCAAGAACGGTTTCGGTAAAAGTTTCGATATTTCTTTCGGTTCCTGTTCCTGTTTTTGATTGCTGATTCGATCCCATTTCTGCCTCGAATAAGCTTTCGGTTCTCGTTTTAGTTATTATTATGTTTCCAATGTCGGTTCTAGTTACAATCCGGTATGGGTAACGGTTTTGGTTTTTTCTGATCCAGTTCCGATTTGGGGTCTGGTATGGATTTCTGTTTCTTCTCCAATTTTCGGTTCTATTTCCAGTTAGGATTTCGGGGCTGGTATATATTTTCGTTCCGCTTTCCATTTCGGTACCTGTTTAAGTCCTAATTTCAGTTGCCGTTTTAAGTCTGGTATGAATTTCGGTTTTCCTTTTCAGTCTCGGTTTCGGGATTTCTGTCCCGTTTCTCATTTCGACTCCGGTCGGGGGCTGGTATGGATTTCTGTTTCGTTTCCCATTTCGGTCCCGCTTTAAGTTCTAATTCCAGTTACGGTTTAAAATTTGGCATGGATTTTAGTTTCGCTTCAAACTTCGTTTCTAAATCTACATAATTCCAGTTTAGGGTTTGGTGTGGATTTCAGTTTCGGTTTCCCTTTCGGTACCGGTTTCACTTCTTATTCGAGTTTCGGTTTGGACTCTGCTATGAATTTCAATTTCAGTTTCCATTTTCGGTTTTGGTCCTCGTTCAAGTTTCACATTCAGTATGGATTTACGTTTCGCTTTCCATTTCGTTCCTGTTGGTATTCTCGTTCCAGTTCCGTTTCCAGTTCTCTTTCCACTTTTGTTATCGGGTCGGGTATGACCTTCTTTTTCACTTCTCATTTATGGTCCCGGTTTCGATTTTAATTTCATATCCGGTGTCGGATCAAGCATGAACTTCAGTTTCGCTTCCTATTTGAGCCCGATTGCGGTTCTTGTACCAATTTTCCTTTCCACACAAATCAGCATCCCTATTCTTCATTTCACCTCCTTCTTGCTCTCTTTCTCATACTATTTTCCACTATAGTCACTTTTTCCTTCCATCTTACTCGTTTCCCCTTCATATCTTCTTTTCTGCCCCTTTTTTGTTGGTTTTTTTTTCGAAAGATGCTCAATAAAATGAAGTTGCAAATAGGTCATGGTTAGATAAATATTTATGCACAGCAAACCCAAAGCATCTAAAGTGAAATCGATTTTATTACGCACAATAAAATAAACTAGAAGCAATACTTATATCTTAGGGTAGAATAAGAGTAGGTATATAAAATTTATTCGAACAGGTATCAATGGAACGATCGAATGCATTAGGCCATTTTTTTTTTCAGACAAATGTAAACGTCCTACATGCACATGTCCTTATGTATGTCAATATTTATTCATGTGTGTGTGGATTACAATACATCATTTATGTTTCAAACACAATCATTCACTGGCGTTCGAGAGTTCGGTTGCATACTCGTAAAATTAGGTTAATTCTCAAGTGGGTTGCGCAAGCGAAGTGTGTGTGTAGTATGCGAAGAGGTGTTGGAAAATACTTACCATGCACATACAGTAAGGCAGGCGAGCTGAGTGCTGTGTTAGAATAAGCTACTCAGTGTGTACAAGCACTTCACAACAACAATAATATTAACCGACGCATTGTGGGGTGTTTTGATGGAATTTCGAACAAAATCAAATAGCTCGGCAATGGTCAGAGGTACGAGAGGTAATAATAAGCGCAAATATGTATTTGATCGATTATTAATAAAAATTTCAAAACTATATTGAAAATTTTTTTTTGAAAAATTAAATTATTGAAACTTGATTCCTAAAAGGGATCTTCTGCAAAGCATGAATATCCAAAAAAATTAATGTTGTACAAAAAAATTAATATGCAAAAAATATAATATAAAAACCATAATATGGCATGTTTTGAAGTAACTTGCCCAGAATCGAAAATCTCGAGAAGGGTTAGAGCTACGGCAGATAGTTAAAAACAGTTTGAAAGCTTAAATAAGTATGTCTAATCTTAGTAAAAAGTTTCAAAAATTTTTGTATTGTATTGCAAGTTTTTAAAACAAAAACCAAAATTCTTATTTCTTGTTATTTTAATTTAAAGATATCAAATATCATTTAGCACTATTATTTTAAAAAAATTTGCTTTGTACATGCTAAACTTGAATATGTAAGAACAAGTTTTTTAATTGAGAAAGCTAGAAGATTTAGGAAGTTTTGATGTTAAAAAAAAAAAAAAAAAAAAAAAAAAAATTAAAAAAATTTGACAAATTTTGAACCTTCTAAAATCCCAACCGGGTCAACAAATATTTCATTTGAGGCTGGAATATCGATCTTAAATAAATAAATAAAAAATAAATAAATAAATATTTTCTCAGTTATTTTTGTAAGTTTAGCGAGCTCAAACCCAGTTGATAATAATTCTTGGTTAATTATTATTATTTTTGATTAGAGGAAAAATTGAAATTGAATAAGTAAAAACTTAAGATAGAAGAAAATTGATAACAACTTTCATAAGTTAATATCTGTTACCTTAAAAGTTGCGAAATTCTATGAAGAAAATTGCAAAAAATAATAATAAAGAACAAATTTTAAAGAAAAAATAAAATATTTTTTAGAGAAAAAAAAATTTTTTTAATCAACAATTACAATTTCTCTTCAAATAGCATTCTTTAAAATTTTTAATATGTAACAAATATTTTTTTCGTGTTTCTTAATATAAAATATTTTTAATATAAAATATATTTCTTAAACAATATAAATATTTTAATTTTTAATAAAAGTTAAGTTTTAAATTTTAGTTTTAATTCAAAAAATAAAGGCCTTTGAATGGTTTTATTTTGTTTTGTTGTTTTTCCGACAGGGTGAATGATTGATGTATATTGGAACGATTTTTCGTCATCCCTTGTCAATGAATGGAATTTTTGCCCGTAGATCTTTTGTATTCAAACCAGAACCAGATAAAAATTGTTGAATACTAAAATTCCCTAAACATTGAGGATGGCAGAACACCGAAACCGAATTTGACAGGGGACGACAGAAAATCGTTCCAATATACATCAAATTTCCACCCTGTCGGAAAATCAATAAAGCAAAATAAATTCCATTTATAATGTTTTCTTGAATATCTGTAAAGTCACAATTAAAAAAAGAGTTTAAGTGCGCACTTTAGAAGCAGCTAAACATTAATATGTTCAAAAAGTTTCTGAAATTTTATTTAAAAATGCGTTGAATTTTTTTTTTTCCAAAATTTCATTATATAAGCCAAAGTTTAGAGAGTTTGTGCGAAAATAAACAATTAGGTATCATAAATGTAAAATATTTGAAAAAGTATAAATATTTTTTTTAAATCGCATTTGCGAAAACTTTATACAATTTTTGAAAATGTAAATGTAATATGTTTGAAACAGTATTGAATGTTTTTTTTCGAAATCGCATTTTCGAAAACTTTGTACAGTTTTTGAAAATGTTTTAAATTTTTTTAGAGAGTTTTTCTTTTATTAAAAGAATTAGGTATCGTTAATGTAAAATATTTGAAAAACTAATGAATTTTTTTTTCAAAATCACATTTTCGAAAATTATACAATTAAAAAAAATATTTTTTTAAAATTTTTTTTTACAAAATTTCATTTTTCAAGTCAAAGGTTATAGAATTTGTGCGAAGATTAAAAATAATTAGGCATCGTAAATGTAAAATATTTGAAAAAGTATTGCATTTTTTTCCGAAACCCGATTTTCTAATCTTTGTTCAATTAAAAAAAAAATTATTTTATTTTTTTTACAAAATTGCATTTTTTAAGTCAAAGTTTAGAGAGTTTGTGCGGAAATTAAAAAATTTGGTATCGTAAATGTAAAATATTTGAAAAAGTATTGAATGTTTTTGTTTTAATCGCATTTTCGAAAACTTACAATACAATTTTTAAAAATTTTTTGAATTTTTCTTTTTACAAAATTTCATTATTCAAGTGAAAGTTTGTGCTAAAATTAAAAAAAGTTAGGTATCGTAATTGTAAAATATTTGAAAAAGTAAACAATTTTTTTTTATAATTTTTGAAAACTTTATAAAATTTTTGAAAATGTTTTAAATTTTTTTTTTTTACAAAATTTCATTATTCAATTCAAAGAGAGTTTGTGGAAAAATTAAAAAAATATGAGGTATCGTAAATGTAAAATATATGAAAAAGGTTTGAATTTTTTTTCCATAACCGCATTTCAAAAACTGTACAATTTAAAAAACTGCTTTATTTTTTTTACAAAATTACATTATTTAAGTCGAAGTTTAGAGAAAAAGTTTAGAATTTTTGTTTTCAAAACAGCATTTTCGAAAACTTTGTACAATTATTAAAAATGTTTTCGAACTTTTTGTACAAAACTTAATTTTTCGAGTCAAAAATTATAGACCTTGTGCGAAAATTAAAAAAATTAGGTGTGGTAATGTAAAATATTTAAAAAGTATTGAAATTTTTTATTTCAAAATTTTAAAAGCCACGTCTATGTTTCAAGAGTTCTTGCGAAAAAAAAAAAATTGTATGATGATTAATATTTTTGCAAATATTTTGGAATATACCGCTCCCAAGGTAGTTCAAATGAGACAAAAACTTGATTGATGAGTGCAAGCAATCGAATTGCCTGCTGGAAACATGAGATTTGTCCAACTCTGGGCCCAAAAGTTTTTTTAGATAACGTGAACTTTTCTTGTCATGATGTGATCTTCTTCGGATTACTTGGAGTTGAGTTAGTATTTGCTAGTTGTAATTTCGTATTTTTTCTGACTCGTTTGATGGTTCTCTGAAGGGTATTTATTCAATTCTTGCGCTACTTAGATGCGGGCTTTTACATAAACATGAAGTATGTGTATCTTGTAGCCCAATAGTAAATACTCCTTTTATTTATATTAAAGAAAAATTCCTTCTTATGTTCATAGCGACTAAATACTCCAAAGGCAGTCCCTGTGTCAACACAAGGACTGTTTTACAAATAAAATTGAACAAATATGTACAACGAAGCGAAACAGCAAATCAATAAGATAGTGTAGATACTAGTTGACAACTAGAATTTTTGGAATGAAATCGAACTAGTCCGTAAGGTTACTTTCCGGCCAAGGAAGCTTACTATTTAAAATTGGCGAAATCGAACCACGCCCATTTTTTCGATATCGAAAATTTCGAGAAACGTTTAAAATGAGATAATTCAATAAAAAAAAGCAGCTGTAACAATGAAATTTGGAAGCTTTATTGAATTCGCTACTCTTTTAGCGATTTCACCTAATTTCTGGAAGAGGGGCGTGGCACCCCCTACATATGAGTGAACAAAATTTTCGAGCTTCGACTGTTAATAACTTAAGAACCGTTTACGATAGAATGACAAAACTTGATTCGAGGTATAGAAAACATAACCTACCATATCCCCTTAACTGATGCAGATAGAATGCTAGAATTTGGTAGTTACAATGACCTGATGATCTTATTAATGGTCTTTTTTAAATTTTTGAGAAAGAGCGTGGCACCGCCCACAAAATATCATTTTTCGGCTATTAATATACATATTCGGTTGCACCCGAACTTAGACTTCCTTACTTGTTTTAATTTTGGGCCAAACCGCCTTCGTGCAATCTGGGTAAAGTTCGGACAGATTCTGACTAAGGTTCATTCCATACATGCCGTTTACATTGCTTAAAGGACCATCAATCTTCTTGAGAACTTTTTTCCCGCACACTCCCTGGGCCAACACATCTTTTTATGACACTTTACATGATGCCGAGATATAATTACGGTCAGGTATTCAGGACTTCACTTAACAGTTACCCACTCGCTCCAAAGCTGACCTTTTTGGCAAGGATTAGGTTCTCAGTAAAGGAAGTTGAAAAGCAGACACTTTAATTTAAGTTTCATATCCTCTAGTGTCAATAGCATGTGCTTTTAAAACTCAAAATGGAATAATCATTTCACTGGTTCGCCTGATTTGCTTTAACAAAGATTTTGTCTTCGATTTTATAGAAAATATAGGTAGAGAGACGAAGAAGCTAAAATCCCTAAGCCATGTCAGTTTACAAACTAAA
Organism: Merzomyia westermanni; assembly: GCA_949987695.1. Taxonomy (NCBI): domain Eukaryota; kingdom Metazoa; phylum Arthropoda; class Insecta; order Diptera; family Tephritidae; genus Merzomyia; species Merzomyia westermanni. Next base: position 7,553,345 of record OX465288.1, read on the forward strand.
ATACTAAAATTATTGGACCTAATTCCGTTCAGGCAAAATATGAGCTTAAACTAGGAAACCCAATTTTAAGATATCCAATTGCCTGTTTATACCTAAGAAAAAATATTGTTTTTTGTGTATCCATATTGGGGACGTTACGAATGTGGAATTTGAAAGTCGCGTGAATGCGAATGCAGCTGTGAATGTAAATATAAACTATTATACGGAAACAGTTAGCCTCCCTCATTTTGCTTAGTATAGTATATCAGACCGAACTTTGACCGAATGTTTCTAACGCATCCTGCTTTTAAATTACCGCGAAAATAAAAGGTATTCAAGAGGTGGAGATAATTATTTTATGGTATCATTTGATTGATGTTCAAAGCAGTGATTAAGACTAAATTATTTCGCAGAAAACAATCTTTAGCGAATAATTTAATATTAAAATTATTACGGAAGTTTCGCGTTTATATATTCGCAGCAACCCTAGCTTATATATACAAGGCAATACAATTAAAATCTCTTTACACCATAAAATACTTTTTTACGCTGAAACTTTTTGAATATCCTTTATTATATGCTTATGTGATACACACACATACATATATATATACTATCAATTACAAGCGTACACTCATACATAGGTACTTACGAATGAGTATAATCCGCATGAAACCAATTTAAAGTTTTTATTCACTTTCGTATGAAAGGAATCAGTGCTATGGCAAAGACAAACATTCGCAAAGAAAAGCTGTGCGTGCTTATAGAACTCAGGCAGAGTGCGCAAAGAAACCAAACCCAACATTCCCTTTTCTATATACGTACAATATTGTGAGGCTATTTTCGTGTTTCTTTCGAACTAGTTCAGGACTTTTTTACTGGCTTGGGTATTATTGTAGTTTAGGACTTTACTGGGTTCAATATGTGAAAGTGCCGTGATTTCGGAATAATTTTCGGGTTCAGTTCGTATTTCAGTATTTTCGAAATAATTTCAACTTCGTTACCGTCTCAAGATCTGTGCGGAATCGTCTCGTGTTTACTTCGCAGCAGATTCGGCATTAGCGCAATATGTAAATGTTTAGGAATTAAATTGGATATATATGAGGACTATTTCGGACTTGCTTCGGAGTATTAATCTAAGATTTTTTAGCATTATTTTCGGAAAAGTTTCAGTTTCATTCGGCACACTTTGCATTAGTTTGGATATCGTTACGTTAACAGTTCAGGATCTTTGAAAATTGACTTCGGTACCGTTCCGAGATCAGGTCGGTATCCTCTGCTGTAGACTTCGGAATTAGTTCGATATTATTTAAGATTATTTTGGATATCAATATGTAAGCAATTTAGCATTTTTCCCGATATAAAATCGAAACTGTTTGAGACTTAATTCAAAATTTGGAATCCAGGGATGATTTTCTGCACAACTTTGGAATGATGACTTTATGGATAACTTCGGTATCCTTTTGGCATTATTTTAATTCGGGACTGTTTAAGGATTAATGCCGAATTTTTATTCATGGACAGTTTCACGCTAGTTTGGGGTTTATTTCAGCATTATTTCGGGATATTGTTAAATGTTTTCGAAACCCCAAGATAAATGCTGGGTAATCCCGATATTATTTCCAAGTTTTCAAAAAGTCATCCCATCTCGTTTTCGAACTGAATGTCGTAGTGGATGCAGAAATAAATCGGTGGACTCAATTGGTTTCCAGTCGGTAGAGACGTGATGAGTACAAAATTTCGAAACTAAAACGAAGCAGCCGCTTCGGTATAGTTCCATCTGATTTAGAGTTTTTTTTTTTAATTTTTTGGTGCAGTATGTGAACGTTTCGGCATAATTTTCGTGACCTTTTCGTGATTAGTATAAAATATTTGCATAAAATGGATTAATTAAGAATTTCTTAGGATTGATTTTTGGTACAATTTCGCCATTACTCCGAAAATCCTTTAGTGCGAATACGGGACTGTGAGAGTATAGTTCTTATTAATCCCCTCACAGTCCCGAATTCGCACTAAAGGATTTTCAGAGTAATGGCGAAATTGTACCAAAAATAAATCTTCTTCGGTATTATCTTCGCAACTATTTAGACATTATTTCCAGATTATTTTATAGACAATTTCGGAATCCCATTCGGGTGATTTCAGTAGTCCGAAAGTAGCGAAAATAGTGCCGAAATCATGCCGAAAGTAGCACAGCAATTATTACTGGGAAGAAGCAACACTAAATTAACCAGAGAAAGTTCCTCCAATAAGAAAAACGATGGACTCAACCGATTTCTAGATAGTAGAGGCTAACGATAGGGTGGATTTTTTTAACAACTGAATCTTTGATTTTCTTTGAATATGTTCAACGGCTAGTACCGGTATGTTTAATCGCCAAATATCGGTTACCTCGACCGAGGCATCGATTAAGTCCCCTGGGACTGAAAACTACCTGAATCTTCCAAAGTTTCTTATATAATAATTATTAAGCCACAACTGCTTCCCACTGCGCTCTAAGTGTACTCAGTTTGGTTTCTTTGCATACTCTGATCTCAACTCAACTACGCGCCAAATTTATATTGCATCATCACAGGGATTTAGTTTTAGTTTATTTATTCGTATCTTCTTATTTCTCTGCTGTAACAGTTATTACTCTATCGTATTATTCTTAACACTTAGGGTGAACTTTTTTTTTAGCGGTTACTTTTACGTTTGATGTGACAAGCTTCAAAAACTTTGTAGTAAATCCTGTGGGAAATGCACAGAAGTATGTAAATATGTAACGCATTTGTTTGTAGTGGGGACATCAACCCAAACTGAAACGAAAAGTAATTATTTACACTAGGAAATAAGAAATTTATATTTAGCCCTTTTCAAGGTGTTATTTATGCTGGACATACATATATACAGTGAGCGCCACACACAATGGCCCACTTGGCTATTCAAATATGTTTCGAAAACTTTTTCAACTAAAATTAATGTGTTAATTTCATATGAAAATATAGGTGTTTCTGTCATAGACAACTTTTGAAATAGTGTTTGCAAGTTTAAGGAAAAATTCTAAAACTTCTTGGAAAACTCAAAAAACGTGCTGGAAATTTTGAAATTTGAGGCAAGAATTTCAAAATGATTTTCGGGTATGCAGTTTTGAAGCCTATTAAATTCTAGTCTCACAAAGTGCAAATCTCAAGGCTCTTAAAAATTCGGTTGAATTTTGAGAATTTTTTTTTCTACATGATGTTTGATATTTTCTTCCATTAGAATAGACCTGTTAAATTTGATTAGTAATTAGTAATCAATTAATTAGACAGCTTGTTTAAGTGGTAAGAATTATTTTAATTGTGTTTCAAGAAAAGGCAATTATTAATTGATTGCGTTTAGAAAAAATCAAACAAAAAGAGTCTTAAAAAAATAATCAAATGAATCAAAAAAATCAAAAGAAATCAAAAATAATCAAAAAAAATGTTGCTTTGATTACTTTAAATTTTTTACTTTTTTTTAATTTTAATTTTTTTATTTTCGGCTTTCTGTAGTATTGTTGATGTGAATATTTATGTGCTTCTGCAACAATACTGAAATAATTCAAAAATAATCAAAAAAAAAAAATCAAAAATAATCAAAAAAAAAAATAAAAAAATCAAAAATAATCAAAAAAAAAAATAAAAAAATCGAAAATAATCAAAAGTAATCAAAACAACTTTTTTTATTACTTTCGATTTTTTTTAATAATCGTAAAAAATCATATTTTTTGATTATTTTTTTAATTAATTGGAAAATAGTCATTAAAAATTGAAAGTAATTGGTAATCAATCATTAAATGGATTCTCAAGAAAATAAGTAATCAAACCGGTAATCAATACTCTTAGTAATTATTATTTAACAGGTCAGCATAAGAACTTGCCGTCGCAATTAAATTTTGCGTGGAAGAAAATGCCAAACACTGTGCCGGAAAAAAATTGCAAAAAATCAACCGAATTTTCGAGTGCCTTGAGACTTGCACTTTGTAAGAACAGAATTTTAGAGGCTACAAAATTGCATACGCGAAAATCATTTTCAAATTCTTCCCTCAAATTTCAAAATTCTCAACACTTTTTTTTTTTGTAAATTTTGCCAGAATTTTTGGAATTTTCGCATCAGCTTGGAAACACTCATTCAAAAGATTTCTACGACATAAAAATCTATGTTTTTATATGAAATTAACCAAAAAGTTTTAGCTGTAGAAGTTTTCGTAATATGTTACAAGCATCAACTGGGTTATTTTGAGTGGCACTCACTGTACATGAAAGTTCTATATATGTATATGCATGTATGTATATTTGTATTCCCGTATAAATAGCTTCTTTAACGGCTTTTAATAAAACAAAAATAAATTTAATACAAAAAGTAAGTAGCGGTTAAACTAATTGGATAAACCAAAAAAGAGTGGAGTTGTTTAAGTGCATTAAGCGCTTATACGACGACAACGTGGACCACAATTGCGGCTGCCATACAAAAAATTAGCTACAAAGAGAGGGGTTGATGCTTTTAATCTGCAGTTGCGGCGTTTTACTACCGCACACGCGGAGAGCGTAAAATGTTGATATGTTGAAATTACTTCTTAGGGATTTAAAAATTGTTGAATTTATATTCAAGAAATATTGAGTAGAGCAATAAGTAGAGCAAAAACGGAAATAATGGGCACGTGATAATTACAACTTTCGTGAACATAAAATTAAAAAAAAAAGATAACAGCCCTTGGTCGTGTAAAAACCATTATTCAATTCAATTATTGGTATAAAAAGTTGACAAAAATTAACGAGGAACACATTTCGAGTGTCAAAAATGAACACCTAAAAAACAAAATCCATCATTAGCTATGATAATACCGACAAATATCGGTGCTTGCGCATGCTGTGGTAAAATTTATAGAAATGGGAGTTTTGCTGACAAGAAACCATTATTCTGATATCCTAATGGTTACCAGAGCATGCCAAAATTTTTCTCAGCTTGCGAAATCTATCTATATATTTCTTGTGTAACAAACTTTGACCGCAATGAAATCTGAAACTATTAAACCTATTTCCATCAAACTTGGTATCGACTTAAAAGATTGTTCAACTTAAAAGATTATATACTCTTTGTTTCCATATACTGAGTGGGCGTGGCATTGCTTAGCCGATACATTTTTCGATACTGCATATCTTTGGAAGTCATCATGCCAGAAATTTGAAAATCGGTGAGGAATTAAATGAGATTAGCCACTAACATATCACAATGGACAAAAATGGACGATAACGGAAAAGTGGGCGTGGCACCTCTCAAACATGTTATTTTTCACTCCCATATGATTTGAAATCGACACAAGATATTGGGGTCTATCAGCTATTCCGACGGAACTGCCGACGGGAGAAATGTAATAGATCATGAGAGAAATTAATTGATTTAATCGGAATTTGCCTGTGAACTTCGATGAAGTCGATATAGATCAAAAAACTCTATTACAATTATTCCCCGCCGGAAGCTCCGCCGGAACAGCTGATAGACCCCATTGTTAGGCTACTTCTGTTTATATGTATGTTTCTTAGATTGTATTAAAATAATGATTAAACTCGGACTTTATAAGTTTCGGACTATAATAACTTCTGTGACGCAGCAAAGTGTGAACAGACTGCTATGATGGTTGTCTCTAAATTTTACTTTTCTATTCAAGTGAAAGTTTCTGATAACGAATAAAAAAAAAATTTTAAAAAAATGCTTGGACTTGAGCTCATTTATAGTCATGAGTTCTACAAACACTATGGGTCTATTAATAAATTCTACAAGAGAAAGAAAAGTCCACAGCCTATAACTGAACGCCATGTCACTAGCCCAAAAGAGAAAAATTATAATTTGTCGTACGCGTAATCAAGCGATATATGAATTCCAATACAAATGAAATGAAAATGCCAGCAGAGGCTCATCAGATACAGCAAAACATATCTAGTAATATATGCGAAAATGTTTGTTATTCAGTAATCATACCAGCAGCTGGTTGGAAGAATTCGTCCAGCCGAACTGCTTTAAAGTACTGACACGTTTTGCTTAGTTTGCTAATCAAATGGGCATACATGACATAGGGATTATAGGCTAAAGCTGGCATTAGCATAGCCGCTGTGAAACATATGCGTACATACGAAGTTTGTACGTAGTCATCAAGCGCAATGTGACACAAATATACACAACTTAAAGGATAGCAGAAGCCGATTGACTTTAACTTTTTTATGAATAATATGAATTTTTTGTTTTTGATTGAAGGGTAGGCGTAGCTGGATAGTAAAAATTTAGCTTCTGTTGCAGTTGACATAGACGATTGTTTTAATGGATACAAAGGTTTGATATTTGGATTGAAGTCACTGTCGCGGTCACTTTTACTGTCAAGGTCACCGTCTCTGTCTCGGTTACCATAAAGATCACTGTTGTTGTGAAGCTCACTGTTTCTGTCCCATGACCATCATTTTCACTGTCAAAGTCACTGTCCATGTCACTGTTACTGTCTCAGTTACTGTCAAGTTTAATGTTACTGTCACGGTCAGTGTCACTGTCACCGTCACTGCCACGGACACTTTTACTGTCACGGTTAGTGTCACTGGAACCGTCACTGCTACTGCCTTTTTTTCTGTCACGGTCACTGTCATTGTCCCTGTTACTGTTTAAGTTACTGGCAAGGTCACTGTCACCGTCACAGTGACCCCTGCTACTTATAAAAATACTGCCACGGTGCTGTCACGGTCGCGGTTACTGTTTATGCCCTTTTCACAGTTAGTGTCAAACTCACCCCCAAGGCATTGTAATAGTGATGGTCCCGGTCTCTGCCATTTGCACAGACACGACCACCGACCATCCAGTTCCAATTACGGTGGCCATAGTGGTAGTCATGGCCCTGTTGGTGTTGACTGTCAATGTTTTACTCGGTGCGACAGTTCCAGTTACTTATAAGGTGACTCAAACCGTTACGCAAACCTTGAGAAACTCCACAAACGCCACCGCAACCGTAACTATAATCTTACATCCTAGGTAATCGTCATTTAGTTATAGTAACTGTCGCCCTAGAAGCATACGTCAACATTGCCGTAGCTGTAACAATACAGTCACCGTAATAGCAAGTGGCAAGAACCCGTAACCGGAACCGCAAATGTAACCATAACCAAAACGGTTCAAGTAACTTTGTCAGCACAGCCGTATCCGTACCCTTAATCATCAACGTAACCATAACCTGACTGATACCGTAAGCCTAAACACAACCGTTACCATAACCACACAAGTAACCTAGCCATACCCATAGCCGCTACCGTAACCATAACCCAGCCGTGACCGATAACGTAAGCCTAAACACAACGATTCCATAACTAGAACCGTCAGCGCAGATGTACCCATAACCGTTACTGTAACCACAACCTAGCCGTGACCGATAACATAAACCTTGACATAACCGTAACCATAACTAAAAGCGCTATCAGTGACTTTGCAATCATGCTAAATATCGCCGTAACCATAATTATAACCATAATCGCAAACATTTGCATGCAATATTACAGTAAACTTAACCGCAGCCGTAAGCATAAGCGGTAAAACTGAACTCTAAAACCTCGTTTCAGGTAGGACTGAGAAAAATAACCCAAAAATGGACAATATAATGAAAATATATATAGCATATAGCATATATATATGTATATGATTATGAGAGTATGTCAACTCATTTATATGCATGAGCACGTCGGTATCCAAAAATTGCTTGTTTTTCTTAAACCGTATAGTAAACAATAATAATAATAAGAAAATTACCATAATAAATATAATAACTAGATTGACATGCTGTTTAGAAGTCTGCATATTTAAGTATCCCCGGCTGGCAGGAGGAAATTAAAAATTATGCCAATAACTGAAGCAAAAGTTTCATTTTAAAGCACTGCAAAGGTGAATTTAAACCAAAAAGAAAATATTTGATTAAATAATAAAAATATATATTTATGAGGGATTGAAAAGTTTGTTAAGTTGCTTTATTGTGACAAGTCTTTGTTAATTTTTTTGGGAGTTTCAGAGTTGTTTTATCAAAGTCTGAAATGCTGTAAGTCATTATTTTAGGCTGAGCAACTAAGTGAGTCAAAAGCAAATGAAAAAGGAAAAAGTACTTATTTACCTATTTATCCTACTATGGAGGGTATCTTTTTTTTTATTTATTTTATTTTAAATCGACACGAACAAAAATCTGTCGACCAAGTGAAGATAGTATTATAAATATATATCCAAAGTACAATTAACAAAATAAATAAACTTAACAGTCGAACAGATTGAACAAATCTTACAAATCTTACAGACTAGACTGACAAATATAATAAGGACGGAAATGGTTGAAGAGGCCGTGTCTCCAATTCACCCTCTCATTCCGTCGATTTATTAATTTCAAGTTCTATGTACACATGTATGTACATATTTACTTTTATAGTATGTATCTATACCTATAACATTGTGGAACAAATTCAGGCTTACTGTCTGAGACAGAAAAGCTGGAGCTTTGGATAAAATACCAGCCAAACCTATTTGTATTATTTGTTCAACTTTGGGAGAAATGCAGGGACCGAAAATAAAACTTATTTTTCTTTTCGATTTTATAAAAGTCCAGGTTAAGATAGTATCCTTGAAGAAAATTATTAGCTTTTTACTCATCCCTAGACTTACACATTCAAAATTCTGGCCAGTCGTATTTTTGACTTTTTGGAAAACAATGCACTAATAACTTAAAAATCCGTACTTTAATTTTTTCCCGCCAGCAATAAAAGTTATCTTTGGCGAGATATTTTTTAAGGGCAGGATAAAAGTCATTCTCAATAACTAACAAACAGCCAATCTTAATTAAATAAATTTGGTATCAATTAATAATTTAGATAAGCGGTTTGTTATTTATTGAAAATGAAAAAATATCTCGCCAAAGATAACTATAATTGTTGGCAAGAAAAAGTAAAAAAAACTGCGGTTACCGACTATTATTTTCCGAATATAATAAAGTTCCAGAAATACCGGTTTTTTGTGAACTTTTATTTTAAAAGAAATAAAAGTCCCGGTCCGTGGAGAACAGGGTTAAAGCTCATATTACAGACAAACACTTGTGGGACCATTTAAGCCTCTTTCTATTATCGTTTTAGTGCCTTTTTGGAATAGTCCGAATAAAATAGCTATGAGGTTGGTAAAAGGTTAAAATGGTTGAGAAAAATATATAAAATTTGAAATAGAAAAAATACACAATACACACATCATCAGTTAATGATAATTAGTTCCAAAGAGTAATTAATCAGTGGTTAAAGCCGGAGTTATGGATTATGAACAGAATGGGTTTTCCAATAAGCAGAAAGTTTCCGTGGCAGGAGGAGATTTTATGATCGATTCTTTAATGGTGTTCTCATTCGACAGAAATCGACTCAATGAAAGCAAAACTTGAAGGATTTACGACAAAAAATAGAAAAGTAATATAAGGGGAAAAATGTTTTAACACTAACGGGCTCATTATGTAAAACGCAATGCAACGCAACGAGTCACTTCTTATAGTTTAAAGAATGATTCTTATTATAAAACGGCATTCACTCACTTTAGTGACTGTCAATGAATATGTGTTGCTGTGTAAATTTGTTTGGTATTCCATACGGGTGAAGGTGACTGTGAGTGACTGCGACGCAAAGTGTCACGGTGTTTTACATAATACGCCGCTTATTTGAGAGAATTAATATTTACATATATTAACCTCTTAACTATCAACCATTTCCAATCCAAGCTACTGGGCTTTAGTCTCCCAGAGAACTTTTCTTTGTCGTACTGAAAGCAGCGTAACGTAACACAATGTCTACCCATCAAACCACAAATAGTTTAGAAAAAATAATTAATTCTTAATTAGATTTTCAACGTAAAATGTGTTGTATATTTTAAGATTGACATCCAGCAAAGTAGCGGTGAAGAAAACAATCAATTACATGTTGTAGTTATTTAGTGTTGCGCGTACAAACATATATATATACAGATAGACCGGCAGAAGTTAAGAAAAAGTTCGAGAACTGTTTGCTTTTTTTAAGACTATCGATATGCGTTTTAGGTAATATCTATTATGTGCCGACATCGGCTTGCTCCAATACGTATAAATATATTTTGAGCGCTCTTCTATAGCCACCAGTGTATATGACTGCAATAAAATATTTCCGTGGAGGAAAATGTATCCAAAACATTAAGTTAGACATGCAGTAATATATAGGCATAACTTACATTCAATTAGACAGAGCGGTTTTTGAGTGATGTGCGAACAAACATTTGTACAGACAGATAAAAATTTTAAGAAATGCACTCTTTTATTGCTCTAAGTTGTTAGACTTTGCTTTAAAATCTACTACCTAATAAAAGAAAGTAGTGCAAAAATGTTGATTGGGTATTCCCAAATATGCCTTTGGCACTTTCATCAACTAAATAAATGGCTGTAGAATGCAGCTGATATTATTTTCCACAGTTACATACATACAAATGTGTCTATATGTGTTAGTGTAGATAAATAACATATACGTACACATGTACTTACGCACGTACGCATTTCGAAAATTGCCCGAAGAGTGAATGATGTATAGTTAATGTATTAAATAAACGACTTTTAGAAGCTGTCTTTGACATTTTTATTAAATTTCAACTTTTACGCTGCAGGCGCTGTAAATGGGCAACAAAAACAACGTAAACCAGACTCAATGAATTTTGCTTCAGTATTTTTACAATTTGTTTTATTTCAACACAAATTACTTGGCAGGAGTGTGTGTGTAATATCCCTGCGGGGGAAATATGTTTTTTGATTGGGAATGCGCGTTAGCTTTCGGGTGAAATACGAGATTTGTTAGTAAGGCGCCTAGGCGTATGAGTAACATTTATATTTTTATATATTTACAGTGCATACCATTAGGCTTTTGATGGTGAAGTAAAAAAGCGTGGATACACGCTAGTCGAGGTAAAAAGTTGGATACCAATACTAGAACATACCCTGCAAAATATCGTGTGACTAGTCTCTAAAGAAAGCGATCGGCGAATAAGCCCTTTAGTTTACGGTTGGGAATAATTAAATATACATAAGTAAATTTTACGTTGTGTAGTATACTTATAGGAGTAAAAATCAATTTTAGTTTTTGTAGCATACTTATAGGAGTTAAAGCATCCGTTTGGGTAAAAAGTGGATTAGTTCTTTCGCACCCGTTCGGTTATAAATGGGTCCAGTCAGTCTCTCCATGGGGCATGCTCAAACAAATGTGAATAGTTCAAGTGAAGAAGCGCCTAAAAGTATGCAACCTCTTAGACCTCACAACTACATAGAGAAGCAATTTTGACATGGTTAAAAAGTCAATTGTCCGAAATGCTCAGGACCACTGAGAACATTTCTAAATATCCATTTTGCTTTCTAAATGTTTGGAATATACTAAAAAATCGTTTGAGCGAATTTATTTTTCGAACCACTAATAAAATGGACGTGGCATCTGCTATACAAACTTAATTTTATTATCGAAAATTGCTGACTATAAATTATTGTAGTTTTATCCACAAAATACGGAAGATATTGGAAGGGTTGTTGTTGTTGTTAACAGTGGAGGATAACCCCGCCCAATCTGTCCCGTCCCACCTTTAAATAAAAAAAAGGGGTAGGTGTCGTCTCCGATAATACCAACATTTTTAATATTATATCTATTTGAAATTGCTCACAAGAAATAATCAATACAGCTGGCTTGGAAAACTGAACATCAAAAGAGCTTATAGTAGAGAGTAATGTGCGGTTGTTTGCCACTCTCTTAGCACAAACGTTTGGTTGGGAAACGTGCTAGCAATGCATTGATAAACTTAAAACTTTACTATAAAGTTTTTGCTGCTGACATTTAACTTAAAAAATACGTCTATATCCTTGTGTGGTACGCATATGATGGTTTAAAATTTGAATTAGGGAAATCGGCTCAGTTTATAGGCCGTTTTGCTCTTACGAAAATAAATTTTATAAATATAGTATAGAATAAAGTTTCACTTTAAATATACGCCTATATCCTTGTATGGGAAAAATATATCGTTTAAGACTTTGGATAGGAAAAATCGCGCCAGTTGATCTGCTTTTTTGGGCTTACGAAAATTTTGAATTTTTTTTATATATAGACTGCTGAATTCAATAACGCTTAATTTCAAAATGTTTCAAAAAAAAATCCTTATATATTGAAATTTCTTTGAGGAACTCCTTATCTTAATTTCAATTTAACACGTTGAAAGCAATTTAAAAAAAAAAATTGAGATGGGGCGTGTTGTTGGTACTTGTTTTTATTAAGTCATCCTAATGTACTTATGTTCATCACCGTGCATTATATACTTTCATTTGTATTTTCTTGTTCTTGTTTTTTGCTAATATCATCGCTGTGATAAGAAAGCATCATTCCAAATATCGCAGTTTGCTTGCTTTCTTTACCTAAAACAAATCCCATCTCTAGGAACATTGCCTCCACTTGCACCATTGTGCTGTGTTAAAAAATTATGCTCAAATCCGAAACCTTTTCAATTTGGTATTTTTCTTTTTATTTCTTTGTTATTCTACATACAATTTTAAGCCGTAAGTGTTTATGCAAGTAAATAAGACAAGCACTGAACAATAAACAATGCAATTCCATGAAATAAATTTAATTTTTATTAAAAAAATTGTACAGCTTTTAATACCTGAACAAAGAAAAAAAAAAAGTTAGAACAACTTTTCGTCGGTCCAAAATATTAAAAACGAAAATCAGAGCATTATTTGAAGTTGTTGGAATAGCAATAAAAAATAAAAACAACAAACATACATCTAGTTAATCGGCTTAAGTCGAGAGATCAGAACTTTTACTAAATTAAATTTGCATGAACTACAAGTATTTAAGTCCTTTTACCAAAAATAGTTACTTTCACATATCAGATGTATGTATGTGTGTGTGCATGATGGATATTTGGACGAGTCGTGAAAGTTCAAATCTATAATAATTGCATCAAAATCAATGGCGTATAGCAAAACAATAGAGCAAGCTGATGGTCAGATAAGCTACTTGGCTAGAGCGATGCGGTTTCCGCTCATGAAATATGTATATGAATTAGGGATGGTTCGGAGTTTCGGTTCGAATTACTTCCGAATGGTGTCTGCCTCTGATCTATATGAATATGAGTTAAAGCACAAATAAGTTAAAGGTTTAATAGAGCTTAAGCGTGAGATAGCTGGTAAAAAGCATGCGCCTCTAGTCGGCGCTCAATGAGAACATCACAATGGTCATAAATATGGCTAAGTGTAAGTGTGGGGAATTATTTGTATGCGCAACACGTATTTATATTTGTCTTGAAACATAAAACTACTAGTTGAATCTATTCTGAAATTCAAAAAGAAGTTGGTTTCTGTTGCTTTTTTTAAGACTACCAATATAGATTCGTAAGTAATATCTATTATGTATAGACATCGGCCAGTTCCAATTTCACTACATGTATAAAAATATAATCACTCAACTTTTATGGCCACTACTGTAAATACTACTAAAAATTGATCATTAACCTTAAGTTACATGTCTAGCAATAAATCGATGAAAATTTAACTTAACTCAATACAGAGGGTTTTGAGTGATGCGCGCACAAACATACAGACAAACAGACTAAAATTACAAAACCGATATATTGGCTTCTATTACTTTAACGAAGGCCCTCGCATGCATTCTTCTTTAGTATCGAGCCGATTTTCCATTCGATAGAGATTTGTGCACCCAACCTAAGGCAGTTATTCACTTTATAACTGTCCGATCCTCTGCGCTATTTCGGTTATAACTTTGAAGTCTAAAACTATCGGAAGTTACGCACTTTTGAAATAAGAATGGAAACATACCTAATTCAAAAAACATTCATATAAAAATAGGTGAAACATGAACGTCTAGAAAACATTTTTTTTTTCGAGTTAAGAAATAACACCCCTGAAATACCTCGTGTTATGCGAAACATTTCTAAGCTCAATTCTAGCTTACTATGATGACCTTTAAGTTCTTTCAGCTTCATCTTTTTTGTAGCGCTATAACTACTATGAGGCCACAATAAATAAGATGCTTTTATTTTTTTTATTTTTCACAAATTGACTGTAATAAAAAGAAAATTGCCTTAAAGAAATAATTTTAAAAATCGAATTTCGAATTCGAACTAAAATCGAAGTAGGATCTTCGAACAAGCAATTCTTGTATAACTCGATTATCCCGAAAACGGCAACACTGACTAAAACGAAATTTTGTATAATAATAATATGCTACATTATAAACTGTCTTACTGTTGTGCTGCCACCTAGAATATTTCTAAAAGGTTGCCACTTGCTTAAAATTATTGAAAATTACATGGATAAAAGGCAATATGGGTATCAAATGAAGCACATTCTTTGTACTTTTTAAAATAAATATTTGAAAATTTCTTATTATTTATAATAAAAAAGTTCGAAAATTCGAATTTCGAATTCGAAGTAAAATTTGAGGTAGGAGCTTCAAACGAGCTATTTTGTACACAGCTATTATCTCGAAAACGGCAACAGTTTAGTTTTATAACAAAAATATTTTGCAAATTGCTCGTGTAAGTTCGAAAATTCGAATTTCGAATTCGAAGTAAAATTTGAAGTAGGAGCTTTAAACGAACTATTTTGTACACAGCTATTATCTTGAAAACGGCAACACCGACAACAACACAATTTTATTTAATAAGAACATACTACATTATAAAATGTCTTACTGTAGTGCTGCCATGTAGGATATTTCTACAAGGTTGCCACCTATTTCAAATTATTTAAAAATTAAGGAAAATCTGTCAATATGGGTACCAAATAAAACACATTTTGTGCAGTTTTTCCTCAAAAATATTGTGCAAATTACTCATTTTAGTTTGAAAATTCAAATTTCGAATTCAAAGTAGAAGCTTGAAAAGATCTATTTAAGTAAAGGGTGTTTTTTTAGGGGTATAGAACTTCGAATTGAAATAAAACACAAGAAAATCGTTTTAAGGTCCATCAATTTGGCTTTATTGGAAGGATAATTTTATGCCATTAATGTTTAAATATGATTTCGGGCATGTGGCCGCCGCGGCTGGCTCGAATAAAGCCAATTCTACAGGTCCAATTTTCAACCACTTTTTCGAGCATATGGGGCCGTATGTCGGCAATAACGCCACGAATGTTGGCTTCCAATTCCCCTAACGTTTCTGGTTTGTTGGTGTAGACGAGCGACTTCACATATCCCCAAAGAAAATAATCCAATGGTGTCAAATCACACGACCTTGGTGGCCAATTGACAGGTCCATTCCGCGAAATTATGCGCTCATCGAATGCTTCCTTCAATAAATCGATTGTGACGTGCGCTGTGTGGCATGTAGCGCCGTCTTGTTGGAACCACAACTCATCCACATTCATGCCATCCAATTCGGGAACAAAATAGTCGGTTATCATGGCTCTATACCGGTCTCCATTAACGGTAGCTGCCTCTCCAGCATTATTGCGGAAGAAGTATGGCCCAATGACTCCACCAGCCCATAGAGCACACCAAACAGTCAGTTTTTGTGGATGTAATGGCGTTTCAAGGGTCTCATGTGGATTCTCTTCACTCCAAATGCGGCAATTTTGCTTGTTGACGTAGCCATTCAACCAAAAATGAGCCTCATCACTGAACAAAATTTTGCGATGAAAATCAGCATCGAAATCAATCTCATTTTCGGCCCATACACCAAAATCACGACGCATTGCATGGTCTCGCGGCTTTAATTCTTGCACAAGCTGGATCTTGTAAGGTCGCAAGCCAAGATCTTTGCGCAAAATCTTCCATAAAGTTGATGGACAAAGCTCCAATTGCTGTGCACGGTGGCTAATCGATTCATTCGGGTCCTCTTCAACACTTTGCTCTACAGCGGCAATTGTTTCTTCGGTGCGCACTGTTCGACGTCTCTGCGGATGCGTATTATCACATAGAGTAAACGTAGTGCGAAAACGATCCATGGTTAACCGAATTAATTGCTCTGATGGACGATTATGTCGACCATAAAATGGACGGAGCTCACGGTAAACTTCGCGAACTGAACCATTATTTTCGAAATAAATTTGCACGATTTGCAAGCGTTGTTCTTTTGTCAACCTGTTCATGATGAAATGGCAAACCAAACTGAACATAAATGACATTAGAGTTGCCAGATTTGACCACAAAATGCCAGTTTTATCTCTATTCAAAAAACAAACCTGTAAAAAAACACCCTGTATATCTTGCAGGAATATCGATTTAGACGAAATTTTGTACATAGATATATGTATTTTACGCAGATTCCCAAAAAAAAAAAATTGAATGGGGTTATTTCAAAGTGAATAATAAATGAAATAAATTGAAATATTTTTGAGTAGGGTTGCCATCTTTTTTCGTTATTTTACTCTCTATTTATGTCTGCTATCCCCAAATAACGTGAAAAATGCTCCACTAATTTCGACGAAATTTCGTGTGTATATATAATTTACGTCATTCTAAGCTCTTGTTGTAGCCACTACGCATGTTTTTACAAGGTTGCCACGCTTTCGAAATTACTTAAAATCTTAAAGAAAATATGAGCATCAAATGAAAGGTATTTCATGTAGTTTTTCATTAAAAAATAATTTTTGAGAAGAGTTGCCACCTAATAACTTGTTTTTTATATATAAAGGGTGTTTTTTTAGGGGTATAGAACTTCGAATTGAAATAAAACACAAGAAAATCGTTTTAAGGTCCATCAATTTGGCTTTATTATAAGGATAATTTTATGCCATTAATGTTTAAATATGATTTCGGGCATGTGGCCGCCGCGGCTGGCTCGAATAAAGCCAATTCTACAGGTCCAATTTTCAACCACTTTTTCGAGCATATGGGGCCGTATGTCGGCAATAACGCCACGAATGTTGGCTTCCAATTCCCCTAACGTTTCTGGTTTGTTGGTGTAGACGAGCGACTTCACATATCCCCAAAGAAAATAATCCAATGGTGTCAAATCACACGACCTTGGTGGCCAATTGCCAGGTCCATTCCGCGAAATTATGCGCTCATCGAATGTTTCCTTCAATAAATCGATTGTGACGTGCGCTGTGTGGCATGTAGCGCCGTCTTGTTGGAACCACAACTCATCCACATTCATGCCATCCAATTCGGGAACAAAATAGTCGGTTATCATGGCTCTATACCGGTCTCCATTAACGGTAGCTGCCTCTCCAGCATTATTGCGGAAGAAGTATGGCCCAATGACTCCACCAGCCCATAGAGCACACCAAACAGTCAGTTTTTGTGGACGTAATGGCGTTTCAAGGGTCTCATGTGGATTCTCTTCACTCCAAATGCGGCAATTTTGCTTGTTGACGTAGAAATTCAACCAAAAATTAGCCTCATCACTGAACAAAATTTTGCGATGAAAATCAGCATCGAAATCAATCTCATTTTCGGCCCATACACCAAAATCACGACGCATTGCATGGTCTCGCGGCTTTAATTCTTGCACAAGCTGGATCTTGTAAGGTCGCAAGCCAAGATCTTTGCGCAAAATCTTCCATAAAGTTGATGGACAAAGCTCCAATTGCTGTGCACGGTGGCGAATCGATTCATTCGGGTCCTCTTCAACACTTTTCTCTACAGCGGCAATTGTTTCTTCGGTGCGCACTGTTCGACGTCTCTGCGGATGCGTATTATCACATAGAGTAAACGTAGTGCGAAAACGATCCATGGTTAACCGAATTAATTGCTCTGATGGACGATTATGTCGACCATAAAATGGACGGAGCTCACGGTAAACTTCGCGAACTGAACCATTATTTTCGAAATAAATTTGCACGATTTGCAAGCGTTGTTCTTTTGTCAACCTATTCATGATGAAATGGCAAACCAAATTGAACATAAATGACATTAGAGTTGCCAGATTTGACCACAAAATGCCAGTTTTATCTCTATTCGAAAAACAAACCTGTAAAAAAAACACCCTGTATTTTAAAAAATTGGTATATCCGGTTTTATATCGAAAAGGGCACCAGCGATTCAGTATATTGATAATTTATTACATTAAGAGCTCTACCATCCAAGTGTTGTCACTCAGACTGTGTCAGCAAGGTTGCCATAAATTTGAAATATTGAAACACTTTAAGGGCTGCCACCTCTCGATAGTGTATAAGAAGAAGTGTATAAGGGAAAGGAGAAGCAAAAATAAAATGTACTACAAAAGCAGCAACTAAAGTGGTAAAACCTCAAAGCATGACAAAAGAACCAAAAAAAAATTAAAAAAGGCAAAATTTCTATTAGAAAACAACGTCCCTTAGTAAAAAGAAGGCTGCATTGGATCGAAACGAATCGAAAGAATTCCAGCAGCCACATTAGGTGATACTTACAAAGCGAAAGAAACGAGCAGCTATTATCATCATTACGTGAACAGCATAATCAAATGCAAAAAGGAAAAAGTGTAAAATAAGAGAAAAACAAACCATGACTACGTGGGACCAGCGAAAGTACTTGGTACATGGATAGCATGAAGAAGAGCTCTTATTGGATTTGCTAAAGTGATGAGTGAGTTGAATGCTGTTGAAATTGAAGCGGCAACTGAGATTTGGTCAACGCTAAATGCACGTTATGTATGTGAAGAGATATTGTACATATATACTTAGTAGCTACATAACAGTCGAAGGCAGTGACCGGGCTAACTTAACAATAGTGTTGACAACAATGACACTGACAGCTACTGTCACTCAATCAGGCCCAATCAGTTGGAGAAAAGACAGCTCAATATGACGTGGAAGCGCGATGATGAGCTTGTGTTTATATGAAGAAGAAGTAGAGGTGGCACAGCGAAGCGAGTTTATATTGCACGTGAAATTAATTCCAAGGGTGATGAGCGGAATGAGTCATGTAATTGGCCTTGTAATAGAAAAAAAAATAATGTTATGTAAACGTACGGCAATGAATGCAAGACAGCGACAAAGAAGAATCAGTAGAGATGGTTTATGAACACAAAGCAAACAAAGCCTTTTACTGCATTTTTGTCACGGTTTAACCACATTAAGTAGGCGAGTGAATTGCATAAATGCTGATGTGCTGAGTTGGTGTTATTACATCCCACCAGTGTCACTTCTAGCTGCCTGATTGAGCGGTAAAAAAAAACACTCGAACTGCAACTGGAGATGCTCATTTCATGTAAAGAAACAGCGGAAAAATATTTCATATTAAATAAAAACTCGATATACAGCTGCTGGTAAAAATAATAGGAACATGACTGGAAGTAACTAGATAGACTTTTCAAGTTCAAAATTGCATTACCATTACCACGCTTCGCTGTGTCTGACAACTAGACTTATTAAATTTTATTTGTAATTAGTAATCAACTAATTAGACAGCTTTTTAAATTGGTAATGATTATTTTAATTGTTTTTCAAGAAAAGGCAATTATTAATTGATAACGAAAAAAAAAATTATAATAATCAAAAAAGGTTGTTTTCATTACTTTTGATTATTTTTGATCTTTTTTTTTATTATTTTTGATTTTCTTCAGTATTGCTGATGTGTATATTTATGTGCTTCCACAACAATACTAAAAAAAATCAAAAATAATCAGAAAAAAATATAAAAAAATTTAAAATATAAAAATATAAGTGTTTTTTTTATACCAACAAGTTTTCTTGATTTTCGGCCTGTACATTTTCAAGTATTCATGAAACGAGCTCAAGGTCAAGAATAATAATTTTTTACTTTTTGAATTTTTATGAAAATTATTATTTTTTTAAATTTTTTTTAATTTTTTAATAATCATTTGTAGCTAATTATTAAAAGTTTTTTGATTGCATAGAGTAGGAAAAATGTTTAGAGACAACCGCCACAGCTTTCCTTATAGATCCATTTCCGAAGCTGCTAAGCTTCTTTATCAGAGAAATTTTGGCACGCATTGCCAACCATTAAGCTAACAATACGCTGGTTTTGATGTCATCTAAACTCCTCGTTCTATTCTTCTTTACCATATCCATGAACCACTTCCGCCATTTGACAGTTAGTAGTGTGATCATGATGTATTTTTTGACAGGTCTGTTTTATCAGCAGAACTGCCTTACCGCGTGCTCTTGGTTTTTGTTATTGCTTTTTTATACCAATCATTTTTGTTGATAATATGAGAAAAGCTATGGCGGTTGTCTCTAAACATTTTTCCTTCTCTATTCAATCAAAATACTTTTAATAATTAACTAAAATGATTATTAAAAAAATAAAAACAATAATAATTTTCATAAAAGTTCAAAAAGTGAAAAATGATTATTCTTGGCCTTGAGCTCGTTTCATGAATACATAAAAATATAATAAAAAAAAAAAGTGCATACATAAAATAAAGTCCAAAACTAAGTCTCCGCACAGCCCCACTGATTTTCGACCTATTAGTATATTGCCTGCTCTATTGAAAGTCTTCGAGATGTTGCTGTCCGAACAAATTCATGCCTACATCGGAAAGTTTACCCTGCTGTCCCCTTATCAATCCGGCTTCAGGGCAAAGCATAGCTGCTCCACGGCTATGTTAAAAATTTTAAACGACATTAGGGGCCTACTTGACTTCTCAAAAGCCTTTGACTTAGTGAATCACGACTTGCTTTCCATTAAGCTAAAAAATTATTTTGGATTTCGAGACTCCGCTTTGCGTCTCATACGAAGCTATTTGACAGGGAGATCTCAGCGTGTCAAAGTTGGCTCCGAATCTTTTTGTCTGAAACCATTGCTAGCTGGAGTTCCACAAGGATCCGTATTGGGTACAAAAAAAAAAAAAAATTAAAAATAATTAAAAGTAATTTTTGATTATTTGTGATTTTTTTAATGATTGTAAAAAATCATGATTTTATTGGTTATTTTTTTAATTAATTTTAAAATAATCATTAAAAATTTAAAATATTGGTAATTAATCACTAAATGGATTCTGAAGAAAATAAATAATCAAACAACTAATCATTACGATTAGTAATCATTATTTAACAGGTCTGCTCAACTTAATCACCGCCTATTGCAGCACTAACTAGCACCTCTTGTTTAACAGTAATATTGTACTAAAAATTATGGGACACCCTAGTACACATATTGGTCGATAAGTCCTAAATCGCTGGAGTTATCGAAATAAGGAATATCTTAAGCTTTAAGTTAAATATCTAGTAATGCGATGGTGGAAATTGCATTCAATTTTATTGAGCAGTTTTTGTGTGATGCGCGCGCAAACATACAGACAGGAAGCAATTCTAGAAACTGTTGCTTTGGATTTTATTGGCTCAATAACGATTCCTCTTAACAATTTTTCTTGAATATCTGCAATCTACAGACATCGACAACTGAATTTTAAACAAAAAAAAATCCTACATGTCTCGTCTCAGCTAAACGACCTTCAATCCTTGGAAGCTCGTCGGACAATTCTGTCATTGTCCTTCATGATCAATATCATCCAAGGGGTTATAGATTGTCCTTCAGCCCAATTCTAAATATTTTCACGGCATAACTTTCTCTCGGATTTTTTTGTTCCCTCGAAAAAATTCCTCCAATTATGTTCTCGTAGGGAGAAGAATAGTTGGGGAAGAGGAATTTCGAATTTTCGAAATCAGCTGTTTTGGCAATTGACATGGTATACACGGATTTCTAAACTGGCTAACGAAATTGTTTGTGGCGGAAACTCAGCGAATAAGAGCCACAGGAAAATAAACACAGGATTATGAGAAAGTACATATAGGCCACAAACGTTATCTACAATTTTTATTTGTATATTTAATTAGCTTTCTGCTGTTTGCAGATTTAAAAAGTATTATAGAATAAACAAGCCCGGAACTCCTTACATCGCACACTCAGCAACTCAAAAATACAATTTCATGATGGCCTTGCATCAAGTTTAAAAACAGCCATATCTGTTGTACTTACACAAGTTAATAGTTTTCCTATAAAAATACAAGAAACATTAAATTTTATCCCGCGCTCCTTTCAGTTTAGCTGGTGAAAAAATTCCTTAAAATTGACAGCGAAATCTCCTTTTCCTCAAATTCGTAGTAGCTATTTTTCTCCCTTAACTGGTTTTCCTTTTTCGAGCATTATTCAGAATAAGAGCAAAGGGAGGAGTGAAAAAAGTCCCAAGCTTTTTTTTTATTCAGAATACGAGGAATGGGAGAGGGGGAAAAAACCGTGCGGAATTTTCATTTAGAACTGCTTATCCTTTGGAGAGGATTACTTTTAATGTCCCTAGGCGTAATCTTCGCGCCACGTACCCTTTTTATTACAATAGGGTGAAACAATGATACTCTAGCTGATTCCCCATTAGATGCCGCAAATCTGTTTGCGGATTTTTTTAGCTCAAATTTTGTAGCTGACTCTGACGCGAGTAACGATTGTTTTCTACCTACTGATTCCTCACTAAATTTTGGGGCTCTTGAGCTCACATTAGACGATATTGAGTTGGGGATTCGTCAAATCAAAATGTCGTCACAGGCTGATGTTGATGGTTTGTCGTCTCACCTTTTCAAAAGCTGTTCCGCTCTTGCCTACCCTCTTTTGCTGCTTTTCAACAAATCTCTTGAGCAAGGCGAGTTCATTGATGCATGGAAAACCACTTTTATTACGCCAATTTTCAAAGCTGGCAATAAAAATGACATTGCTAATTACCGACCGATCTCTAAGATTTCTACAGTCTCGAAACTTTTTGAATGTATTGTAAAAAATAAAATTTTCTTCTCCATAAATCGTTGTATCTCTTTAGTGGAGCACGGTTTCATGCCTGGGAGATCAACCACCTCTAATTTGGCAGTTTTTTCTGAATATTGCATTGCTGCTTTTAGCGAACGGGTTCAAGTTGACGCCGTGTATACAGATTTTTCGAAAGCGTTTGACAAAGTTAATCACCGTATTTTATTGTCGAAGATACACGGTTTTGGCTTCCATTCAAATTTTTTAATATGGATAAAATCTTATCTTTCTAGTCGATTATGTACAGTTGTAGTTGATGGCGTTTCGTCATACTCTTTTATTGCTTCTTCGGGTGTTCCTCAGGGAAGCATTTTGGGTCCGACTCTTTTTGTCATTTTAATCAATGATATTGCTAGTTGCTTTGAATCTTCACAATTTCTTTTGTATGCTGATGATATGAAGATTTTTACTAAGATTACGTGTCTCGCTGACCTGTTTAAACTTCAAAAGGATTTAGAAAATGTCGAAGTGTGGTGCCGGAAAAATATGCTTCCCTTAAATACTAAAAAATGCTTCCATGTATCGTATTCCAAATCCCGGTTTCTCATTCCTACCTCCTATTCTATTGGTTGCTCTCAACTACAGATTGTTTCCGAATTCACTCATCTGGGAGTGGTCTTTGATTCTAAGTTCTCATATCAAAGGCATATCAATTGCACCATTGCTAAGTCTTACTCTATGTTGGCCTTTGTTAGACGTTTCAGTTCGGATTTTAGCGATCCGTACACTTTGAAATCACTATTTACTTCACTTGTTGGCTCGAAACTAGAATATGCAGTCATTATTTGGCGTCCGTATTATGCCTGCCATATTAATCGCCTAGAGAGAGTTCAAAAAGTTTTTATTAGGTATGCTCTACATCCCCTTCATTTTGATCTCCCAATTCCCAATTATGAGTCTAGATGTATGCTTATAAATCTTAAGTCACTGGATTGCAGGAGAATTTTCTTATCCCTTATTTTCATTTTTAACCTGATAAAAGGGGTTGTGGACTGCCCCTACTTATTAGAACGCATTTTTTTTGTTACTCCTCATATTTGGTTAAGGAATCAAGCTACATTTTCGGTGGGGTTAGCAAGAACAAATTATGCTGCCAATGCTCCTATTTTGAGAGCTCTTAAAGAATTTAATTTGCTCCCAAATTCTTCAGTTTTGGACTTCTCCTTTTGTGAAAATAGATTTAAGATGTTACTGATTGATTTATTGAAATAGTATATAGCTTTCCTAAGTTTTTCACTAGTCTGTAAGAAATGTTACATTTTCAAGATTAAATAAATAAATAA
The DNA here is from genome assembly GCA_949987695.1 of Merzomyia westermanni. Classification (NCBI taxonomy): domain Eukaryota; kingdom Metazoa; phylum Arthropoda; class Insecta; order Diptera; family Tephritidae; genus Merzomyia; species Merzomyia westermanni. The sequence continues at coordinate 7,577,346 of OX465288.1, forward strand.
AATTTGCCAGCAACGTGCCTCTGCGAGAATTTAATATTCTCTCTCAAAATGTTGTCATCGATTTCTCAATAGCCAAAGAAGCTTTTTTGATTATTTTAAGATTATTATATATTTATATGTAAAGTGTGAATATACACATTTAATTTTATTTATTTTAGTACGTACTAAATATATCTGTAATATTCATATGCAAATTTACATATTGTTATTAGTCTGTAAGAAATATTAGTTCATAGACCGTATTGAATAAATAAATAAATAAAAAGCAAAAAAATTTATTTAAAAAGTACAAATACGGAATCAAAATATTAAAAACAACAGATATTTGTGTTGTAAGAAAATTAGTTTGAAGTGCTCAAGTGTGTTTATGTTGCTACAAATACTCAATTCAGTTAACTTTATTTAATAAATTTGAACAAAACATTTAAGTGGGTTTCTTGGAAAAAGTACAAAGAATGAAAAAATTAAAATAATAAAAGCATACTTTTTTGAAGGTCAAATGCTTCATAGTACTTGAATTGGTTGTTGTTGAAGATTTCCTGATAAATGCAGAAATGGATAGTAAAATGAAATTAAATTGGGTTAAGCAGCCAATTAAATTGGGATGAACAAGCTGTGACTATAGGAACCATAAGGTACTACATAAACATTTATATGGTATAAAGGTTAGTAGTTGGGCTGAGTTTATAGTTTTTCTCGCTTAGTATGGGGTTCAAGTTCGTACTTAAAAAAATTTAAAAAAGAACAACATTTTGAAATAGCTCACTCGATTAGGAAATAAATATGAAATGTATTCATAACTATAAATAAACTAAAAGCGAAGAACAATATGTTTTTTTTTTCATTTGTAATCATGGATACTTTAAAAAATTAACAAAATAAACCCAAGAGCACAAAAGGAGTGGTTCAGAATTTTATTTCACATATTCCGTATGGCCTTTTGATAGCTAATCTGTGTCAAAAATTAGTCGCGAAAATATTTTCACAATGTTGACATTTTTGCAAAAGTTCTTCGCGAAAAAAGTTTTAAATCAATTTTATTTTTTTTATAACTAGTAGTGCTACGCACACAAGGTATATTAACTTTAGTCGCGTAACGGTATAAACGGATCGAGATCGATATTGACTTATATATATGAAAATCTTCAGGAGGAAAAAAGAAATTGATTAAGCCATGTCCGTCCGTCCGTCCGTGCACGATAACTTGAGACTTGCGTAATTTGGTATGCCATAATAGATCACTACTAGGTATATAATGTTCGGTTCAACACGAACTTAGACTTCTTTACTTGTTTTTAAATGTATTGCTATTCAACGGTGTAACTAACCTTAAACGTAAAAACTTTTACGAAACGAAGTTTGCCGAAAATTTGAAGAAAAATTAATTTTGTATTCAAAAAATACCCAACATCCTTGACAAGGGGGAATTTTGAGGTATTTCTAACTAGCACATTATTATGCTAAAATTGAATAGGCTATAAAACTACGTACTCAGAAATTTTCAAAAAATTCTGCCCAAAAATATTGAAATTTTGATGTAAATTTTTAAAAGTTTAATTCACTTTCCTGAACTTTGTGTAAACTTTGAAATTTCTTTTTATGTGCTTTCTGTTATGGAATTCGCTATATTTCAAATGAAAATTATTAAAAACTCAGCTTTTTTATATTTCCTCCAATTTAATTTCACTACTATTATATTAAGCACAACTGTACCAAAAATTCTGCGGCGAAAAGCAGTAACAGCCAAAATTAAGATAAGATGAACCACCCATTAATGTGTTCTCCATACATAAATCTGTGATCCAAAAAAAATGTTCATGATTTTTGCTTCAAAAAATTATATTTTACGGGCAAAAATAACATGAGAAACCGTAGCATACGATTAACCGAAATAACATACAATAGCATAACACAGCATAATATAAAATAGTATAACAAATATGGTATAATACAAAATATCGTAACATGACATAACACAGCATAGCAAGACATAAAATGAGCTGCCAAAACATATCAACAAAAATGTCGTTATACTTTGCTGGTTGATGTTATTATAGGTTATGTTATCTATCTTATGCTATACCATGCTAAACTTTGCGCTGTTGTTAGGTTATTTTAAGTTTTAATGACATGAGCCCGATCTCTGGCAGTGGTAAACGACCGCTTTGAGTGCATTTCCGCTAAGAAAAGCTTCAATAGTACAACAAACACACTTCATCTACATAAGCATAGTTCATCTCGCTCTAAATAATAATTATTATATATGTATGCGTTGCTCATTCAATTTCCCGCGTTTAATGCAAATATCTATGAACGCGCGTGATGCTCGTATATGTAAATTTTCAATTGTGTAACTTTCCAGTCCACTTATTATAATTTGATTATAATTTTTCAATGTCGCACGCACACCATCGCGTGATTGAATGATGTCACAATCAATTTATACCATTTGTTCGAATTGGTACATGTACGTATGTATGTATGTTGCATTGTTATAACCCTGCAGGGAACCCATCAGCTAGCTAAGTTAATATTTGGTGCACAATTTCTGCTAAAGTGGCAAATGAGAACTAGTTGGATAGTAAGTCGATTTTGAGCAGTAAAGCAACCAGCAGTTGAGTAATAATCACAATCTTGACTTATAAATAAAAATGTATGTAATGAATGGAAGTACTCAAACGATCTTTATGAAATTTTCACAGTGTATTCTTGGGTTCACTGCGTACAGCATAGGCTATATAAAGTTTGGAAAAGTGGGCGTTACCAAGCCTCCAGGCTATATAAAATTTCAATTCGATTAGTAATCAATTAATTATACGACTTTTTTAATTGGTAATGATTATTTTCATTGTTTTTTTTAAGAAAGGTATTTATCAATTGATTACGATTAGAAGAAATCAAAAAATAATCATGATTTTTTATGATTATTAAAAAAATCAAAAATAATAAAAAAAAGTTGTTTTGATTACTTTTGAATATTTTAGATTTGTTTTGGATTATTTTTTGATTACTTTTGATTATTTTTGATTCTTTTCAGTATTGTTGATGTGTACATTTATGTGCTTCTACAAAAATACTGAAAAAAATAAAAAAAAGATAAAAAAAATTTAAAAAAGATAAAAAAAAATTTTTAAATAATCAAAAGTAATCAACACAACTTGCTTTGATTATTTTAGATTTTCTTAATAATCATAAAAAATCCAAATTTTTTTAAATAATTTTTTTAATTAGTTGGAAAATAATCATTAAAATTTGAAAGATTCCCAAGAAAATAATTAATATTTTTGTAAGTTTAACGAGCTCAAGATTCTAGGCAGAACAACGTCTTCCGGGGCTGGTAGTAGCTTACAAGCTAGTAGTTGTTTTTTTTATACACCACTTGCCGAACTGTATCTGCTTTGATCAGAATTCGTTAGCCCGTGGCTTATTAAATGATGTAGAAATGAAGGGCAGTTTCTATACCAACCGCTATGCTGTGCTTGGTGCACAAACTGATGAAACTTAATACTAAAATATTTCAGGCATGGATAACTATCTTTATAGCTATAAAGCTAAGCATTATTTTAATAAAAGTTGTAACCAAATTCTTTCTGCAGTGTTCGAGATCTTGTCGTTGAAAAATCTTAGAGTTCATTTTATAATATGTAGATATAGATATCAATTTGAGTTTTTATTTTTTAAAGTATTCATGACTATAAATTAGCTCAAGAGCAAGACAAATAATTTTTATGAAAATTATTATTGTTTTTATTTTTTAATTAAATAATAAAAGTTTTAATTTGAATAGAAAAGGAACATTTAGAAACAAGCCATGAGGCTTTTCTTAAAGATCCATTTCGACAGGTTCTAGACTTCTTCATAAGCGAAATTTCGGTACATTCTTTTAGCCTTTAGACTAACAGAATGATTGTTTTTTGTCAGCTAAACTTCCATTTCTATTAATTTTTATCACCCAATCAAAAAATTTTGAGATAGTACGGAATTATCAAAAGATTCATTCGGACTTATCGCAATATGAGGTGTAATGTTGAGAGATGGAATCATTTTGCAGAATTTTAGTCTGATTCTGTACCAATGAAATACAAGGTGGCGCAAAAGTAAGCTTCCGATGTTGGGCATATCGGTTGTGGCACGTGCAGTGTGTGCTGTTGCACCGTCTTGTTGGAACCACATGTTTTCCAATCCCAATTCATCAAGTTGCGGCAAAAAGAACTCGTTGATCATTGCTCTGTAGCGCTCACCATTCACAGTAACCGTTTGGCCCCGACCGATTATTGGTCAAATAAATAGTCAGCAATATTCCGCGTTCTGGAGCAGTGTAGCGTAACATTGTTTATTAACGTGTATTTCGCATGTGTTTACTACACAAATGTCAAAACAGAACTGACTTTAGGGGCCAATCGCAAAATTTATACCATTTTCTGATAGGAGGATTACTTTTGCGCCAGTAGCATTAAACGAATTAGATCTAAACTGTAGCATATTTCACTTGTTCCGAACTATATAAACGGTAATGCAGCGTGGACAGTTTCCAACACCACTTGATTGCAAGTAAAATAGATTGAGCACAAACTTGAAGTGGTACCAAATGCACTAGAAGCACACCAGTTCAGCGCTAAAGATTTTCCTTACAGGGAATTTTGTGTATGCTTCAATTGTCTTTCCACTCTTTCGGCTTTCATATTACGCGCGTCCATAAGCTTATGTGGCCTGCATATTGAACATGCAACTCCATCAAATATTTTGTTATTAAAATGCAGTTATTTTCTATTGCGCTCATTTATTGTTTTGATATCGAAATTAGGTACACCACTAACTCTTTGCGTCATTCATTCTTTGAAAAACAAAAATAAATAAAATAAAAAAAATTATGCCATTCATTCATTGGCGCCTAAATGCCTAGGTGATTTTGGCCGTTGCATATCAGAGCACGCCTTTAATACCTTTTTCGCGATAACAGACATCAATTAAATACATGTAGCAGGGTCAAGTCATGCACCACCTGTTTTCCTCAACTTCCCTCTTCTATCTAACATCTCTGGAGAGTTTTGCTCTTGAAGAGCTCAACCATCGTTCCACAACGTTCATGACTATAAGACATTTATCAAGAAACTTAGGATGAAAGACTTTTTCTTGCAGAGAGTACCTTACTTCTCAATTGCCCACGATGTCCAAAGTGAATATTATTGGCAAGAGTCGCAATTTCAAAGACATACCGGCAGCTCCTTTCCTCGCTGTCAAAAGCTGCTTGGATATCGACAAAGAGCTTGTGCTTTTCGAATGTGAATTTTTTTTTAGATTTTTCGTCATTCCAATGTGCCATCTTCAGTGTGGGTTTTCTTATGAACGGCTCTCTGTGGGCGCAGCGTGGAGATCTGTTGGATAGTAGGCTTAACAGTCCTCATGATGCCCAATCAGTTTATCGACTATGAAACCTCAGTCTGGCTAACATGCTGATTCTGCGTGGCCATCTTTGTTATGAATTGGGAAGAAGACACTTAGGCAACGAGAGGGTATCGGAACCTTTCGAACTCAATAAAATATTCCCATAGGTAAAAACAACAACAGCATATTTCAAACCATGCCCAAGTCAACGCACCTCCCTAATTTTACAGTTCATCGTGTGCACCATATTTCGCCATTTTTTTCCTTTTTCCTTCCAAGCTCCGCTTTTGGCCAATTTTTTGTTTCATACTAAGTACTTGCACAAATGTAAAATTTGATCACGAACGCATATTGACCAAAGTTTTCTATGCAAGAAGAAAAACGAAATAAAAACAACCAAAAAGTATACCCAGGTAAATGGCAAAATGTTTTGAGTGTTTTTGTTCCTTTATATTTAGAACTTTTCACTCTCCTTCATGTACTCAACACTTCAATCAGGGGGCAAAAAAATATAAAAAAAAACTTTCTACTTTCATTCCAGTCCACAGTCAATTACGAAAGGCTAGGCAGCTACAAAAAGTGTTGTCTATGAATGCCATTTGAAGCATTTGTCAGGGATTGGAATTTTTTTTGTGGTAAATTTCTAAACATGTATGTACGTATGTTGGTACTTAAGCTCAGCATGCAAGCACGCATAAAAATCGATCATAATTTGTCACCTCGAATAACTTTGAGTAGATTAAATCTGATTTGTGAATGTAATTCGGAGCTCAGTCATTCTTATTATCAGCGCAAAAGAAGTTAAAGTTGCATAATATTGACCCCACCCTTTTTGAACGAAGAATAGTGAATGAAATTTAAAAGTTTTTAAAAATATTTATAAACTCGAACTGATGAAGCGATTTTCCAACAAAACTTATATACTCGTACGTATAGTATTTACGAAAACTCCTCACTTGCCGATGAAAATATTTTTATAATTTTTTTTTTGTTCAAGTTCTCAATTCAAAGTTTCTTGTATTTTCGAAAATTTTAAAGAATTGCGACTGAGATTGGGTTTCGCTGTAAAATTGAATATATTAAAATCGAAAATCGGCCAAGGAAGTCTTACCTCTACGCGAGAGGGTGTTGATAAACAATGATACAAATTCATTACTGTGATCTATTTTATTTTATGGATCAAAAAATTATTAGTGGCCTTGAACTCATTCATATTCATGATACTTATTTTATTTTATTTTATTCTATTCTATTTCATTTTATTTTGCTTTATTTCATTTTATTTTATTTTATTTTTTTTATTTTATTTTATTGTATGTTATTTTATTATTTTACTTTTTTTTATTTTATTTTATATTGTTTTATTTTATTCTATTTCATTTTATTTTATTTTATTTCATCTTATTTTATTTCATTTTTTTTATTTCATTTTATGTTATTTTATTTTTTAAATTTTATTTTATTGTATGTTATTTTATTATTATTTTTTTTTTTTTTATTTTATTTTGTTTCATTTTTTTCTATTTCATTTTATTTTTATTTTATTTTATTTTATTTTATTTTAATTTATCTTATTTTACTTATTATTTTTTTTTTTGTTTAATTTCTTTTATTTTATATTGTTCTATTTTATTGTATTTTATTTTATTTCATTTTATTCTTTTTATATTTTATTTTAGTTTATTCTATTTTATTTTATTTTGTTTTATTTCATTTTATTTTTATTTTATTTTGCTTTATTTCATTTTATTTTTTTTTTTAATTTTATTTTTTTATTAATTTTATTTTATTTTGCTTTATCTTATTTTATTTTAGTTCATTTTATTTTATTTTGTTTTATTTTATTTTATTTTATTTTACTTAATTATTTTTTTATTTAACTTCATTTTATTTTATTTTATTTCATTTTAATTTATCTTATTTTACTTATTATTTTTTTTTTGTTTAATTTCTTTTATTTTATATTGTTTTATTTTATTGTATTTTATTTTATTTCATATTATTCTTTTTATATTTTATTTTAGTTTATTCTAATTTATTTTATTTTGTTTTATTTCATTTTATTTTAATTTTATTTTGCTTTATTTCATTTTATTTTTTTTTTTTAATTTTGTTTTATCTTATTTTATTTTATTTATATTTTTTTATTTTATTTTATTTTTTTATTAATTTTATTTTATTTTGTTTTATCTTATTTTATTTTAGTTCATTTTATTTTATTTTATTTTATTTTATCTCATTTCATTTTATTCTTTTAAATTTTATTTTATTTTGTTTTATTTTATTTTATTTTATTTTACTTAATTATTTTTTTATTTAACTTCATTTTATTTTATTTTATTTCATTTTAATTTATCTTATTTTACTTATTATTTTTTTTTTGTTTAATTTCTTTTATTTTATATTGTTTTATTTTATTGTATTTTATTTTATTTCATTTTATTCTTTTTATATTTTATTTTAGTTTATTCTATTTTATTCTATTTTGTTTTATTTCATTTTATTTTTATTTTATTTTGCTTTATTTCATTTTATTTTTTTTTTAATTTTGTTTTATCTTATTTTATTTTATTTATATTTTTTTATTTTATTTTATTTTTTATTAATTTTATTTTATTTTGCTTTATCTTATTTTATTTTAGTTCATTTTATTTTATTTTATTTTATTTTATTTTATTTTATCTCATTTCATTTTATTCTTTTAAATTTTATTTTATTTTGTTTTATTTTATTTTATTTTATTTTGTTTTATTTTATTGTATTTTATTTTATTTCAGTTTATTCTTTTTATATTTTATTTTAGTTTATTCTATTTTATTTTTATTTTATTTTGCTTTATTTCATTTTATTTTTTTTTTAAATTTTGTTTTATCTTATTTTATTTTATTTATATTTTTTTATTTTATTTTATTTTTTTTATTAATTTTATTTTATTTTATTTTATTTTGTTTTATTTTAATTTTATTTTATTTTATTTTATTTTATTTCATTTTATTCTTTTTATATTTTATTTTAGTTTATTCTATTTTATTTTTATTTTATTTTGCTCTATTTCATTTTATTTTTTTTTTAAATTTTGTTTTATCTTATTTTATTTTATTTATATTTTTTTATTTTATTTTATTTTTTTTTATTAATTTTATTTTATTTTATTTTGTTTTATTTTATTGTATTTTATTTTATTTCATTTTATTCTTTTTATATTTTATTTTAGTTTATTCTATTTTATTTTTATTTTATTTTGCTTTATTTCATTTTATTTTTTTTTAAATTTTGTTTTATCTTATTTTATTTTATTTATATTTTTTTATTTTATTTTATTTTTTTTTATTAATTTTATTTTATTTTATTTTGTTTTATTTTATTTTATTTTTTTTTATTTCACTTTAGTTATTTTTTTAACTTAATTTAATTTTATTTTGTTTGTTCTTTTATTGTTTAATTTTTATTTTTTTAAATTTGTTTCATTTGACCATTTCAAAACTTTTTCGTATGAATGTGGGTGTGATCCATGCCCGATCTCGACCTTTTTTCTCCGAAACTTTCTCTGTAAAATGGAGAGGAATGAATATGATTGTTAATATTTGAAATTCAGTCCGCATATGACATCTTGACAAATAGCTCCAAACTAAATTGCCAAGTGGGCAACGGTATGTACTCTAAGAATAGTTCAGCTCTAGGTTGTTTTGGAACAAGTAGAATTTTTTGGAGCACATTCATGGCCCCGCCTTCAAGATTATAACCCCTCGAAGAATGAACTTATAACAAAGGCCGTGGAGACAAAAAATCTCAACCCTTGGTAAATCTGTACAAAGTCATTCTAACTTGGATTTGGATTGCAGAGTTTTCACCTGCGCTTTGCCCAAACGAGACCAATTTAATTTAGCTAGACATCACCGATAGTCCAACATTTGTGTGCGTGGAAAAGCTTGCAGCATGAATAAAAGGAACCGGCTCATATCTTTGAACCCAGGTGCTCTGCTCTAGCTGCGGGCTTTACAAACTTTCAAAAACCAATCTCCAGAGAAGAGACACGTTTAATTCGGTGCTTTCAGCCTCACGGCTCACAATTCTTTACTCAGCACTCACAAAAATGTCACAACGCACTACACGAATGCATGCATGTAAAAGTACTAACTTGAAGATGTCCTGATTATGACAAACATAAAACATGAGATGAGGAGTGTGTGATACAGCGCATTGTTGTATTTTCCTGAGGCATGAGTAATTTTTCCAAAGCATGCTTAACAAGGTCAAAGAGAATGTTAACAAAACTTAATCGAAAATTGAAATGCTGTTAGAAAAACACAAAAGATTTTAAGGAGATTGAGGTTTTTGTATGGCTCGTAACTAATAGAGAAAAACCAATTAGCCAATTAAAAGTGAGACCAAAAAACTACAAAAGCATTTATAAAGATGCTTGTAATTCTCAGGAAGAGAACATTTAACATTTTTTGTATATGTATATGTAAAAAGCTAGAAAAAACACATTCTAAAAAAATATGTTCTCAAGCGGTTAACCTGGACACATAACCATTAGACCGTTTCGAAAAAGAATACTTGTGGTAGTGATAGCTCTCTGCTTTAAGAAGCAGAAGAGATAGACCAATTAATAAATATACTGAAGTAATCACATCTACGAGATAAGGTGACTGGGTGTAGGTTGAACTCAAACTAGTGTCTTCCCAGATAAAATTTTCGAGCCTGAAAGCGGAATCCCCTCGGATGTTTGACTATGGGAACGAGAGCTCCAAAAGTTCATCGCATGGGCCTCATTAGGCTTCATACTTCTTCTTTCTTTAAACTGCGTTTAACTGTGAAACGATTTTGACGTCCAACATACCGGAAAGTCGTTTAATCTATCTGTCAGTTGGCACCACGGGATCGAAAATCGCTCTGCAGTTGGTAACTCCATCGGAGTGGTAACTTTCCTCTTCCTCTGCTTCCTACAGCCCGTGCCCCTAGAAATACCTTCTCTATCAAATATCAAATATCGGATGTGGTCAGTACGAGTACGATAAGTGACTTAACCGACAAAATAAGATGCATATATTGCTGAAAGCGACAAAGATATTTCGGGTTCGAAGAATTGTGCGGGGCGATAATTTATACTGGGTCTCATGGGCAGACAGGAAGAGGCGACTAGCCATTAGACAGGCAGATACAGAGAAAAAAAAATTATCCGCCCTTCGTCACCCCAGCGGTTTATATAAAGGACTGCTCATATCCGTAACACTGCCTAAACCTGCGCTTACAACAACAACAAAAACATGGCCCCTTTGACGCCATAACTACAGGGGGGCCTTTTTAAAGGCATCAAAGACACCCAGGCCTCGAAATCCTGGTGTTAAAATAACTTGCACTAGAAGATATGAGCTATTTAATGGTTGTCCTTAACTTGTCTCTGTCCACCTTTGCCATTTCTGAGACATGCAAATGGGTAAGGGAAGCCTGGGTACGCCCGTTAATAGCCTAGACATTTGAGGCCATCATATTATCTTACTACACCGCTAAGTAACAGCTAGCTCATTAGGGTAAGAAGTCGACTTGGCTGAAACCCCGATCCGATAGGCAATAACAGTAGGCATAGCCGGGGGTCTTCTCCAAAAACAGACGTATCGTGAAGATCTGTTTTCGAGCAGCGCTTGCATCTATCGTCTGCCATATAAAGCAGTCTTTCACTGTTTTCGGGAACGCAGAGCAACACTTTAAAACCAAGCTGCATGAAGCTCTAAATTCCTTACTTTTAAAAAGCTCAATCACAATAAAGTGAAGCAACATACCTGAAAAATCTTAAGCAGAGCACAGTACCATGCTTCGTGGTTTTTTCCTTCTAAGTGCTATATGCACTTCAATGACTACAACTAGTAATGCATCTAATATATTAACACTCATTTTTTCCCACACTTCTACACTTTCCAAGCCGCAAGCATTAGAGGTGAATATTTTTTATTTGACTTTTTATTCAACTTTTTATATCTACTAGTCGGCTTTTGCGTGCACTTTTTCTCGTCTAAGCCAAAATAATTCCACTAATTTTTCCACTTTAATTTGCAAACTTTTATGAACTTCACCGCTTTCACTCAATCTAAGCTTTGGACGTAAAATGTGGCAAGAGAATGAAAAATGACTTAAGTACGTAAGTAAGTAGTTAAGGGGCAGATATAGACATGCATACATGTTTAAGTTCCCAGCAATAAAATCAACTACTTGTGAACTACTCCAGAAGAACACCAAGCGTGTACTACGAGATATCAATTGTCAGATTTCGAACTGAAATAAGCAAGTTTTTGACTACAAAGTTCACAATCAGACCTGTAAAGTAATGATTACTAATAGTAATGATTTAATTATTTTTTGGAAAAGAATACTAATGATTGATTATCCTTTATTTTCGAAAAAGAATCTTAATTTTTTATGATTATCAAAAAAAAAAAAATACAAATAATCAAAAACAATCAAACATGTTTTCTTTCGTTACTTTTGATTGTTTGATTAGTTCCATTACTTTTGATTAATTATAATTTTTTTCGACTAATTTTTGGTATTGTTGCAGACGAACTTCAGCACATACGGCAAAACAATCAAAAGTAATAAAAAAAACTATAAAATAAATAAAAAATAATCAAAAGTAATCAAAAATAATCAAATTTTTTTACGATTGGTTTTGGTTATTTTTGATTTTTAATAAAATTTGTTTTCTTTATTTTTTAACGTAATTTTTTTAAATTTTATGAAAATTTAAACATATAAATATTTTTCTTGATAAAATAGATAAAAAAATTAAAAATAAGCAAAAAAAAATTTTTTTTTAATCAAAAGTAATCAGAAGCAATTATAAAAAAGTTTGATTGATTTGTTTACTTTTGATAATCATTTTTTTTTATTTATTTAATTTTTTTTATTACTTTTGCTTGTTTTTGCCGTATGTGCAACAATACCAAAAATTAATTAACTAATTTTTTATAAGATAAATAAAAATAAACAAAATAAGTAATAAAAATAAACAAATTAAATAATAAAAATAAATATTAAAAGTAGTCGAAAACAATGAAACTTCTGTTTTTAATAAGAAATAAAAATAAAAAATTTTTTTTTAAAAATATAATAAAAAAAAAAATTTTAAATAATCAAACGTATACAAAAACTATAAAAAAAAATTTTAATTGCTTTTGATTACTTTTGATAGTTTTAAATTTTTTGTTTTTATTATAATTTTTCTTTTATTCTTTTTCCAATGGTAATCAATTAGTAATTGCAGATTTTTAAGAATAATTAAAATAATCATTATTGATTGACAGAGCCATCCATTCAATTCTAGTAAAAATTTAAGACCTGTTCAAAATACAGCAAAAAAATATAAAATTATAAATACTCAACCGACCTGGGATAGGTTACTGGCTTGAGATCTGGCGCTGAAAACATCAAATTTAAAAAATAGCTTCTACTGCAATTTTTCTGAGTCTGGGCACCTAGCAATCCCAAAACATATGAATTTATTTGTGGCACACATGCGTTCTTTTTCGGACTAGTTTGGGATGAATTCGAAAATTCAAGTTGTAAATTAGTATTTTTCCCGACCCACCAGAAGAGTCCACTGCATCGCCACGTACATATGTTTTCGTGTTGAATAGGTTGGTATTGTTAAAAGAAAAATTGACGAGATTTTCAGCTCTAAATGCAGCTTTTAAGAAATTTCTTTTATTTTATTTTAAGTACAGATAAGTTGTCTAGCAGGAGTGCTGCGCAGCAGTAGCCGCAGGCACTGAGATATGACTTCCTAGCGAATTTAAGCGTAGTTTATTGAGCGGTATTTTTTTTTTTTGGGATTTTTTTTTTTTGACTCTTAGTTTTCTATGGCAAGCGCATAGTTAGACACGGACATGGATCCACATAAAAAATTGTTTAAAGTAAATTGAAGTGAAGCCACTTTAACTCGTTTAATGTATTCACAAGTGAGTTTTATACTAACTCGAATAAAGTACAATAACGTCGAGTTCATGGTATCCTTAGGTTATGCATTATGCTATTTACTTACTATGAGAATATGGATGAAGTTCGGTTTTATATTCATGCAAATGTGCCTGGTAGGAAAGTTGTCGCATTCATGTAGGAGAGTTAAATCATAGACTAACCAGACACAGTAAGTGCCAGTTTCTTGGCCGCTTATCCCATTGAGACGCTAGATCAAGAACCTCGTCGGAAGAAACCTTTATTTAAACAAGTTAACAAGTTGGGATATTCCACATAATCTAGAATTAAGTGAGCTTTGCCTGTATATTTGTCCCGGTTGCTTAGCAAAGATTTCTAGGATTTTATCAAAGCAGTCGTTATTTTTTTGAAGCCAGTAAGAAATTTTCAACCAGTGACTTTTTTTGGAACAAGTGACTTATTTTCAAACCTGATAGTTTTTGAAGCATTGACTTCGAACTTTTGAGTTTTTGAAACCAGCATTTTTTTAAAACAGTGATTTATCTAAACCAATATTTACCATGAATCCGGTTACTTTCTGGAAGCTGTGCATTTTCAAAAGTACTAATTTTTTTAAAGTAGCGACTTTTGTAAGACCACTGACTTTTTTTAAGAGCCAGTTACTTTCTTGAAACCGAAGGCAGTGCCCTTTTGAAGCCAGTGACTTTATTTGCAACTTGTGAGTTTTTGGAATCAGTGACATTTTCGAAACAATTAATGATTTTTTTAGACGCAGTGATATGTGGAAAACAGTGGCCTTTTTAAGACCTTTTTTCTTTTTTTTAGAAACAGTGACATTTTGGAAAATTGTTAGTTTTTTGAATCAGTGATTCTTTAAACTATTCTAAAATTATTATTATAAACTAGTGACTTTTCAAAATCAGCCACTTTCAGATACCAGTGACTTTTAGGTATTAGTGACTTCTTGAATCAGTGAATCTTCTAGAAACAGTGACACTTTGAATTCAGTGAGTTTTGAAATCTGCCATGTTTAAGAAACATTGACATTTTTGAGAGAAACGACTTTTTCAAATCAGTGATTTTCATTAAAAACAGTGACATTTCGCAACTATTAACTTTTAAGTTCAGTGAATTTTAAAAAACAGAGACATTATGAAAACTGTGACCTTTTTAAAAACTGTGAAAATTTTAGAAACAGTGACTTTTTGAAACTTTTTTGAAATAAGTGTTTTTTTAGAAACATATACGTTTCCAATAAAGCACATTTTTATAAACAGTGAATTGTTTAAAATCACTGAATTTTTTGGAAACGGAGAGTTTCTAAATACTGTGTCCGTTTTGAAAACAGTGACTTCATTAAAATCATAGAATTTTTTGGAAAGAGTGACATTTTTGAAATCAGTGAACTTCTTGGAAGCCGTGGCATTTTATAAATCAGTGATTTTTTTAAAAGCAGTGACATTTTTGAAAACAGTGAATATGTTAGTGACTTTTTTAAACTCAGTGAAATTTTTTTAAACAGTGATATTTTCGGAGGCAGTGACTTTTTTAATCAGTGACATTTCGAAACGAGTGACTTTTAAAATAAGCGAAGTTTTTGAAATGGAGACATTTTTAGAAAAGAGATACTTTTTAAGGAACCGTGCCAATTTTGGAAACAGTGACATTTTTTATAAAACAGTGATGTTTTAGAAGCAGTGACATTTTTAAAAAACAGTGAATGCATTAGTGACTTCTTTAGATTCAGTGAAATTTTTTTAAACGGTGATATTTTTGGAGGCAGTGACTTTTATAAATCAGTGATTTTTTTAAAAAACCGTGACACTTTGAAACTAGTGACTATTAAAAGGAGCTAAGTTTTCGAAACAAAGTTATTTTAGAAAGCAGTGACTTTTTCAGAAAGCGTGACAATTTTGGAAACAGTGACTTTTTTTAGAAACATTTTTGAAATGAGTGATTTTTCTAAAATTTGTGTTTTTTTAGAAAATAATACGTTTTTCAATAAAGTTACTTTTTTTTTAATATGGGTGACGTTTTTAGGAACTAACTTCTGTTAGCACTGTTCCGATAGAACTTTTTCATGAGATCCACTAGTACCAATACCTAGGCTATTCGCGTAAACTCTTAACAAACTAAAATTAAATCTTCATAACGATCTGAATTTTCTACAGGGCCTTTCCGTGTATAAGGTGTATTGCATGCTGCAGCCAAAAGTGATTGCGCTAAAACTTCTGTCATTTGACGCGTCAGCTCAGCTAAAAGATAAATCGTTTCTAACATAGGGAATAATTCGAAATAAAAGTCCAAATATCCTACTTAAGCTATTTAATATGAGAATGAAATAATATAAGCTAGTATATATGTATTATTACTGTCAAGTATTAAATATTTAAATGCGCGCGGTTAAGCAGAACGAGAAAAAAAAACTTAAGAAACTTTGCTGAATAAATGAACAGGCGCCAGAATCACACGCGCTCATTAAGAACGATTAAATCCCGGCAGATTAATAAGCACAAGAATGGAAATGACATGCGATAGCTGTGTGGAATGAAGTTGGAAAGAAAGTGTAGCAAATGAGAGCTGTGCTTGTTCTCACGCACTGTAACTCAAATTTCCTTAGAACCACTCGGGATGTTAGATAAGAAGTTTTGCGTGAAGAAAACAAAAGTTTTAAGAAAACAGCTGCGTAAGAAAAAAAAAATTAAGATTAAGCAAGCAGAAAATATAACAACCGCCTACAATTTTCATGGTATTTAAAAAAATATAATTTGTCCTTAAAATATATTGTTTTTTTTTTTATCTATAAGTTGCTAGGTGTTGACGTATAAATGGCGCTACAATTTTGGTTGCTAGCTTTGATTTTGAAAGGCAATATTATAATAAACAAAAATGTTTTATTCACAAGTTGCTAAGTGTTTGCGAATAAAAATGCCTAATATAATCAAATGAAAGCCGCTTACTTTAAAAAGTCTCACTTACCTTAGAAATGTTTGTTGCGTCTTATGTCACACTCGATTGTTTAACGTTGTCATTTACGATTTTTAGTGTAGAACGAACATCTGAATTATGATCTGAAACAAACAGGAGACAATATTTAAAAATAAATCTCTGTACTAATTACTAAATTTGAGTGTTTATATGGAAAATGTTTGTATTGACTGAACAACAAAAACACAGAACCAATTTTTATAAACCTTTTTTTAGAGCAAAGTATTTGCGCAACGGAATTGACTGGCGATTATCAGCCCAATTCTAAATGAAAATTTCGCACATATTTTTTCCCCTCTCCCATTCCTTGTATTCTGAATAAAAAATCCTTGGGAATTTTTTCACCCTCCCTTTCCTCTTATTTTGAATAATGTTCGAAAAAGGGAAAACCAGTTACCAACTTGAGGAAAAGGGAGATTTCGCTGGCATTTTTAAGAAATTTTTTTTGACCAGCTAAACTGAAAGGAGCGCGGGATAAAATTTAATGTTTCTTGTATTTTTATAGGAAAACTATTAACTTGTGTAAGTACAACAGATATGGCTGTTTTTAAACTTGATGCAAGGCCATCATGAAATTGTATTTTTGAGTTGCTGAGTGTGCGATGTAAGGAGTTCCGGGCTTGTTTATTCTATAATACTTTTTAAATCTGCAAACAGCAGAAAGCAAATTAAATATACAAATAAAAATTGTAGATAACGTTTGCGGCCTATATGTACTTTCTCATAATCCTGTGTTTATATTCCTGTGGCTCTTATTCGCTTAGTTTCCGCCATAAATGTATGAAAAGCAACACTAAACGTTGTTTTAAATTGTTTTCTTTTTTTAAAACGAATTCTTCACAATATTTACATTTTTAAATTTCGTTAGCCAGTTTAGAAATCCGTGTATACCATACCAATTGCCAAAACAGCTGATTTCGAAAATTCGAAATTCCTCTTCCCCAATTATTCTTCTCCCTAGGAGAATTTTTCCGAGGGAACAAAAAAATCCGAGAGAAAATTATTCCGTGAGAATATTTAGAATTGGGCTGTATATGTTTTCCTTTTTCCTTTTTCGAAATGAAACCCTCACTTGTTTTAGGATAAAGTTTATTAAAAGCCTAAACTGATTCAAGCATAAGCCTCTTTGCGGTTACCAAGCTATAGCTCCAACACCATATATTTGTGTGTGTGTTAAAGTGAGCGTAGAACAAGTTAACGCTGCCGATGCCGATGCCGAATAATCGGTTAAAATGTAGGAATCGGCCGATGTAGATTAATCGGCTTATATAGCCTATTCTACAGAAAAAATTACAAGAAAATATATTAACTGATGAACACAGTTTATATATGTATTCAAATAATCTTGAAGGTAATCAAAAAAAAAAAACTTAAAATTACGTTCTATTTAAAAAAAGGTAATATGTATAAAAATTTATATATTTATTTTACTTTTCCCAAAAATAATTCTACATATAATGACAAAAGCACCAATTCGTAGCAAATCGCAGTTGTAAAGTAAAATGCGTGTGTGTATATTCGAACGAGAGATGACAGATAATAATGGTGACGAGTTTTGAAAAAGCAACGCAATGGAGAGCGACTAATAAAAAATGAGAATTATAAAAAATGAGATAAGAAAAGGGAATTAAAATAAAATTATGTATGATGAGAAAATTTTACAGAACCTTACAAGAAACGCCCGATGCCGATACCGATTTTTTAGCGGACACCTACAGATGGCGATGCCGATTAATCGGTGCGACTCTAGAATTTACACTAAAGAGATGTATTCATAGAAAAAGAGAGTATACCCTGCTTGTAAAAAGACCGGTATAAACAAAAAATTTTATTTAAAATAATAACTGTCTATATTTGCAACGACAGTTATTTATATACACTTCCTTTGGTTTCCCCCTGTGTATGAGGAGTTGTTCCAACTTCGAAAGCCGCTTGCACAACTAAGATAGATCGGGTTATTGCAGCGAGTTGAACTTTATATTGCCCTGACTGCACCCGAAAATATTAGATCAATGGTCAGCATGACACTAATCTATTAATCCCACTATTTCTAGTGCTCGGAGAGCTAACGTGATAAAGTGTGTTACTTCAATCCAGAAGAAACCACAAATATGGCACTTCGCAACAAAATCAGACGCTTGATCGAGCAATACAAACGGAACAAATTGTTAGAGCACCTAAGCACACTTCGGCGGATAGGCTACAAGGGTAATAAGATTTCTGTAAGATTATCAATTCAGCTTCGACTAGCCTTATACCGCCTGGTAGAATAACGGAAACTGTTTTGTACCAGGCATAGTCTGAGAGCAGTCTTTTCTCGATACTTTCGATCTCTTAGGCCCGGTTTTTCAGTCCTTGGTTAAGCTCAGTTTAAACTAAGTTTGCTTAAACTCGGTATAAATTTAAACTCCAGTTAAACTGCAGAGCGGTTTTTCAGTGTGAGTTTAAGGCCGCTTTTAAGATTTGCTTTTTATACGGCAACATTGGTTTTTTCTTTATCTAGATACGGCAGCAGATAAT
Source organism: Merzomyia westermanni (assembly GCA_949987695.1). Taxonomy (NCBI): domain Eukaryota; kingdom Metazoa; phylum Arthropoda; class Insecta; order Diptera; family Tephritidae; genus Merzomyia; species Merzomyia westermanni. The sequence continues at coordinate 7,596,171 of OX465288.1, forward strand.
ATTTGTATACATATTCAACGCCATTGCTTCTCCTCTGTATTGTAATAGTTAGCATTTCGCCAATTTCTGCATCACTATAATCATTTTCGTCAGATGATATATCCAGTATTTAATTAAATATAAAAATATCGTCTTTTCTTAATTGCGTTCAGCTTATTGTTTCACAACCAAAACCAAAAACCATCAAATATGCAAAACAGCTGACAGGTTAACTAGAGTTTAACCCTGCCGAATTGACCGCTTAAACTATTTAAACTTCGTTTAAAGTTGACTGAAAAACTACGTAACAAGTTTAAGCTTAGTTTAACTGACAAATTGAGTTAAACTTGTACTGAAAAACCGGGCCTTAATCTCAACAACTTAGAACGGCCTTTACTCTTAGCTTAGTCTTAGATTTTACTTAAACCCAAGTATTTTACTCATTTTATTTCATAATCTACACTCCACCCTTTCATACCGTTCTCCTTCCCTATCTCCATATATGTAATACTTTTATATTGCTACTATCCTATCTGCGCAATTTTTGTGTGTTAGTATATGTGAATATATGTGAACATACAATTATACAATTGTAATAGCGTTTCGAAACAAAAGTAGTAAAGGGCCATTCAAGCAAGAGGACATTCTCCCCCTTTTACAGAAGTTGCAGTTGCAGTTATTATAAAACAGTTTAAGTGATTGAATAATGGAAGACGAATAAATATTGTGAAAGGTTTGGCATAGTGTTTATTATTTAAACATGGTTAGCAGCCATATAGGTTACAGTTTTCACATATGAAAATCTTAAAAAAAAATAAAAACCCAATAGTTTTAAAAGTTGTCTCCTAAAGGAAACAAATAACAAATTTTTAATAATTTTGTAAAAACTAACACATTCATACATTTTGCATTATTTATATTTTTTTTCTCCGCATGAAAAACGCATTTGACATAAGTAAAGTTCATTAACTCTATATTAAAAATGTTTACCTTTCCTTTCAACCTAAAAACTTTACGGACGCCACTGAGATTTTATATCCCTTTCCAACTCTATATATGTACTGTAATGTTTGGCGAACTGCACTCATAATTACTAGTAATATAGAAGTCTCTCTCTCATCTTCTTTCCCTCTGCCTCTTTTTTTAGTCCTCACTCGCACTCCCTTTCCCGTTCACTCCCCTTCCACTTACTCGCGCTCTCCCTTAATCTTTCACCTCAATCACCCTCTCATTCTCAAGCTCGTTCTCAATCTATCTTCCTCTTCGTTTTTTTCTTCCTTTCCACATTTTGGTCGATATCTCGGAACCGCGTTCCCATATGCCACTACGAGCCACTCCTTAAAACTATTATCAGCACCTCCATCAAGATCATATGATGTGTATAATGACTTGTTTAAAATTCAGAGGCTGACTAGTATGCGAATTGGTATACTGCTGATGCAGAAGCGGACAATTGCCATCTCCGAGTCACTTGGCAAACTAGTATTTGACTAATATATCTCTAGTAGATTCGACTGTAGGGTATATATGAGAGGCGTTAGTTCGATCTGGACGAATACACGACTTTTTGGCTCACCCGAGTATTAACAAGAAGTGTGAGCCGAGATTAGTCTGGTTGTGGAAATGGATCTATGAGCGAGTAATACCAAAGCCGGGAATACAGTTCTCGGGGCCATCAAATTCAAGTACAAATTTTACGAGTTTCAAAAATCGCCTTGAATTTCCAAAAATGTTTTCACCAAGTTTACTGCATCAAATCAGCTACTTTGCCTCTCCAAACTATAAACTCAAACTACTCAATTCAATGCAACCACTTTCTAAATACCTTTATTGCTAAAAAACATTATAGCTATCTTTGTATATTTCTCTATACATTAAAAAATAAACCACTTTAACAAAATTCAACAAATTTGCCAGTGGCCATTTAAGCAATCTTCTTAATTGTTCCTTAATTGCATATTGAAGGAGAATTCTTTCCTTTATATTGCAAACTTTCACTGTATGGCTTTGTAATTTAAGACCAGTTTAGTCATACGGATAGCAAACTTGCTAAAATAAATATTATTAGAATACTCGCACACATACTTACAAACATACATACAAGGTTATAAATACAAGAATTTCTTTTGCGTACATTTGTCTTGATTTTGGTCGTAAGTCAGAGGGCATTATTACTTGAAGCGTTCATTATACCGACAATGCGTAGATAACAGAAATGACAAAGGTCATTTACGCAAAATTTATGACCATTTTTTGGTTGTGTGTAAGTTGTTAAATGACAGAATTACATACAAATACAAGAATTATACAATATTAAATGAAGCTACTTGGAGAAAATTTAAACGGCAATAAGGTGAGAAATGTACGAGTTGCACAGTAGAAGTTGGTATCATTTTTGAGGTATTTTACTTCCAAATTATCGTTGTACGAAATAAAGCGAAAAAATAAAATAAAATATTTAAATGGGCGTGGCTCCGAGCCTGTTTCGAAGAAGCCTATTAGTAGCTTACGTTAGCTATAACTTGAGCGGGAGTATACAGAAGCATTTAAAAAAGAGATTTTTTACACGTAAAGAGAAACATTTTTGGTGAAAACAGTTGACAGTCAAGCCCACTTTTGACCATACTGTCAAACGAGTAGCTCTGTTAGCGTGGAAAAGCGACACAAACTGCCATCGTTTGAAACAATGATGCTTCTTTTATTTAATTTTATGTTATTTAATTCAATTCAATTCAAATCAATTTAATTTAATTTAGTTTAACTTAATTTAATTCAATTCCAATCAATTCAATTCAATTCAATTCTATTCAATTTAATTTAATTTAATTTAATTTAATTTAGTTTAGTTTAAGCTAATTTAATTTAATTTCAAATCAATTCAATTCAATTCAGTTCAATTCAATTCAATTTAATACAATTTAATTTAGTTTAATTTAATTTAGTTTAATTTAATTCAATTCAATTCAATTCAATTCAATTCAATTCAATCCAATACAATTCAATTCAATTTGATTTAATTTAATTTAGTTTAATTTAATTTAATTCAATTCGATTTAATTTAATTTAATTTAATTTAATTTAATTTAGTTTAATTTAATTTAGTTTCATTTATTTTAATTTATTTTATTTTGATTTAATCTAATTTAATTTAATTTAATTTAGTTTATCTTAATTTTTTTAATGTTATTATATCTTAGTTAAATTTGTTTTATTTAATTTTGATTTATTTCATATTTGTTTTTTTTTTTATTTTATTTCATTTTATTATATCATATTTTATTTTATTTTATTTTATCTTATTTTATTTTATATTGTTTGTTTTATTCAATTAAATTTTTTATTTTTTAATTTATTTTATTTTACTTTATTTGATTTTATATTATTTTGTTTTATTATATTATATTTAAATTTATTTTATATTATTTTTTTTTTTTGTTTGATATTATTTTTTAAATTTTTTTTTTGTTTATTCTATTTTTTTTTTATTTTGTATTTTTTTATATTTATTTTTTGTTAAATTTTAATTTTTTTTATTATTTTATAAAGCTAAAGTATTAAGCCTTCAAAACACCTAAGACCCAATAAAATTAGATTTGAAATCTTTTAGTTTTCGGAGAAAAAATTTAGTACAGACATGGGTATATCAAGCAAAAACTAGCACAAACTTTGTTGTAAAACCTCACAGCCGAGTATATTATGGTTGCTTACACCCGAACTTAGACTACCTTACTTGTGTTTGTTTTCAAAACTTAGATTAACTAATGCAACCTTAACCTTAAACATCGCAACTTATAATGAGCCAAATACAACTTTGCGATTTTAAATTAAATAAACGCTAACTGCAAAGCTCTCAAGCGTAGGTAGGTTGGTAGGGGTATGTAGTTCTGAGTTTGCGTATGTGGGAAGCTTGACTTCAGCTCGGTTCAATGTAGTTTTAGAGCAATTGTGCATTTTAAAACGTGCTCAAAACAAAATAAAAGAGGAAAAAACAAACATTTTTAATTAAGCACCGCAGACGATACCACAAAATTTTAGATTCCCTTGGCACCCGAGCTCCAGCTTATTCGTTGCGTAAAACAAGTGCTTATGAAGTTGTAGAAGTAGAAGTGGAAGTTGAGTAAAGTGGTTGTGGTGGTGGTGGTTGCAACGCCGACAATGACGAGTTTGGCATTTTAAACTATTTTCACTGTTACATTCCAGCAACACGAACAAAAATACCAAATCTACCGGTAAATGCGCAACAACACACAAAATAACTAACTCAGCTCAACTCGACTCAATTCAGCAGCAACAAACTAACAACTAACTAACAAACTATGCTGCTCGTGCATATAAAATATTTATATGAAATTCATGTATGTGTGTGTGTGCGCGCTGAAACTTTATCCAACTAAAGATGGCTGGTTAAAGTAGTAGTAGCCCGTGGGCAATACAAATTGCCTACTTTTATATATATTACAAGCGTAGCTTATACGAGTACCAATAATTTTGGGTCTTGTTAAAACTTGGAATACGATATGATGATGTAGGCATCGAGCAATTAAATATATATTTCCACCCAACACCATCCGACATATATTAAAAGCCATTCCACGGAGCCAATTTCTCTAATCCATTCGTGTCACACAAGGATAAAGGTTCCTCAAACTCTTTTCTTTTATGCTCAGCTAGCTTAGCATCAAAAATCTAAGAAATGTCCTCGGGAAAAGGAAGATCAAGGGTAGCGGAAAAGGCATGGAAAGCAGAAAAAGAAGTAAAGGAATAGCAATAGGGGCAGATGAATACGAAGTAAGCGATAAGAAGGGGTGATAGTTAATGCAATTTTTTATGCAAGATAATGTCAGCAGGTCTTATATATTTTTCGGAATTTTCGATATGGAAAATAGAGGCGTCATCTTAGCCTGAAACTTAAGTTTAATGTAAAGCAAATAAATATATTCTCTCATAAAGCACAGGTTATGAATTGTCTTATTTTTTTTTGCTCTGAAAACGAATTATGGCACTGATATACCAAGTGTGCCTTTTGTTAATATTGCATTCAGAAATTTCAGAACTTTCTCTTGGTTTAGTCATCGAGAAATTAATTTGCCAAAAACATGGCAATTAGTGCGAAAAATCTACAAAATACCAAATGTCCAGTAACAAATACTTTCAATACCACAAAAGCAATAATGATAACAACCAGAGCAACAGCGGTAAGATGCTGTGGGCAGAAGCGCTCTAGAGAAAAGTAAGATCTATGTATTGAGTTATGTAAGCACAATTCAGAGCAAACCTGTAGCACAGTTTGAAAGAGCAGGCATATTACGTCACTCGTTTTTTTCAAGTTGTTGTTTGTGAAGTCCTAAAAGAGTAAGATCGTATGCGTATTCGATTTACTGCCTATCGAAAAGACGATATATACCAGCATTTTTAGAAGTTTTGTCGGTCTGTATGCATGTTTGTTCGCGCATTATTCAAAAACGGCTTTGTAGAATTGAGTGAAATTTTCACCGAAGTATTTCCAGATGTCTAACATAGAATTTAGGAACCGTTTCACACTACGCAACTATTTTAATTTACCTCTACACAGTGGCGGTGATGAAATTTGAATGTAATGCCTTAAGCTTGTTTCCTTTGTTTTAATTTTTGACGAAAAGAAGTAAGAATTTTTATCGTTTGGAGATTAAACACCGTTTCACGCACATTTAAAACGAGCATGGTTAGCGAGCTAAGAAACGCCCTAGCACGCTGCCTTAAGTACAATAATTACAATAAGAAAATATATTTACAATTATGTGTGATTAGTTGGTTAGCGCTGATTTTGCAGTTTGAGTGCTTTGTAAGTTTAATAGCAGTGGAATAGGACAGACAGTTTGATAAGCACTGGTGAACAGCTGATCTTGTATAAGGAAGACTTGAGAAACCCAAAAGAGCCAAAAAAGAAAAAATCTAAATAGATTCAATATAAAATATCAAATGACCTTACACGGCTGTGCTGTATTTTTTCACTGCAGTGTAAGCACGTACAAGTTGCCTCACTGTCTACTGCGAAAAGACCTTCATCCCACCTTTCTTGGAGCCACTCAACATTTACCACAACTACTCATCAATTTCCACAAGCGGGTTAAAAATGCGGGTGAAGAGAACGTAGGAAAAAAAGGGAAGCAAATTGCTTTCGCACACCTTTACAAATCCACAAGTATGCCGTAAAAATGTGCGCAAAAACAAATATTTCAGAATGAATTGTAGCACCTCCTTGCAAATATTTCTTGTACGGATTATAATTTTTAATGCTTTTTGTGTTTAACAATCTTTTGAGAACTTAAATAAAGAAAAATAAAGAGGTTGGATGTTTTTTATGCCAGCGCGAAACCTCTTTCTATATTTTGTATTTTATTTATTTTTGTGTAAAACTAAAAATCATGTTTTCGTTAGAGCCAACCAGTCAATATATTGGGCTTATTACTCTAAATCAAATTTTAAAATGTCAGACTCGTGATACACAATGAAAAGGGAGAATAGGTTTTCCTTTTCCTTTTATCTTTTCCTTTTCGTTTTCTTTATCCTTATCCTTATCCTAATCCCTATCCTTATCCCTATGCTTATCCTTACCCTCACCCTTATCCTTACCCTTATGTTGTTGTTGTTGTTGTGGTAACGACAAAAACACTCCCCGAAGGCTTTAGACAGTGTTGTCGAATTAACAGTCCTTTGCCGGATTTGAACCCGGTACGCTCCGGTACTCCCTTGCTGTACTGCCCGACTGTCGTGGTAGCGATTTATGACCAGTGAAACCTTCTAGGTCATAACACCCCTCCTTCCGTAAGAAAGGATAAGATGGGTAATGAGAGGTGAGAAGCATCATATCCGTAGATCAACCATCGATTTGCACGTCATTACCTTTGTGCATATTAGTCGCATCTTACGACCAGTATGCCTACCTCGGGCATATTCTAAACCCCTTATCCTTTCCCTTATCCTTTTCCTCACCCATTTCCATTTTCTTTTCCTTATCATTATACTTATTTTCATCCTTATCGTTATCCTTTTCCTTTTCCTTATCCTGATCCATAGCTTCATCTCTATCTTTATCCTTATCTTTATCCTTATCTTCATCCTTATCCTTGTCCTTATCCTTATCCTTAACCTCATCCTTACCTTTATCTTTACCCTTATTCTTACCCTCATCGTTATCCGTATCCTTATCTTAATCATTATCATTATCCTTATCCATATTTTTATCCTTTTCCTTATCCTTATCCTATTCTTTATCCTTGTCATCTGTATCCTTATCATTATCATTATCCTTATCCATATCTTTATATCTATCTTTATCATTATCCTTATCCTTATCCTTACCCTCATCGTTACCCGTATCCTTATCTTAATCATTATCATTATCCTTATCCATATTTTTATCCTTTTCCTTATCCTTATCCTATTCTTTATCCTTATCCTTACCCTCATCGTCATCTGTATCCTTATCCTTATCATTATCATTATCCATATCTTTATCTCTATCTTTATCCTTATCCTTATCCATATCCCTATCTCTATCCTCTCTATTATTTCGCTCTATATCCCTCTCCGAGTCTTTCACCCCGTACCATCTCGTAAAATCTGCAAAATCCTATCGCTTATAAACTTTTACTTGGCGTCGTTTAAGTACACCTCCTTCCTCAGTTAAGGCTTTATTCATGGCTTCGAATTTTGCGTCTTTCTTTTAAATCATGGCCAATATTCATCCATCCGATTTAATATATAAATCACCACAGCCATATTCTTGACGTGAGTATTCAACTAATTAATTTACAACTAAAAGTTCCTCGAAATGAAGTTCCTTCAACTCCAACTTCAACAGCGTCAGCGTTATTTTGACTTATTGCTATTTTTATAGTATGTTGCTGTTATTGTTTTTTTTTTTTTGATGTTGTTTCAACTGCAATATGAACTCTATAAGTTCCACTTTCAGCTCGTTACCACATGCCCTCCTCTCGCTCTTCTGACCACTTAATATCGTCATGACTTTTTCCCACATCAATCAAAAGTTTGCCATCAACATCACTAAAGTTATCCAACATGGCTCTGGGCTAAAGAACATCGTATATTGAATGGAACGAGGACAAAGAAGAGAAGCAAGCATGGAAGCGTAAAGTGACAAGGTATGAGATATTCAAGTGAGAAAACAACAAACTTTAAGAATAAGTGGGCAAACATTTGAAGGAAGTTGATAGGAAACGATGGTGGTCGGTCTGAGGTGTGAAGAAGAAAAGTTGGAATAACTTCAATACAAGCATTAACACGGACATTGACAAGGACGTTGATGTATCCAGGCAGGGGGTAGAATAGTAGCACCGCTTGTCAGTTGCTTGTTGTTGACAAAACGAGAGTGCTTAGATGAAATTAAAAAGAACACAAAACTGATAGAAGAGCAACTGAGATATTAATGAGTGAAGGAAAAAAAAGTTTTTGGCGAATTTCAGTGTAAGAAATTTAGATTAAATAGGCACAGCTAAAGACAACAACAATTAATTAGTGTAAACAATGTAAAGGACTTTGTCTATTGTCAACAAAAGCTGTTGGGTTAGCAAATCTAAAATAAAAAGGTAAGAGAAAGCATCTCGGTTGAGTCCCTTATGCTAGTCTCAAACAATGAATATATCTTGAAATTTCTTTTATAATACTGAGGTAAATAGATAACTAATTTCAGAATATTTACTGCCGGTTGCAAAACTGGATGTTCCCCGTCAGATTATGGAGTCTAGGCTCTACTCTTCATATGAGCCAGACATTCTTAAGCTCGAAGTCTTATACTATAATTTGCAGATTTTGACCGAATTCTGACAGCGACTTCTGCCTGCTCATCAGATTCCATTGAGAAGCGCAGTGTTATTGGCGTAAGGTAGTGAACTAACCGCTCAGTTTTCAATTCTAATTTACCGATCTCAAGTGTACCGTTCCCACTATCACGCAAATGCGATACTGTTATATGCAGCTCAGTAAGTTATACGAACTCAACACAATTGAAAATCATTCAAGCATAAAAGGCATTCAATATATTTCAGAGGGAAATGCAACAAGAAGAGAAGCCGAGTGAAATACTTGAAACAAGCGATAAAAATATAGCAGCTAACCCCTTGACTATTAGGTCATTTCAAAATTGATGCAGCTATGTTCGAAAATTCTATTTGATTGAATTTTAACAGCATAAAGGGTGTTCCGTTTAGAGGTACAGTTTCTAAACTGCAGCCATACATTTTCCTAGCCTTAAATAACTTCTGTCTAAGCTTTATGGAGGGCGAGTAGTTTTTTTGAGTTATTTTTTCTTTTATTTTATTATTTATATTATATTATTAGTTAAGAGAGGAAAAGGGGGTGTGCGAAGCACATGTTAAATAGGGAGCCCTTTTCTAATATTTATTTAATTATTATTTTATTTATTCAAATTATTTGTTCTATATAGAACGGGGTGCGGCGCACCTTTTACACCTTGTATTTATTAATTGAGGGCGAGCACTGTTGGCTCTGAGGCATTGCGCGGGATTGGCTTCCTCATTTTCGTTGTGAAAAACCCCGCTTTGGGATTACAAAACATAAACTATATCTTTGGGATATTTCATAAGCTGCTTGCGAATTACAAGAGAGTGCAGCGCAAATGAAATAGACGAAATAAATCGTTATAGCTTATGTCGCTTAAACAACTTCGGTCGATCGATGTCGGTAGCTGTGACTTAGGGCCAGAAATAGGCGATATATAGAGATACTTTCTGTATTCCCACGACAGTCGGGTTTAAGCAACGAAACGACACGAATAAAGGCATTTATGTGGAGAGCGAGGAAATATTGAGAGTCATAACAACATCAGGAAAATCCAGCTGCAAACGTCGGACGTATTTTCTAAAAACCATTCCATTGAAATTTAGCAGTATTCGGTACGGATGCATAAAGATCTTTATAAAAATTATTATTTTAGAGAGAAGTTAGTACTTGGCTGTTTTGCTCCTACGAAAACTTGTGTTTTAATTTTATATATATTTTGGGTAACATTTCACTAAGAATATATGCCTATATCCTTGCGTCGCATGAATGTAACATTTTAAAATACGAATTAGAGTAACCGGCTTAGTGGATTGACTGTTTTGCTCTTATGAAACTTTCGATTTCAGTTTTTTATATACGAGTATAACTAGAAGGCCCGGCCGCCGCGGTGTGAAGGTAGTGTTGCCGGCCTACCACACCGAAGGTCCATGGTTCGAGCCCTGGTACAGGTAACATCAAAAGTGATTTGAAAAAAGTTTTTCAAAACGGGGTCGCCCCTCGGCAGTGGTTTGGCAAACTCTCCGAGTGTATTTCTGCCATGACAGGCTTCTCAGCAAAAATTCGTCTCCTTTGTAGATGCCGTTCGGAGTCGGCAAAAAACTGTAGGTCCCACCAATTTGTAGGGAAAATTCAAATCGGCACACCACAAATTGGAAGAGAAGCTTGGCGCAAAAATCTCTTACGAGGTTTATGATGATATACCTGTTGTATATCGCGCCATAGAGAGAGAGAGAAGGCCCGGCAGACTGTGTCCTACCCAGATATTTACCTGTATGGATCTAGAAATATTGCCTATGTCTATCCTTATCACTATTACTATACTTGTTCCTATCCTTACCGCTACCCTATTCCTCTCACGCCCTTCTCCTTCATGTAAAAGATCTCTACATAGGTCTTACATAGCTCGTAGAAATAGTTGTGGAGTAATATTAATTTAGATTATATCAAAAGGCGTAAAAACTACTTTTCCGTTACCGACCTTTTTTCTCGGAGCCAAATTTCAACATTCTACCATGAATATGTGCAAATATATGTAGTAAGAAAAATCTCGTTTGTATGAGAGGTGCCACGCCCTCTTCTCTCTCACCCATGTTTTTTTCTTGATATTTTAGAGATTAACTTCATATAACTCTGTACCAGTTTTCAGTATTTTGCCACGAATATTTTCAAAGATACCCAGTACGAAAAATGTTATTTTGATGGGAGGTTCCAAGCCCACTTCGCCCTTCCTCCCCTTATTTTCTTGTGCTGTTAAAGATTGTTTTCTTTTAACTCCTTTCCAATTTTCAATATTCCACCATGAATACTTCCATCTGATGTGAATGGGAGGTGCCACGCCCACTTCTCCCGTTCTCCCTTTTTTCTTATTGTGTTATAGATTCGTCTCATTTAGCTCTATACCAATTTACAATATCCTACCATAAATACCTCCAGAGGTATGTAGTACGAAAAAATTCTTTTGTATGGGAGGTGCCCCGTCCGCTTCTCCCTTCCTCCCCTATTTTCTTGAGGTGTTAGCGATTGGTTTTTTTAACTCGTTACCGATTTTTAATATCCTACCATAAATACTTCCAGAGATATGCGGTACGGAAAATCTGGTTTGTATGGAAGGTGCCACGCCCTCATGATCCACTTGTCCAGATTGTGAATCTAAACCCTCCTCGAGCCCACTTGAGTATACAAAAAAAATTTCATCAATATCGTTCCAGAAGTTTAGAAGGAGTTTAGTGACAACGGACGGACTCGCAGAAGATTTATATATATAATGATATGGAAAGGAAACCCGTGTATGTCGTTTATGCTCTGCCGAGGATTACAAAAAATAACACCCTACTAAATCATTTATGCTTTTTTACATTACTCTCCTGTCCAATATGCTATCCACACATAACTTACACCAGTATAATGTCTAGCCTCTCTTTAATATAATCAGCTCAAAGGAACTCATTGAAGTTCATGTCAACCACATATATGTCCTTTTGAGTGCGACCAAACAGAAATATGCAAAATTGTGCATATTGACAGACGTATCGTAGCAACATAACTCAACATCCATCAGTGGGACTCAAGTTCACATCGACACTTTGTGAACTAATCAACCCACCCATAGGAACGCCCTCCATTCGTTCACTCTAATGATTGCACATTTACGCAGCACTGCGCACAACAAAGAAAACTAAATCAACAACAAATTTTCACGTAAAAAAAAGCACACAAAAATTCAAAAAAAAGGAGAAAAAAACAACAAAAACAAAAAAGAAATCAAGAAAGGAAAAAAAGCCGACTTAGAAATGTGCCATCGCAGCTTGCAGGTATGGCATGAATGTATAAAATTGCTGTTGGCAAACACATACGACCCCCGCCAGTTAGCGCGGTCTACAAAGCTGCATGTGTCAGTTCGCTCGTCGACGCTATTATTATTGCGTCGTCTGATGCTTGAATGACTTTGATGAGGCGCGACAACGTTGAATGTTGGCGTTGTATGACGACGGCTGTTGTTGCTGTTGTTGCTGTTGCATGGCTCAGTGCCGATAAGACATATAAGGCGGCGTAGGTTGGCAATTTTCCTTACTTCCATATGTACAGAGCTCAATTCTTTTTTTTAGTCATATTAGAAAGTAATCCGCAAGGAAACTCTTTTAACCATATCAACTAATATATGATGCACTTTTTTTACTTTAGCTCACAGTTCATAGTGAGTAACAAGATAGAAATTGCGGAGGTTCGGCTATTCCTTATAAGTTGTATGTAGGTTTTACTATTAGCGAAACGCGGAAGTCCAGCCCTTTCCAGATTCTGTCATGATAAGCCAGAATATATATAGAAGAACTAGTCGTCGGCGGAAGAATCTGGGTGGAACACGTCTTCCAATAAAAAACCAAGTGTGCTAGTCTTCTATGGTACCGAAGGTATCTCTATCTTGTCGGATCCAAATTCAAAAAATTTGTTTAAAAAATAATTAATTCCTATTTCGTAACAGTCACTGTTGAAAATGCTCAAAATCGTTTTCGAAAATATTCGGGTTAACATTGTCGTGAGTTTAGAGAAAGTACAACGCATTTCCACAATAGACGGTTCTACAACTCGTCAAATATTTTAAATAATGGCATTATTTAATGTCACCTTGGATCTTTCTAGATTTAGTTTGACAACTTGATTTTTTTTTGTTATTGTTTGATCACTATAAATAATTATTCGATTATTTTCAATAATTTTTGAGATTTTAATTACTTCATTACATACCAAATTGATTATTTTTAATTATATTTGATGCATAGTTATTTGATTATTTCATATTATGTTTCTTTTTTTAATTTTTATTTACTTGATTACAGTAATTAATTGGTTATTTTTAGTTCTACTTGATAGTTTTATTATTATTTTTAAGTTTTCAATTGCCTGATTACTATAATTCGTTAAGTATTTTATATTATTCATTTAATCTTTTTTAGTTTATAACTACTTGATTACTGTAACTAATGATTATTTCAATTATTTTTAAGTTTTTAATTATTGTTATTTAATTGGCTATAATAATGAATATTTTGATTCATTAAAATATTTATTTGATTATTTTCATTTATTCGATTATTTTCATTAATTTTTGAGTTTCCACCTACTTGATTACTTAACCGAAACATTTTTTTTAGTTATTCATTAATATATCTAATTGGTTATTTTTAATTATACTTGATGCATAGTTATTTGATTATTTCATATTATGTTTCTTTTTCTTATTTTTAATTACTTGATTACAGTAATTAATTGATTATTTTTGGTTCTACTTGATAGTTTTATTATTATTTTTAAGTTTTCAACTGCTTGATTACTATAATTCGTTAACTAATTTATATTATTCATTTAATATTTTTTAGTTTATAACTACTTGATTACCGTAACTAATTGATTATTCCAATTATTTTCAAATTTTTAATTATTTTTATTTAATTGACTATAATAATGAATATTTTGATATTTTGATTCATACATATATTTATTTGATTATTTTCATTAATTTTTGAGTTTCCACCAATTTGATTACTTAACCGAAACCTTTGTTTTAGTTACTCATTAATATACCTAATTTATTATTTTTAATTATTTTTGATGCGTAATTATTTGATTATATAGAACTAGTTGTCTTTTGAAATTTTTAATTACTGGTTAACTATTTTTGATTCTATGTGACGGTTTTATTAATGTTTTTGAGTTTTCAATTAACTGTTTTTGTTTAATAATTACTAGTGATTTTTGATTTTATTGTTCAATATACATAATTATTTAATTCTTTTTTTTATTTTTATCTACTTGAGTACTGTTTATTTTAATTATTTTTGAGCTCCCAACTTGATAAATGTTTTTTTAATTTTTTAAATATTTGTGATTAGACATTAATATATATAATTATTTATTTACTATAAAATATTTTTGAACTAACTATTAGTTACTTTAAATCATTCATTTTTTTTTAATAAAAATTAGTTCGCACAATTTAAGGCCGTAAACAACAAAAATTTGCTTTTAATTATTTTGAAATATTTTTCATATTTTGTTTGTTATTAATATGTAATTATTTATTTATTTTTTTTTTAACTTTCAATTACTTCTTCTGTATTTAATTCAATACTTTCAATTATTTTCTATATTTTTGATAATACGCATAATTATTTGATTATTTTTAAATAATTTCAGTTTTAATTACTCGATTACAATACTTAATTGGTAATTTTTAATTATTTCTTTATTAGTTTTAATTAAATTCAGGTTTTTAAGTTTTTTGATTACTAGAATTTATTTATTTACTTTGAATTATTTTTGATATTATTACTTCACACACGCAATTATATGATTGTCTTGGATAATTTTTGTTTTCTATATTACTTGAAAATGTAATTACTTATTTTAAATAATTATTATTTTATTAATTTCGATTTGTTTAGTAACATAAATTAAGAGAATTCAACACTGAAAATGGTACAACGCCGAAATCGGTAAAACTATTCAAAAGTAAACTAATTACTTTTTTAATTACCTTATTATTTAATTATCTAATTTCTTTTACTAGTCAATTAATTTTTTTTTGTAAACACTTTGCTTTTTTGATACTATTGCTTTACACACTCAATTATTTGATTATCTTAAATAAGTTTTGTTTTCTAAATTACTTGAAAATATAATTACTTATTTTTAATAATTACTGTTTTATTCATTTCGATTTTTTTAGTAATATAAACTAAGTAAATGGAACACTGAAGACGATGCAACGAAAATATCGGGAAAACTAATCAAAAGTAAACTAATTACTTTTTTAATTTTTTTTAATTTTTAATTAACTGATTACTTTTAATAGTTAATAAATAAATTTTTTGTAAACACTTTAATCAACTGTTTAGTGGAAAAAAGCAAGTTTATCTTTTTCATAGATTAATTAATAATTACTGGATTAGATAAAAAACTAATTAATCATTAAAATTAAAAGCCGGAAAAAGTGAATGATTATGCACGCCAAATCCTCGCTGTTTTCCAAAAATATTTCCAACAGGCCTTGTGGCGCCATCAAATACATTTACTTAACTTATATCCAAACTTGGAATCATACACAGATTTGTCAAAGGCATTAACATATACATGGAACATGCTTATACACTCCTTATCTACTTAAGTACACGTGCAGTTATTCAATTATTTCGTTTGGCATTTTTTCTGTTTCACTTTACCAATTTAATTATGTCAAAGTGAAAGGTCAACAGCAACGGCTGTCGTAATGTTTCTCGGTACTGAAGTCAATTGCTGACACAACACTGCCTTCCGTACATGTTTTACACTTGTTCGTGTATACCTCATTGCATATTTATAGGCGCAATTTAAAGTGTTATAACCATTTGTAACATTTATTTTTATACCCAGTTGTGTGGTTGACTATGATGGCATGAGTTGATTGATATTGAAAATATGCGTAGCCGCTATAAGCCCACTTTTCAATAGAGAAAATTTTGACTCATCATATAAGCTGCTTAAATTTGATAAATTAATTTTTGACTTGAATTTTTAAAATTTTTGGAAAATGGGCGTGGCATTGCCTACTAAAAAAGCAGAAATTTTTACGCTCTTCCAAGCCAAAAATTAAAAACTTGTGTACATTATTATTTCCGATTTTAGAAGCAGAGTTTTTTTTTTGCTTTTATATACTGTCTGGCTGATAAGTGGGAAAATCGTTTGACGACCACGCCCATTTCTATGCAAAGGTTTGTTAAAGAAGTCGTCCCAAAATAAATTCGAAATATTTCACAGATATATTACATAGTTCAAGCATTGGCTCCCTAGGGCAAACTATTCATATTGCAAAAAACCGTATAAGCCAACGCCAATTTACGCAGACACAAACAACGAATTCTGACTGGGTACTAATCACTGTAGTATAACGGGCTCATTATGTAAAACGCAACTACTTTTCATTTAAATTCTTGTTATATAAAATGGTCACTCACTTCAGTGACTGACAGTTAATGAGAGTGTAGGTGAATGTGAGTGACTGCGACGCAAAATGTCACTGTGATTTACATAATCAGCGCCTTAGTCATCAGCTAGGTTAAGTTTAGCTAGTCGCTTCGTAAACACCTCAAATAGACCACCACACATACTAATATTGAAGAAAAACTCATTAAGTAGTGGCTTATTCGAGTCAATGCAATAGTTTTTAGAACTTTTGTCTGTTTGTCTGTATGTTCGTACGCGCATCATTCAAAACCCGCTTTATAGAATTAAATGAAATTTCTTCGATGCATAGTTGGCTGTTCAATTTGGAGTTTGGAATGCATTTTTATTCCCGATGTACACAGTGGTGGCAATAAAAGATGGCTGTCTGTTCTAACCATTTAGTTTTCGAAATTAAAAAAATATAAAAAATAAATCAAAATAACACAAAGAGCTAACCAGTCAGCACTAACGTGCTTAGAATAATGCGATGGGGTATAGCAACACCGCACCACCAAACTGCTATTTAACTTTTAAATTTAGTAGGTAGCACGTGTTGCTTGAATCTAATAGCTGATAAGCAGTTTTAGTAGAATTTTGCCTGTCATCACTTTCCTCTTTTGGCAGCGAAATTTCATTTTTTTTTTTGCATTTGCTTAGTTATTCTGTTTGCTGTAATTTACTAGGCAAACATCATGTAATTATATTTTTTTTTATTTCTTTTTCAATTTTTTTTTTTTTATTTTTATTTTTTTTTTAATTCATTAAAGAGATCAAAGGCTACATTAACACTTTTTCGGGCTTGGCATTTCAAAATGTTATCAAAGACACTTTCAAACGGGTTAGCTACAACGTTCTAATTAGACTTTTCAAACTTTGTTTTACAAGCTTTTCAACGCAAAGGTCGCATTTAAGGTAATTGTTTGTGTTGTTTTTGTTAATGAAATTCATTCATTTGTATTGAATGCGCTTAGCCAATTTAACTAAAAGGTTGGAAATTAATTTACAAAAACATTAAAACAAGCAAAACGAGTAACGTTTGAAATACATCAAAGCTGCTAAATAATTTCCTGACTTGAATGGGTTTGGGAAATATCCTACCAGCATCGCTGTCCACCTCAAACCATTCAAAGAAAAAAGGAACTTTTGCACAATTTATCACGTAGTCTTGCTTAGAATTTACATAAATAATGAAAGCCAAGTTCGTATGAAGTTAGACGCCGAAATTAGCGCCAAAGTATGTAATTAGAGAATTGAAAACTTTAGGAGAATTTATTATATTTTGAGTGTGTTAACCTTTTGCGTCCACGCTTGAGTTGATTTTGTAATGTTGTTGCTGTTATTGTTGTTGTTTATTAAAGAAAAAACCAATTCGTTTGAGCACGTGGAACAGGCGTTAAAGCAAGGCAAAAGTTTGGTACTATGAATTGAAATGAGTCATCAAGGTGCACGTCACTACCTCTCGCTCAAAGGATGTTGGGCTCATAATGGATTTCGAATAGTCCCAGACTACATCAAGAAATAGTTTAAACGTCTCTTTCTAGAGTCTCAAGAGGTGAACGAAAAATCAGCTAAATACCAGACAGATATCTGTGGAATTTAGAAACGCAGCATCTATATCAAGGAGTATCACAAGTTGGTGAGGTGGTGAAGTTATAAAGAAAGTATGTGTTCCCAATGTGTTTATAATGAGTTATGTTCCTCTTCCGCATATGGCTAACGAAATGTGAGAATATGCTTGGTGTAAAAAGGGTGGTGCCACGCCCATTTTCAAAATTTATATGTTTTTTGCATTTTTTATTACAAGGGAACTTTGGAAGTGAATTTAATTTGTACACAATAATTTGCCGCCAAGAGATTGTCAATGATAATTTTAAAAATCTTTTATTTAAAAGTGGGCGTGGTAATATGCCGATTTGGTCTCAATATTTGGCGAATATTGTTATACCTTCAACAGGGTTTGACTTGCCTTATTATTATTATAACATTAAACGAGCTATTCGAATACATTATCGTGGAAACGGCTCAAATATTTGGATAAAATGTCATGATAAGATTTTCCACCTAGGTGTTGCCACACTGGATGATTTTATGGGGTTACTACCTGGCAGATTTTTTTTGTAATAAAATGGGAAATGCTAATATGGGTTTCATAAGAAAGGTATTTTACGTCGTATTTTAACAAAAATCTTTCTAGGTAGGGTTGCCACCTAAGATGACCATCTAATCACATTATATTTTTTTGGCATAAGATTATCTCGAAAACATTTCAACCCATTCGAATAACCTTTTGAATATATTTAAAATGCTACATCTAAAGATCCGGTACATAAAAGTTGAAAGTTGGAAGTTTTGACAGGGTTGCCACATACTTGAAACTTTTCAAAATTCAGTGAGTCATGGCAATGGGTATCAAACGAAAGGTATGTGCGTCGTATTTCAACCAAATTATTTTTGGTGGTATTTCCCTCTAGGGTTGCCACATAATCCCATTATATTTATTTTTTGGCATATGATGTTCTGGAAAACGACTTAACCCAGTTGGATGAACATTTGAATATATTTAAAATGCTACATTGAAAGCTCCAGTGCATAAGAGTTGCCACTTGAAAGTTTTTACAGGGTTGCCACCTATTTTAAAATTTTCAAAATTCAGTGAGATATGCCAATATGGGTATGAAATGAAAGGTATGTCACGTCGTACTTCAACAAAAGTATTTTTGGTAGCATTGCCCGCTAGGGTTGCCACCTACTCCCATTTATATTTATTTTTTGGCACATGATGTTCTTGAAAACGACTTAACCAATTTGGATGAACATTCAAAGCTCCAGTACATAAGAGTTGCCACTTGGAAGTTTTACAGGGTTGCCACCTATTTTAAAATTTTAAAAATTCGGTGAGACATGCCAATATGGATATGAAACGAAAGGTATGTTACGTCGTGTTTCAACAAAAATATTTCTAGGTAGGGTTGCCATCTAGGGTTACTACCTACTCCTGTTATATTTATATTTTGCATATCAGCTACCATCTTAAAAATGTCTTGACATATTTTTTTTTAATTTTGTAGATATGTTATCTTCTTTAATATACGCCCTCTTGCATAAGAGTTGCTTCTTAGAAGGTTTTAGCCAAGTTGCCACCTATCTGAAAATAAACAAATCAAATTCGATAAGCCAAATTTCGCACATCTTAAATAGCGATGGCAGATGAGTGCCAAAGAAGGAAAATAAATTTCAGATACCCTGTTATCTAACTATGCCCAGCTCAATATTAACACTTTTATTAATGAAACCCTGGCTCAGTGCTGAGTTTCTTATCAAATATGTGGTACATAGCTCGATGGACTTACAAACAAACATCTATACATGTATGTGTGGCTACACAATAAAAGAACTAGAAGACAATATACAAAAGTTGATACCATTTCGGTTCCAACTTCTAATTTGGCGTTACGCACAAGAGCCATGAAAATAAGGCAGTAAGCATTACAAATGCACAAATAGTTTTTAAGTACCCCTGGGACATGACAACTCAGATACGGTCAAATCGCAAAACCAACAATAACAACAACAAGAGTGGATTGAAACATATGGAGTTATACATAAAGGAACAAAGGGAGATATTTTTCGAGCGATTGCTATCGCTTTAAGTGGCCTAACTCAAGATTTGTGCATTGCATTGTAGTCTAAACATTTACAAAGAAACATATATACATACAAATATATGTGCTTGGATACTATGAACCTCGTAAATGTTAATCCGCAAATACAAGTTGCACATAAGCAATTAGCAACAACAGCAAAAACTACTTTAAAACGAAACCTAATACAGTGATGATAGCCCTAGAGGAGGTGGCGCTGCTTTGTTGTCTCTACCACATTTGTATTTATGCAGATCTAATTAGAAATGTGTTCCCATACTCCACAGCACTAATTGCATATTATTTATGATTTACTCTGGCATAAGAGACATTACTTAAATCAGAAACTATATAATATTTATACAGGGTAACCCAAAAGAGTTTCAGTTGAGTGCCACTTGAGGTGATGGAACTGGCTGTAGTTGTTCAAGTTTAAACTCACCTCATAATTTCCAAAGGGAAATACCAAGGGCTTTCAAGTCATCCGCATTCTACTTTTCCCAGGGATCATAAATCTCTCGCAGAACTTTTCTCTCGAATACTCCAAGGACCATTAAAAACTCGTTCGGTATTTTCCATGACCCATGAATCCATGATCCACGAAATAAAAACTAGTGATTTGTGGATTTATTTCTAGGCTGACGTCTTTTTTTTCGCAGTTAAAAATGGTTGCCACCATCCTAATTATTGGTCGCAAGATAGCTGAATAGTAAGTAGAACGGTCTCAACTTTCTTAGCTAGTAGCGGTAGTAAGGATAGTCGTCCATACGCTCGTTATTGTTTCGAAACTCTCCCCTTCTTTGCAGGAATAAACATGGTTGTAGCACCTTCAAGTACTAGCCCGCCTGCGACATAAACGCCTTACGAGAGACCCACCTTACCGGAGGGGTATATTTCAAGCCCACTACTTTACTGGGGTAGTCAATGAGACACTCTTGTCAGATCACCAGGTTAAGTAGCCTGTTGTCATACTTTAGGAACGATACAGGTGGGCAGATAACGAAGACTTGTGCTAATTCCCTCACAATCAAGGCATTTGTCCCGCCTAACCTGAACCTTCGTTACCAAAAATGGTTCGCAAAGTTCCACGACATCCTTCCGGTCAAAGATGTACTTACGCGAGGGACTGAATCTACTGCACAAGCTGATTATGGCTTGTCTCAATCTTGTGCAAATGGAAATGTCGCATTTGATCTCTCTCCAGAAATGCAGCTTCTGGTTGGCACCAAATTCCCGTGTTTGACCAGCAGGCATGAAGCAAATTCGACCGCGCAGCCTCTTCTTACAACAAGTTCTTTTCGGTCTTACGACTTCCGTTAGAAGAGCTTGTTGGCAATGCTAGGTAAGGAACGTGCCGATTGCGTAGGCCGAAAAATCGCTAAACAACAACAAAAATCAAGACGAGCCCCAATTTGTTGTTTTTCGGAACTCTGGTTCCGGTTATTGTGCATTAGATGAAATGGGAAGGCCAGCCAAATAGCCTTTGCCTGAGCGGTCCACGACGTTCGACTTTTCGGGATGATGAAGTCGACAGGGCGATCGACTGAGAGGAGTGTGAGTAGGTAAATGAATGGAAAAAGCCAGCATCCGTCGCCAGATAACGGGGCTTATGAGGTATGCGCTGACGATGAAAATGCTTAAGGAGTCTCTCTCCCTCAAGCTCGTCCGAGGTGCTTTCTCGGAGCTGTAATACTGCCATCCATTTTAACGCGAAGCGCGGTGAGGGCACATAGGATTCTCTTTCGGCATTTTGATATCCGGCTCATATTCTCCCACGCAAAGAGAAGTAATCCTTGATTAATTAAAGTATTTTCAGGACGTCGGTTAACATGCTATAATTCTTGTTCCTGCAGCAATTTGCCACATCAGTCATCCGATCGTATTTCTGTCCGAACTTTCGTGCACTGTTCCTATCAGCCATGATCTCAAGTATCGCTGGGCCTCTCTCTACACTAGTTTGGGGTCTCTACTTCCTTAATTTGCAGCCAAATTCACATATAAACCTTGCGCTGACCGGACTAGGTATGTACTCGTATGCCACCTTGTATTTAATTACAATAAGCAATAAATCGATTTGGTGATAGTGAGCACAGGATCACAGCTGCGCTATTGAGCAGCCGACATTGCACATTGTAAATGGTTGGAGAGGAAAGAGGAAGGAAGTAAAACAGATTAATATATGTTTGCTGCATCCTAGTTTGTAACTCGTTGCAACAACAACAAACAACAAGTAATAAAGTCCCTGTAAGTACAAGTCGATAAGTTATCTATAGAGCTAAATATTATCCAGCTTCAAAGTTTTTAAATTTATAATCATGGCAAAAGCAATCAACAGTTTAGCAATCTGTAAAGACAGACTTATGAGCTTTTATAATGGACATATGCTGTTGTTCAGCCGGTGCTACATTGTTGTTTAGCTGGGTATTTTATTAGAACAACAACAGGAACTAAGGATGTGAATGGAGATGTCTCGTGCCATGAGAAGTTTATATTAAGCTTATTTTTGATGCGTAAACATCTTTGGGCTCGGTAGGGGCTGCCCAACAAGATTACGCGTCGCTGCCTGTAACCGTGCCGCTGCTTGTAATTTTGCCTGTGTCCTGTTGATGCAAGGTTAACCTCTGCCTGCCTCTGCCTCTGTCTTGTTGCTGACGTTTGCTCTTATGTAAGTGAAATTTGGCTTAGCATGGTATGTATGTGACGCTCTACTTGTGTGGGTTTATGTGTATGCAAGTGTTTTGCTATTATTATTCGGTAATCGTGCCTAAACACAATCAATGCTATCAATCGAAAAAAGGCGAAGGGACTGCGTTTGTCATAAATATACACAGTGTTTACAAAAACAAAATAAGTGATTATTTATGTTAAATTTATTTCAGCTCAGAATACCCAAGACGGGACTCAATTAAAATAAAATAAGATAAACTAAAATAAAACAAAATTAAATTAAATAAAGCAAAATAAAGTAAAATAAAAAAAAAAATAAAATAAACTAAAATAAAATAAAACAAAATAAAACAAAATTAAATTAAATAAAGCAAAATAAAATAAAGTAAAATAAAAAAAAAATAAAATAAAATAAAATAACATAAAATAAAACAAAACCAAACAAAACAAAATAAAATAAAGAAAAACAAACTAAAATAAAGAAAAACAAAATAAAATCAAATAGAATATAATATAATAGAATAAAATAAAATAAAATAAAATAAAATAAAACGAAATAAAATAAAATAAAATAAAATAAAATAAAATAAAACGAAATAAAATAAAATAAAATAAAATAAAATATAATAAAATAAAATAAACTAAAACAAAATAAAATAAAATATAATAAAATAAAATAAAATATCATGAAAGAAAATATAATCAAAAAAATTAAAATAAAATCAATAAAACCCAAATAATGTAAAATAAAGTAAAGTAAAATAAAATAAAATAAAATGAAGAATACAATAAAGTAAAATAAAATAAATTAAAATAAAATAAAGTAAAACAAAATAAAATAAAATAAAATAAATTAAAATAAAATAAAGTAATACAAGATAAAATAAAGTAAAATAAAATAAAAAAACATAAAATAAAATAAGATACAAAAAAATAAAATGAAAAAAAAAAATAAAAAAAATAAAATAAAATTGAATTAAATAAAACAAAACAATTGAGTGTGTTTATTTAACTAACTTCTTGTTTTGCCGGCTCAAGGTCAATTTGTTTGAAAAAATAAAACGCAGGTGTTTTTTCTTTAACCAATATATTTCGGTTACTCATCGGTAACCGTCTTCAGGGTAAAACCACAAACAAAAACATAAATAAACAAAAATTAACAAAATTTCAAACATATGAAACATTTATTATTTAACATACATTTATATTCACGTCTGCCCTGTGTGATGCGGAGTTTGATACTGCCTAAGTACCTACTTACCAACTAATAGGCAGTATCAAACAAATTTAATTAAAAAAATAAAATATCAATTGGTTTCGTAAATATGATGTTTAAAGCAGCGAGCCGTGGACAGAAACAAAAACAATATCAAAATGTTATTATTTGTTAAATATTTCTTTTTTATTTTATTGCGACCGGATGTTTCTCAAATATTTTCTTCACTTTCTGCTACCTAAATTGTTGGAGAATAGCAAATAGCCAAATACCAGGATTCCGAGAAGGTAAAATCAAATCCCGAAAAAAAACGATGACAGTAAACTATGACACACCCTAATGCGCATACAAATATTAACTGCATTTTTATTGCATTCAAACAATTTATATTGGCGCCAGTAATGGCTTACTAGTTTGTTTTCATCTTCTTTTGGAAGCGCCAGCAACTCGCTATGCGCCATATAACTTTATTTAGATGCTGGAAATTATTTTTGGTTTCGAATCTTCCCTCTTTTTGATTTAATTTTATAAGAACCATGTGGCATGCCACAACATCACATTGACCCGCAAAGGTCAAACATATTTGCTTACAGTTACTAATACGATTTTTATTTGCTTGATAGATATGAGTTTCGCTGTTGTTGTTGTTATCGCTTTATTGTTATTGCTGTTTGTTCACGTTGTGTTATTGCTATTATTTTTATCAAAAAAAAAAAATATTTTCAAAACTATGCGCCGGATGAGTTGAACCAAAGCACAAGTCGCTGGCTGACATGAAGAAGAAGAATAAACTTCGACAGTAAAGGCTTTTAGCCAATATCGGGCAAATACCAAGTAGACAGACTGTCGCCATAGCGAGGTTTACGGTTGGCGGCGACCAAGCAAAACGGATGCGCTCATCAACTCGTTCTTGGTTAGAAGCCAAAGAATTGAGTCGGTGCAGTGCAGGCGAAACATTGGCGACAGCAACTAAGAGAATATATTGCGCAGAGCAAGCCAGCACCAGCAACAAAATGTATTTGTTATGCGCACTGTTGTTGTGGAATTTTGCTGCAGCACAAAATTGCTGCGAAAATGAACATTTACTACACCATCCACATTCATGATGTTGGTTATTTGGACAAAG
Organism: Merzomyia westermanni; assembly: GCA_949987695.1. NCBI lineage: Eukaryota > Metazoa > Arthropoda > Insecta > Diptera > Tephritidae > Merzomyia > Merzomyia westermanni. The sequence continues at coordinate 7,621,078 of OX465288.1, forward strand.
AAGAAGAAATTCAAATTGCTTTTACGTGCTCTGCTTTGTGTTTTATAGATGATGTCGGGAACAAATGCCGTTGGCAAACCTTGTTGCTACTGCTGCCGTTGCTGTCTTAGATCTTTTCTGTTGTAATCACAAAAACAATAACAAAATGCAATAACTGACACTGATGTTTTACATCCAATGATGTCATCTGCCAACGACCGTTGGAAACATATAGGTACATCTGTATATAAATTACAGTGGGTTGGATTTTTTTTCTGCTTAACAGGGAGTTAGAATTTGTACTTAAAAAAATACACATAAAAGAAATAAAAAATATTAAAAAAATAAATAAATATATAAATATATAAAAAAAAAAATTATTTTTTTAAATTTAAAAATAAAAAGAACTAAACACCTTAAAAAATATATAAAATAAAATGTATAAAAATAAAAAAATTTTTTAATATTTAAAAAAGTTTAAAAAATAAAAAGTAAAAAATACTAAAAGAATTAGTAAATAAAAGAAATAAAAATAAAAAAGAAAAAAACAAACGCAAATTAAAGAAAATTTAAAAATATATAAAAAAAATTTAAATAAAAAGATATAAAGAAAAAATTAAAATATATTCAAAAAATAATAAAAATTAAAAAAATACATATAAACCAATTTAGGAAAATAAGTAAAAAAAAATAACCATAAAAATTTTTTTAAATATATAAATAAATTAAAAAATAAAAATAAAAAGAAATGAAAAAAATTAAAAATATAAAAAAATAACAACAAGAAAATAAAGAAAAAAAATAAAAAAAAATTAAGAAAAATCAAAGAAAATAAAAAAAAGGAATTTTAAATCTATAAAAGAAATTAAAAAAAAAATGTATGCACACAAAAATTAAAAAGAAATAAATGAAAAATATAAAATAAATAAATAAAAGAAATATGAAAAAAAAAATATGAAAAAATTAATAAAAATTAAGGAAAAATATTTAATATATACATGCAAAAATTTCAAAAAATAAAAACAATTAAAAATTATAAAAAATATTAATAAATAACAGAAATTATAAAATAAAATTATATATATATATATAAAAATTAAATAAAAATTGAAGAAACTAAATTTAAAAAAATTAAAAGAAACCAAAACAAATTAAAAAATATACAAAAAAAAATTTAAATTAATAAAAAAAAATTTTAAAATTATAAAACGAAACAAAAAAGAAATAAAAAAATTTAAAATGTAATGTAAAAAATTTAAATATGTAAAAGAAATTAATAAAAAAAAATATATATATATATAAAAGAATTAAGAAAATAAAGAAAAAAGTGAAAAATATAAAAAGACAGTATTCATGGAACGAGCTCAAGGCCAAGAATAATAATTTTTCACATTTTAATTTTTATGAAAATTATTATTGTTTTTAATTTTTTATAATAATTTTTTAATTAATTGAATAGAGTAGGAAAAATTTTTGGAGACAACTTGATATGAGTAAATAGAAAAAACAAAATAAGTAAAATCTGTATAAAAAAAATTTAAAAAAAAATTTAAAAAACTAAAAAGAAAAAAAAAATATGAAAGAAAATAAAAATCTTGTTCTTGGTTTTAATTATTTCACATCTTCTATTTATAACATAACATTCATATTAAAATTGTAGAAATAGTTATTTTACAAAAAAAAAACACGATCGTGATATCGAAAAAGTAGTATAAAAAATAATAAAAACCTAACACACTCTTATATGTGTATGTATAGAAAGAAATCTTGAAATTTGCTGCAAGCAACTAAATGCTAAACGAAATAAAATTTGGCAATGCAAATGGAAACACGAAAAGTTCAATGACCTTAACCTTTGAGCTTTACTACTCTTTCCACACTTTTTTTTCCTCCTTCTTGCAGATTCTAATTTAAAATTTATGCGCACAACGGGTTTTAACGCGTGCAAACAACTAAGCAACAACAACAATCACACCTAAATATGAAATTGAACTGAAATCGAAATGAAATTTTATTGCGTGTACTATGTTTGTAAAAGTATTTGCAGAGCAATGAGCAGCACTGATGAAATGAATAATAAAACTTTAAACAGAGAACTTCAAGACGTAGAAACTGTTAAAAGCACACCAGGAAGAGAAATTGCAAATACTCCAACATTCTTATCAACTAACGTTCTTTTGTAGTATCATTTTTTTGTTTCCTCTTTGTTTTATCTATACGTTCCTCAGATTGTCTGCTTTGTTTACAGTAGAGTAATGAAATTCCATTAGAGTCCTTCAAGCTGTCAGCTGAGATAACTGCAACTATTAGAAGAAATGAAATGGCGATGAAAATGGCGTTCTGTGTGTGCGAGCATGATGCCGATGAGTTTAGGTGTAGTTGTTTGTGTGTGTGTGTGTTGTTGTAAATGTGCACAGGTGTCGCTGATGACTGGAGGCTCGGGTAAGTTGCAACAATGAAGTGCAGCAGCATCAGCAACGTGTCACAGCTGTGTCAGACAAGCAACAAATAGTTCGTTGCAAAGTAGTTAGGGTAAGTAAGGAAGTTAAAGTTCGGGTGCAACCGAAAAATTATAAATATGACCCTAACAACAAAGTTGGTGTTATTTTTTCTTCATATGAGCTACACCTATATAAAATCAGTATTATATTTGTTCTGATAATTTTTTTTTTTAATTTTGTTTAGAAAATTGGGTGTGGTGCTCGATCGATTTTGACCAATTTTTTACGGTACATTCCCTGTTATATAGGTAATGTGTATCAAATTTCGTTATGATAGCTTAAATGGTTTTTTATTTATGATAAATAATATTTAAAAATGTACTTACTCAAAAGTAGGCGGTGCCACGCCCATTTTACAGAAACTTTCTGTGCCGCAATTCTAGTCTACACACAAATTTGTTCATCATACTTGTTTTTTGTATTTTATATTGACTTATCTTTGTATTTTTCAAAATACTCGATTTATAAAAAGCAGGCGCGTTCTATCAATCTAATGTTTAAAAAGATTTGTAGAGGATTCTTACACATCCGTGTACAGAGATCAATATTTAGCTTCTTTGAGAGTTTATTGAACGCTGTTGGAGTGCGAAAGAATTTATTTGAAATAGTTGATAGTGCACAAATGAAAAAGTAGGGTGAAACGAGCAGAGCTTAGCAACCCAACGATCCAACAAAAAGATCTCATACGAACGCAAGCTAATGTTGTTGTTCTTGTTATTGTTGTGGCACTACTTCGAACTGCTTTGTAGGCACGTCCACTCATGGATCCTGATTAAACTCACACTGAATTAACAGTCCTTGGTCGGGTAAAACTCGTGTGGTTCGGGTAGCTTTATCCGACTGTCGTTGTTATCTTACCGCAAACAGATTTACAATTACTTAGTGAACCACAACTCAGCTTGATGAGTTGAGTTATCCAACCAATATCAATTGAGACAATTACTCCAGTTGAACTTTGTTGTTGTAGTTTGTAATGACAAAAACACTCCACGTAGGTTTTGGGCATTTTAGTCGCCTCTTACGAAAGGTATGCCTACCTTGAGCACATTCTAAGCCCCTATCGATTTGAAGTATGAGTGGAGCTTCTAATCGTGGTAAATGGATTTAAATTTTCTCTGAGATGTTCAGGTTCTATATCAAATTGTATTGCTTTCAGGTCCGGATTATTTGCCACTTATGTTCGGGGTTTTCTTTTCAGATAAGGCCTCGACCCCAGATCCATTTTTTTACTATCATTTCCTATTCTGCTCTTTCTTTTTATTTTCTTGCTTATAATTTTTTCCTTTTCTTTTTAATTTTCCCTTTTCCTTTTAATTTCTTTTTCCTTTTTCTTTATCTATCTTTTTTTTCTTTCTCTTTTCCCTTCTCTTTTTCTTTTTATTTTCTTTCCTCCTTTCTTTTGTCTTTCCATTTACTTTTCCCTTTAGCTTTATTTATCATTTTAATTTTTTCCTTTTCTTTTTCGTTTCTTTTTTCCCCTTTTCCCCTTTTCCTTTTATTTCGCGTTAAATGTTCTATTTACTTTCCGATTTCTTTTTCTTTTTTGTATCTCTTTCTTTCCCCTTTGTTTATTTTCCTTCCATGTTTTTTCCCTTCTATTCTTTTTATAGCCATTTTCCCCCTTTTTCTCTTTTTCCCCTTTTCCATTGTTGGTCCCCTTTATTTTATTTCCTTTTTCTTTTCCATTTCCTTTTAATTTCTTTACTTTTTGTTTTCCTTTTCTTCTTACTTTTTTTTCTTTTTCCTTATCTTAATCCCTTTTCTTTTTTTCTCCTTTTTCTTTCCTTTTTTTATTCACTTTTCCCTTTACCTTTATTTATCATTTGATTTTTTTTCTTTATCGTTTTCTTCTTTTCCGTTTTCTTTTATTTTCCTTTTCTTTTCTTTTACTTTTTTGTTTCTTTTTCTTTCTCTGTTGTTTTTCTTTCCTTCCATGTGTTTCTTTTCCCTTCTGTCCTTTTCTTTTCGATTTTTTTTTCGTTTTCTCCTCTTTCTTCTTTTCCTTTTTCTTTTTTTCGTTTTATTTCTATGTTGTTTTCTTTTCTTTCTTTTCCTTCCCAGTAATACCGTTCCTTTTTCTTTACCTTTCTGCTATTTTTTCCATTCTTTTTTTTTCATTGTTTATTTTTTTCCCCCCCCTTTCATTTTGTCTTGTTCCATTGTTTGTTTATTTCCTTAACTTTTCCTACGTTTTCTTGTTTTCATTTTATTTCCTTATTTTTCCTCTCTTTTCCTTTCCATTTCTTTTCTTTCCTTTATATAGCTTTCTTTTCCTCGATTGAGTAGGTATTTCCTCATGTTATTAGACTCCAAGCTAGAGTCTTTTATTGGTCATTTCATAAGACCAAAAATAACCATATTAAGCCTGAGTACTGACCAGTTTGTAAAGGCACATGTTAGTACTTTGAACTTAAGTTAAATTTTTCAAATAATACCTTTGTCAAGGACTTACTGAGTTCGTTTCCAATTAATGTTAAAACGAGTATATTAATAATATTTAATAAAAATTAAGTTCTTCAAATTTACAGTTCATATTGAAAATTACAAATCAGGTTTTTTAATTTATTTATTATTTCTGCACACCGCACGCTACCGATTCGATTCGCTTCTCGTCGTCAACTACCGGCTCGTTAAGTTATCTTCTCTCTCGTACCCAGGGTTGCATGTTTTAGCTACTTGACACCTTTTTTCAAAATTTTTTAAAGGCTTCTTCTGACGTACTCAACATGCGAACTCTCTTTCGATGGCACCTTAACCAAAGAACAAGGTGTAGATTGGTACCTCGAATTTCCAGTCCCGCCGTCAAAAAAAAAGGCCTTCTGGATCACTAAACGCTTCCGACAATTAATTCTTCGGCGGACACTCATAACTTTGTTTGTTTAATTGTCACACCTCGAGCCCGGCATCTAATCTTGAATCATTCGCCGCAAGCTCTTATGCCACTCACAGTAGCTAGTTAGCCAGTCGACATGATATATTGGTAATTGCAGACTTTCGTTAAATTGTCATTTAAAATTCCTTTCAGCACATTCAGCCTCTTCACAACAGTGCACCAACGGCGTGCAACGCATTCCCCACAGGCATTACTTCACTGTGTGCTGCCTGCCTGTAATGGACAAATGCCCTCTGAAAACAGGTGATGCCAATGCTGTCATGAGATTGGCGTTGATGTAGTACATTCGCATATGTTGCACGCTCTCACTATTATTGTTGTTGTACGCTATTTTTGTTGCTTCTGTTGATTCGGCCGTAGTAGCACTCCTACTGAGGCATTCTACCACAACATGCATTCGTGCATGACACATCTTTTCAGGCATGCAGACGTGCGAGCAAACATCCTCGCAAGCATATACCCGGTAGCACAGTTAGGTAGACTTTATCAGATCGTAGCAACATAAAGGAATCGAGTTACATATAAAATTCCATATCTCAAAGGATGAATAGATATTTGAATAAAATTGGTATAACTATAGACCGATTTTATAATAGCAATCTGATGACAACCACGCCACTTTTTTCGACATCGAAAATTTCGAAAAAGAAATAAAACCAGCTAATTCATTTACTGATATCATTTAAATGGTAAATTTGGTAGCTATATTGATTTCTTATTAATACCAATGATTTTTCGAATATATTCGTAATTCGAAAGTTAGCCACGCTTCTGTGGTGGATATCGAATGATTCAAAGAACATATAAAATTAGCTAACACATTGACTGATGTATTTTAAATGGTAGATTTTTTAGCTGTATTGACTTAATGTTAATATTAATGATTTTTGTAAAATTTTCAGAAAATTTTCGAAAATCGGAAGTGGATGCGTGCATTTTCAGTACAGAAAATTTCGAAAAACTGTACAAAAAAAAAAAAGAAAAATTCTCTGACTGATGAAGTTTATGTGGTTGATTTGGTAGTTATATTGACTTGGTATTAATATTCATGATTTTTGAGATATTTTCGAAAATCGAAAGATAGCCACGCCCCTATTATTGATGTCAAAAGTTTTGAAGAACATATAAAATAGGAATATTCAATGATCGAAGCAGCTTTAACGTTTAACTTGTTAACTATATTGACATGTTACTTATGTAAATGATTTTTGGAGTTTTGGAACATCGAAAGATAGCCTTTAAATTAATTTATGGAAAATTTTCGAAAAGGGAACGATAATCACGCCCCTATTTTTGATATTTAAAATCTAAAAGAACAAATAAAATTAGCTTCATTGACTGATGGATATCATATGGTGGTTTTGGTAGCTATATTGGCTTGGTGCTAATATGAATGGTTTTTAAAAAAATTTCGAAAATCGAAAGCTAGGCAAGCCCGTGTTATTGATATCGAAAATTTCGAAAAGCATATAAAATAGGAATGGTAAAACCTGGTAACTATATGGACTTGTTACTTCTACTAATGCATTTTGGAAAGTTTTCGAACGTCGAATGATAACTACGCCCTATTTTCGACATCGAAAATTTCGAAGAATATATAAAATGAGATAATTCATGGACAAGTGCAAATTAAATGGTAAAATTTGGTAGCTGACTTCACCATTTTTTTTATGATTTTTTCAAAATGATTGAAAAGGGCGTGGCACCGCCCACAAATGGGTGGAAAATTTTGATTTATTTTGACTGCTACGTTACAGGGGACTATCCTCCAATTAACCTACGTCTCTGCAACAAAACATGACACATGAAGCATAAGCGCCGAAAATAAAGAGTTCGCTTTTGTGATTGTAGGGTATAGATGTACGCACATACTAAGTGGTTTTGGCTATTCAGTTTGCTCTAAGACGACTTGACAAACATGGCGACGTACTCACAAATCACACTAAGTGGGCGTAACGACAATGCAGCAAAGTACTTGAGGAGCATGGCCAAAGTAGAGATGGACAAATAAGTGCAATCAATGAAGACTAGAATACTTATATGCAAACAGCATGCATACATAAATGTCAGCGTAAGGATATATTTGCGTTTTCGGTGTACAACAAACTGACACACCCACACACCTACAATGTTGTGCATACAGTTCAAGCATATTTACCTTACAATGAAAGTGTAGAGTAATCACAAGCGCTCATCCATTTGACTCCCACTGCTTCACTTGATAGATGATTTCATTCACTCATTCATTTCGAAAGTGCGCTAGGCGAGTAGGGAGCGCGTTAATAATTTACACTCAAGCATAAGTGAAATGTGAAGCGAATTGAATTGCAACGCAAGCAAGGAAGTGACGTAGCAGCGTACAGATGTAGTGGTTTTGTGTAAATTTCATAGTGAGCATAGAACGGCAATGTAAACGATTACATAGGAAGGTATATGCTTGCAAGTGAGTGGTGTCTTCTGCTTGAGCTGAGAGAGGCATGCAGCAATCATGCACTAAACTTTCGATAAGCGAAGAGTAGTGCTGCTCTGTTAAAATAAAAGTGGCCTAAATAAAAGTGGTCCACTAAGAGAAGCGCTAGATTTGTGGTTCAGAAAAAAAATTACTCCAGTGAAATTCTCAATTTAAGAGATCACTGTAGCCGTATTTTGAGACTGTGGGACGAAGACTTACCAAACAGAGTTTGGGCTACTAACCAACCATGACTGATATCTTACAATCTCTACATATAATAAAATTGTAAAAGGTGCATTGCAGATATTTGAGAAAAATCGATAAGAGGGATCATTATTAAGCCAATAGAAGCCAAATCAACAGTTTTCAGAATTTTTGTCTGTCTGTCTGTATGTTTGTTCGCGCATCACTCAAAAGCTGCTAAAGAGAATTGAATTCAACTTCCACCGTTGCCTTACCAGTCGTTTAACTTAAAATTTAAGATATCACTTGTTCCGATAGCTCAACTAGTTTCAGACATATCGACCGATGTGTGGACCAAGGTGACCAAAAATGTGTTTGGTACAATATGGGTATCAAACGAAAGGTGACAATGAGTGCCGCAATAAGCGTTGTAATTAAGTTCCATATCTTATCTGGTATGGGATATAATGATTATATTCGGACTCAGTCTATTATTAGTTTTGAGACGCAGCGAAGCTAGCGGGGTTTACTAGTTTGTAAAATAAAGTTGTTGTTGGTGTAAACGCAAAATACCCGAAGAAGGTTTCGGGCGTACTACAAATATGGGAGTTCTTTGACGGAAGAAATCTGAAACGCTGCGATTATTGTCAAAAATGACAGTCCTTTGCCGGATATGAACCCTGTAAGCTCCGTATCTCCCTTACGGGACCTTGGATCAACAAACAAGTTGCACGTCATTACCTTTGTTACATTTCAATCACCTCTTACGAAGGTATGCTTACCTCGGGCATGTTCTAAGCTCATAAGCCGTAGAGGGTCTACGTTCCGGTACTGGAGCCTTCTATTACTACGATTACGATAGCCGCAGGAACATTTTGTATCACCCCTCGAACTTTCTAAGGCCCGAATCCGCTGGAGTGAAAAAAAAGGAAACTATTTCAATCTCAATGCACCCAACGTTAAAGAAACGTCCCTGTTGTCTACCTATACATACATACTTCCAGCTTAAGCACATCCCTAGTCTAATGACGTTGTTCTGTATTTCGTTGCCTATCGTGCATGATGGCATTTGGCGTGCATATTGACAATTATCACCAAAGCACTTAACATTCAATGAGTGAGCAATTATACCAAGGCGAATACGAGTATGAGCTCACCTGCTACTATCCCATTCACTTACGTATTAGGAGCATGAATTATGGATGTGTGTGCACCAACGCGATTAGCATCAAGAGCTTTTGGGAAAGTATGTAAATATGTTACCCTGACTATATAGGGCAATGCACAGTGCTGTGCGTTAAAATAGGATCAGCACGAGAAAATCCTTGAATTGAATTGAATTGAATTGCTAAAGAGCTACAGCCTAGGTTCGCGAATGAGTTGAAAACTCGAATCAGCAAGGATTCGAGTAACGTTTTGTAAATTTATGGAGATAAATGATATCCTTAAGAATTCGAATTCACCGGTTTGGCGTAGTGAGGTATCGCTGTGTCAATACTATCAGAATCCGTGGTTCTTATTGGATGGATCCCATAATCGAATAGTTGGTATTGTAAAAGATCAAAAAATATCCACAGGCGTATGGGTAAGCGTAAACAACTCAAGAACAGCCCTATAGCGGAAACTAAATAGTCTGGGTACAAAGTTCACAGCAGAGATCGACCAAGAAATAGTTCAAGGGAGCTTCGCATTTATAGTCCATCATTCTATGAGAATTCCTTCCCTTTACTTCAATGCAAATCGGTTTTCAGTCAACTATCGGCATAGATTCTACAAAATGCAAAGTGGCATGCCTTGGTCGGCACTCTGGATTGATTTCTATCAGGAGAAGAGCCTTTGATTTCAACCTAATATAAATTACACAACGCCAGTGGATTTGCAGTAGATAGAGTAATATCCTCTAGCCGGTAAGCTAGTACATACATTTTGCTCTATGTATATATAAATGAATGGTGATTTGTTCGTCACGAAGGCTTGAAAACGACTTCAACAGTTTTTTGTACAAAACGAATAAAATTATATTTTGGAAGTCAGGGGTTAAAATATTCTAAAAAAATATTAGCCAAACAATGTTAAAAGAGGTTCTCTTATGCGAAATATCTGCTAAAAGAACGTTAAGAGCAGGGAGTAAAGCGTTAGCACCAAGTACCGGAAATGCAACTTTTAGTAAACCATAATCGCAACCATAAAAGATAACGTAACTGCAACCGTAGCGAAAATGAAAAAGTGTACCTTTTATTCTCTTTATAGTTTTCCTGCAACTTTTAGCAAACCATAACAGCAACCGCAATAGTTAACGTAACCGTAACCATAACCGTAACCGTAGCAAAAATGAAAAAGTGTACCTTTTATTCTCTTTATAGTTTTTATGCAACTTTTAGCAAACCATAACCGCAACCCCAATAGTTAACGTAACCGTAACCATAACCGTAAACGTAGCGAAAATGAAAAAGTGTACTTTTTATTCTCTTTATAGTTTCCCTGCAACTTTTAGCAAACCATAACAGCAACCGCAATAGTTAACGTAACCGTAACCATAACCGTAACCGTAGCGAAAATTAGTAAGTGTACTGTTATTTCTCTTTACAGTTTCTCTACGTTTACAATTACAGTTTTTGGAATGCTTACAGTTGCATCTACAGCCACCACGATTTTGACTCACGACTGCATTCATTTCTACTTTTATGGTTATGGTTACTTTAAGAGTGACGGTAAATGTTGCTATTAGGCGTCTGACCTTACTACGGCTATGTTAAAGAGAGTGGTTACGGATTCAACGCTGTTACGGTTATGGTGAATATTATGGTACAGGCTGCTGTGAGGATTATGGTTAGTGTTAAGGTTTAGTTATGTTAGTTGGCGCAGTTACGGTTATTTACTATTTCGGTAGTTGTTTTTGTAATAACAGTACTTCGCTATGTTAAGCTGCCATGTCCACTCCTCGATGCTAATTAAAGTGGGTTATACTAAATTAGTAGCTCTTGCTAGAGTAAAATGCAACTCGTTGCTGTAGACCCGGCTGTCTAGGGTATGCGCTTTTGGTCCTCTTCCTTGCTTTCGTATATTATACAGGTATTGTTTCACACGGAGGAAAGTAACTCCTCGCATTTTATATAATTTTTCCTTTAAACACTAAGTAAAAGTGGCACACCACTGTATTACAAGCAACGTCTAATGCTTATATTTCGTTTTGTTTCGTTGAAAATGTATTGATTTGTAGATTTTAATTTTTAAACTTGCATTTCAATTTGCAACACTTTCGAGTATTGCTTTCAAAGTAGCGGAAAACGAAAGCCAATCTGTTAAGCACTAGATTCTTGCACCGTTGTTTTTGTGTTTGTTGGAAACTGCTTGGCAATTAGTGTGGTTTTCTCTTGCTTGCATTTATTCAACATGTGATTCGGATTTACAAGTGATTTGGATCTATTTTCGTTCTGAGTTCTGCACTCGTTTAAGGATGATTTCAATGGAAGGAAGAGTGCTGTGTGCAATTATGTTGGTAATGTATGCAAGTTCAGGCAAGAAACGCTGGATATTTTGTTTGTATGGACTTTCGTTAAGCTGCTGAAAGCGAACAAAAGTGATTTTTCTCTAATGCACAAACAGTTTTCAAGAATGAGATTTTTAGGCCGGGAGTACTAAGCAGTTATTGGTCATATAAGGGTACTGTTTTTCATTCTCGCCACCTTAAGGATCGCAAAAAATATAATAAAAGTCCTAGAGAACCCAATAATCAAAATCAAAATGCGAAAAGCAGACAATAAGTAGCAATAGCGACAAGTTAATTTAATAACACGAAACTGTTGATACGCAAAAAAGCCCTTCTTTATCTAAACTGTTCTATGAACACGCCTAAAAATATTCCACTTTCCTTAAGTTAACATATAAAATATATGTACCAAAGAATGTATAAAACGGAATAAAGTAAAAACGGCACATTAGAGGAAAAATGCATCGTGACGCTACAGGGCATCATAGCTTAGTTGGTAGAGTACTCTAACAGCGGCTTTGGTGCAGACACTTGGGTTCGTATCACAGTGTCCGAGAATGGGTCTGATAAGAAGTTGGCCACTTCGCTGTGCATATCGTTGTAATTTTTCCCTAATATCAATCAAAAAATTTAATTTAATTAAATTAAATTCAATTTCATTCTATTTCATTTTATTTTTGTTAATTTAATTTTATTTTATTTAATTTTATTTTATTTAATTCAATTTAATTTAATTTAATTTTTATTTAATTCAACTTTAGTTTATTTTATTTTATTTTATTTAATTTTATTTAATTTAATTTTATTTAATTTTATTTTATTTATTTCATTTTATTTTATTTTACTTTATTTTATTTTATTTAATTTTATTTTATTTTATTTAATTTTATTTTATTTAATTTTATTTTATTTTATTTTATTTAATTTAATTTTATTTTATTTATTTCATTTTATTTTATTTTACTTTATTTTATTTAATTTAATTTTATTTAATTTTATTTTATTTTATTTTATTTTATTTTACTATATTTATTTTATTTTACTTTATTTTATTTAATTTAATTTTATTTAATTTTATTTTATTTTATTTTATTTTATTTTACTATATTTATTTTATTTTACTTTATTTTAAAGTATTCATGAACGAGCTCAAGCCAAAGAATAATAATTTTTCACTTTTCTAATATCAATCAAAAAATTTAATTTAATTCAATTTTATTCCATTTCATTGTGTTTATTTTAATTTAATTTTATTTTATTTAATTCAATTTAATTTAATTTTATTTTATTTAATTTTATTTAATTCAATTTAATTTTATTTAATTTTTATTTAATTTAATTTAACTTTATTTTATTTTAGTTGATTTTATTTTCTTTTATTTTATTTTATTTTATTATAGTTTATTTCTTTTTTATACGTTTCATGAACATGAAATGGTATTATAACTTTGGTCCGATGTTTGTAAGTAAGAGAAGAAGAAGAGATAACTCCACCAATTAGTCTACCGAAATGATCAGGGCGATGAGCTGAGTCGATTTAGCCATGTCCGTCTGTCTGTTTGTACGCAAACTAGTCCCTCAGTTTTTGAGATATCTTGATGAAATTTGGTATGGAGCTGCCATTTTGCATGGGATTAATCATTTGTCGGAATCAGCAAGATCGGCGCAATATAACGCATAGCTCCCATGCAATCGATAATTTCGATTAAGGTCACTTCATAACCTTTTTAACATAAAAGTTCTTATAACTTAAAAACGGAAAGCATGATTAAAATATCACTTTACCTTATCCCAAATGCCATAATTTTACATTAGAATTTAAAATTAAAATATCTTCTTTTTGATTTAAATAAAAATAATTTGCAAAATTGTTTATTTCACCATTAAGGTCATCTGATGACCATTAGTAGGCTGTATGCATTATTGTTACAGAGTTTTTTATGCCTAGTATTCGAAATCATGCACGTGAAGGCAGTTTCAGCAAATGATGGCTGCAATTTTTGATGACGATAACGAAATTGATGAATGTATTGACATCAATGATAATAGCTACTATATAGACGAGTTTTCGGATTAGCACCTTGGAGTCTATATATGACAACCAAGCTGAGCTTGGCGATGAAGTTAATTTAGCTTCATATTTTCCTAGAGATGGTGTCTGTCGTTATCGCCCAGTAAAACTTAAAATTCTAGGGCAACGAAGAAAAATATTATTCCAGGATAAATTGGAATCGCGCCATATGCTGTGCATCGTATTTCTTCTATCAAGGGCACATTTGACTTTTGTTTTACAAAGCAGATGAAAAAAATTGTTATTGACATGATTAATATGGAAGGTACGGTAAAAGAAATCTTCGTGGTTTTTGATTCAATCAGTAAAGTCGTATATACATTTTCAGTATTCAAAATGTATGTTTCTTGGTTGATTTTCTTAGTTTTCTGAAATATGTTTCATTTGCATACGACAACAGCACGAAAGGCGCAGTAGACACAATCGATCAATTGATAGCGACTTCCTTCTGTAAAAGCGAATTAATATATCCGCTTTGAAATGGCTTTGTTTTGTATACTGAAATAGCCCCCGAATGGAACTCGTCTAAAACATATAAGTTTTTTTAATGGTGCAGAAGGGCTAGATATCACAAGGATCGAGATATTCCGGTTGCCTTAGAGACTTAAAACCTTCTAGGTATTTTTGCATCCCATGAAAATGCATGAATGAGGCAGTTACAAGTTTCTATCTTTCCCGTGTCTTTGCTTTAGTTTAAAGTACTTCTTCGGATTCCTCTCTTTAAGGTATCCGAAACATTGATTTAAATTTCAAAGAGAAGTACGACACGCCTGACAATGCCATAAGCTGGAAATAATCTTTGAATGGGTCTCACCTTCGAGCAGCACAAAAAAAAAAAAAAAAAAAGTTTCAACGCAACAGAAAATAAAATATTTACCCACTGATAAGCCCATACACACACTTCGCACCATTGATGGGCGCTTACTCCATGAATAAAACGGTCTCCCGCCTATTTCATATTTCACACAAAAGGAAGTAAGGACAATGCGCGAATGAAAGCGTCGTTTCCTTTGCCTCCACTCACAAATTATTGCACATCCTGGCAGCATTCCCAATTCTCTGTATGCAGTTGGGACCAACAGAACATCAGACCTTCATGCCTGGCGACTAGGCGGCGCCAAAATCAAACGACAAAAACAAAAAGTAAAGGACTTTCAGTCAAAAAAAATTCAAAAACCAACAAAAACCAAGTGCAGTGGGTTGTGCATAAAAATGCAAATGTCTGCTAGTCTGTTTCACTCATTGCATCGTTGGCGGCATCCTTTTTGCTGTACACAATGCGGACGTTGTTTTCTGTTGCTTTTTATTTGAAATCTTCTTGGTTTGGGTGCGTTTCAGTTTTTTCGTTGGTTCGTTGCTTACGTTATGGGGCATATGCTGCTATTTTGCATGTGACACATTTTTGCGACAATCTATGGTAGGTACTTGTAGTAGCACGAAATGCTTTTGTTTTGTTTCAGCTCGAACAAATTTGCTGAATGCAAATTGCCACTGAACTGACATTTGCTACTATGCCATAACCCTGCTCTGCTATGCCACTTGGAAGGTCCTTTATACTTTTGTGTTGTGCTAGTGTGATTAAGCTTATATGTCATATGTAGTGCATTAGTAGCGAGCACAAGATGCATTAGAAAGGGTCGCTAGAAATTAGTTTTTCGATTAAGACAGAATTGAGAGCCCAGAAGGCTTGTGCTCAACCCCCCAACTGAATCGTCAGCAGAGAAAGGTGGCTCAAAACAGGTTCAAATAATAAATTTATAAAAAGGCATAGAAATCGAATAGAATAGACAAGATTGATAACAATTTAAAAAGTCGATAACAGTTGAAGAAGTCGATAACAACTCAAGAAGGAGAAAATAATCGATAACAAATAATAGACCACGGGTTTATAAAATCGCTCATACGCAAACTGCTGATGATCGACACAAATCGTAATCGAATAACGTTTTCACAAATAGATAATTCCCCATCAAAATTGATAGAATCGATACACAATAATAATTAATGAAGACGCTTATATACCAAGAAGTATCGGCTTACAAAATCCGCTTATATATAACATTTGAAACAAGCTACTGATAATCGGTACAAATTAGTTATCGATAAAAGTATTAACAGAACTATAAAAGCACATTAAAATAAATCAAAATGTATTAACATAAAATAAAATAAAATAAAAAAAAATTTAAATAAAATAAAATTAAATTTTCCTATTCTGTTCTTATAAAAACTTTTAATAATCAATTAAAAAATAATTATTATTAAAATAAAACCAATAATAATTTTCAAAAAGAAGAAAAAATTATTGTTAATTATTTTCATAAAAAAGAAAAATATGGAATAAAATTAAAAAAAATTAAGTAAACCCAAATAAAACATATAAAATAATATAAAATAAAATAAAATAAAATAAAATAAAATAAAACAAACTAAAATAAAATAGAAGAAAATAAAATAAAATGAAAGAAAATAAAATAAAATAAAATTAAAATAAAATAAAATAAAAGCTAAGAAAATAAAATAAAATAAAAAAAAATTTTCCTATTCTTATAAAAACTTTTAATAAGTAATTAAAAAATAATTATTCTAAATAAAACCAAAAATAATTTTCATAAAGAAGAAAAATTATTGTTAACTATTTTCATAAAAAAGAAAAATTATTATTCTTGGCCTGGGGCTCATTTATAGTCATGGCCCTTTATGAAATAAAATAAAAAAAATAAATTAAAACCAAATAAAATACATAAAATAATATAAAATAAAATAAAACAAAATAAAATAAAATAACATAAAATAGAAGAAAATAAAATAAAATAAAATGAAAGAAAAGAAAATAAAATAAAATAAAATAAAATGAAAGAAAATAAAATAAAATAAAATAAAATTAAATTAAAATAAAATAAAATAAAAGCTAAGAAAATAAAATAAAATTAAAAAAAATTTAAATAAAATAAAATAAAAAAAATTTAAATAAAATAAAATAAAATAAAATTTTCCTATTCTGTTCTTATAAAAACTTTTAATAAGTAATTAAAAAATAGTTATTATAAATAAAACCAAAAATAATTTTCATAAAGAAGAAAAATTATTGTTAACTATTTTCATAAAAAAGAAAAATTATTATTCTTGGCCTAGGGCTCATTTATAGTCATGGCCCTTTATGAAATAAAATAAAAAAAATATAGTAAAATCAAATAAAATACATAAAATAATATAAAATAAAATAAAATAAAACCAAATAAAATAAAATAACATAAAATAGAAGAAAATAAAATAAAATAAAATGGAAGAAAAGAAAATAAAATAAATAAAATAAAATAAAATAAAATAAAATAAAATAAAATAAAATAAAATAAAATGAAAGAAAAGAAAATAAAATAAATAAAATAAAATAAAATAAAAGAAAATAAAAGCAAATAAAAAAAAATTTCCAATTCTGTTCTTATAAAAACTTTAATTAATTAAATCAAAAATAATTATTATTAAAATAAAACCAATAATAATTTTCAAAAAGAAGAAAAATTATTGTTAACTATTTTCATAAAAAAGAAAAATTATTATTCTTGGCCTGGGGCTCATTTATAGTCATGGCCCTTTATGAAATAAAATTAAAAAAATAAAATAAAATAAAATAAAACAAACTAAAACAAAATAAAATAAAATAAAATAAATTAAAATAAAATGAAATTAAATGAAATTCCAAACGACCAATAATAATAGAGAAGTTTGTGAAATTAGTGAGAAACTTAAAATGCACATAAAATTGATGAGTCGCTGAATATCGATAGCGATGTTAGCGAAAAGAATTGTCCATTCCTATGTAAATATATACAAATACACATTAAAACTGTAGTTTCGAAATTAACTCATAACAAGCATTCAGAATCGATAACGGTATATTTATATATAAAAAGAAATATAGCGATAAAAATCGTTAAGAAAGAGGAAAACTCAAAAACAGCAAAACGAAACAGAATTGGTAGAGCCATACTGCCTATAATTAGCCCTGTGTAATTAACTAAATACCGATAATTTATATATTGTGGCGAATAATCGACCATCTCTAATGCGATTCAGGGTTTTCTTCATTAATTTCGATAACAAACTCACGACAGAGATAACAGTAGCAACGCAGAACCATGTGCAGGAAAGAAAGAGACACAAATAGTGTCAATGAATATGAGTTAAAGAGAATATATCCATGAATAAACAATGTTATCGAATGCGATGCACCAACAACAAAATAGCCTAGAAACGTCTCTTGGTTTTATTTTTTATTATTATCGAATTTGCCAGACTATCAACACTTGTTACACAGGTGAATAGAAAAAAGACCCTGCTGATCAAATATATATAACAAATAATAATAATTAAATATTTATTATAATGATAAAGTATCGATAAAAATAGTACATACAGGGGTAGTTCTATTTATTTCAACGAAGAAGAGGGTTAAAAAAAATATGTGTAGATAATCGAATAATAAAAAACAGCTGATTTTACCTGGCAGACGTTTTGATGCTGAAATTGTTGATTTTTTTGGGTAACAATAATGGCCGTTTTTTATTGGTAATTTCGATGCTACAAAAACTTTTCTCCTTGCTTAAAAAAATTGTTTGAATTAAAAGCAACCAAACATAAGCTAGCAGAAAACTTATGAGCGTTTACAATTTTAGTTGCTAGCTGAAGGGCGACAAGTTCACACTTGATTTTCAAATTTGAACAAAAAAAAATTTTCCTTTTGTTATTTGATTCATAAGATCCTAAGTGCTTAAGGAAAAAAACGGTCAAAGAAATTTGAGTTTGAATTTTTGAATTATAAAAATAATATTTTTGCAAAACAAAAGGATATAAGCGCTTACAATTCTGGTTACTATCTGAAAAGCGACAAGTTCAAATGCAATTTTGAAAGAATATTTTAAATTTTGAAAAAGAAAAACTCATTTTGTTATTTTATTCACAAGTCGCTATTTGCTAACGAAAAAAAAAATCGGTTTATGGTTGTTTCGTCGTATTAAAATCGCTTATTATACCTTTCATGAACATGAAATGGTATATTAACTTTGGTCCGATGTTTGTAACGTTTAGAAATATAAGAGATAGACTCACCATTAAGTATACCAAATTTACCAGGACGATGAACTGAGTTGATACAGCAATGTCCGTCTGTCCGTCCGTCTGTTTGAACGCAAACTAGTCCCTCAATTTTTGAGATATTTCGATGAAATTTGGCACACGGATGTATTTTTGTATTATATTTAACATTTGTCGGATCCGGTATAATCGGGTCACTATAGCATATATCTCCCATACAACCGATCGTTCAAATAAGAGGATTATGACCATTCCTCCCTCATTTTTAAAGATTAAAACTTGAAACTTGGTGAGATATTTCTTATGGATAGCAAAAGATTTCGGAAAAAAATCACCAAAATCGGAGCTATATATAGTATATATCCCATACAACCGATCGTTCAAATAAGAGGTTTATGACCATTTCTCCCTCATTTTTAAAGATTAAAACTTGAAACTTGGTGAGATATTTCTTATGGATAGCAAAAGATTTCGGAAAAAAATCACCAAAATCGGAGCTACATATAGTATATATCCCATACAACCGATCGTTCAAATAAGAGGATTATGACCATTTCTCCCTCATTTTTAAAGATTAAAACTTGAAACTTGGTGAGATATTTCTTTTGGATAGCAAAAGATTTCGGAAAAAAATCACCAAAATCGGAGCTACATATAGTATATATCCCATACAACCGATCGTTCAAATAAGAGGATTATGACCATTTCTCCCTCATTTTTAAAGATTAAAACTTGAAACTTGGTGAGATATTTCTTATGGATAGCAAAAGATTTCGGAAAAAAATCACCAAAATCGGAGCTACATATAGTATATATCCCATACAACCGATCGTTCAAATAAGAGGATTATGACCATTTCTCCCTCATTTTTAAAGATTAAAACTTGAAACTTGGTGAGATATTTGCTTACAGATAATAAAAAATTTGGTAAAAAAATCGCTAAGATCGAAGCTATATATAGTATATATCCCATACAACCGATCGTTCAGATAAGAGCATTATGGCCATTTATCCCTCATTTTGGAAGATTAAAACTTAAAACTTGGTGAGATATTTCTTATGGATAGCAAAAGATTTCGGAAAAAAATCACCAAAATCGGAGCTATATATAGTATATATCCCATACAACCGATCGTTCAAATAAGAGGATTATGACCATTTCTCCCTCATTTTTAAAGATTAAAACTTGAAACTTGGTGAGATATTTTTTTTAGAGAACTTTAAACAATGCGTATTTAAGTTTGCACGTGTTCATGAAAGGTATAAAGCCTTCGGCACAGCCGAAGACACCGCCGTCCTTACTTGTTTTTACTTGCGCTTCCTTTTTTTTAAAGTTATCAAACGTTTTTTTCCTAACAAACGTAGCCGCCCTAATGTATCCACATACGGTATATCCATCTTATTTATGTACATGCATTTGCGCATTAGATAATTTGTTTATTTTAACATGCTCCTTCTTCCGCCATTTTAACCCATAAATGGTTACATTAACGCACGCTTAACTCTTTCCGTTATTCGTTTTTTTTCACGCTCTTTGCCTTTGTTTTTGTGACACTGGGGAATCCTGTGCGACTTGCTGCCCCGAATTTGCAATGCTCTAAAAGCTCTCGCGTTGCAACCATGTGCGAAATATGTTTTGTTGCTTTGTTTGTTTGTTTTTCTAGTGAATCTCTACTCATTTGCTCATTTAAATAATTTACATGTATTTAAGGGTCTAATTTTTCGTTAGTGCATTTGCATATAAATGGCTGGTAATTGTCGAAAATTATGGCATACAACCGTGACTTTGAAGCGTTCGTTATTTGCATCCATATTTATGTAGAGTAAAGTTTTGTTGTTGTTGTTGTTGTTGCTGCTTATTCTCATTTCTATGACTTGAAATGAATGGATTTTTTTGTGTAACGGAACCAACCGCCAACACTACAGTTTCAAAACGACCTCAAATGCAAGGTTATTGATTTGGTTGGGAGTATTTTAGTTGATCAGCAATTACGCTGGATTTTTTGTTGTTGTTGTTGTTGTTGTTGTTGTCGGAATTAGAAAACAGCTCTCACGCTGTATAAAGTTCATTGCAGTGCCGTAGGCACTCTTATTTTCAGAGGGGCACATACAATTTTTAGAGCTTCACGCGCAATTTCTGCGCGCCCACTTAACTCCCTTACCTTTTCCATTAATTAAATTATTTAGCAATAGTTCTTTTTTATCGGAGTCGCTAAGTTTCGGGGGGTTAAGAACACCTTCAATCCCCTCCTTAAATTCGTATAGGTTTCGAAGTCACTACTAGACGAATTGTTCACAAGGTTTTTGAACGTGGCTTAGACGGCAGAATGAGGGCGTCCTAGAACAGATTTCGGTATGCTCAGAGTCCATCCTGGCCGAAGGGACAGCCGTCTCATTCGCAAGGAGCCTCGTGTTACCCTGTATAGTTTGTATATTAATATGAAGCCGCAACTTACATGGCCGAGCCAGTTTTGAAGTAGCTTGGAGGGCTAGCAAAAGCTTGAAGAGCAGCTTGTCTGTCACTGCAGACACGTTAACTTCTGTCTCTATACCTAATCTCGACAACATCCTCCATAACCTTGAAATTTCGACTAGCTCAACTTGGAAGACCTAAGCATACTACAGCACAAAAAAATTTAAGTTCGGTAGCTTTACATTCAACGAGCTCCTTAACGCCTCTTTGTTGTTAATTTCATGTGTGATAAAATAAATGCTGAGCTTCAGAAAACTGAACCTTTGCTGAACCTTACTCTGGAGACTTGCCAGGTGCTGTAGGGAAGGGTCCCGTGCAGCAAGCAGTAATCGTTCATCAACGCTATTCATTGACACTCTATTCCCCCATTCCCTAGAAACTTAGCTATTGATAGGTCTGGTCCTCGATGTGTAAATTCAAAGCATCCCTCTACAGTTAAAACCTTAGCAGTTTACGGCTCAACGTTAGACTTCCATCTTGGCATCTTGGATTAATTCAAGATATTTGACATGGAAAGTCAGCTCAAAAGGAAACCCCTAAGTGTGTGCACAATAAGCCCATCCAAAGTTATACGTCTAGGGTAGAGAACAACGCTGCTCTTGGCAGAACTAAGAGACATCAGAAGTGATTCAATCTTCTCAGAACAGAAACATTTAGCCACGAATGTAAGATATCACAACTCAGACCCAATTTTTTTTTTGCATTTCACATTCTTCTTCTTCTTAGTTAGCGCTTAACAAACCGCTCCAATGGGAAAATCTAAGGGATCCCAAATACTTCTCAGCTTGGTTCCTTCAAAGTAGTGGGGGCCATTCAACGCCTTTGCTTCGATAGGCGGGTTTCTTTGCCAGAGCGTCGCTGGGTTTCACACTCTATTTCTGCCATATTTAGCAGAAGCTCAGTCACTTAGCGCAGTTTGTGACGAGTAGCAGTATTTGGTGTTAGTCTTGAACCACTCCATAGCCAGAGCGTTGTATCACATAACCCAGCACCGAAAGACTAAGTAAAATAATCTCCAGGAAAATCTTATTTCGTGAGAAAAACCCCTTGAAAACTCGCTGATATTTCATTAAGTTTGCGCTTCCTATTCTTTATAGATGAGTTTAAAGCACGATATGGGTTGGGTCTCTAACAAACCATGTAAGCTAAAAAAGTCGTTCCTTTTATCATTTAGGAAATCTCGCCGGAGATTAATGCAAAGAAATCGCCATACAAAATTAATTTAATTTGCTCTGCTCATCCACTATCTACCTCCACTGCGTGGGTAAAAAGCTTGACAATGGCGCCTTCTCATTGTTTCCTTAAGGATTTTCTAATTAGATATTGCCAGTATTGTGCTATGGTGTCTTTCTTATTTGAGTTTTTAATTAATCTCACGTTTTATTATTCACTTCGCATTGCACGCATTTCGCTCCTTAAACCACCTGTTGCCGCCTACAACTTTTGCGCTCCACAGTGGAATTGCATAATAAGTTGAGTGAAATCCTACGCGGCCATATTTAAACCATTTAATTGCAAAATTTTAGCATTGCTTAGTAAAAGCCGAAGGGCAAAAAAAGGGGTAGTGGGTAAATAATTGTGTATATACATATACAGGGTGCGCCAGATGTTAAAGGAGTATTTAGTGCAGAAACCAGCTTGAGAGAAAAAAATGTATTTCAAAATTTAATCTCTTTGTTTTTTATGTGACTGAAGTGATAACCAATCACCCTATAGTTTGCTCCGAAAACGGGTAACATGGCAGACATCTCTCAGGTCCCACTAGTTTCCTCTCAAAAGTGTATCCGAGTTTGAAATTTGAAAGTTCATATTTTGTTCCAATTTGAGCTCATATAATTTTTTGACAATTGGATGGAGCTTCTCAGCTGATATACGTAATTTTTTTGTTACCTATAAGGGTTTGTGGTCGTGGCTATTTTTAGACCCTAGTTTTTTATCTTATTTTATTCCATTTTATTTTGTTTTATCTTTTTTATTTTATTTCATTTATTCCATTTTCTTCTATTTATTTTATTTTATTCCGTTTTATTTTTTTATTTTATTTTATTTTATTTGGTTTAATTTTTTAAATTTTATTTTATTTTACTCCATATTATTCTATATTATTTTATTTTATTTTACTTTATTTTACATAATTTAATTTAATTAAATTTTCTTTAAGTTAGTTTATTTTAATTTTATTTTATTTCATTTATGTTATTTTATTTTATTTTGTTTTATTTTTTTATTTTATTTTATTTCACTCCATTTTATTATATTTATTTTATTTTATTTTACTTTATTTAATTTAATTCAATTTAGTTTAATTTAATTCAATTTAGTTTAATTTAATTCAACTTAATTAATTAAATTTTATTTTATTTTACTTTATTCTTGTTTTATTTTTTTTATTTTATTTTATTTTATTCTTTTTTATTTTAATTTTACTCCATTTTATTTTATTTTACTTTATTCTTGTTTTATTTTTTTATTTTATTTTATTTTATCCTTTTTTCATTTTAATTTTACTACATTTTATTTTATTTTATTTTGATCATGTTGTTTTATTTTATTTTGTTTTATTTTTTAAATTTATTTTATTTCATTTTATTTTATTATTTCCATTTTGTCCTATTTATTTTACTTTTATTTTATTTTATTTCACTCCATTTTATTCTATTTATTTTATTTTATTTTACTTTATTTAATTTAATTCAATTTAGTTTAATTTAATTCAACTTAATTAATTAAATTTTATTTTATTTTACTTTATTCTTGTTTTATTTTTTTTATTTTATTTTATTTTATTCTTTTTTATTTTAATTTTACTCCATTTTATTTTATTTTACTTTATTCTTGTTTTATTTTTTTATTTTATTTTATTTTATCCTTTTTTATTTTAATTTTACTACATTTTATTTTATTTTATTTTGATCATGTTGTTTTATTTTATTTTGTTTTATTTTTTAAATTTATTTTATTTCATTTTATTTTATTATTTCCATTTTGTCCTATTTATTTTACTTTTATTTTATTTTATTTCACTCCATTTTATTCTATTTATTTTATTTTATTTTACTTTATTTAATTTAATTCAATTTAGTTTAATTTAATTCAACTTAATTAATTAAATTTTATTTTATTTTACTTTATTCTTGTTTTATTTTTTTTATTTTATTTTATTTTATTCTTTTTTATTTTAATTTTACTCCATTTTATTTTATTTTACTTTATTCTTGTTTTATTTTTTTATTTTATTTTATTTTATCCTTTTTTATTTTAATTTTACTACATTTTATTTTATTTTATTTTGATCATGTTGTTTTATTTTATTTAGTTTTATTTTTTAAATTTATTTTATTTCCTTTTATTTTATTATTTCCATTTTGTCCTATTTATTTTACTTTTATTTTATTTTATTTCACTCCATTTTATTTTATTTATTTTATTTTATTTTACTTTATTTAATTTAATTCAATTTAGTTTAATTTAATTCAATTTAATTAATTAAATTTTACTTTATTTTACTTTATTCTTGTTTTATTTTTTTTATTTTATTTTATTTTATTCTTTTTTATTTTAATTTTACTCCATTTTATTTTATTTTACTTTATTCTTGTTTTATTTTATTTTATTTTATCCTTTTTTATTTTAATTTTACTCCATTTTGTTTTATTTTATTTTGTTTTATTTTTTAAATTTATTTTATTTCATTTTATTTTATTATTTCCATTTTGTCCTATTTATTTTACTTTATTTTATTCCATTTTATTCTGTTTATTTTATTTTATTTTCTTTAATTTTTTTTTTACTTTCTTCTATTTTATTTTATCTTATTTTTTTTTTTTTTTATTTTATTTTATTTATTTTATTTTTTTTTATTTCACTCAATTTTATTCTATTTATTTTATTTTATTTTACTTTATATTATTTTTTTTATATTTTGTTTTATTTTTTTTATTTTTTTTTTATTTTATTTCATTTTATTTTATTTAATTCTATTTTGTTCTATTTATTTTATTTTAATTTATTCTGTTTATTTTAATTTACTTTATTTTATTTTATTTTATTTTATTTAATTTAATTTTATTTTATTTAATTTTTTTATTTAATTTTTTCTTATTTTACTTTCTTTTATTTTATTTTATTTTATTTTATTTTATTTTATTTTATTTCATTACATTTTATTTATTTTTATTTTATTTTATTCTATTTTACTTAATTTAATTTAATTTAACTTAATTTTATTTTATTTTATTTAATAAATAAATATTTAATTTAATTTAATTTAATTTAACGGTATTTTATTTTATTTATTTTAATTTATTTTATTTTACTTTATTTTATTTTATTTTACTTTGTTTAATTAAATTTTATTTTATTTAATAAATAAATATTTAATTTAATTTATTTATTTTAATTTATTTTATTTTATATTAATTCATTTTATTTTATTTTATTTTGTGTTTTTGTGGTACAAAACTTCTGTTTTTCCTTTGCGCTACGGTTCACTCTCAGCTCCAAAAATAATTTTGTAGAACAGATAGCAAGACGTTTTATAAGGCTCGACAGGCAATTCGCACTTCAGCTATGGTACCCAAAATGTAATACTCTGTACGCAATAAATCTGCTTTGTTTACATATTTTACTACAAGCAGCGCTAAGCCGTTACAGAAAAAACTCAAGGCAATTGTATACCTGGAATTATAAGGAATTATGAGTAGATAGACTGGAACGAGAAGTTCATATCTATAACTTCTACTTAACAAAATCACTATGCCCCTCTGTTCGTTCCCATGAGTAGTTGACCAAAAAGATGGAAGCCGTATTCAAACATATTTTTATAAAAATGCGATGGTTGACTTAACCAGTTTCGAGGTCAGCAGCTTCTTCTATTTTTAAAAAAAATCTACGAAATATAACATATTAACATTTTAAATAAAATTATTAAATAATTTCGAATAAGGTGGCAACTTTAGTAAGAGGATTTACCATGTTATCTGCATAAAAAATTGCATCCACATTGGGACAGCTTTCTTTGAGATAGTTGGGGATATACAGCTGTAAAGTGAAATATCTACGTAACTAAGATAAGGTGGCAACACCAATCAACCTTTTTTTTGTGAAAAAAAAGACTCCTCAAATTGTCTTCAAATTATTTCATTAATTTACTTTCGTATGGTGGCACATTTTTTTAATTTTTAAATAATTTAAAATAAGTTGTAAGTCTAGTTATAGAGTAAGATGTATTTTATTTAATACCCACATTGGAATATTTTCCATAGTTTTTAAATAAATTCAATATGGGTGGCAACATTGTAAAACTCCTCAGTGGTAACCCCACACCGAAAAACCTGAACATAATAGCTGTTATTTGTCATCGTCGAAATCTTTATAACTTTGAGATAGAATGCCACTAAACTAACAACTGGGTATATAAAATTTGGTTCTACTCGAACTTACATTTCCTTACTTGTTTTTTGTATTGCTGTTGTATACAATTGTAAATTATACATGCTTAAATTCTCTGTTTTTGTTACTGTTGTTGTTATTAGTATTGTTGTTATAATTGCTGGCGCAACCAGAGAACAGCATTTAATTGCGAGTAAACACATTAAAAATTATAAAAAGGACGAGTAAAATCGCACAGAATTGCATTTATACAAATTATGTTACGTCGCCACCTCACGGCGGTATGGGAATTGAGGGTGAATTCATTCATTAATTGCATTATTAAGAGACCGAGCGGCTCTCCAATAAAAGCTAGACGAGCATCATCATCATCAGCAATAGCAACAACAACAACAACAACAAAAAATTGCTCAAACGTGCATCGATATATGTACATGTGTGCGAAGGCATGTCAGATGAAATACAACAGAAATCAAATGAAATAATTAAATGTTCGCTAGACTAATGATATTTCAAACATTATGCACGTTAATGTTTTTAATTTAATTGATATTTATGTGTTTTGTGCTTCGAGTGTGTGAAATATTTGTAGCTTATCTTACTATAATTATTATTACAGTTCATTTGTTTTTAGTAGGTTTTTTATATATTGTTTTATACTTTTTTATTAAATTACTTTTTTTTTTTTTATTTACCTTACAGCTTGCAAATGAAAATTAAAATTAGGTGCATTAAAATAATTTTTTTGACTTGACTAAATTATTACATTTGCTTACAATCTAACTGCAATACTAATTAAGTTACGTTGTAAAATCAATATTAATGGTATTCAAATACAAAATGTTTGTATGAATTTTTTCAGCTACAGTAGTTATAAGTCTTAGCGTAGCAATGTAATAACCGTAACCATAAGGGTAAGCATGACATCAATTCATAACGCAACCGCAACTATTATTTTACGTAGCCGCAGCCGTAAGGCTGAAAGTTACAAGCCGTAGCTGTCGCTGTAAACCGTACCCCTAGGCTGTAAATGAAGTCCCGACTAGCTGTAAAGAGACTTCGTGTTATAGTTCTACATTGTCTATACGCTCGCGATTATGGTCACGGTAATGGTGAAGGATATGGTACTCACTTCAGTTATGGTTATGTTTTGGTTTCATTTATGGTTAGGCTTTTACTTTTCCGTTTTAGTTAGAGTGCGGTCATCGTTGCTGTTGCAGTTATGTTTACGATACGATTATGGTTATGTTACGATGTTAATTACGGTTATTGTTTTAATTTAATATTATGTTTGCTGTTACAGTTACGTTTACGACCACGATTTTATACAGGTTTATGGTTTAAGATACGATTATGGTTGCTGTTACAGTTATGTCTACGATCACGAGTTGAGTTACGGTTATGGTTTAAGATACGATTATGGTTGCTGTTACAGTTATGTCTACGATACGATTATGGTTGCTGTTACAGTTTTGTTTGCGATCGCGGTTTCAGTTACGGTTATGGTTTAGATAAGGTCGGGGTTTCAGTTATTGTTTAAGATAAGGTTAGGGTTTCAGTAATGTTATGAGATATTGTGAGGGTTTCACTTATGGTTACGTTCAGGTCTTGTTTCAGTATTTAAGTTACTGCTACGGTTTCAGTTACATTTCTGATTTCAGTTACGTTTACGTTTTCAGTTAAGGTTGCCTTTCTGGTTTCAATAACAGTAACACTTCATTTAGGTTTACAGTTTTACGCTTAAGCTTAAATTAAGTCTCATTTACGTTACGGTTACGATTAAGTTTCAGTTACGGTGTTCACAAAAAATTTTCACAAAAATCCAAAAAATTATTTTTTAATAGCGTTTATTCACAGTTTAAATAAATGAACTTTAGTACCTATCGAAGAACTCGAGTTGACAACAGATAATAGGTTGGAAAACACTTTCAATAAATATTAAGTTCTTTTTGTTGTACTCATAGCCAGTTTCACGACAGAAATTTAATTGAAAAATTATTTTTTTCCACTAATTCCATATAAATTTTTCTGACTTAAATTGATTTGTGAAACTGGCTGTCAGTGTTTAACTTTCATATATCATGAGGCATGTAAAAAACTATTTTTTTAAAATATTAAAATGATTTGTATTAAAAAGACATTTCAGAATTCATATATTCCTTACCTCTCAATTAGATGTTGATGGCTTGTGTATAACATTTAGCAATGAATATAATTTTACCAACACTTTTTGTGTGCACTCCTGTATTACATCATTAAATATTCACTAATTAATCTGTAAAGAGATAAAAAAGAAAAGAAAATAAATTAGAGAAAACAAAGATTTGATTGCTTATAAACTAAGAGCAATTTGCGCCAACTTTTCGGAGTTGACAACTAAAGGATTAATAAACACTTATCTTAACTAACATACCATTTAATACTAAAGCAATTAATTGCATGGCAAAACTAGGCCATGATATCAACTCTTAAGTCAGCCTAATCAATCTTCTGCCAAACACAAGGATTGCAATACATATATACATGCCTTAGCTGAAAAGCATATAGAATTGGGTGGGCTTAGCCTACACGAGCGCTTTACTTTAATAAAATAAAATCAATTTAGTGTTAAGGAAAATTTTATTATTTTACTAAAATGAACTTAAATTCTTAAATAGCAGTAGCTAATACATAGACTGACGCACACATGCACAATGAAAATAAATTAGATTGACTTTGTTTAGAAGCGCCACGGCGTATACGTAACAGCTTGAGTTTTTCATATTGCTTTGACTGATGCACCATGGGGTGACGCTGTATGAGCGAGTGCTGAAAATGTTGTAAGTGAATGTATTAACCCTTTACTGACCAAGTTTTGCTTTTGATTTTCCAATCAAGTAAAGCGTCCTAACCAATTAATGGGTATATAATAAACTATTGAGCACCTTCTTATTTTTAATTGCGAAATCAATTTATAGTATTATCGTATTAACCCATTATCCGGCACTTATTACTAAAAATTTTTTTTTAGTTTAGAAATCAAAATCGTTTTATGTACACTAGATAGTTAATTTTAAGCCTCTTAAAATATTCCCGAGCATATATTAACCCATTAGTGACCTTTTTATTTTTAATTTTGAGATCAATTTATTGAATAACTCAGTCCACACTTGGGGGGTATATATTTATTGCCTTAACCCGTTCTCGGTCATGTATTAACCCATTGGTAAACTTTTTATTTTTAATTTTGAAATAAATTTGAAGTAGGAATAACTTGATTTACCCATTAGTAGCACATATTTATCGTCTTAACCCATTAACGAGCATTTATTAACCCATTGATAACCTTTATTATTTTTAATGTTGAGATAAATTTATAGAATAGTTTGGTCCACAGTTGCGCTGTATATATTTATCATCTTAACCCATTAACACCCATTTACTAACCGATTGTCTACCTTTCTTTTTAATCCTAAAATCCACTTATTGACCTCAGCATTTATGGATCTACACTTAAATGTGTATCGTCTTAACCATCAACTGACATGTATTAACCCAATGGCAACCTATTTTTTTAAACATTGACGCCCCTTTGTTTTACTATTCATTTCACTTTACTACAGCTTGAGCTAGATTATTGAATTGACATGAAAGCATATCGTAGTTATATTAAATTATATATAACTTGTTTATGCCTAATACTTAATACAATGATCAGCATTATTTAAGGCTTTGTACCGATGAATGGTGGAAATTTTGTTAATCCCCACTTTGCGTAGCAAAGAAAAACAACACATACACACTATAATTTTTCTATTCTACCGAGTATTTGAGAGTCGTATTGCTTACATAATACACATAAATTGTTTACCCTTAAATAATTAATCCTACAAATATTTATACTTCCACATGCATATACTACCATACCCTCCTTCCTTATTACATGCTCAAATGAAAAAGTTTTCTAAAAGCTCTGGTATCACGCTAAGTTAATTAACTACACTTATCATTCACTTTGTCGACTTTAATTCTGTTCAATTTATTTACAAAACAAAGGCATACATAATTATGTCATAGAACACAAACATAGACTAAATAGGAAATTTCCTACTGTGGCAGTGAGGGTGAGATGGGCGTGGTTTAGAGAATACATACCAGCGATAATAAGGAACAAAAACCTAAGTCGACTTAAGCGCATTAACTTGATTTGGCTCATTGTTGGAAAACTCCTTGAGACACCATAACATCAGTCTCTTCTCATATGGTCTTATTTTTTTTTTTACATTTTTGACATCTTTCGTAATTGCTTTTAAAAAAATGTAAATCTAATGTAAATTTCCTTTGTAAAAACCATGTTGAAATGCAAAAGTACATACATAAATACCATATAAGCTTAGTTGAGTAATGAATAAATTATTGTTATTTGTATTACAATTACTCAATGTACAGAAATTTGAGGATAGCATTTTTATACACAGATGCGCTAATATACAGAATAATAAAACTTTGTCCGCTTAAGGCAGATTGTAACGGCATAAAACAATTGAGATGAATATAGTAGAAGTTCTTAGGATAAATAGAGAAATGGATTGAGCCATGTCCTTCCCACCGGGTACACGATAACTTGAGTAAAAATTTAAATATTTCCAAGAACATTTTTTTCGATTTCGAAAATTAAAGAAATTACATGCATTATCTTAGTGGAAAAGGTATGGTGAGTTTGGGTTGCTTGGAAAATTTTAGAAATGGGTTGTTACTTAAGACAATATTTTCGATATCGAAAAATATGGAAATCGAAATAACTCATTGAGTGGTGTAGTTGGTTGCTATAAAAATGTTCGAAATCAGATGATAACCGCGCTTCTATTTTCGATATCGAAAATTTCAAAAAACATAGAAACTGAAATAATGCATTTATAATGTTAAAATTTGGTTGTTCTTGAAAATTTTCGAAATGGGTGATATGCGCGATCTTCTTTTCGATATCGAAAACACCGAAAAACATAGAAACTGAAACAATGCATGGAGTGGTGCAGTTAAAATGGTAAAATTTAGTTTGCATTAAAAACGTTCGAAATCAGATGATAAGGTGACCCCGATTTTCGATATGGAAACTTCGAAAAACATAGAAAGTGAAATAATATTGCACTGACTGATGCATTTAAAATGTTCAAATTTGGTTGCTCTTGAAAGTTTTCAAAATGGCATGAATCCGCGACCCTATTTTCGATATCGAAAAAAACCGAAAAACATAGAAACTGCAATAATGCACTGACTGATGCATTTCAAATGTTCAAATTTGGTTGCTCTTGAAAGTTTTCATAATGGCATGAATCCGCGACCCTATTTTCGATATCAAAAAAAAAAAAAAAAAACGAAAAACATAGAAACTGAAATAATGCATTGAGCGGTAAAATGGTAAAATTTGGTTTCTTTTAAAAACGTTCGAAATCAGATGATAACGGGACCCATATTTTCAATATAGAACAAATCGAAAAACATATAAAATGGGATATTGATTGAATCATGCAGCTAAAACTATATAATTTGTATGTTATTGAAAAATTTCGAAATGAGCTCCTTTTTAGATTTCGAAAAAGCCCGGAAAATACAAAACCATTAGGCATTGACCGATGCAGCTAAAATGGTGAAATATTATTGCTGTTGAAAGAGTTGAGAACCATAAAATACCACGATTCATTGACTAGTTCAGTTAAAACGATGGAATTTGGGTATCCCTATTTTCGAAATCGAAAACTTCGGAAAAATATAAACTGTGGTAGCTGCATCAGCTAGAGTGCGGAAATTTACTCGGTTATCTATTAATGGTATCTAAAAAAAATTTGCGAAATGGGCGTGGCACCGCCTACAACACTTTTTACAATTTCGACTATGATAAATTTCAAAATTGTTGACGAAAGAATTACAAGCCCTTTCACTAGGCATTTTTCGGTGTCGGAGAGTATACTCAGAGAATATGAGGCGGCTATTGAATGTTCGGTTATTGTCAGATGAAACTGAAAAGTTTTCCATTCACTTGGCACACCCTAACTTCTAATTAAAATGAATAATTAATATTTATATGCATATTTAATAAAGTATTAACACATGTATGCATATGTTCAGTTGCTCACAAAATAATAGCAGTGAGGACTTAAAAAAAAACAAAAAATGCTCTCAACAAACATTTTTTGTTCAAAAAAAATTTTTTTTTTTTAAATATTTCTAGGATGTTGTAACAATATATTTATGTGTGGGATGTTAATCAAACGTCTGAGAACTCTATAATTATCAGGTTCGGCGCAGTACGCTAAAAACGAATTCCACATAAAACTAGGAGCATTTATCTTTGTACTTGATAATCTTTAAGTTTTAGCCTTATATGCTTTCAAATTTTATAAAACGTTAATAATACTAATATTTATTTCATTTATTTTTTGAAAACTGCATCGTCATTAAGTTGCTGGGCACTCCCATTATTTTGTGAAAAACTGTACATATGCTTGCACTGCCTATTCATGGAAATTGCTTTGTAAAAGTGATTATAGGCATTAATTAGTGAATATCGAAATTTTAATACCATTAATCTAAAAACAAAATATTATTGCGCAATAAATGTTTGTTTGCTTTTGTGTTCTTATCAGTAAATACTTATGGTATAAATGAAAGAGTAAATTGTAGTACAAAATGCAGGTAATCATAAACGAATGCATCTGAACTTTTTTGGAGGTCTGTACTTGAATACTAGACGTCTACCTTTACAATACAGAAAGGCACTTTCCATTACCAGTAAAAATGCATTAAATCAAAATTTGAGTGATGATTGAAATGCAATGCCACTAAAACTTATTGCTGCGTGTTATTGCTTTTTTCTATTTTAATTATCATTAAAACTTTTATTTAAATGATGCTCCCCTTTCATTAACATTTACAGTTCATATTGTATGGAGTTTGATTTTCATTAGCAATAAAAGTTATTTTTAGTGGAACTTCATTTTGTATGAATGGAACAGTCAAACATTTTCGTTAACTGATTTTAATGTGTTGGAACTTAAGCGAATTGAAATGGGTATAAATAAAAGTGTATGTGAATTACCAGTAATCCTAAATGAATTAAATTGCTAATGAAACTAAATCTCCATTCACAATAAACCAAAAAAATGGAAGAAAATGCAAAAAAGTTGATCCCACAAATGCATATAATTTTTACATATAATGCAAGTATTACGGAAAAATGCTTACTGGATGTATTTAGTAGACCAAAAGAAGCCAAAACAACCATTTTCAAAACTTTTGCCTGTCTTTCTGCATGTTTGTACGCGCATCACTCAAAAATCGCTGCATACAATTGCATGACATATTCACCGATGTACTGCTAAATGTCCAACTTAGAGTTAAGGATGCATTAGCCGCACGGAAATATTTTATTTCAGCTGTACACAGTCGTGGCAATAAAAGTTGGCTTCAAATATTTTTACACATACATATGGATCTTTGCATGTCAAATGGTTGTAATCGACCACTTCCGTTTTGAATAATTTTTGCTGGGTGCATCCTTTTATAATAGAACGAAGTTCTGCTAAAGAAATGTTTGACTAAAATTTGTTTGTACTATACATCTAATATCTAAAGATATCCACAGATTTTCAGAAGAGTGTTTTTGTTTTTAAAAACTATGAATTTTTGTATTTTACCATACATTTTTTTTTTTACTTTTTTAACTTTCTAGTTGAGTTCAATTAGTTAAATATAAAATTACTCAGTTTTGATTACTGAAAAATATTTTTCCTGCTAAATTAAAAATTTCTTTTCACTTTTTTTTTTACATGCCACTAGCATGAGACAAATTTTTCAGTAATCAAAATTTAGTAATTTTGTGTTTAACTAATTGAAGTCGACTAGAACCATAAAAAAAATTTTAAAAAAATTTCTTTGTTCAAAATTCAGTCATATTTTTGAAAAAACCCCAAAAAAAAAAATCTTCTGAGAATTTTAGGGTATCTTTAGATATATCAGGGGTATAATAAATAAAAATGAAGGTCCAAAATTTAATAGCGAATCTAGTTTTTACGATTTTCAAAAATTTTTAATTTTTCTAAAATTAATTTTTTTTAAATACTTTTTTTGATACCTCACCCTTTTTGAAATATGCAAATTTTTTTAATACAGTAGTTTCTGAAATATTCAAGACATAAACTTTATAAAAATACATAAATCATAAAAAAACTAAAAAAAAATGTCTTTGCTCAAAATTCAGTCATATTTTTGAAAAAACCAAAAGAAAATCTTCTGAGAACTTCAGGGTATCTTTAGATATAACATTTTAGTCCAAAATTTATAAGCGAATTTAATTTTAAATTTTTCTAAACTAAGTTTTTTTTTAAATACTTTTTTTTAATACCCTTAGTACCCTTTTTGGAAGTGTCATTTTTTTTCAATACAGTAGTTTCTGAAATATTCAAAAAATAAACTTTACAAAGCAGACTTCAAATTAGCATAACTTTTGAAAAATTTTAAAAAAATTTCCAGAATTTCGTTTTATTATAAAAGGAAACTCCTCACCAAAGTTCATTCAAATCGGAAGAAGTCCAACTACCTTAACGCTCCGTCAAAATTGGACAGAACCTCTCCGAGCAAATATAAAAATGCGAAAAGTAAAGAACTCAAACAACATTGAAGCCCAAATATTAGCATCAGAAATATTTTAGCAAAATATTTTCGATTGCATAAACAACAAGCGCTGAGTCACCAAACTTTAGTTTATATACATATGTAATTTATTGCTAAAACCTAAAACATGTGTGCATTCATACATATTTATAAACAATTATTGTTTATGTGGCGATTTGTATGACACTCCGACCAAACAAAACAGACATTTCTGCATGCAACTACATACAAACGTACAAACATAAGCAGAGCAACATAAAAGTGAATTGCAAAAATACCAAGTTTATTTATCTGTTATGAATTGTTTGGACAATAAAATTTTGCACTTTTGTCATTGTGATCACAGTGCCGGTGGATAGCGTGTCAGCGAAAGGTGATGTTTCGCGGTAATGAGGTTCTGTATTTTGCGGATACAGACAAAAATCTGAAGAAAAACACGTAAAGGTGATAGCAATTGTTCTATGAAAAATAGGCAAAAGTAAAATGACAAAATTAGAATAGCATAAAATAACATAGCATAGCATATCATAACATAACATTCAACATTTAAAAACATAAAATATGACAACGTAATAACTACATATCATAACATAACATGACCAAATAACAAAACAGTATTGCATAAAATAACATAACATAGCATGTTAAAAGAGAACAGAATACTTAATACATTGGTTAACATAAGGCAGCAACGATTAAAAAATAAGTGCATAAAATATAATGACGTAACTTACCACTGCATAGCATAACCTAACATGAAAAAAAAAAAAAACCATAACATTATATAAAATAACATAAAATAGCATAACACAGCAAAGTAAAAAATAACATAATGCATAATACAGAGAATAACATAACAACGCATAGAAAACAATATAAAAAAATTTACGAAAAATAAAATTACATAACTACACTGCAAAAAATATTTTCACACAAGTTTTCTCAGCAAAACACTTCCCACGGCTAGTGGTAGGACTTTTGACACAAACAATTTTTTTTAAACCCGCCTAAACTTTGCTAAAATCATTCCAAAAAACTTGAGCGACGTAGAAATCAAAAAAATATTGAATTTATTCGTTTTCAGAAAAGAAAGTTTTACATTAATGCTTCGAAATCTGAAATCCATTCAAAACAAATTCTAGTGGTAACAAAATTAAAGCTCCGCCCACAATCAACATTGAATGATATGAGTAAAATAAAATATTGTGTGCTAGTGAAATTCAAATGGATTGTCATTTTCAGTAAGCCCTGGATGCTTTAAAATAAAATTTTAATGCAGTCTAACCATTCGAGCGTAGGTGTATGGAAAAAAAAGTTGGAAATTTTCCCCTCCCAATAAGAACACTTACTTTATAAGGATTTCAATACAAAAATTAAATTTTGTGGCACCCTGTTAAACAACGAAATTAGTTTTTTTCTATATTTTCTATAGTTTTATGTTCGATTTTCCAAAACTATAGATTTTTAGATAGGTATTGAGCGAGGCAACATTTCTTTCATAGAAACTATTAGTCAATTATGCCAGCTTCAGCATTTATTATGATTTTACTAAAAAAACCACCCTGTGCTGAAAAAAATTATTTGAAAATTTATAGGGGAAAAGAGTAATTTCGCGGCATTTGTAGGGTTCTCAAATCAAAGTTGAAAATACTCCCTGCCAATTAGTACATTTACCTTATGAGAATTTCAATAATACAATTTTTTGCCGCACCCTGTAAAATGAAATTAAACCCTCCCAATTAGAACCTCATAAGAGTTTCTGAAAAAAACAAATGAAAATGTTGGCACCCTGTAAAACATCGAATTGTTTTCTATTATTTCTATGTTTTATGTTCGATTTCCAAAAATTTTATATTTTAAGAAAGGTATTGAGCAAGGCAACATTTCTGCCATAGCAACTATTAGTTAACTATATCAGCTTCAGTATTTATTATATTTTTACTAAAAAAACCACCCTGTGCTGAAAAAAATAATTTGAAAATTTATAGGGGAAAAGAGTAATTTCGCGTCATTTGTAGGGTTCTCAAATCAAAGTTGAGAAAAATCCCTCCCAATTATTACATTTACCTTATGAGGATTTTAATAATAAACATTTTTGTGGCACCCTGTAAAATAGCGCAATTTTTTTCCATAATTTCTATGTTTTATGTTCGATTTTCAAAAATTAAAGATATTTAGAAAGGTATAGAGCACGTCAACATTTCTATCATAGGAACTATTAGTCAATCATGCCAGCTTCAGCATTTATTATATGTTTAATAATTAAAAACACCCTGTGTTTAAAAAAAAATAGAGGTCGAGAATTTATAGGTGAAAGTAATTTCGCGACATTTGCAATTTTCTCAAAACTTCGCAAAGTAAATATTTGACAGCGTGGTGAACGTTTTTAACTTTTTTTTTTCATTATTCTTGTTGTTGTTTCGGGCGTAAAAAGTACTTCCCGATTTACAGGAGTGTAACGGGTTCATATCCGACTGCCACTTTTTTCGTAAGTAGTAATAGATTACAATGTTACTCAGGTAATGATGCACACATGATATTTTTGACTATATTTACTTTAAACTTAATATTATTTAATACAGGGTGTTGCCTTTAATAATAAAAACTATTGAATAAAAGTTTAAATTGAATACTAAGTTGTTCGCGTATATAGACGAAATGTACCATGGGTTAACGCCTTTATAATAATATATGGATCATTGAAATCAAAGGTTAAATAGAAAAGTTATAAGAACAAAAACAATTTCGTTATTTTCACAGGGTGATGAGAAAAAAAAATTTCCATTTTTAAAATTTTCAGCAAGTAAACATTCGAGGCAGTGGGTACATTTTAAACTTCAATTGGCGCACGGATGTAGGACATGAAGCTTGAGGTTTCAGCGTACCCCTGTCACTCTTAACAACAACAACAAGCTAGAGTCGATAATCCACTGGGCGGCGCACGGATCAAGAAAAAGAGAAAGAGGATTCGTATATCAAACTTGAAACATAGTTCAGCACTGAATGATAATTCAATATAAAGTTGAAAGAAATCTTGAATTTAAGTGAATTTCTTTGGTATACTCAAATTATAAATATACAAATTCATTCCTTTGAACTTTTGAATTGAATTTACTGATAAAGGTTACCACTTCGAGGTTCAGTTTCAATTCCAAGTATCCAAAATGTATGTTTGTATTTTAAGTGTGAATTGTTTAGATTTATTAGAAAAGCTGGGAGTAAGAGTATGCAATTCATGCAGTGGGTATGTATTTGCACTTAATTTTATCCATTTATTATTTGTTAGCAAACAAACATTTTCCATTTTCCCTCATATTTTCGCAAAAATTTTTCAAAAGAACTTGGTTGTTTCAGCTGTAGAACAGTGAAGTAATTTTCTAAGAAATATATTTTACAATTTAGAAGAAATATATATAAATCAATTTATGATAAGGCTGGTGCGAGTGTATGCGTATGTGTCGTCCGCTCCAATAACCCAATAAACATTTGGACGCAAGTTTGAGAGTTTCGCTTAGGAAGGAAGTTGGCTTATGTTCGGTTTATGCTACCCAATGAGATTCGAGAACATCTTGGGCTAGTTATGAAATGCTTCTTAAATTGAGATCCAGCCCAAATACTCATTGGGACATATTGGTTGCTCTTAATGCTGTTGGCATTTGGTTAGTTAAATAAGCATTCAGCGAAAATCATGTCATCCAAGCTGATAAAGTCGTTCTAGGAAATTAATGTCAACTAAGCGATGACCAACAAAAACAGTCATAAAGAATCGGATATTCTGGTAGCAGAAAAAAAGATTCTATCTGAAAAGCGAGCACCCTAATGTGACTCAACATACTTGTACTTTAGTTAATCAAAAAGTGTTCGATGTGGTTTCACAAATTGTATTTAAGTTATTTTACAACATAATGTCTGCCGACATATTTGTGTATGTGTGGGCGTGTAAGTGTATATGTGCAGTTATGTGTGGGAAAATAGATCGTTAAAATCCTTGGTAATACAAAGAATTCAATAAACTTTATTTCAACAAACTGACCATATTAATGAATGAATAAAATTCCGAATATACATACATATGTATGTATGTATCACAGCCTCAGCTCAAAAACGACGACCACACTAGTCAGAGACTAGTCACATTGACTAGGACGATGGTGGTATATAAATACAGCTGTGTTCAATATAATAGTAGTGAAATTACAATGGATATCGTTCGACAAAATAAGAAGAAGCTGTGATTTTTATAATTTTCATTTAAAATATAGGAAATCCTATAACAAAAACCACATAAAAAGATATTTTAAAGTTTACACAAAGTTCAGGAAAGTTAATTAAACTTTGAAATAAAGGTAGTAAAATGACTATCAAAATCTTCAAATTTTTTGGCAGAATTTCTCGAAAATTTTTTAATATGCAGTATTGTAGGCAATCAATTTTATTATAACAAAGTGCAAGTTAGAGCTTGCTAAAAAATTTCTCTAAATTTTTAGATTTTTTTTCGTCAAGGGTATTGAGTGATTTTTTCCATACAAAGCATGAAGAAAAATTAATTTTGTATGGAAAAAAATACCCAACATCCTTGACAAAAAAAATTCTAAAAATTCAGCAAAAATTTTGAGGTACTTCTAACTAGCACATTATTGTGCTTAAATTGAATTAGCTATAAAACTGGGTACTCAAAAATTTTCTAAAGATTCTTCACAAAAATATTCAAATTTTGATATAAATTTTTAAAAGTTTAATTAACTTTCTTGAACTTTTTGTAAACTTTGAAATTTATATTTATGTGGCTTATATTATGGAATTCGTTATATTTTAAATGAAAATTATTAAAAACACAGCTTCTTTTTTTTCGTCGAACGATATCCATTTTAATCTTACTACTATTATATTGAACGCAACTGTATGTATATATGTAGATCCAGTTAGACTAGTTTGAAGCTACCTTCCAATTGATATGAGTCCCAATACCAACAAGGCAGCCAACCGTTAGTTTTAAAATGAGAATTCCTAGCACTTTAAATTGTCTTAAATCATACTAGTTCGAAATAGATCAAAAAAATTGTTGTTCAATAATAATGAGTTGAGAGAATCTGAATTCTCCTGGGCGTAATGGAAATGTACTCGGCTTACCTTAAAGGGGTGATGGGTTGGAGCTGTTGCTGTTGTTGTTAACAGTGACGAATTAGACGGGGTTACACTGAAATAAGAGCCCTTGACTGGGTAATAA
Organism: Merzomyia westermanni; assembly: GCA_949987695.1. Classification (NCBI taxonomy): domain Eukaryota; kingdom Metazoa; phylum Arthropoda; class Insecta; order Diptera; family Tephritidae; genus Merzomyia; species Merzomyia westermanni. Next base: position 7,661,481 of record OX465288.1, read on the forward strand.
AAAAAAACGGGGTCATTCCGGTACGATAGAACCGCTAGTTGTGGAATGATGAGCTCTGTTACAACAACAACAACACGAACTACAGCTCTGTAGGCGGAAATGCCAAAATCTGTATAGAAAGCTCAACTGGATTTTATCCAACTATGGGTGCGATAGTCAACGCCAAAGTGTTTGAATTGTAATTGGTATAAAATGTATTCATTTTGGACTAGTTCGATAACAAAGTTACAAAGCAGTATATTTTCAGACAAACAATTTAATTGGTTTTGGTTGGGCCCGTTGAGTATATTTTCAGACTTATTCGATACTCAACTCTAACAGGCCTCAAAAGCTTAATATTGGTAGATGGTACAGTGTTAGTAGTTATTGGATTAGTTCGATTATAAAAGTTGTTAATATATAGTAATTTACTAACACATTTTTCTAACTTGTTCGGCCTTTCCTTCTACTCCAGTAAGCCACAAAAACCTTTGATTGGTAGTTGGTACACTGTTGGTCCTTATTGGACTAGTTCGATTTTTTTAAAGATTCAAATATATACTAATTTACTAACATATTTTCCTGGCAGTTTGGCAGTTCACTTTCGTAAGCCCAAAAAACTTATAATTTGCAGCTGGAACACTATTGGTCCTAATTGGTCTAGTTCGAAAATTTTACTAGTTCGAAAATTTTACTAGTTCGAATGTAAAAATTAAGCTAAGTATATTTTCTGACTTCTTTGATATTTCACTCTAGTAAGCCACAAAAACTTGTATTTGGTTTATGTTACACTATTGGTCCTTATTGGACTAGTTCAAAAGTAAAATTTTTAAATAACTGTATTTTCTCACTTTTTTGATACTCCATTCTAGTAAATCCGAAAACTTTGGATTGTTAATTGATACAGGTGTAGGCCTTTTCGGGGTAGTTCATAGTGCAATACTTTTTCTCACATGTTGGGTATTTCACTGCTGGGGTGTGTATGCCTTTGAATATGCATTTATTTACAAATTTCCATATATTTAATTGTTTTGCTGCGCAGTAGCAGAGATTTTCAGCATCAATAACAAATAAAAGAGTTTCAATACTACGTAAAATATCAAGATTAAAATTCCAGCGGTTATCAAAGTAAATAAACTATTAATTACGTATTTGAATTTTCGTAAACAATCAATCAAATGTACATTGTATGCAGTAATTTATCTGCAAGAAAACAACAATAATTTCATATATGTAAATTCAATTAAAATTAATTATTTTTCATTCCAAGGAATCGTATATGGAAAGTTTGACGTTTGGAAAAACTATGTAACGCAGAGAAAGGCAGAAAGCACCCTGGTGGTTTTGTTTCAGCATAAAGGTTAATTTTGTAATTTAATTACTTACTAAGTAATTATTTGCAAATTAGTATTTGCTCATTAATCTGAAAGGTTTTTGTGGAATCTATATATATAAAAGAAAGTGAAAGTTCCAAGAACGCCTGCACCGATTTGGATGATTGACACTAACTTAGAATGTTCTCTGACCAGAATAGGAGAATACCCAACAAAATTTCCGAAAAATTTCTGAAAAAATTTTTTATTTTTCCATACATTTTGTATGGTGCGAATTTTTGTTAGAAAAGCTCAATAATGGATCGATCGATGGTGATGTGGAATTGTGTGTGTGTGAAATAGTTACATCTATAGGGATAGGGGTAGGAATGCGGATAGGGATAGGGATAGTGATAGAGATAATGATAGGGATAGGAAAAGCCAATATCTCTAGATCCATTCAGGTAAATATCGGGGCAGGACAAAGTCTGCCGGTCCCTCTAGTATGAAATATTTCCCTGTTAAAAAGGGAACATTTTTATTTTACTTCATAACTTCAAATAAGCGCAGGAAACCAGTTTAAAAACCAACCTATTTTTTGGACTGCACCACCAATTGGGCCTTGCAGCGAACCAAGTACCAAACCGTAATGGTTTTGTTAATGTAATTGAAAAAAAGTAAAATACCATTACTGTAATCCTAATCATTTGTTATTCTTAAATTTATCACGGTACTAGTAATGAAACAACTACTAGGCAATAAGGATTACATGTGTAATCGATTGCGCCACCGATTATTGATTGCTGTAATGGCTAAACGCGATGAAAGTAATTCAAGGTTTTTTAAAACATCATTACTGTAATTAAAAGCATTTTTGGAATGATTGTAATTGCTGGAATCATTATTTTAGAAAAATTAAATTTACTGCTTCTGTAATGGTAACCGTCTTGTAATTGTTTAGCTTATCATTTGAATTGGTTGCACGAAATATAACTTTCACTAGGCGATAAGGATTATTTAAGTCATCGATTCTTCTTCTTTAAATGGTCATCTAACCGCCTGGGCGATTTTGACCGTCCAACATAGCTCGCCAGTCGTTTCTTCGTTGCGCCAACTGGCGCCAATTGGAAACACCGCGGGATCGCAAATCGGTCTCCACTTGGTCCTTCCATCGGAGTGGTGGTCTCCCTCTTCCTCTGCTTCCACCGGCGGGTGCCGATAAGAATACCTTCTGGGCTGGAGCGTCTTCGCTCATTCGCACTACGTGGCCTAGCCAGCGAAGCCGCTGTGTTTTAATTCGCTGAACTATGTCGGCGTCTGCGTAAAGTTCATACAGCTCATCATTAAATCTTCTTCGGTACTCGCCGTCGCCAACGCGTAGAGGTCCACAAATCTTTCGAAGAACCTTTCTCTCGAATACTCCCAGAGCCGCCTCATCAGATGTTGTTAGTGTCCACGCTTCTGCACCATATAGCAGGACGGGTGCGATGAGTGACTTGTAGAGTGTTATTTTCGTTCGTCGAGAGAGGACTTTACTTTTCAATTGCCTACTCAGTCCGAAGTAGCATTTGTTTGCAAGAGTGATTCTTCGTCGGATTTCTAGGCTAACATTATTGTTGGTATTAATGCTGGTTCCCAGGTAAACGAAGTCCTTTACTATTTCGAAATTATTGCTGCCAACAGTGGCTTGGTTGCCAAGGCGCGAATGCGCTGACTCTTTGCATGATGACAGAAGGTACTTCGTTTTGCCCTCGTTCACCACCAATCCCATTTTCTCCGCTTCTTTTTCTAATTTGGAGTAAGCAGAAGTTACGGCGCGGTTGTTAAGGCCAATGATATCAATATCGTCAGCATATGCCAACAGTTGGACGCTTTTATAAAATATTGTTCCAGCGCGGTTAAGTTCTGCAGCTTGTATTATTTTCTCCAGCATTAAATTAAAGAAATCGCACGATAGGGGGTCACCCTGTCTGAAACCTCGTTTAGTTTCGAACGGCTCGGAGAGGTACTTCCCAATTCTGACCGAGCTGGCGGTGTTGCTCAAGGTCATTTTGCATAGCCGTATAAGTTTTGCGGGGAAACCAAATTCAGACATAGCGGCATATAGGCAGCACCTTTTCGTGCTATCGAAAGCGGCTTTAAAATCAACAAAGAGATGATGCGTGTCGATTCTTTTTTCACGGGTTTTTTCCAAGATTTGGCGTATTGTAAAAATCTGGTCGATGGTAGATTTACCAGGTCTGAAGCCACACTGATAAGGTCCAATCAGTCTGTTCACATCAGGCTTCAGTCTTTCGCACAATACGCTTGATAGGACCTTATATGCGATATTCAAAAGGCTGATTCCGCGATAGTTGGCGCAGTTTGCAGGATCGCCCTTCTTGTGGATTGGGCAGAGAACACTTAGATTCCAATCTTCAGGCATGCATTCATCCGACCAAATTCTGCATAGAAGCTGATGCATGCGCCTTACCAGCTCCTCGCCTCCGTGTTTGAATAGCTCAGCAGGCAAACCATCAGCGCCAGCTGCTTTATTGTTTTTCAATCGGGATATTGCTATTCGCACCTCATTATAGTCGGGTTGTGGAACGTCAATTCCATCATCTTCGATTGTGGGCTCGGGTTCGGCATCTTCTCTGGTCATCGATTACTCCTACAATTATCAATTGTTGTAATGATGAATTTTGATTACGATAACAGTAATTAAAAATTCTAAAAACTATGATTACAGTAATCGGTTCAAAATAGCTTCAAATTATTATTACTGTAATAGTATTACTGATAAAAAAAATTTTATTATAATCAATGTTCCGGTTCAAAATAGTTCAATATAGTGGTTGCTGTAATCGTAGTTGTCCAACTATTATAATTACAGCATTTTTCAAATTATAATTAGTGTAATCGCAAACTTCTTGTGAGTTTTATATTTTTACCGTATGTAATCGTTTACATATAACATAACGAGTACTATGTGATACATTTAATTTATGTAATCGATTGCGCTTTCGATTATCTATTGCTATAATGGTTCATTTCAATTACCATTACTGTAATTCAAAAGTTTTGAAATTATGATTACTGCAATCGTAAAACTTCGAATTGTTATAAGTGTGATTATAAGTGTGATTATAAAAATAAATTGAATTTTCGACTACTGTAATGGTGATCGTCTTTTACTAATCCTTATCGGGTTGAAGTGAGTGCTTTCGCCAGCCATTGGTATGAAGACAAAGCAAGCGGTCCGATAGTAGCTTATTTTGTATGTTGCTTTTCTCTAGGTTTTCCAAAATTCAATCAAAGTTTCCTAAAATCTAGTTTACTTATCAGCAATTATGAAGTCCAATTTAGAACTCGTAACAATCAATTAAATGCTTCTATATCGAAAAGAAAATAGTTCAGAAAAATAGTATTAACAATTTTGTAAACAACTCCAGCCCACCCTACTTGCTAATGACTGTATCTGGAACAACTCCTAACAACCAATATTTTCGTACTGATTCAATTACTTCTTTGTAAATGTCTGCATTAACCACAATTTGCACTATTCTATTATTGCTTTAGAAATAAGAAATGCACATTATTTATTTTCTGCAAAGCTTTTTATTTAATTTTGTTCTTTTTACTTCTTTTTTATTGTAGTTATTTGATCCGAACCAGTTTAACTGGAAATAAAGTAAAACGAAAAGTAAGTAAAAAACAAAAAACACTGAAAGCATAAAAAATTCAAGTAAAATATTTACCAAGTACGAATATAAGTAACAACAACAGAAAAGTAGACAATAAAAAAAGAGAATGTAAATTTAAGATATGAACAAGACAAAAAAAGAAGCATACGCAATACAATCAGAAATAGTTAGCAACAGAGAAGGAGCAAAACCGCTCGCATAAATACATTTTGGCGTTTTCGAGCGAGTTCACTTATTGTTGCTGTTTTCTGCGCGAATTATGGTCGAAGAAAAAAATTACTATTAGAGTGTTGGATTACACAATGGCAGCGTAAAGGGATGGTGGAATGCATTTTATGTCAAATCTCTAAAAATGTTTATGGTCATTGTTTCATGTTAAGGAACATGTTTGTTTCTGATTTTTTTTTTTATTTATTTGCCAGAAAATCTAGTGAATTTCGCTCCCACTAAAAATATTTATTGTATACGGACATGTTATTTACGGTTTTTTGACGACTAACGTGTGATCTGACTACGAGCCTGCTAGGCACAAAAAATATCTCTATACCGCTTTCAAGCCTTATAGCTCTCCACCTCAATGCACACTTCTGTCTATCATATTATTAATCTTGGTATTTCTCTCTTACCATTTCTTCTTTCTCGATTTATTTTAAAGGTTTTATCAGTGTATTCGAGTTTTTCCGAAGGAAGATTTTCTTCCGCAAGGAAGATTTTTTCGATATATATCGATTATTTGTTAACGCATTAGCATAGGTGGATTTTAGTGCTTTTACACATCTTTAACAGTTTAAACCATTTTATTTCATACTAGTAAACCCGCTTCGCTGCTCATTATATCCTATACCATATAAGGTATGAAACTTAATCATATCGCTTATTGCGGCACTCATTTTCACCTTTCGTGTGATACCCATATTGTACTAGCACATTTTGGGTCACCTTTGTCCACATATCGGTCGATATCTCCGAAACTGATCGAGCTATTGGTACAAATGACATCTTAAATTTTAACTTAAACGTCTAGTAATGTAATGGTAAAAGTTCCATTCAATTCCATTCAGCAGTTTTTGAGTGATGCGCGACCAAACATACAGACAGACAGACGAAAATTCTAAAAACTGTTGATTTGGCTTCTATTGGCTTAATAATGGTCCTTCCTAACAATTTTTCTTAAAAAACTTGCAATGTATAGACGATTACGATCTTACTATATGTAGACATTTATCGATTTTTATCGATCTTTAACGACTCCTACACATAGCTTCAGCTTAAGTAATATTTCTATAAGCTCCCTTAAGTAACTACTTCAAAAATCTCAGCATTATCGCCCATTCCTCAATTAATTGATTTTATCGATAACTACCGGTTCGTATCGATATATAGAGACTATACAATAGAGCAGAGTTGGTAAGCTAGCGACAATACTATCGATGATTTCTATCCATCGATAAAGAAATAAATATATAAATCGAAAGTGTCAAATTCGAAAATTATTTTCCAAACATTGTACTACAGTTGCTCTGGAATAAAATCTTCAAAAATAAAAAGCCACAGCGTGTGTAAATTTAGCGCCTTGTAGTATGCTTTTATATTCCACAATAGTGTATGCGTCTATGCTAAAATCACTACAGTAAACGCACCTCTTTTCCTTTTCTTGTTTCGTTTTTTTTTTTTGTTACTTTTCAGTTCTCTAACATTTAGTGAATTCGAATTGTAGCGCACAGCGGGTGGGTCTGTATCTGGCTGTAATGTTTTTTGTGCGATTTGCAGCTGCACAATCAATAATTTAGCTTGCATTTTCTAAGACACACACACATATACACACAATTATTTATATGGATTAGAGATGGGTGAAGGACTAAATGTCATGTAAAAGTCCCGTAAAAGTAGTTTGAGAGAAAATATCGGCCACGGCAAAAATATAAATAATCAGATAAGATGGCAACCCTTGGTAGTAATCAGGGCAGTAGCCAGACTTTTTTTCGGAGGAGGTTATTTAGTTTTTTAATTTTCCAATTATTTTGGTTTCCCCACGAAAAAAAATTAAGTCATTAATTTAAGTCAAATAGTTTTCGAAATAAAAGCTAATATGAAAAGAAATATATATATAATAAGATATGGTAGCAACTCATAATAAGGGCCGTAGTTAGGATTTTTTTTCGGAGGGGCTCATTTAAAATTTTTATTTTATTATTTTTATATTATTTTTTAAAAGTTGTTTTAAAATAAAGTTACATAGCCTAGATTTCTGCAACCAAAACATTTAATACTTCTGCGGTGTCCAGTTCAAACTTTCGGTGAGCACTGCTGAGTGGTAAGCTATTCAGTCTTCCTTGGCGGGGGTCAGAACACCTCAAACCCCCCATCTTCTTCAAATATGGCTCTTGTAGTAAGAATGCTTAGAAATATTTCTTAATAAATACCTTTCTTCTGATACCCATATTAACATATCTCATTCCATTAAAAAAAATTCAGACACGTGGCAACCACGTAAAAACTGGCCACTCTTAAGTGAGAGCGCTCGAAATGTATCATATTAAGTATATTTAAAAGTTCATCCTAATGGGTCAAGTCGTCTTCGAGATAATAACGTGACTTTATAAAAAAATCAATATAATATCTAAGATTAGGTGGCAACCCTAAACAGAATAAATTGCATTTGATACCCTACTAAATTTTAAAAAACGTGGCAACTATGCAAAAATATTTGAAGTGCCAATGCGTAGGTAAGTAGAAATTCTTAGAATGTAGTACACTTACTGCATACCACATTACATCCAAGTCGCTGGAGCTTTTTCCGAGATAGTATTGGATATACAAGAAGAACTCGTTTAAATTATAACATAGTTTAAGGCGCATTTACTGTATATAATCTGAAGTGTACTAGCAATAGAACAAGTTCCCAACTCGCAATACCTTCAATTTGCTCTTGAAAGCTGATTTTGCTGAGTGTTTTGACTAGTTCCTCTTGACACGCCTCACTCTCGAGCATTGCGCGTCCACCCATCCTTAACATACTTTTAGGTGCATTTTCTGCATGTGTACTATTGTACAAGTGTACTAGCAAGAAACAAGAGCAACAAGATCTAGATATGCGCAACGCTTAGGTTGCTTGAGAAAGTTAAATCTACTGACAGTTTCGGGTAGTTTCTTTAGCCCAGACTCACTCTCGAAGATGACGCATACGTTCGTCTTTAACATACTTTTAGGCGCATTTTTCTTGCGCATAAACTTAAGTCGAATTCTGAGACCCAGATTCATTTTCAAATATCGCTTACCCATCTCTAATATTTCCATAAGTTTTGCCCACACTCGCCATAAGCACGATAGTGTAGTTTTTGGCGCCAGTCGCTTTTGTGGCAAAATATAAAAGCAATCACACATAGATAAATGCCATAGCATCGATCGCTACGACAACTGGATGCAGCTGCTGCGTTGCACCAAAAGTAAAGCCAACAAAATCGGCAACAGCAGCCAATACATGATGCATGCCATTGAGATTTCCACGCAACCATTTTCTGTGAGCGTTCCCTGCCCCGCTGGTATGTTTGAGTGTAACGCGGAAATATGCTGCAGTAATAACCAGTTGTGAATTTTGCCACAAATTCGTGAACACATACACACACACACAAAAGCAAACATATACGTACACACACACACAATAATGCGTAGTGAAACACCAAACTAGTCCGTAAAAGTCCAATTTGGAAACAAAAGAAATTCAAATTTTTGGCGAATAGTGGAGTGCCCAGAATTGGAAAAGTCCTGTAGGATTTACTCTTTTAAAATTTGATGTTTACAGCAACAGAGCTCGTACCAATGACCGCTCCCATGTGGACTGCGTACCTAAAAAACAATGTCCAAAGACATTTAAATTATTTTCTCTTAACAAATTGGAGAGGGAATATCGAGGAGAGATCAAAGAAGAACCATCTAGCGTTCTTCACCTGCAAGAAAGCCTCTATGGAGCACTAGTCTGCTGGAAAGCTCTAGGTAGAAAGAGCAATGAAATTAAAGCTGGGAAAGTACAAAGAACAGGTTTGCCTGGGTATTATAGGTGCACTTCAGGAAAGGCTAAGCGTCATCTTCGACCTGATTCCACAGCATGTGTTCATTCAGGGATTGACCGCAAAAAGAGCTTCCAGACGGAATGAAACCAACATGTGAAAGTCAGCCAACTATGAGCATGCGACGATTCTAGATGACTTGGAAAAGTGGCTAACCCGTGTCAAAACTGAACTCACAGACTATATCACGTCAGTTACTGATAGAGAAGGTAGAGTATACCGTGAAGGAGGAATTCAAACTGGGTTTAGTCATTGGTAGAAAGCTTAAGGCCTACACGGACGGCTTGAAATTAGAAAATGAGACGAGGGCCGGGCACTACTCGATAGCGTACTAACAACGACCAATGTAACGATCTTCGTTGACAACCAAGCTGGTTTGAAGGTATTCAAAACGAAGATACCTCAACTCGCTAAAGGCGGTTGATCATCTCAACATTTTTCTTTGTTGAGTTCCCTAAAAAAAATTAGTATTGTTGGGAGCAAAATAGCTGATGAGATTGACAGGAAGGGTTCCGGAATGAAAATACACGGGGCTGACAACTACTTGCGACCACCATTGGGAAATCTCCTAAGGAAAATCAATGAGCATTCTTTTAAAGCAACGAATTTACCATGAACTACCTGGGATGATTGTGAACTTTCAAAGTCCATAGGGCCATGTCTAGACAGAAAACAAAACTAGCTTCCCTTTCAAACTAAACAAAATATTTAGATGTTAAAAGTAGTTACGGGCGTCATCACAGGACTTTGTACTATCGCACTAATGCTTCGACGATGGCCAAAAAGTTAACTATGAAGAAGCTGGTAGGGTGAGGAACAAGGGAAGGCGACTCATCACTTGCTTTGTCGCTGCCCAAGATTAGAGCGCTCTCTTAACCTAGGTGTACCTAACAAATACCACTCAAATTGAACTACGAATTCTTTGGTCTATTTAGCACTAGTTTGAGACTAATATTTTTTTGTGCAAAATCTGACGATTGGCAGCTCGTAGGATATCAGCAATACCAGTTGCTTATATGGGAAAGAAATTCAGTTGGTTGACTAGTTCTTTTTGATGTTCATAGTTACTAGTTTTGAAGTAGTTTACAACTAGGTGCTTCGACTTCAGGGTTTGCTTGTTGCTATATTTGTTTGGATGTAACTCGAGCTGCTGACAAGTACTGGCAATAATGGCTTAAAATCTCGCTCTGGCGGTTGAGTGGCAGCAAATCCAGTTGCTGTAGCAACATTGTCACAACGTGTACAATAACACAACACAACAACAACAACACAACAAATTTGTAATTGTAATTGCTCGATGCTGAGATTTTTGGTTGGTGAGCTGTACATACATAGAGCAACCCACAAATGGTTGTTGCATAACAACCATAAACATTTCCACAAGGAAAGTAAGTATAGCCCCACACACATACACACTCCTACAAGCGCACACACACACTAACACACCTACACAACTTCAACTCAAAAATGAGCAAAAAGGAATTTTCCGCGTTTGCCTGCTGCCATAGCTCCTTACATGCTTACATACATACATAACGTTGCGCGCACATTCATGTTCTACTGCATAAGCTCTGCTATTTCTTCTTCTTCATCTACTAGTCGAGGAATAAGCGAAAATTTGATTTGGAAAACCGCAAGCCACTTACTATTTGGTTGACGTACCACACGCATTTCCGTTCAATTCCGGCTTAAATGTTATTGGCCATATGGCTAAACTCGTACTCGTACTATATCCAATCATATCCACATATAGCTGGAGGTCAGCCAAAAAGCTGATGCATGGCACATTAACTTGAGTACATACAAACATCTGCAATGCATTCTTGCGGCCTTCAATAACGCAAATGTGGCTGAAAACGAGACCATCGCTGTGCGATTACGAAACTTGCAAAGTGGTTTACCAAAGTGTGACTAAAGTATGAGCAATTGATTGAGGGTAACATGGCAAGCGGTGAAAGGCGCGCAAAAATGGGGTCAAGGAAGAAAAAATAATTGCGGTTGGCGTTTTGGAGTTCCTCAATTTAAACTTTATTTAAAGAGGAGAACCGAAAACTATGTTGTTGTAGTATTTCTTCTTGTTGCATGTATTTTTTCTTTTCCTTCTCTCTTCTTCTTCTCCTTTTTTTTGTCCTCCTCTTTTTTCGTCTTTCCTCTTCTCTATTTCCTACATTCTTCTTATTTTCTTTCTTTTTTTGTTTCCTTTTTCTTAGCACAAATATGTTTTTTTATTTTTTCATGTCACACAAGTTTTTGTCTTCTCCTTCTGGTTCTACTCTTTTTTTCTTGTTCTAATCCTTTTCTTCTATTACAAGGTGGCGCAAAAGTAAGCTTCCGATGTTCAGCATATTTATTTTATTTATTTATTTATTTATTCACAGCCATATGGCCTATAATCCTTTTGATTTTATATAATTCGTATTAAATATGTGTTTTACAATAATTAAATAATAGGTTTTTAAATTTCTTCAAATTATTGCATGTTTTAATATCTACAGGTAGGTCATTATACATTTTCAAGCCTTTATAATACAGATCTAGCTTTGCATTTTCTGTCTGGCAACGCGGTAATGCGAAATTGTGTCTATCTCTAGTAGGATAGGTGTGTGTATCACTGCTGTAGCTTAAGTTCTCTCTTAGATAGTCCGGAAGTGCTCCTGTCTTAATGTTGTATATAAATTTCATTGTGTGAAAGGAGATTAGTTGTTTTACGTTCAGCCATTTAAGAGTGTTTAGCATTGATGAAATGCTTGTGTCATACCGCGCGTTGAGTATATGTCTCATTGCTCTATTTTGCATTTTTTGTAACTTGTTTAATTGTGAGTCCGATGTGATAAACAAAACACTGGCGCAATATATAAAATGTGGTTCAATAATGAATTTATATACTAGTATTTTATATTTCCTTTTTAGATATTTACATGTTCTTTTCATAAATCCAATTTTCTTTGAGATTTTACTCACTACGTAGTCAACATTATAACAGAATTTTAATTTATTGTCAATTATGACGCCGAGATATTTGCATTTCTTTACCTCCACAATGGTTTCGTTTTTTATATTTAAAGTATGTGGTTCTAAATTTAGTTTATTTGATGTGGATATAACCATGTAATTGGTTTTTTCCACATTTACCATTAACTTATTTTTACACAACCAAATGTAGAGAGAATTCAAGTCCTCCTGCATTTTTTCAAAGGCCACACCTATATTTTCTTCACTTATTGTCAACAGAGCGTCATCTGCAAATAGTTTTACTTTACAGTTCTTTATTGACGAGGTAATATCATTTATGTATACGTTGAAAAGGATTGGCGCTAAGACTGAGCCCTGTGGAAGTCCTATATTAATCGGCACGCTTTCTGAACTTGCTTCATCAATAACTGTATATTGTTTTCTATTTGCTAGGAAACTTTCGAACCACTTCAGCTCAACACCTTCAATTCCGATTCGTTTCAATTTCTGTACCATATCGGTTGTGGCACGTGCAGTGTGTGCTGTTGCACCGTCTTGTTGGAACCACATGTTTTCCAATCCCAATTCATCAAGTTGCGGCAAAAAGAACTCGTTGATCATTGCTCTGTAGCGCTCACCAATCACAGTAACCGTTTGGCCCCGACCGATTATTGGTCAAATAAATAGTCAGCAATATTCCGCGTTCTGGAGCAGTGTAGCGTAACATTGTTTATTAACGTGTATTTCGCATGTGTTTACTACACAAATGTCAAAACAGAATTGACTTTAGGGGCCAATCGCAAAATGTATAGCATTTTCTGATAGGAGGATTACTTTTGCGCCACCCTGTATTAATCTTCATCTTCTTGCTTTCGTCTTCTTCTTTTTCCTCTGTTTCTTCTTTTTCCCTCTTTTTATTCTTTTCTTCTTCCTCCTCTTCTTCTTTTTCATATTCTTCCTTTCTTTCTCTTCTCCATTTTGTCTGATTTATTTTCACTCATTGTCTTCGTCACAAATATGTTGCACTTCGTCTTCTCACTATACGTGTCTTTTTCTCTTTTTCTGAATCAACGTTCATTTTCTTCATGGTTTTGTTTTTCTTTTCGTCTTTTTCCTTCCACAAAAGTATTTGTGTGTTTCTTCTTGTTAAACGAGTTTTATTATTTTTTTGTTCCTCCTTTTCCATTTGTTCTCTTTCTTTAGTTATTTTTTCTCGTTCTCTTTTTCTTTCTTCTTCTATATATTCTTCTTCTTCTACACCTTGTTCTTTGTTTTTTTTTTCATCTCCTTCGTTTTTTCTTTTTTCTTTCTTGTTCCAATAGTTTTAACCTCTTATTCCTCCTCTTTCTTTTTTTTCATTCTCCTATTTGTTCTTCTTTGTTTCCTCTTCTTCTGTTCTTTGTCTTCTGTTCTTAGTCTCAGCACACATATGTTGGTTTTCTTTTTCTCGCTATTAGTATTTGTTTCCTTCCTTTTTTCTTCTCCCTATTCAACGTTTTGTTGACTTCGTCTTGTTTCCTTCTCTTTTTTCGCCCTTTTTCTTACCCCAAAAATATTTGTGTATAGCTAAACGAATGTTATCCTAATCCTTCTTCCTTTTCTTCATCTTTCTTTTGTCTTTTCATCTTGTTGTCTTCTTTTTTTTACTGTATCTTCGCCTTTCCTTTTTCTTCCTCTCCTTGTTCTTGGTTATTCTTATTTTCTGGTTCTTAGTTTTTTCTTTTTCTTCTTGCTGTAGTCTTTTTCGTCTCCATTTCTCTTTTTCTTCTTTTCTTCCGCTTCTTTTTTTCTTTCGCTTTATTCCTTTCCTTTTTGCTTTTTCCCCGTTTCCATTTTTGCTTCTTTGTTTTCACTTATTTTCTTCGTCACAAATATGTTGCATTTCTTTTACTCGCTATTCATGTTTTTCCTTTACTTTTTCTCGCTCAGCGTTTATTTTCTTCTTGCTTCCTTTTTTTCTTTTCGTCTTCTTCTTACCACAAACATATTTGTCTATTTCTATTTTACAATTTTTTTCTTTTTCCTCTTTCTTTTCCTTTCCTTCCTCTTTCTTTCGCCTTTTCTTTTTGTACTCTTCTTGATCGTCTTTTCTATATCTTCGTCTTTCTTCCAATTCTTCCTTCTTTCCTTGTTCTTCTTATTTTAGTTTTCTTATCTTATTCTCCCTCTTCATATTATTCCTTTCTTCTTCATATTATTCTTTATTCTTCTGCTACATTCCCTCCTCTTCTTTTTCTTTCTTCTTCCCTCAGTTTCCATGATTTCGCCTTTTTTCATTCCTCTTTTTTCTTCTTCTACCTCTATTTTTCTCCTTGTTTTTTCTTTGTTCTTTTGCTACTTTCCCTCCTATTATTTTTCTTTTTACCTTCCTCTAAGTTTACCTCGTTTCTTCTTTGTTTTCCATTTCTTTGTTTTTCTTCTGCTCCATCTATTCTTCTGCTTGTTTTTACTTCTTTTTTTCGTCTCTTTTTTGTTATTTTCTAACCTTCTCCACTAATTTTTCTTATTGTTGATCTTTTTCTTCCCTTTCTCTTATTTTGCTATTGCATCTACTGCGTAATTACTTGCTTTCCGACTTCTCCTTTAATTACTCCTCTCTTCCATGTCTTGTTAATGTAGTACTAGGGACGTTTCCTTTTAACTGCTTCTTCTGGGGCTTTCCATTCTGTTATTCTCTTATATACCCCAACGCCATTTTCTTTCTTTCCCTTTTCCTCTCCTTCCTTGAACTTGTTTTTTATGGCAAAAGACCAAATTCCGTTGTAGGCAGTCTTTCGCTGCATATGTGTCTAGTACGTCGAAGATTGCCTTGTAAGAGCAGATGCCGAAGCCTATGGGGGACAGTTTTGCACTGTCTGGAGTATCGGGTCTGGTACAAGATGTTGGTCCCTAGTTAATATTTTATATCCGCCCTTTCCGTCTATTTTTTTATATTATAAATTATTCCCGCCGCACCCTGCGTTCCATGCTCATCTCAATTTCAAAACACGCATTACCAATCATGCAGAATAGCTGCTACTCATTCTTAAGAGAGAAATGAAGCAAACAAGTTTTGGAGCAAGTTGAAGTGCCATGACCGATGAGCTTTTAAGTGATTCACCACCTTAACAAATCAACAAATTTTTGTAAATATGTATATGTACTTCTGCATACAACCTTGTAAATATGTATGAAAAGTGGAAAGAAGAAAGAAACAGCTTAAATAAGCAATTATTTACTCATTAGTAGCGGTTAACGGAGAACTTTTAAGTGCGAATTGTTAACGGTACCCAAATAAATATATTGACAGGTGTGTTCGTGAAGAAGACTGCGGTCAATAGCGCTAGCACAGAATATTGCTATACATATATGTATGTATGTTTATATGTATACATAAGTCGTAATAATTTGTAATTGCATTGCGAAAATGTAGAAAAAAAGAGAAAAAAGTAGAAAATAAAGAGTAAGAAAGTCCAAGTTCCGGAGCAGTTGCACATTAAGTACCCTGCTTTAATTGTGATTACTTTGAAGAAGCTTTGGTGTAAAAGTGGGCATGGTCGCCAGGTGATTTTGCTATTTTTCGCTGTATACGAGTATACTCTCCACAACCGTTATATGACTTGTGTGAAATGTCTCAAGTCCATAGTAAACGGCCCTGAAGTTATTAGCTTTCAAAATTTGCTCACGCAGGTGTGGGCGGTGACACGCCCATTTTCCAAAATTTCATTAAAAAGCGACCAAGGCAACAGTTACGATTTTTTAAAATTTATTTTAGCTAAATTAGACAATGAATTGTCATCTGGACTATATATAAATAATTAAAAAAACAAATTTTCGTAAGAGCAAAGCAGCTAGTCTACTGAGCCGATATTTTTAATTCAAATTTTGGAATGTGGGACTCGGCACACACAAGGTTATTGCGATATTTTAAGAGCGAAATTTTTATAAAATATATGTTGAATAAGAGAATTAATTTAATCGATAATTCTACGCATTGTCAGGCCGTTTCCTATTCAAGCGTTTGTTCTTACTCTTTTATGCTCAGTTACTAGAACAGTATTGAGTGAAAGTCGAAGAGCGAATGAAAGGGGAAGATCTCTCTAGCGGCAAAGGAATGGGAAGAGAAATATGAGAAGAAGATTACCGAATTTTTTTGTGCAGAACAACATCCACCGGATGTGCTACCTTATACATGGTATAAAAAGATTTAGAGAATCTTCAAGAGCTACCTCTCTTGGACGGGAAGGGCTACTGTATACCATCTTCAAAATCTCTACATATAAAAAAACATTTTAACAGGTCTGCAAATTGCAGATTTTCAAGAAAAATGTATAGAAGAGGTCGTTATTAAGCCAATAGAAGCCTAATCAAGAGTATTTACAATTTTTGTCTGTATGTCTGTATGTTTGGGCGCGCATCATACAAAAGCTGCTACATGGAATTGAATGCAACTTTCACCTTTGAGTTACTAGACGTCTAGCTTAACATTTAAGATATCCCCTATGTCGATGACACTACCGGTTTCGTAGTTATCGACCAAGTTGACTCAAAATATCTTAGTACAATATGGGTATCAAACGAAAGCTGCAAATGAGTGCTGCGATATGCAATGTGATTAAGTTCAATATCCCAACTGGCTTTGGAGTTACAATGATTGAAATCGGACTCAGTTTATTATAAGTTCTAAGACACAGTGAAGCGTGGCCGGGTCTTCTAGTCTTCAATAAATATAAATCTGTGTTTGAGTGCTAACAGAAGTGTAACTACACTCAAAATCAATGTTGAATGATAATGAAGGGGTAATTTACAAGAAAAAAAGTTTTGAGTGATAATAAAATTCAAGTTCCACTCATAAAGCAAATATTAGTGGTAATGGAAACAGAATTTCACTAGCAGTAAACCTTGAGTGCTATGTGCAGTCTTGAAATGCAATCAAATTTTAATGCAGCTTGCGCATGTCTGATGTTTATTTGGTCACATTTCGTTTGAGAAAGTTGCAAGCCAAAACAATCAAAGACACTGACTTAAAAGCTTCAACACACAAAACTTAAACCAATAGTCAAACTTGATTTTACACAACTAATTGCTTTTAGAGGTTTTTCAAAACTTACAAACTTTTATAATTTTGTTAGTGTCGGTCGCTCAACATAGACACTTTACAACACAGTGACAACGCATAGCATTGATTTCATTTGGTTTTAACCCTTGTGTGGTGCATAGGAACGTGAGAAAAAAATCTAGCAACCATGCCCTTTTTAAAAGCAGCATGATATAAACTAATAAGAATTATTCAAAAGTTATAACTTCGTGGAGTTTAGCCCGAGATCCCCCATAGCTATGGCTAAGCATCAACGTGACAAAAGCACAAGCCAAGTGTTAAGCCAAAAATTTCGTTTAACTTACAATTAGAAAAGTTGCCGCTGACAATTAGCTGAAAAGTTTGTGGCACAGCTGTGCGCACAACAACAAAGTATTTCATTGATGATTTTATGCGGCTCAGTTTTGGTAACTTTCTGTATGCGAGGCTAATGAATTCTCAATATTTTTCTTTCACACAAATTTTCGTAGGAATTCACAGTTGGGCGAGCGCTGGCAGCTGGTATACAAGAAATGGGCTAGGACGAAATTTCCGGCAGCAAATTTACAGCAGTTACATAGATTTTACAAACTTGCTAATAAGTATGTGAACATTAGCGTGCATCTTATTTGTGTAGAGAATAAATGTTGTTGAGGAAAAACTAGAAATGTACTTGAAGTCGGCCATACGAACGGAAAACGGGAGAATGCAGCAAAACGTTTGAAGCGCTCTCGACGAACGAAGATCATACTCTATAAATCTCTGAGCAAAGCATGAGTCGGTTGAAGCTGGGATGCCCCATGAAATATTCGATAGAAATATTCCCCAGCAGATTTATAGCTCTGTGAAGGTAGTGGCCTTCACATTAAGGTGATGAGGTGGCATTTTCGGAAATTATAAGGGTTCAAGCTAATGGAAATAGAAGGAAGGGTCTTCCAAATTCTGAAGAAAAGATAAACACGGTAAGATGATCTAAAATATTCGGCGTGGTCAATACAAGTATTCAAATAATAAGAGTATATATGCACAACATGTGTACTATATTTCAAGATAGACCAAGTACATTGGTATGTAATATTTCAAATATATATATAAAAATATTTTAATCATAATTTTATTGCCACCACTGTATACAGCGGGTATAAAATATTTCGGTGCGGTAAAACGTATTCCAAACTTTAAGTTAGACATCTAACAATATATTGCTAAACTGTTCATTCAGTTCTAAGCAGCAGTTTTACTATGAAACGCGTACAAACATACAGACAGACAGACGAAAATTCTAAAATATGATGTTTTTGCTTCTGTTACTTTAGCAATGAACGCAATTTACTGCGATATCCAAATGTGCAGCTATCAGCACATTTTTGTGACTTGCTTATCATTGTTAGGAAGGGGTCCTCCCTTGTAGCACAAAGGCACACCCCAATGCACACAGATACCTACAAATCCATGCATATATATTCATACAGATTTGTACATAAATATTTACACAAAAATATGCGTTGATTGGTAAGTAAATTTTGTTTTAAGTCGCATACCAAAGAGGAGGAGAGGTCAGGTGCCATACAAACTCTACCTAACTGTAATTAATTTGCTCAAGCGGTCGAGGTTTTGCGCCCAGGAAATTAATGGAATAAATGAAAGTAGAAGAAGAAGAAGAAACATGCTACCGTTACGACTTTTTCAATTCAACAACTTTCGGTTGCCATTTTTGCTGTTGCTGTTGCGTGCGCTGTTAGCCAATGAGAATCTGCAACTTTGGTGAGAATTTCGAGAAAATTTAGTATTCTTCTAAATTAATTCAAACAGTATGCTCTATATAAGTAGTACACATACCACAAGAGGTTACCTGCATACAAGCTCAGCTTAGTGAAAGTAGAAAAGTATGCAGCAGCCAAATAGTACTTTATGCACCTCGAGGACCAACATAAGAAAGCATTGCATAAAAGGAATGACAGCGTAAAAGTTCAAAGTAAAGCAAAAGCCGAGATGAAATAAATTCTTGTGTGAATGTATGGGGTAAGTGGGGGAAATGTTTTCGTAGACATGAGTGTAGTATACACAGGGGCGCACTTAAGCAATTAGGGGCCTTTGACATATTAAGCATTGGGGTGATTTCATATGTGATAACTATGATGTTTTTTCTTTAGATATTGTTGAATAAAGCAAACGGGAGTCTTCATTAGAGTAGCATAAACCAATACAATAATTTGTATTTTTTTTGTCTGTCTGTCCGTATGTTTGTGGGCGCATCACTCATAAACCGCTGTGCAGAATTATATGCCAATTCCATTGATGCTTTTCTAGATGTCTATCGAAAGTTTATGACCCCTTTCACCACAGGGAAATATTTTGAATCCACTTTATGCAGTGGTGGCAATGACATTAAGCTCAATATTTTACAAATGTCGTGAAATTGTACAACTAATAGCCAAAGCAGCAATTATAAGAATTTGTCTGTATGCAAGTTTGTACGCGCATCACTTAATAACTACAACATCGAATTGTACATTTTTTTCGCCGTTATTTGGAGGCGATCTATCTTGAAATGTATAGCACATGAAACTAGAACTTTAATTGTTATATTCTGCAATTTCGGTGAGAAGAATTCCTTGCCACTGACAGTACGAAGAGTAGCTTTGTTGGAAACGTTAAGCCAGCAATATAAAACATGAGCAAATATATGAACTGTATTGACGATACAAACAGTGTTTACAAAAACAAGATAAGTGATAGCTTATCTAACATTTATTTTAGCTGTGAATACTCAACGAAGGATATAATTTTCCGTTGTGGATAGATTTCAGTAAAATTAAACAAAATAAAATAGAATAAAATAAAGTAAAATAAAAAAATAAATTAGTATCAAATGAAATAAATTGAAACAAAATAAAATAAACTACAATACAATAAAATAAAATAAAATAAAATAAAATAAAATAAAATAAAATAAAATAAAATAAAATAAAATAAAATAAAATAAAATAAAATAAAATAAAATAAAATAAAATAAAATAAAATAGAATAAAATAAAATAAAATAGAATAAAATAAAACAAAACAAAATAAAATAAAATAAAATAAAATAGAATAAAATAAAATAAATTAGTATCAAATGAAATAAATTGAAACAAAATAAAATAAACTACAATACAATACAATAAAATAAAAAAAAATAAATAAAATAAAATAAAATAAAAGATAAAATAAAATAAAATAAAATAAAATAAAATAAAATACAATAAAATAAAATAAAATAATATAAAATAAAATAAAATAAAATAAAATAAAATAAAATAGAATAAAATAAAATAAAATAAATTAAAATAATTTTGTTGTTGGTTTTACGGTCTGTTCATTTTACATATTTATTGTAAGTATAACGAGCTCAAGACCAGTTGATAATAATTCTTAGTTAATTATTATTATTTTTGATTAGAGGAAAAATTGAAAGCAACAAACATATACAGGCTATAGTTATAGTACTATTTCGAAAACAGCCACGATTTCTCGTCAGACTAATTCGTATAGTTTTGCTATTTTCAGAGGATCTTGTGGAGATCGAACCCACTCACTCTGATTGCCAGCGCAAGAGCTGAGCTCGTTATACTTACAATAAATATGTAAATTAAAATAAAATAAAATAAAATAAAATAAAAAAAAAATAGAATAAAATAAAGTAAAATAAAATAAATTAGTATCAAATGAAATAAATTGAAACAAAATAAAATAAACTACAATACAATAAAATAAAATAAAATAAAATAAAATAAAATAAAATAAAATAAAATAAAATAAAATAAAATAAAATAAAATAAAATAAAATAAAATAAAATAAAATAAAATAAAATAAAATAGAATAAAATAAAATAAAATAGAATAAAATAAAACAAAACAAAATAAAATAAAATAAAATAAAATAAAATAAAATAAAATAAAATACAATAAAATAAAATAAAATAATATAAAATAAAATAAAATAAAATAAAATAAAATAGAATAAAATAAAATAAAATAAATTAAAATAATTTTGTTGTTGGTTTTACGGTCTGTTCATTTTACATATTTATTGTAAGTATAACGAGCTCAAGACCAGTTGATAATAATTCTTAGTTAATTATTATTATTTTTGATTAGAGGAAAAATTGAAAGCAACAAACATATACAGGCTATAGTTATAGTACTATTTCGAAAACAGCCACGATTTCTCGTCAGACTAATTCGTATAGTTTTGCTATTTTCAGAGGATCTTGTGGAGATCGAACCCACTCACTCTGATTGCCAGCGCAAGAGCTGAGCTCGTTATACTTACAATAAATATGTAAATTAAAATAAAATAAAATAAAATAAAAAAAAAATAGAATAAAATAAAGTAAAATAAAATAAATTAGTATCAAATGAAATAAATTGAAACAAAATAAAATAAACTACAATACAATACAATAAAATAAAATAAAATAAAATAAAATAAAATAAAATAAAATAAAATAAAATAAAATAAAATAAAATAAAATAAAATAAAATAAAATAAAATAAAATAAAATAAAATAAAATAAAATAGAATAAAATAAAATAAAATAGAATAAAATAAAACAAAACAAAATAAAATAAAATAAAATAAAATAAAATAAAATAAAATAGAATAAAATAAAATAAATTAGTATCAAATGAAATAAATTGAAACAAAATAAAATAAACTACAATACAATACAATAAAATAAAAAAAAATAAATAAAATAAAATAAAATAAAAGATAAAATAAAATAAAATAAAATAAAATACAATAAAATAAAATAAAATAATATAAAATAAAATAAAATAAAATAAAATAGAATAAAATAAAATAAAATAAATTAAAATAATTTTGTTGTTGGTTTTACGGTCTGTTCATTTTACATATTTATTGTAAGTATAACGAGCTCAAGACCAGTTGATAATAATTCTTAGTTAATTATTATTATTTTTGATTAGAGGAAAAATTGAAAGCAACAAACATATACAGGCTATAGTTATAGTACTATTTCGAAAACAGCCACGATTTCTCGTCAGACTAATTCGTATAGTTTTGCTATTTTCAGAGGATCTTGTGGAGATCGAACCCACTCACTCTGATTGCCAGCGCAAGAGCTGAGCTCGTTATACTTACAATAAATATGTAAATTAAAATAAAATAAAATAAAATAAAAAAAAAATAGAATAAAATAAAGTAAAATAAAATAAATTAGTATCAAATGAAATAAATTGAAACAAAATAAAATAAACTACAATACAATACAATAAAATAAAAAAAAATAAAATAAAATAAAATAAAATAAAAGAAGATAAAATAAAATAAAATAAAATAAAATAAAATCAAAAAAAATTGAATAAAATAAAAGAAAACAAAATAAAATAAAATTAATTAAAATAAAACAAAATAAAATAAAATAAAACTAGAAACTGTAGTAATAAATAGGGTAGAAAGGAAGGAAAGAAAAAAAGAAGTAAGATGTAGAGAGAAGGGAAATATATTAAATTAAAGGGAGGATAAAGAAAGGAAGAAGAAGAAAGCCCTAAGAAAAGGGAAATGAAGTAAAGGAAAATATACTAAGGGAATGGAGCCGCAAAGAAATTAAGGGAAAGAAAGATAATATTTTTTAATTAACTTTCAAGCATATGTGGATGTTGCCACTATTTTGAACTATTTAAAAATTAAAATAAAATAGCTAAGGATAAAAGTTCGTCTTACATCTCCTCGGTGGTATAGCATGCCTAATTAATATGTTATTTTCAATAAATTAATTTACAGCAATTTGATTGTAGCTCGCTAAGGTTTTCCAATCTAAGGTTAACTGGGTGTTGGTAAGTTTTTTAAACGATTTAAAAAGTGAATAAAATATTCTATAGTGTAAAATTATAGGTTTTTTACACTTTTTGCACAAAAATAGATTCAAGTAGGGTTTGCGACCTTTACTGAATTTAAAAATAAGCATAGATTTCTGTTTACAAAAAATTATTTTTGTAACGATTTTATTGAGTAAATTTAAAAATATACTAATTAAAAGATGCGCGTTTACTCGGGCCCCCACTTGTCTACAATCACTCTACCCTAAAACCGCTACTGCGTATGTATGTATGGACAAAAAAAATCAATTTAACTCCTGGCGAAAACGCTCACACAGATATAACAATGAAAGGAACGCTGCGAATTAGCTGACGCTAAGTTAATTTATAGTATTCGTTTCAAGATGCTACATAAATTTTCAAAGAAAATATGTGAGTAAATTTGTTAGAGAAATAAAAAGTGAAATAATTCAAAAGCTATCGAAGTACTACATACACACTTATATATGTATGTTCATGTATTTTTATCCAAAGAAATACTTATAAAGGTATATGTGGTTATGGTTGTTTGTGGATTGGAGTGCATTGTGGTCAATTAATTTGAAGTAACATTAAAAAATAAAAACTGTGCATTTTACACATACACCCATAAAAAATAATAATTGGCCTATGTATACTTCCTGGGGAGATTAAGGCCGAGCTGCTTCTAATTTTTCTTACAAATTGGCATGACCTACAGTTTTTTTTGCCGATTCCGAACGGCATCTGCAAGACAGATAAATTTTTGCTGAGAAGCCTTCCATGGCAGAAATACACTAGGAGAGTTTGCCAAACCACTGCCGAGGGGCGACTCTGTTTTGAAAAAACTTTTTCAAACCACTTTTGATGTTACCTGTAACAGAGCTCGAACTTTGGACCTTCGGTGTGGTAGGCGAGCAACACTACCGCCACACCACGGCGGTCAAATACTGATTCAAACCATTTAACCGATCCTCGTCGAATTTTGAAGTCGTTTACAGCCATGATTACAATAGAAAGCAGGAAGACTCTTCACAGCAATCAAAATATCCAAGACCAACCTATTAAAAAGGCGTAATTGAATCCAGTGCTAATGTAATATAATACGAGTAAAATTGTAATGTAATGTAATTGTATTGTATATGCAATGTAATTGTGATATAATTGTAGTTTAACTGTAATATTATTTGTAATTTAATTGTAATTTATTTGTAATGTAATTGTAATGTATTTGTAATGTAATTGTAATGTATTTGTAATGTAAGTGTAATGTAATTTTCAATTAATTGTAATTTAATTGTAATGTTATTTGTTATGTAATTGTAAATTAATTTTAATGTAATTCTTATGTGAATAAAGTATATTCTTCTTATGCAATAGGGCGCGTTCAGGTGTGCTCACGATCCCGGTCTTGAATAGTCACAAGTTTGTGGAAGGATTTAGTACCGATAAACCGAACCTCGTCGATTTTTGAACACTATTACAGCCATAAATAGAACACACGAAAAACAAGTAGACTCGTCACAACAAGTAACCAAGCAATCCAAAACTGGGTCTCTTGCCACCTAATGTTACAATCTTTTCGAATCCGATCAATTCACCAACAGTCAATCGTTAACAAAGAAAGCGGCGCAACTCGGGAAACACCCTCCTCGGTGTAGCATACATAACATACGTGGGCACTCGTATTTATGGAAAAAATGGCAGCAGAAAATAATTGTACTTTACGCTCAAACTATGAAGCCAAATACAATGCTTGCCACAACCCAAACTTTCTAAGAAAACCGAGAAAAATGTTCTCAGCATAGTTGCGTGCAGCACACACGACATGCGACTTTTTATTTTATCGCAACACCCGAACTGGGAAGGTAACTTTAGTCAATTTATTTTTCTTTTTTTTTTTTTTGTTTTGTTGGTTTGTCTTATTATATTTTAGTGTGAAATAGTTCACAGTGAAGAGCTAGCAAAAACTTTTTCACATCAATTAAGAAGAGTCTAGTAGCAGTGAATTATTTTGAAGTTTATTATTTAGTGATTTTTTATACCAACAACTTTGTTGATTTTTTATACTATTTAGTGCAAGAAAATAGAAAACAACGCCACTTCAAACTTGTAAAGCTTCTGAGACCATTGTTTGCAATTTTTCGTTGTTGATAAAAATGTAAAAAAAAGCAGAATTTATACATATAATTTTCACTTAGTGGTTATAATGTCATAGCTTGTGAAGAAAAGGTGAGGAATTGCTGAGTTCAGATCAGCCGCGATATGATATCGAAGGACTATAATGGTAGGAAGCTAGCTGGAAACTTATGTAGAGCAGAGAGCTAGAAAGGCTTGACTTGTTTTCGGATTGATCGATGCTGTTTGGGATGGTTGAGAGAAAGCCTGAAGTCGTTTATGAAGCACTCCATATTAGCTTTAAATTTAGTTCAAACTATGAAGTCAAAGCCTTCCAAGTAGAGGCTGCCGACATGAAGGCGGCTATGGTTGAGAAGCTATCATGTTTAGGGAGTTCAGTATTTACGCGGGCAGCTTGATGGAAATTAAAACTCTGAGCTTAAGACTGGCTAAGAAGAAGAATGCGAACAGCTGACCACTCTCTAGATAATCTCAAATTATTTCGAGACCAAAAATAAGTGGATTCCAACAACATAAAGTAATATCTGGTAATTGTAACGGGTCCCTTGAGCCTAATGGGCACTGCGAAATCAAAATTCTTTCATTTTTTTTAACAGAGCAACAGACGTTTTGTTCTCCGAAAAATGTTACTTTGCAGCATGGCATATCAAGGGGAGTGATTTTCAACATGACCGACATGCCATTACCTGTTTTACTATGCCATGCTTTGCAGACTTCTCATCTCTCACTTGCTTTCCCACTATTATTCTTCGCCTAACGCTCCTCTTTTCGCTACTTCTTCCTCTACCTTTCGTTTTTTCTTTTCTCTTTCCCTTACTCTTCTGAGGCTACTTTGGGGTTCTATCGAGCACAGAAGATATATTTAAACGTTTCGGAATCTAGCTAAAACTCAAAAAAAAAGCACGCTGCCTACAGTGCCACGGAAGAGAAGCAACTCTTTTTAGAAAAAAGAAACTTGAGGCCGAAAGGCATAAGTGTAAGGAGCTTGAGTTGCATATAGCGTTATGAAGGAACCAGTTGCTCTCACTTAGCAAATTGCAATGGAGATAATGGACCCGATACCACATACGACTCTCCATCCTGCAATTGCTTTTTTGTTCGTATGGCCTGGATAAAGGAGCTAAAGTGTGTCTTGCACTGATCGAGGACAAGACGAAGTATCAAATAAAGAACCTGAGAAGCCACATCACATAGCTACAAATTTGAAACTGTGAGAGACTTTGTCTATTTCGGAACCAGCTTTAACGCCGTTTGGGAACCAGCCTTGGCAAAAATTCAGTCTCTGGACTGAATAGGCAACTATCTCGGCGTACAGAGATCACGCTCGTTAAGTCTCCTGTTCCGTTGTACATCTCGGAACTGTTTACAGCCTTTGAAGGAAATGAGGTCACGCCTGGAGTATTCAAAAGAAAATTTTCTAAGTAAGCTTTATGGCCCGTCTCGTGATGCCAACGGAGAGTATCGAACAAAATTTTACGATGAGGTATACAAGCTATAAGCAGATACGGGCGAATTAAAGCCCAAAGGCTCGCTGACTTAATCATGTTATGCGCATGGACAAAGCAGCGCCAGCCCCGAATTGTTTCATATCGACGCCCAAATTATCCAGCAGAGAAAGGACAAATACTCTTTTGAGATAGAAAAACCAGCTAGAGGATGGCTTGACCACCCTTCCCTGTTTCCAAATGGCGTCAGTTATAGCTAAAACGTTATGACTTTCATGCTTAGATACGCAACGTTCAAAATCGTCCAGTCGTTTAAGCGCCAATAAATCATTATGATATCCTAGTTCGCACGAATAACTATGTCATCGTAAATGACAGAATCCCAGAACCGTGCCGTGTAACTTTACTCATATTGAGAAAGAAAAATTTAAATGCACGCTTAAATTATTTGATCGAAACTCTTCTGCAATTATTTGCCACTCACAACGTGTTCACATTTGAAGTGTGATACCGCAATACTGGCAAACAAAATTGAAAAAAAAAAAAAAACAGCAAAGAATGGAAAAAACATAAAAGTAAAACGTCCAAAGTAAACATTGTCAGTGAGTGTGTTGGAATCATAAAAGTACTTGGCACTTCACCTTAATGCCATTATGCTGCCATTCAAGTAAAGACACATACATATGTCTATATGTATGTGTGTGTACAAGTGCTTACTCATATTCATATACTGGCATTAAGAGGGGTCAAATCTCGAAATTTGTTCAAGTTACAAGGAATTTGTGCTAGTGCGTCTTTGGCGGGGCGGAGTGATTCCAAATAACATCTAATTTCTGTTAACCCTTAACATGTTCCAGAGACATTATTGTCGCACGAAAACTTTTAAGTTCCTAAAGCTCTTTTATGTAATTTAAAATGGCGTAAAAAAGTCCATTTAGGGATCATTTATCAAAATTGCTAGTGCTTATTTTGTTTTTCTCATTAACTTGTTGATAAAAATGTACTTAATATAGATGTATGGGACATATATGTCCCAATAAAAATCCCATTGGTTGATATTTGTCCCGAATCGAAATATCATTTTTACGATTAGTACCGCAATCGTTATGCTGTCACATGCTTACTGACTTATTTCCAGTTTAAATATTCAAAAACTAGCTTTCTATATTCTGCAAAAGTCGGAGGTCGTAATGGTTAAGAAAATGTTACCAAAGAATGAAATCGTTGTCGTTATTTTGAACTGAAAATGAACGGAACCGTGGCCATTAGAAAACCACAACTGTGAAAACTATTTTGATCCGAATAAAAACGGAAGCGTAATGAACTAACAAAAGTCGAAAAGCTAGAAATTGTTTTACCAAAAAAAAATGAAGAAATCATAAACGTTATTTAGATGTCAAAAAGAACGGAACATGAACACTTTAAAAAATACAAAAACTGAAACGGTTATTTCAGAAAGAAACAGAATGGAACAACAATCGTTATTTCGAGGATTTCTTATGTTTTGTTGATTTTCACACAAGATGTAAATTTGCTATACTCGTATATTTGATTATGCTTATGATGCTCTGTCATTTTTATTCAAATAGGGTTTCGGTGTGTTGCCATCTTCAGTGTCCTTTTTTTATACTGTACCCTCACTCTTTAGTTCTATTCGAAAGAATATTTGTTCGATTTCGAATAATGCGTACTCTGTAAGAAATATTCGAACAGTACATATTCGATACTCGAATTCCATTCTATACCCTTCAGATTTGATCTATCCGCTTTCGATTTTAAAAAATTGGGTACACCCTGTTTCAAAAATAAATGTTTCGATTCGACTACAATTTAGCAAACGGATATCCACCTAAATGTAAGTTCTTATGATTAAAGGGTAAGAATAGTTGAAACAGATCACTTAAAATTGTGAAGATGTAGTTTAGTTCAATAATGGCATTATTTGGTTGCTATTGACAATACAAAGAAATGCCTATCTTTGACTTTTGGAAAAAAATAGTTTATACTGTTTTATCGCCAATTGAAAATGTTTGTGCTTTTTATACCAAATTTCAATAACTTCCGATATACTTGACCGACTTTCGCTTACAAATCCATTCAAGAGCACAATTTTTATTTCCTTAACATTTAATTTTGAATATATTTAATTTTAAAATCGGTGCAAAAACTATGCAAAAAAAATTGTTCCAGAAAATCCAAAAAAAAAAAAAATACCACAAATGCAAAATATTACACTCTAAGATATTCCGTTGAGAAAAAGAATTTCCCGCCCGACAATTGTCAAAGAGTGATGCCTACTATTATCGAATATCTTTGAAAGTAAATTCGAACGAGCTACAGAGTACCGATGTGCATTAAAATCGATGTTTGCTTTCGAGTAAAGCAGCCTTTCGAATAGAAACACAGAGCAAGTGCCTTGAACTGTCTTAATCAATTGTCTTGTCATTATAGTTTGTAATTTAGAGCAGTTCAGTAAGTATGCTGCGGTATTAAACCGAATCGGAAATCATAAAAAAATCATTTCTTGAAACGAAACCGATTAGTTTAAAATCGAATGTGTCAACTTTTTTATAGTTACAAAACTTCAATTTTTACGAATATGACAGTCGCAAAACGCTGGCACTTAACTTTTGCAGTTCCCCTCGTAGGGTGCTTTTAAAAGGTTGCTGAAAAAAAGGGAATGTTCCGCACAGCTTTCGATATAAAGTTAAGTTGCAAGTTCTCTAGCTTGAAAGCAGTAGTATTTGATATTTTTAACCCCTTCGGGTATAATGTCCACATATGTGGACAAAAGTTTTCTTTGTGAAATAACTGCCAATGCTTCATTATTTTTCTCAAACAATATAACAATTTATTGCGAACATATTCGCTCGCTTTTCTACATTTTTAGTTTCTCTCTTCACTTCTTCTGTCGCGTTCATTTCATACGATATTTTCAAATGGACTGAAATATGCAAGATTGGATCATATTTTGTCACAAGTGAGTCAATATTTTTTTGTGTACACATAAACACTTACTTTTTTTAATATATATTTATTTATTTTTAATAAAAAAACATTGAATTTGGTTTTTCTTTGAATTACACAAGTAAGAATATTTTTTTTTATTTCACAGTAATATTAAAAATTTCGAAAAACTGTTTTTAGTATTAAAAAAAAAAAAAAAATTTTTTTTTTAAATAAACTTTATAGACACCAGTTATTAAAAGTAAGTCATAAAAAATAATTTTTCGAGCGTATTTTCGGTGCGAGATTGAAGAGGTTAAACTGAGAGAACTTCGAACGCATCAATTTGACCCACCCTAATACAATGTAAATAATGCAAATATTATTTCACCGCTGCAGCAGTTGAACTGATTCCCTGATTCCACCAATTCTCAATTGCTGTTATACTTACTTATGAAAATTAGTATGTACATTTAAGCAGAATATATGAAAATATGTTGCAGTTGTGGTTGTAAGTGAGTTGCATGCATCCTCATTCGAATTGTTCGCATTGGACCACGACCGTGTCATTAGTTCAAGTTTAGAAAAAGTTCAATAAAATTTTGCACAACGAAAAAAACACAGAACTCGAGCAAAACCAACAAACAGATATCCAAAACGATTTGAAGTTGTTTTTAGTTCGACTTTGGGACGCAGGAAATATTACGCGATTTTCTTTTATTTGCATTTGCATTGTTATTGTAGTGCATGTTTTCATTCTGAAGTCAATACTACTCTAACGTGGTTCAGATGCATGAAAGTTTTCCACCGTTATCTGTGGCAAGTACTGTTGTTTTGATATGCTGGAAAGTTTTTTTTTTTGGGGGTTTCTATTCTACTGGCAAATGCATAGATAAAAGAGCACTAGAAAGTACATTGCATATGAGTCAGTTTCTTTTCAAAAGTAGTTAAAGTAACTATTTTTTTATCGAAATATGGCAGTGGTTGCGTTTAGATGGCTTTTCAAATATTGGTTAACGGTTTTAGATGCATGTTTTTATACTTGCACTACAGTTTAATGTGCACTGAAGCACTCTGAATCGATAAAATCAAACCATTTTCCGATACCCATAAAAAAAAAGCGTGAGTACCAAGTATTCGTGAAGTTTGATGTGAAAACGTGTGTATCCTGCACATAAATTTAATTGAAATGAGATCGCGCTGTGGTTGAAATTCAACCACAAAACTTTATTTTATTTTAGCTATTTGCTATTCCTTTCATTCGCTCTATTTCCATTTCTTTCTTTGTTGTTCCTTTAATTTAATATATTTTCACTTTATTTGTTTTTTATTCATTCAACCGTCTCTATTTTTATTTTATTTTATATTTGTATTTGATTGTTTACTTTTCTCGCTGTTTATTTTCTTCACTTTACTTTCCTTTCCTTTCCTTTCATTTTCTGTCCTTTTCTTTCATTTTCTTTCCTTTCCCAAAGCTTTCTTATTTTATTTCGTTTTTTCTTTTTAATTATATTATATTATATTATATAATATATTATATTATATTATATTTTATAATATTATATTATATTATATTATATCATATTATATTATAGTATATTATACAGGGTGGCGCAAAAGTAATCCTCCTATCAGAAAATGCTATAAATTTTGCGATTGGCCCCTAAAGTCAGTTCTGTTTTGACATTTGTGTAGTAAACACATGCGAAATACACGTTAATAAACAATGTTACTCTACACTGCTCCAGAACGCGGAATATTGCTGACTATTTATTTGACCAATAATCGGTCGGGGCTAAACGGTTACTGTGAATGGTGAGCGCTACAGAGCAATGATCAACGAGTTCTTTTTGCCGCAACTTGATGAATTGGGATTGGAAACCATGTGGTTCCAACAAGACGGTGCAACAGCACACACTGCACGTGCCACAACCGATATGCTGAACATCGGAAGCTTACTTTTGCGCCACCTTGTATTATATCATATTATATTATATTATATTTTATTTTATTTCATTTCATTTTATTTTATCTTATTTTATTTCACTTTTTTTATATTATTTTGTTTTATTTTATAATATTTTGTTTTATTTTATATTATTTTGTTTTATTTTATTATATTTTAATTTAAATTATATTATTTTCTTTTCTGTTATGTTGTTTTCTTATGTTATTTATTTTTTTTTTTTGTTTTATTTTTTTCCATTTTATTTTAGTTTATGTTATTTTATTTCCTTTTATTTAATTTTTTTTTCATTTTATTTTTTTTTATTTTATTTTTTTTTTTTTAATTTAATATTTATTTTATTCCATTTCATTTCATTTTATTTTATTTTATTATA
Organism: Merzomyia westermanni; assembly: GCA_949987695.1. Lineage (NCBI taxonomy): Eukaryota > Metazoa > Arthropoda > Insecta > Diptera > Tephritidae > Merzomyia > Merzomyia westermanni. Next base: position 7,693,249 of record OX465288.1, read on the forward strand.
GTTTATTTAATTTTTATACCTTTCATGAACATGAAATGGTATTATAACTTTGGTCCGATGTTTGTAAGTATGAGAAGAAGAAGAGATAGACCCACCAATAAGTTACCGAAATGATCAGGGCGATGAGCTGAGTCGGTTTAGCCATGTCCGTCTATCCGTATGTCTGTTTGTACGCAAACTATCCTATCTCTATCTCTATGGCGCGATATACAACAGGTATATCATCATAAACCTCCTAAGAGATTTTTGCGCCAAGCTTCTCTTCCAATTTGTGGTGTGCCGATTTGAATTTTCCCTACAAATTGGTGGGACCTACAGTTTTTTGCCGACTCCGAACGGCATCTACAAAGGAGACGAATTTTTTGCTGAGAAGCCTGTCATGGCAGAAATACACTCGGAGAGTTTGCCAAACCACTGCCGAGGGGCGACCCCGTTTTGGAAAACTTTTTTCAAATCACTTTTGATGTTACCTGTACCAGGGCTCGAACCATGGACCTTCGGTGTGGTAGGCCGGCAACACTACCTTCACACCACGGCGGCCGCAAACTAGTCCCTCAGTTTTTGAGATATCTTGATGGAATTTGGTATGGAGCCGCCATTTTGCATGAGATTAATCATTTGTCGGAATCACCAAGATCGGAGCAATACATTGCATAGCTCCCATACAATCGATTGTTCCGATAAATGGGGTTTGGGTTATGTATCTTTAAATTATCAGTTTTGCAGAGTGTCTACTAATTGTGAGTAAGGATCGGACTCTTAAAACCGTGATGCGTATTCATGAAAGGCATGAAGTGTTCGGCACAGTCGAAGGCAGCTCCTTCCTTACTTGTTTTATTTCATTTAATTTCATTTTATTTTAATTCGAAACATGTCATCCCATACCATCGCTGTGCATAACGTTGTAATTTTTCCTCTAATATCAATTAACAAACAAACATAAAAATTCGAGCTTTGCTCCAACAAAAATCACCATAACTTTAATTATTTTATTTTATTTAAAATTTTTCTATTATTTAATTAATTTATTTTATCTTATTTTTTAATTTTTTTTTTTTAATTTCATTTCATTTAATTTAATTTTTATTTTTATTTTTTTCTATTTTATTTTATTTTACTTTATTTTATTTTATTTTATTTTGTTTTATTTTATTTTATTTTATTTTATTTCATTTCATTTTACTTTATTTTATTTTATTTTATTTCATTTCATTTTACTTTATTTTATTTTATTTTATTTTATTTTACTGTATTGTATTTTATTTTATTTTGTTTTAATTTATTTCATTTTATATTAATTTATTTTATTTTATTTTACTTTATTTTATTTCATTTCACTTCATTTCATTTTATTTTATAATAGTTTATGTTATTTTTTTATAATATTTTATTTTACTTTATTTTATAATATTTTATTTCATTTTATTTTATTTTAAATCGTTTCCCATATACATCAACTGCCCACTCTGTCGGAAAATCGGCAAAACAACACAATATTTACGTAGATTGTTCGTGGAGAATGACTAATTTATAATTTTTTGTTAAGCCGTTTTTACTTAATTTTTACTAGATTTAAGGTAATATTTTTTAGCTAACATCAAAGGTTTGCTCAAAATTACTAATTTAAAAACTATTGTTTTGAAAAGATGTTTACATTAAAAAAAAATATTAATGCAAAATTAATAAATAATTTCTAAAAATGTATATCAAATTTGTTTTAAATTTTATTTTTAGTACTTATTACCGAAAATGTGCTCAAGGCCAAACATTTTTTTTTTATAGACCCATTTCCTATGCTGCTAGACTTCTTCATCAAAGAAATTTTTAAACGTTCTGTAAACCAGTAGGCTATCAGAACGCTGCTTTTCTGTCTGCTCCGTTTTCTAATCATTTCACCATATCTATGAGTAAGCAGCACCATCGGGTGGTAGTTAGCATTGTTAATGATGGATTTTGGTTTTTTGTGTACACTTTTGGCACTACGACTGTGTGTTTGTTTATTTTTTATACCAACAAGTTAGTTGAATTGTTTTTGTTTTACGGCCTGTATATTTTTAAAGTATTAATGAGTATAAATATTTTTTTTTTTTTTAAATTGTTATTGTTCCATTTTTTAAAACTCAAGCAATTTTCAAATAACTGTATAGCTTTGGGAAATTTATATTTCAGGAAGTGTCAACTTTTCCCCACAAACTTCCTTTTTGGTGATGTTTAACTTTGACGTCTGCACGCTGCGAATCGCTTCCTTGAACTTTTTAGCAAATACATTTATTTTAAGTAGAAATTGAAATATTTGTTTTTCTAAATCACGGTTTTCATATTCTGTTGAATGAGTGTAACTGGGAAAAACGTCAGAAAAAAAACTAATTTAGTGTACATATGTGCACTAACCTACATATATATTTCAAAGTTAATCTTCTAAAATTTACCTTCACTCTTCTGGGCTTGCACTTTTTAAGCCCATACAATCCATCCTGTTAATGTACCCACACACTATAAAGTATGCTTATACATGTCATATGCAAAAAATTTCCAGTAAAAATAGAATTAATTTTTTCATGAAACTATTAAATTGCCATTAAGCAAAGAGCTTTTATGTACATTAGGGTGGTTTGCCAAAAAAAATGTATTTTCATGAGGATTCTAGAAATTTCTATATTTTAAGACTACTTTCTTTTTTAGAATATCAAGAGTTGTATAACTTCGAAATGTTTCCAGAAATCGATTTTAAACAAAACCTTCGAAAATATGTGTTTCATAATGTCAACTAACTTTAGCCGAAACAACAAGAATGATATATAACCTCAATCGAGACCAAGAAAGTATAGACACACCAAGATTTGCAGAGATTTCATGCTTCGCTTTTAATTATATATAATAAAATTGTAACTGGTCGAAAACATTGCAAGAAAAATTGATAGGCATAAGTAAGTCAATAGAATCCAAATCAGCAGTTTGTAGAATTTTTGCATGTCTGTCTGTATGTTTGGGTGCGCATCACGCAAAAATTGCTTAATGGAATTAAATGGAATTTTCACTGTTGCATTACTAAACGTCTAGCTTAGCATTTCAGATATCCATTATTTCGATAACTCGACCCTTTTGATAGATGCCAAAATTACAGTTTTCAGAATTTTTGTCTGTATATTTATAAGTTTGTATGCGCATCACTCAAAAATCGATGTCTAGAATTGAATTCAATTTTTACCGAAGCATTGCTAGATGCCAAAACTACAGTTTTCAGAATTTTTGTCTGTATATCTATATGTTTGTATGCGCATCACTCAAAAATCTCGGTATGATATTGAATGAAATATTTACCGACTTACTGCTAAATGTCCAACTTAAAGTTTAAGATACGTTTTACCAAACCGAAATATTTTATACCCACTGTATGCAGTGGTGGCAATAAAAGTTGGCTCAACATATTTTTAAACACTTAGTGGATATTAGATTAGATATTACGTAAAATTGCATATAGGTAGTCTTAGTTTGAGCAACAGAAGCGAGGAGAACATTTCTATTAACTTTTAGCGGTGTGTATGTATGTTTGTACGAGCATCACTAAATAGTCACTAAATCGAATTGGCTGGTTTCTTCACCGATGTATTCTCAGAGATATGGCTTGGATTATACGGTGAAGTTTGAATTAGACAGCTGACAGCAAATCGAAGTGGGAAGTCCTTGTGTTCGACTTTCTCTGTGATGGTTAAATAACACGAACAAGTTCTGAAAATGACTGGTATCGAAAACAGCACTATACCCATGCGGCCCCTGCGGGTTAGGGGTTTAGAATATGCAAAGTAGGCATACCGGTCGTAAGAGGCGACTAATATGCACAAAGGTAATGACGTGCAACTCGATGGTTGATCTACGGATATAATGCCTCTCACCTCTCATTACCCATCTTATCCTTTCTTGCGGAAGGAGGGGTGACATGACCTAGAAGGTTTCACTGGTCATCAATCGCTACCACCACAGTCGGGCAGAACCGGAAGGGACTGTTAGTTCGACAACAATCCCCAAAACCGTCGGGGAGTGTTTTTGTCGTTACCACAACAACAACAACAGTGTTTGTTGTAAAAAATTGCCCCAGCTCCGATAAATCTTAAACTTTTTTTATTTAGACCGATTTTTATTCGTAAGGCACTCTAATATTAAAGCAATGCATGCTATATATAGGCCACCAATGAAATGGCAACACATCAAAATGTGATTAGAGGAGGTCAAAAACGAAAACCAAAAAGTAACAGAAAGAAGAACGGAGAAAAACAAACTGAACAAAAACAAAAACGGTTGTGTAACTAACTTCTAGTAGCGCAAAGAAGTCGATCGTCACCAGCCACTCCTGCCTGCTATGCTGTCGAGTCGTCGTCAACGCTATAACTGGGCCTTTACTACACCGCGCGCTGTTTCCAGTTTTAATAGCAGCACAACAACAGCGCAGTAAAGTAGCTAAACTACTTTCTGCCCAAATGCATAACAAACACCTTAGGACTTTTTTTTTTTGTGGTTTTTGGATACTGCTCGCATAAGGCGAACAAATGGGGTTCGGTTTAACTTCTTGGTAGACAGCAACCGCTGTGAAAACAAGCTGGATTTTAACCGCAGTTTGTGTCCGCAAAGGCTGGCATCACCCATCTACTGCAAAGGCGATGATAATTACAAGGATTATATGGGTATTTTACCAAGTTCACTACAACAGACATGTAAATCAGCGCAGCTGTGGGGAGTAATGTCGTTACCCGCCGGGAAGTAGCATTTCGCCAAATTTTTTACCAGCGGGGTTTCAACATATCGCTCTTACTCTCGCTTTTCTCTATGTCCCTTTGAAGGAGAGAAAAGATGCGATATTGTTGGATGGACAAGAAAGCTGTCTCTGATCATTTAGCCAGAAAATTTAGAATCGACTAAGTTACAATGGGATGGTTCTATGCGATGTAACAGCAACGTGGATATTGTCATCTGGAGTACCAGGCTCCAGTGTAAATATACCATTAAGCAGAAAGAAACCCCTAGTCTTCGAACAGTGTTAAAGCCATGAACGTCCTTTTTCGGTATGAATCAGACAGGCAGCGGTGCTAATATCTTCTGGTGCTACCCCGCGTACAGCGCGAGCAATCGTTTCGTGTACCGAAAAATATGTTTGTCGTCCATAAGCTACTCACACAACAGCCAGCTGATAGAATCTCATCTTGGCTCTGAGAAAGTCATCGATCAAGGCATCTAACTGAGCGAGGATAAAATGCTCAAAGAACAGGAACAATTATAAGCTAAACAGGCAGTTCCTCCTAAACAGTTGTAAGCCACAACAACCTAGCTGATAATTGCTTGAAGCTGAGTCGGCTGCATGGCAAATAAGGAAACGTTTCGGAAAGTACTAAGTACATGGGATCCGGCAGCTCTCGCCCAGTGAATGCTGTCTTGCATGCACAAGCTCCACCAGCTGCGTAAGAGAAACACAAATTTCCAAGAGAGACCAGAGTCACACTGGTCCAAATTCGATCTGGATACTGTAACAGGTTAAACTCTGACCTATACAGACTGAACTATGACATGCCAAATGCTTGACCAGCATGCGGTGTGTCTACAACTACAGCAACAAAAGATGCGACATCACATTACAAGGCTGTTTGATTTAGGGATGCACAGGCAGTCCCTTAATAACATCCAAACAGAGTCATTTCGCTGCTTTGTCAACTCTTACCCGGTGAACTTAGCGCATGTAGCTCCTGAAAGCGATAAGGTATGCGTTGACTTACAACCGCGCACTATAGGTTGGAGGGGTCGAAAGGACTGCCCATATCCGTGACACTGTCCAGAGCTGCGGGGAGAGATTTAAAACAACAAAATCTGTTAAGGTCCTAGAATCGCGAAGGCAAACTTGTCATCTGTAGATACCGCAGGAGAGTATGATGAACCTGCTATCCCGGTCGAGGACAAAATTTGTTGCTGGGCGGCCAACCCTTAGATATGGACTCTACTGTAAAGTGTTGTTGTTGTTGTTAACAGTGCTTCGCCCTGCCCAATGGGCTCGATCACTCTAAATTGTCATCAGGCTCTTCTAAAGGAAGTCCGAGCACTGTAAAGTGTCAAAGAGATCAATAGGAAATCTAGTTGAATTACTAAAATCGTCTGGGAATATTTTATGCTGGCACCGCAAAACAAATCCTCCGGACGACAAATTACAACAAAAGCAACAATTTATATTGTTCGCTCGCCATTTCCTTTTGTGCTCTTCAAAAACGGAAAATCAACGTCATTTCACTGAAGAAAATGGGAAAATTGATTTCAATAAGCTTTTACCACAAAATACCATTTTTCTATTAAGGAGAAGGGAGAGGGGATTCATATTACTGATTCCAATTTATGCTTTCAAAATAATATTTCATATTACACGTTTAATTAAATCGTTTAAATTGAGGTTAAGAGGTTATGTGACATAGACGAATATAAAAATATGTATGTGTGTTTGGTATTATTTGTTTGCTTGGAGTGAAGAATAAACCTAGGCACACAAAATACTGGGTACTTTGTAGCTTAAAACTGATTGTTTTGACTGTTAACGAACTAGTCCGAAAGAGATCAAACTCGCACTAAGCTGAACGCCTAAGGTTTATGAAAAATGCGAGAGTGCACTGAGTTGGAATATATCAAGTAGAACTTTTCATTTGGCGATTACTTGGTTAAAAATTGGTTATTTTGACAGTTAACGAACTAGTCCGTAAAAGCTCAAACTTGCAACAGATTCAAAACAATAAGCTTTTGGGAATGAGTGTACAGATTTGGAATAAAGCGAGGAGGACTTTTTTATTTGTGTTTACGGTGCCATGACGCAAACCCATAACTCTACTATGTGAGGCAAATACTTATCAACTATGCTTATTAGCCACTTAGCTATTCCGAACTAGTATGGGATTTTTATATGACAGATCAAAATCTGACAGCTGACATTTTGTAAAACATTTCCATAAAAAACTTACGAATTACTACCCATGAAGAAAGACAATTGGTTGACTAGTTGTCGAGAGGTACTACAGAGCTAGCTGATTGACTTGTCTGTAGGGTTGCATTTACCATGCTTTCGTATGAAACACTTCTGAAGATGAAAAGGTCGTATGACTAACTGCTCACCCACATGGCATGAATGATGGTTTCATCAACAACTTTCAATAAAATTGATCAAAGGCAACGTGTGTTTATTAGTTCATAGCTTTTGAAGCTTTCCGGTTATCGAGGTGAATAAAATGTTTATTTACTACCAAACATAGCTAATGGCAAATATTATTAAAGGATATGATTGCAAAGTAAAACATAAAGGCATTTATGTGCTCATATTAGGATCAGGGCTTTATCTCGAATGCTTCCATACTGGAGTTAAAAGTTGGTGGGCAGCCATACACGTGTTTGTTAGATAAAGTTCTGTAAAAAAATTCTTATGACAACTGTGTTTAAGCGACATAAGCTATAACGATTTATTTCGTCTATTTTATTTGCGCTACACTCTCTTGTAATTCGCAAGCAGCTTATAAAATATCCCAAAGATATAGTTTATGTTTTGTAATCCCAAAGCGGGGTTTTTTCACAACGAGAATGAGGAAGCCAATCACGCGCAATGCCTCAGAGCCAACAGTGCTCGCCCCCAATTAATAACTACAAGGTGTAAGAGGTCCACTGCACCCCGTTCTATATAGAACAAATAATTTAATAAATAAAATAATAATTAAATAAATATTAGAAAAGGGATCCCTATAATAAACATGTGCAGCGCACACCCCCTTTTCCTCTCTAAACCAATAATACAGTATAAATAATAAAATAAAATAAAAAAAAAAATAACTCAAAAAAACTACACTACATAAAGCTTAGTCAAACTGTTACAAGCATATTATAAATGCATAGTGTTGTTGTAGTAACATTAGCCTTGAAGATCTTATAATGAAAGTCTTAAGAGACTGGCAGTTTCAACAGGGTTGGACCATAACTAATTTGAAGTTGGAAGGTTTTTTTCGTTGAGCAGTTGAATATATCGTAAAAATTTAGCCATTACAATTTTCCCGGTAAAGTTGAGCCAGTCGGACTTTTTTTTGTTGTAGCACTACTTGGACATGAAGAGCTAATGCATGTAAGCCAAGTCGGCCAATTAGTTTTTTATGTGGTACGAGTTTCTTCTGAGATTTGCACCCTCAATTTGTGACATCTCACTTCATATAATTGTTTCATATTTTTTAGTTATCACTCCGAGAATATTTGAAAAACTTGTGCTTAAATTTCTATTTATATATCTATTTATATACTTCAAAAAACTTGTATTATATATAAAACTTTCAAAACAAATACACATAGCGGCTACCACACAAACATCAAACAGGCAGCAAAAAGATTTCCTAGGCAGAAGTCCCTTCACTCTATGGGGTCTGGCTAAACTTGCCGATTGATCTTGTATCGTACGTTTCTTACGACATTCTTGTACAGTACCACCAGTAGAACCATCACAATATAATTCGATGATCTGCGCATTTCCACGTAAGCCAGTCCGGAAATTTTTCTCTTTTTTTATGTTGTCCGTTATTAGTTTTTGTCAGAATAGGTATTTCATCCTCTGCGCCTTGCCTCAGTACGTCGCGTTTCGGTACGTCTTTGTTTCATGTTTTGAGTGGCTATTTCATTGTCATGATTATATCGCCGGCTGTATACAGAACTGTTCGGTTCGCCCTTTGGGTTTTTCCAATCGAAGAATATGTCATTATCGCCCTCACAGTTGCCGTACCTTTCTTGAAATGGATGCCTTAAAGTGTTCATTGAGATCAGAAGGGCAACGATGTACTGCATCTCGTTGGCAGCAGGGTGCATGTTGACCCCTTGGTACGCTCTGACTCGGCAAAAAAATTCTCCAAGGCGATGTTCCGGAAAAAAAGGTTTTTCACTAGGTTTATCATTGATCTTATGTTCAATACGACACCGTTCCAACAGTACACTGTGTTTTCAAATTTAACTGTCTCCAAATAGTCGATATGTTCTATAATTTTATTTTGTTTCTCATTGCTACCCCTCGTCAATGGCATTTTAATTGGATTTTTGTCGCTCAAATTCTTGAGTAGGCTTGACCATATTTAAAACTGCAGATTCTTGTCCAAACAACTCTAAATCCTCAACCAACGGGTTTAATGCTGCCTTAGACTATGACGTTTTTTTTATGCATGTCGATGAATTTAATGTCTTACCACTGCAAAAACCCTATAACAACACAGAAGAATAAAAACAAAATTTTAAATATGCACATTCAAATTGTGGTATTGCACTTCATATAATCATTTCATATTTTTTAGTTATCACTTCTGAGATTACTTGCAAAACTTGTGCTTAGTTTTCTATTTACTTCAAAAAACTTGTATTACAACACTTTTAAAACAAATACGAATAGCGGCTACACAACAAATATCAAACAGGCAGCAACAAACATTTCCACTTGCTATTTACAGGAATGACAATAACAGCGCTGTCGACGTCGACGACTTCAATTCAACAGCTGCTGCGCAGCCACGTTGTAATGTAAGAAGCTGTCAAACGGCTTCTCACACAAATTTACTAACACATTTTAAGTACAAACACATGTTTAAACATGCATATAAACATGCATATAAACACAAACATTATTCTTACATTTTCCTGTTATTTATTCTTCGCCTTTAGATTTCTCGCAAAGAATTTTTTCTGTTGTCTTGTCTGTTTGCTTCGTTGCCACAATATGCTGCTACGTCACAATTCAGCCAGCTTCCACTTTAAAGAAAAAACCGGATTTATTTGTACACTTTTATGCATACACTCTGACATCACTTGATAAACAAGTTTTTAGGTGGTATATTTTGTATAGTTACGGATATATAATGTTCATATTAAAATACAGCATACATATGTTGTAGATCATTAGTATGTACCTAGATATATATGATGGAGTATTGACCTTATGATCTTAATTTAATAACTCACTTGGCTGTTCTACACAATTTAATTTTTTTAATTCGCAGCAATCACTTTTTACACGTAGGTATGTGTATACAAGTATTTATGTATGTAATACACAAGTTTCACTTCTTAAAAAACTAAGTTTCTGATTTCAGAAAACCAAATAAATAATCCAAATTTATATATCTCTTCTTGACAAACAAACTACTGATTTAACCGCACTGCTTTTACCTAACACTTCCACTATAATTGCGCTGCTGCTGCTGCAAAGCCGCATTTACTGCCTCTGCTTGCGCTAATAGCGCTGCTTACACCTCACACAGTACAAGAAATTCACTGTTTTCTATATTTCGTGACGACTGCACTGCTTGCGTTGGCGTCGCAAACCTGAAAATGCCGACACAATAATGTGAATTCACAAACAAATGTTAAATTTTTTTGGCCCGTCAGCACACTCAACAAGTAAACAATAACTTTATCCGCGCTAAAAGACGTTTACCAAATGAGAGACGGCGAAAGACTGTTGGAGCATATTTGTCAAGCCCCAATTGAATGTTCCAACTTGTTTACTCTTTACCAGTGTGCTCTCGTACTTGAAATAAAGTGTATTAAGTTGGGAAGGTATAGAGCATCAAAAGTGGAAAAATTTATAATAACACGCAATCGCGCTAATAAGTCCGTTTTCTAAGTAAGTTCCATATGCTGTTCAAAAGAAAAGCCTCAAGAAAAGTTATCTTTTTTTCTTCAGCGCATGGTCCAACTAACAGGTCGAATCATTGGACCAGCTGATTTCTACTTTTTTCTCGAATTTTCACAGTACAGTCATTTCGCAGTGCGATTTTGACATTAAACCTATGAATTACAAAAACAAAATACATAGAAAATGTATGCGTGTCTGTATGTTTGTCGAGCTGCTACGACCTGCTTAGTTGGACCATGCTTCAACAAGAAATTTACACATTTCATTGTGCATGTGGAAAAGTAGCAATAAAAGGAAAATAAATAACAATTTTTATTTATTAAATATCCACACAATTTATGCTTAAACTTTCCTTAAAGAAAATACATATAATTGAACTATGGGAAATGCAGTGGAAAGTTTTCATTCATTGTTGTGGTTGTTGTTTTTAACGACCAAAATACACCCCAGAGGTTTTGGGGAGGGTGGTCAAAAGTAGCAGTCATTTGCCGGATATGAACCCGGTACGCCCCCGTACTCGTTTGCTGTGCATGCTGGACTGTGGTGGAGCGATTTTATATGCCCAGTGGAACCTTCTAGGGCATCTGAGTAATGAGCGGTGAAAGGCATTATATCCGTAGGTCAACCATCAAGTTGCACGTCATTATCTTTGCGCATTTTAGTCTCCTCTTACATGCCTATCTCGGGCATATTCTAACCAGCTAACCTGGAGGTGTCTACCATTACTTTGGACGGCTGTCGCGTGGGGAAAATTCTGGCAGCCCCTACGTTGGCAGCACTAATTACAAAAATTTTCATAGTACCGGTTTTAACGACCTTTGAAATTCGGATCGCTTTCAAATTTCGGGAATTAAGGAAAACAACACTCTCCGCGTGTTCTTTTACCCCTATATTTTTTGACATTTTCCTTAATGGGAAAACCAAAACACGCATGCTTATGTTTTTGATTATGAAGATAACAATGTTTATAACAAAATTTTCCATGCCGGATATATTGCTTTTGATACTGGAAAATAGTTATAAATATTTCCTTAGGTGCTTCTTAGAACTTATTATAAACAGCTACTTTTTCATGTTAAAAAATAGTACTTTTTCGTGCCAGAATGTAAAATAGCTATGACAACACTGTTTTTCTCTGCTTTTGTACTTACTCTCTTTTTCACTTTGCTCTCTTTAGTGTAATTGAAGTAAATTTTCTCTCTACCTGTTGCATTTTTATTTGTTTACATATTAACAGAGTGACGTCGTCCTTCTGTTTTGTTTAACAGCTTTATGTCAAGGAACATAATAAAATAAATCTATGTTCTTTGGCTAACTTAAAATGTTGTTTATCGTCTGTGATTGATGTGTGTATTTATATATATGTTTATATAATGAATATTGACTCTGTTTAAATTTTTCAAAATTCAAATAAAATAATCTAAATGAATAGGTAAAAAAATTTCATTTACATATACTGATTCAAACCCTACATATTGTGACGGTTGGTTACAATTTTGTGAATTTTTTATAAGGAATGAAAAAATTAAATGTGTAAAGGAACGCGTTATTAATATTAGCCTCATCTTATAAATAAAAATAAATTTGTGTTTCTGTGTTCTTTATAGGCGTCCAAAGTACACAAACCGATCCCCATGAAATTAGCACAGTATATTGTTGGGTTCACTAGTTAAAGCATAGGCTATATGTCATTTTGGAAAACTGGGCGGTGCCACGTCCCCAGGCCATGTAAAATTTTGATTCGTCATAAATCTGAACGTATTTGGTCTCAATTAATGAATTTGGATACATGCGTCACTTGGTTAAGGTTTACATAATTTTTTAAAAGTGGGCGGTGCCACGCCTATATATTTTGTGGGTTCTTTGTGCTTCAATAATATATACAGTTTATTATCGACGCCTCTGAAACTCTTACTTTAGGTTCCGAAGTTCACGAGAACTCCTGAACCTATCGTGAAAGTTTCATAGATATCGACAATGAACTAAGGACATTAATGAAGCGCAAACAAAACTCAAACTATGGGGGTGTGGTACTGCCCACTTTTTCAAAATTATGTAAACCTTGACTAAGTGACACATATGTATACCTAAATTTCATTACCTTAGACCAAATTCGTTCAGAGTTATGACGACTTCAAATTTTTAAACAGTGAACTCAAGAATATACTGTGAAAATGTCATGAAGATCGGCTGAGTACTTTGAACTCCTATAAAGGACACATAGGCCCGGTTGCACCAGGTCGACTTAACTGCCTGCCAGCTGACTTATTCTCGACTAAGTCAGTGTTGCTATCGTTCAAAACCTAAATGTCAGTAATGCTCCTAATTTGTTTTGTACAATGTCCCAACCGGAAAATTCGTCAAGCATGACTTTAACGGCGCATGCGTAGATGCATGTGAACGCTTGTTTTCTAGCGTGCAACCATTACGAAACTATCGTTTTTAATTAAGCGCTAAATTTAGTACCTTCCAACTAAAGAGAAATGGGTGTAAGATCAATACATTCCTTCGTGTATGGCCATACATGTCAATTTCGCAATGGGGTATTTGGATACGCAGAGTTGTCTGGAATGAAAAAATACAAGGCATTTGTGTAGTAAACACATGCGAAATACACGTTAATAAACAATGTTACGCTACACTGCTCCAGAACGCGGAATATTGCTGACTATTTATTTGACCAATAATCGGTCGGGGTCAAACGGTTACTGTGAATGGTGAGCGCTACAGAGCAATGATCAACGAGATCTTTTTGCCGCAACTTGATGAATTGGGATTGGAAAACATGTGGTTCCAACAAGATGGTGCAACAGCACACACTGCACGTGCCACAACCGATATGCTGAACATCGGAAGCTTACTTTTGCGCCACCTTGTACTACTATGCATAAAACAGCTGATCGGGTTGTTGTGTTCAAAATTATTAAAGTCGCTGAGTTGGTGAAACCCAAAATTAAGTTAGTCTAGAATCTGTGCTAACTTTAGTCACGACTTAGTTTTAGTCTTAGTCGCGTTGGTGAAACCGGCCCATAGACATTCACTTTTATTTATAAGATTATAAAATTTTGATGTAGGCAAAAGTTACAAACTTTTCTGATGAAAAGTTCTTGGAATAGTGGCTTGTAACAAATACCATTCGGTACATAATTCGGTGCTAAATGGTCCCGAGAATCATTTTTAATAAGTCCTGAAATATACATAAGTATCTTTAAATTAACGGTTTAAATTCGTAATGCGATAGATCTCCTGGTACAATTGTGCTCGTTCAAATCATAAAGATTGCTCTGCTCCTTCTTCTAGTGACTGTGTTAGTCGTTGCCGAGCACACCATTGCACAAATATGTTGCATCATCAGAATTAAATACCATATTCGTATTACTTAAATCAGGAAATATAGAAATATACATTCCATTATTATTCCTATATATTATACACATTTACATAAATATTCGTCTTTATGAGTTTATTAGTTTTTATCCAGCTCTTAGTGAGGACAAGATGCGGATTCATTCAGGAACCGACGGAAGAACACAAATCTAAAAAGGCGAAGGTTGATTGAAAAAAATATGAATACCTAAGTACCAATAACTCGAAAAGTTTGATTTGTAAACATGTGTATCCCGCACAGAAATTAAATTAAACAAGAGATCTCTCAATGGTTGAAATTTAACTACAAAACTTCATTTTATTTTAGTTATTTCCTATTCCTTTCATTCGCCCACTTTCTCTGCTATTTAAATATATTTTCCTTTTTTATTTGTTTTTCTCTTATTTCTAGAGTTTCTATTTTTAATTTATTTCACTTATTATTTTATTATTTTTATTGTTTGCTTTCTTGCTCATCCTTTGCTTCACTTTTATTTAACCTTTTTTTAATTTATTTTATATTATTTCACTATATTTTTTTCTATTTTTTTTTTTAATTTATTTTATTTGATTTAATTTTATTTTATTTGATTTCTTATTTTTTTATTTATTTATTTTATTGTTTTTTTTAATTAAATTTTATTTTATTTAGCTTTCTTTCATTTAATTTTATTTTAATTTAATTTAATTTATTTTTTTTTTGTATTTTATTTTAATTTTTATTTTTTATTTTTTTTATTTTATTTTTTTTTTATTTATTTTTTTATTTTTTTAATATTATAATTTTTTATTTAATTTTTTTATGTTATTTTGTTTGGTTTATTTGAGGTTATTTTATTTTATTACATTTCATTTCATCTCATTTTATTTTAATTTTTTTTATTTTATTTTATTTTATTTTTTTCTATTAAGTTTTATGTAATTTTATTTAATTTAGATTTATTTTATTTTATTTTACTTTACTTTATTTATTTTATTGTATTTTATTTTATTTTATTTTATTTTATTTTATTTTATTTTATTTTATTTTATTTTATTTTATTTTATTTTATTTTATGGTATTTTATTTTATTTTATTTTAGTTTATTTTATTTCACTTTATTTTATTTTATTTAATTTTTTTTTTTTTATTTTATTTTATTTGATTTTATTTTCTTTTTTTTCTGTTTATTTATTTTTTTGCTTTATTTTATTTTATTTTAATTTTTATTTTATATCTATTTATTTTTTTTTAATTATTTAATTTAAAATTATTTTTTTTATTACTATCTAGCAGCTATTTTATTAATTTGATCCATTAAGATAAATGTATCGCCCTGGCCCCGAACGAGAACCAAACTCTCGTGCCAGCTTAGACGCGAACTCCACCAATCCGGGTTCTAAAACACTCAGAACCGCGCATCACTATCTGCTATACCATTTTGCTAACTAACCCCTCTCATATTTATGCTAGTAATCGAATTGCATAATAAATTCATATGCCCAAGGGTGTATCCACACGCATACATAGTAAGTAATGAAGGCTGAGTGTGTGTTGATTTAGGTTTTGACTATCAAACTTATCCAAAAATTACCACAAATATGTATCAGCTAGATAACCATATTCAATACATAGTAAGCTTATGACTAATGAAATTGGAACAGCATTCGATCCATCAGCTATTTATGTTATGGGCTCATTATGCTTATGTTTAGACGCATGTGTGCTTATGCGTATGTAGGTAAATATGTGTTTAGTATACATGTAAGTTTAGATCTAACAAAATTTACACGCTTCACTTAGCAAGGTTTTTGCTACAAGGCTCCAAAATACTAATTTATAACAACTTTTTTTGATGTGTAAACATCTTTGGGCTCGGTAGGGGATGTCCAGAAAAGTTACGCGTCGCTGCTTGTAAGCGTAAGTGTAAGCACCTTTGCCTTTGCCTTTGCCTTTGCACCTACTATGCCTATAACGGAATAGTTGGGATCAATTGTAGCCCACTGTAGACGAAAGGTATTGATCGCGGTTCACTCTCTTTAGAGATCAGTCGCACGATTTTTTGCAGGGGTATGGGACGCTCTACTTGTGTGGGTGTGTGTGTATGCAAGTGTTTTGTTGATTGTTATTATTCGGTAATCGTGCCTAAACACAATCAATGCCATCAATCCGCAAAAGACGAAGGCAACTGGACTTATCATAAATACACACAGTATCTACAAAAACAAAATAAGTGATTATTCATGTTAAATTTATTTTAGCTCAGAATACGCAAGACCGTAGTAAGTTTTGTTTGTGTAATCTTTGTGGTTATACTTATGGAATGAAATGCAAACAAATTAAGTATTATGACATAAAATAAAATAAAATAAAATAAAATAAAATAAAATAAAATAAAACAAAATAAAATAAAACAAAATAAAATAAAACAAAACAAAATAAAATTAAATTAAATGTAGTTTAAATGAAGTGAAGGGAATGGAAAGGAAAGGAAAGAAATTAGATTTTGTACAGGATACACATGTTTACACATCAAACTCCACGAGTACTTGGTACTCACGCCTCTTTTTTTTTTTAATGTTAATGTACTGAGTTGGATTATTTCAAAACCAAACCTGACGAGGGATGGCGGAATATCGTTCCAATAAAACTTGAAGGAAAACAAAAAAGTTTTGGTTTCGCCCAGAGAGAAATATATATTTTCCACAAATGTAATCTTCCACTTGAATTTCCCAAATTTCTGCGAGGTCCTGGATTCTAGTTGGATAGTTTGAAATCAACTAAGTGTTAAATTTTTTTTATTAAAATATTTTTTAATTTTATTTTAATTGCTTCTTTTGTGTGAGGGAAATAAATAAATAACCTGGATAATTCATGTGTAAAAAAATATAGTACATTGGATTGTACCAAAAAAAATTTTTTTTTTGAAAATTATCTTTCTTTTATTTTTCAGAAAGCAAAAAAAAAAAAACATCGTCAAAAGTGCAGACCATTTTTTGTCGTAACCACTTAGCTACTGATAATTAACAATACAAAATTAAATGAAATTTTATATTTGCTTTGAAAATCATATGTGACCTTGTAGCAACCAAAATTGTGGGCGCTTATACTTTTTCTTGTTTTGTTGTTGGGCTCAAAAATTATATCTAGCATCGAAATGATGAATACAAAAACAGTCAAGATTTTTTCGAGGTCCAACAGTGCTAGTTAAGATTTTCTAAATTAACTGCATATAATTTTATTTTTATTTTATTTAAAAAATCCAAATTTTCAGAATTCAATAATGGCTTTAACCCTTAAAAAAAATATACATATTTTGTTTAGGTTTGAGGTTACAACCAAATTAAGCCGCCGCTTCCTCTGCTACCAAATTGGTGTGACTATAGGCATATATGATGACTTAGCCATTGGCTTTCTTTCTCTGCGCCATGCTCATATCTCGCGTTTGTTATTTCGGCAGTTGTTATCTTTCCTCTAGAATACTACAAGGAATTACTAGGTCCCTTCTAACCCTTTTAAGCACACATTACCATTTTAATTTTGATTTTTATTTATGTCTCGGTTTTTATTTTCATTTATATCTCAACTTGTACCTCTCTCATTATGGCCATCTGCATCTCGATTTCAACCTCGACCTAATTTCTCATAGCCATCTCCATCTCATTCTATATTTCCATTTCTATTTCTTCTCCTTCGCTTTATCGATCTTTGTATCTAGCTCCATATTCCTTTCCATCCCTATCTTTATTCCCATCTCCACCGCGATCTCCATATTTCTTTCCATCTCTATTTTTACACTCATCCCCTTTTCCATCTCAATCTACATCTTATTATTCGTCTCGTTCTTCCTTCCCACTTTCAACCTCATCCCCTTTTCCATCTCAATCTACCTTTCATTCTCCATCTCCATCTTCCTTCCTATCTCTATTTTCAAATTCATCCCCTTTTCCATCTCAATCTACCTCTCTTTCCCCATCTCCATCCTCCTTCCCATCTCTATTTTCAACTTCATCCCATTTTCCATCTCAATCCACCTCTCATTCTCCATCTCCATCTTCCTTCCCATCTCTATTTTCAACTTCATTCCCTTTTCCATGTCAATCCACCTCTCATTCTCCATTTCCATCTTCCTTCCCATATCTATTTTCAGGCTCATTTCCCTCTCCATCTCTATTTTACTTCCCGTCTTTATCAGCACCTCCATTACAGCCTCCATCGTCGTTCCTTTCTCTATCTTCCACCTAAATTTCCATTGACAACTCCATTCATGTCACCAATTTCTTTTCCATCCTCACTCCCATCTCTATATAAATCTCCATCTTCATCTAAGTCTCCAACTCCAGCTCCAAAATTTTCGAGCTATTGCGACCTTCAACAAAATCCAAATGTTTGCTGAATTATGTCGTTTTCTCAGTTATCTCAGTATATCTCTGTTGTCCATAAGTGTATTACAATCAAATACTCGTATACCCTTAGTTGCGTTCGAGGCTACTATCCATAGAAGAGTTAAAGTTCCAATAAAATACATCAAGTAATTCCGGAGCTTAGCACGTTCATTCAAAGGAAAAGGCAAACCGCTTATCCAAAGTTTGTCTCTATTTCTATAACTATTTATTACAATATCTTTTAAATTGTTAGAGTATTATTCTGGAGCATTGCTTCTGGTTATACGGGGCGTATGAGTTACGTGCTGCGCGAAATATCATTAGAGGGTGACAGCAGTAACTGTAAGCATTGTAACAGGTGTAAACTATTGCGGTTATGGCTTATAACATATAACACTTTGTGCAAATTCATTTAACTGCTATGTGTGTGTGTGTGTGTGTGTTTGTACGGATGTGTTTTAGTTTGTAAGCATCACAGTGAAATGAAATTTGAAGTTTTTAGCGCATGTACACGCTTCCTAAGATGGGATGGGAGTCTTTTCATCCTTTATTATGATGCATCAGATTGCAATGCACGTACGAGTTATTAACTAACCGGAGAAACTGAGAGCAGCAACAATGTTGTGTACACAGCTTTACGTCAAATTTCGCGTTTTCCTTTTTTAAGATCGAATTTTATCTTTAATCAGTCATTGTCATAACTATTTATGTTGGAAATTTTATATCAAAATTTTACTCTAATTTCCTTTTCTGCTCAACGAGGCGACTTGGCAGTCACGTCGCTCTTGAACGATACAAATTCGAAACTGTGAAGGACTGCGTCTCCGGGCGGAGTAGGCAACAAAGAAGAAAAATGATCACGCGACGAATAAGGATCACTGTCTATAAGTCTCTTATTATACCTGGCCCTGTGGGCAATTTGTTTCAGCCCTTGAACCTTAGAGTCGTGGATTTTAGTCTACTCTTATTACAGGCATGCCTATTGTAGGTATATTTTAGGCCCCTAACCCATTAGTCCTACAGTCGGAAGATTTATTTTACGCGTGCTGACATTTCGAAAAATGTAGAGCTTCATTCACGTCACCGGCGCTCAAAGTTTGTTAATATGTAGCACCAGTTCCAACATAAAAAGATCCATTACGCCAACTGGCCATCTCTCAAACAAAAAACGCGAAACCAAATTGATCACAACGTGATAGATGGCAGACTAAGGACAATACCGATAATGGAAGTGGCGATTCTTCTCGTTCTTCTCTAAATGGTCATCTAACCGCCTGGGCGATTTTGACCGTCCAACATAGCTCGCCAGTCATTTCTTCGTTGCGCCAACTGGTGCCAATTGGAAACACCGTGGGATCGCAAATCGGTCTCCACTTTGGTCCTTCCGTCGGAGCGGTGGTCTCCATCTTCCTCTGCTTTAACCGGCGGGTGCCAATAAGAATACCTTCTGGGCTGGAGCATATTCGCTCATTCGCACAACGTGTCCTAGCCATCGAAGCCGCTGTGTTTTACTTCGCTGAACTATGTCGGCGTCTGGATAGAGCTCATCATTGAATCTTCTTCGGTCGCTTTCGAAGAACCTTTTTCTCAAATACTCCCAGAGGAGGGCAATTAGAACGGCTCAAACAACAACAACAGTATTTTCGAAGTCCAGTAAGTAATAGCTCCTATTTATATCTTCCATTTAAGCTCATGTGATGTATAAATCTAAGCACATTTCGGACCACCATGGGAAGACAAGAAATTGACTCATTTGCGTATTCTTTTACAACAACTTATGTTTTGCTGGGATATTCTCGGCGCCTAACTGACACACTTCGTTTGTTGAGAAATCTGTGAATACTTTTCTTAACAAAACCAAACTTCTCACGTGCGTTTATACAGCAAACTGACTGTGGGGTGAGGAGAGATATTCCGCTGTTCCGCAATGCTTTGTTACTCTCTGACTTAATTAACAACGCAATCCTAATATACAGATGACAGGGTTACCGTTTTCCACAAAAACTATCAAATTTGATATTTATTCACGCCGACTTTGGACCGCATTTGCTAAGTTAGATGAATTTGTATTTAGTTAAGAGCTCATCGTGGCAGAAACACAATCGGAGGGCTGTGGGTTGCCATTTTTCTTTAATTTCTGTACTAGGGTTGCTTGATGTTAACTGCATGTGTCATGCATGCGTCATATATTTACCCGAATTCGACCATGTCTGAACTCAAAAATTTAGAAGCTTCGGACTTAGAAGTCGATTGTGATCGATAACTCAACAGAAGAAAAATTCATCCAAGAAGTAACATAAACTTCCATAAAAGATATGTCTTTGAAGCTCCTTTGAGAGCAAGAGAAATTGATAAATGGCAACCATTGCAAAACTCCACAACAATAAAACTAAAAGGCAAATAATTCAAATTGAGTAGCCAAGAGAATTAAGAATGGCTCATCAAAAGCACTAAAAATGTGACATAAAATATTTTAGACCGGCGTCACAAAAGCTGTCGAGACAGCAAATTATAAGTAGCGCTAAATACGAAACTAGCTGACTTACAATTCAGATGAGTAACGAAGAGTGATAAGGCAGGAAGAGCGCAGTGTTAAAAGGACTGCGATGCAAGCGTTAAAATGGGGATTTGTAATTGATTGTGATCTCAAGTACTACGATGCTGAGTTGCCAAGATGATGAGCTCTTAAGGAATTAAGATGAAGCGCAGATTTAATGGCTCGAACGGACGGTTAATATAATTAATGAAAAGCTGTGTAAGAAATGTTATAAGACTACCTTTATGTATGTGCACCAATACTTAAACAGAAAGATAATCATGATAAATTCTGATATTAAAATTTACTGCCAGAACAGTTAACATGAATAAAGAATGTACGTTTGGTCTATTTGGTAGAAGAAAACCCGAAACTGGCACACCACATCTTGAAAGAGAAGCTCGGCTAAAATTTTATTAGCGACCGCCATTTTATAATATACTAGAAGACACGTCCAAGCGTCGCTGCGTCTTAGAACTTACAATAGACCGAGTACGACATTAATCAGTGAAGCTCCTAAGCCCGTTGAGATGTGGAACTTAACCACACCGCTGATTTCAGAACTCATTAGCACCTCTCGTTTGATACCCATATTGTACTGACATATTTTGAGTCAGCTTGGTCAACATATTGGTCGATAACTCCTAAATCGGTAGAGTTATCGAAATATGAGATATCTTAAATTTTAAGCTAAACTTCTAGTAATGCAACGGTGCAAGTTGAATTCAATTATATTTATCAGTTTTTGAGTGATGCGCGCTCAAACATACAGACAGACGGACAAAAATTCTAAAAACACTTGATTCGTATTCTAATGGCTTAGTAAAGATCCCTACAATTTTTTTTTTGTAGAAATATAAGTTTTTCGAGTTGAGTGGAGTAAGTTGGGGTATTGTGATATAGGCATTAGACTAAAATTTTTTCTCAAAAAACTGTTATCGCCAACGTTTTAGTGCATAATTTTAAGTGGGACAGAAAATATGAGACAAATTCGTTTTCATCGAAAACATTTTTGTATGTATGCTAAAAAAATTCCTTAAACAAAATGGCGAAAGGGTAAATTTTTTGACCAAAACACTCCCCAAAACCCAAAAAATATTTTTTTTTTTTTCAAAAAACTGTTGTCGTCAACGTTTTAAGCGGACAAATCAAATGAAAATTTTTTTAGTAGGTCAAAGTCGAAAAAAGTCAAAAAAATTTAATTTCGCAGGCTCGAAACTTAGTTTTTTGGGTATGCGTGGAACTTTTTTCCTGAGCCCAAAACCTATCGAAAAATCGATGGCGCGATATCGGCTAACTTTCGTCCATACAAATCGACCCATCTTAATAGGCATACCTTTTTCGGCTGCTACTCAACATTTTATTAAGTAGACAGGTGGAAAATCAGACAATTCGATAGATTCCAGTATTGCGAAGCACATTCCAAGACGAGATCGAATTTTCTTAAGTATTCCGAAAGATATTTATACAAACACATAAGAAGTCATAAAAGCCGTTTTGTCAAAATAGGGGGGTAATGTGATATACTATACCACAAACTTGGTTCTCCTATGAAAGATTTGTAAACCGCATGAAATAATCCAGCCACATTGTAGATATGGTAATTTGCATCCATTCAGATATGTGATAAGCTGATTCGGAACCAGGTAGAGCATTTCCCATCAAAAGTGGAGAAGGTTTTCCTTTTTCTACTGATCTTATGCACTCAATTTGCTTTTCTGTTGTAGCTTACATTTTCGGATGCTTACTTGGCGTGATAGACAATCCTTTGTCATCAACGTTCCAAATCCTAGTTGGAGGAAATTTATACTTTTCTCTACCATATCACATTACCCAAACTAGAGCTTTAAAGGAACGAACAATTTTTTCACCAAAATTAATTTAAAAATCTTAAGTAATCAACTGAAATATTAGAATGGTCCCTATATTTACCAAAAACGAAAATAAATTATAAGACAATGACAATCTAAGCATATACGGAAATATCCTTGTTTAAATAGGCTCGAAATTATTGACGACAGCACCATAGAAAATGTTTTTTCACACTGAGAGCCACCTAGTTGGCCAATACGAGCCGTTACTTTGCAGTGGCGGTTTTTATCACAATACCCTCACTTACTCTGTTATGTCCTTCGCTGATTGGAAACTCTATGTATCAGCATTCTTTCTGGAGTCGTGCTCTAAATTATATTCATAACATATATATCCTCACTAACTACTAAGAATGCGACTTAATATAAAGGTAGGCCCAGTCTGAATATTTACTTATCTACGCACGAAAAATTGCATTCATCTTTCACTTCCTTTTATTAGGCGCCTCAATCACTATAACCTACATTTTCTCTCCTCCCCTATACCGCAGTCTTTCCTTCCTTTACCTATTCCGATTTGTATTTCCATTCCATATTTCTAGTACTAATTATATTCTGTTCCTATTCTTATTTGAACTCCTATCCGTTCTTTCCGTGTAGAAAATAATCTAGGAAAGTTTATACTTAACCTAGGACCTGGCTAGACAACTCTGCCTAGACAAGTTTGTCTAACGCCTGCCAATTCTTGTTCAGTTGGAGGTCCCCGGATTCAATGCTGCCCGAGAGAAAATTAATTTTACTGATGTGTAAATATCTTTGGGCTCGATAGGGGCTGTCCAGCAAAAGCTCAGCATCGCTGCCTGTAAGCGCTTCTCTGCCCTGCTTGTAATCGTGCTTCTGTCTGTGCCTTGTGTATAGAAATCTTGTTTGACTGCTTTGCTGATTTACATACTGTTTACAAAAAAAAAATAAGTGATTATTCATATTAAATTTATTTTAGCTCAGAATACTCAAGACGGTAGCTAATTTGTTTTGTTTGTGTAATCTTTGTGGTTATACTTATGGAATGAAATGCAAACAAATTAAGTATTATGACATAAAATAAAATAAAATGAAATAAAATAAAATAAAATAAAACTAAATAGAAAAAATAAAATAACATGAAATAAAATAAAATAAATAAAATTAAAATTAAATTAAATAAAATAAAGTAAAATAAAATAAAATAAAATAAAATAAAATAAAATAAAATAAAATAAAATAAAACAAAATAAAATAAAATTAAACAAAATAAAATAAAATAAAATAAAATAAATCAAAACAAAATAAAATAAAATAAAATTAAATAAAATAAAATAAAACAAAACAAAATAAAATAAAATTAAATTAAATTAAATTAAATAAAGTTAAGTAAAACTAAATAAAATAAAATAAAACAAAATGAAACAAAATAAAATAAAATAAAATAAAATAAAACAAAATAAAATAAAATAAAATCAAATAAATAAAGTAAAATAAAACAAAATAAAATAAATTTGAATTAAATTAAATAAAACTAAATAGAAAAAATAAAATAAAATAAAACTAAAGAGAAAAAATAAAATAAAATAAAACTAAAGAGAATAAATAAAATAAGATAAAATTAAATAAAGTAAAATAAAATAAAGTAAAATAAAAAAAAAAAAAGTAAAATAAAATAACACCATCCTATCCTTTTCTTCCCATTCCTTTCCCTTCCTCTCCTTCCCTTTCCTTTGCTTTCCTTTCCTTTCTATTTTATTTCTATTCCTATTAATATTCCAAAGGCGATGAACTTTTTCTAAGTCTGTTTCTATTCTCAATCCTATTCCTGTTCCTATTTCAATTCCCATTCCGTTTCTATTTATTTCCATATCCTTCATCCATTTCCATTCGCATTCCTTTTTATGTTTCTAGTTCTA